>CM036941.2:42729993-43344210 GCA_020352615.2 Yoshiicerus persimilis
GGAAACTTTATTGCTGAAAGCAAAAAACGTTCTCCAGAAACAAATTTTCTTTATTTAGCATCTATCATATGTACATGGTACAAATAATTATTATCTTATTCAATATTCAGTCTTCAAACAATCTGCTGAAATTTCACAATCTTAAATTATATCATAGAATTATTAATTGCCTACTTTCCTTATGTATTCATTTTTTGTGCTCCATTATCACTTTGTCACTGCCACTTTCTTAATTTTTGTAGAGGAAGGCCAGCGACGATCCTCGCCGTCTGTCCTTGGAGGCATTCTTTCATTGATAGCGTCCAAACCCCTTGCTTCCTCAAAAGACATTACCTTATGCAATGACACTCTTTGCAAAGCTGCAAAAAGTTCCCAAAAGAAGTGAATGAAAAATGAAATCAGATATTTATTTTTTGTTATTTGTCAGTGTTGGATATAAAATGCAAAGCAGAGTTTTAAATATATTTTGTCGGCTAAAAAACCGAAATCCGAATTTTTCATATACGTACCATTGGCAATACTTGCTCTTCCTTGAGCCATTGCCCCCAAAGGCAAATTGCCAGTTGGTGTGAGTCCCTTTAATTGTAAGCAATTTTCATTTTCTTCTCTGAGAACCGAAAATGTTTTAGACATTTTTCCAACAACGCGAACTTTGGAGCGAATTGACTCCATCCTTTCATCTGAGAAAGATTTGTCTTGAGTTTTGTCTTCGTATTTGGCCATGATCTCTTCATCTGTGGCAATATTGAGAACATGGACTAGCATGCCCGTAACTTTTTCTCCGATGAATGGGAGAGACCATGTGAACACATCCATAAAATTGGGCAACCAGAACGGGTGAGGCGACGAATGGAACTGTCTGAAATTAATTAGGTTGTTCTCGAATCTTAAAAGAGCTCCCCTATTATTATATGCATCAAGGTAGTTAGGGGCAGAGAAGACAGTAATCAGAGCAGGGAATCCTGTAGCAGGATTTCTTCGATACATACGATACCCTGAATCTTGAGCCTCATGAGCTCTGACAATAGATAACAGATTATTATTTTGAATGAAATCGCGACAAGCTTCGTAGGTGTAGAAATAAGCACATCCTCGAGTCGTGTTGTGAGAGAAATGTTCTGCCGCATTCTTTTCATTTCCGAAATCAGCGACCGGATCCGACCACAGGAGGTCACACATCGGTCCGTAAGGAGGAGGTTCTCTAAATCGATCGAGTTTCCTAATGTCATCCAAATTCTGAATTTCTGGTGACAATCCTCCGTGTATGCACAGAAACTGTTTCCCAATCAAACCAGCCAGAGGAAGAGCGTCGAAAGATTCCATACAAGCCTCGTAGACCTCCTCGCTGTATTTGATCTTGCACTCTTGTTTGAAAGTGAAGTATTCAGTCAAATGACGGCATTCGTGATTTCCACGCAACAACCAAAATGAATCCGGGTAGAATAGCTTCAGAGACCACAGGTACAATACGCATTCTATACTGAAATAGCCTCTGTCCACGTAGTCCCCAAGAAATATATATTGATTGTAGGCCGGGTCCCCGCCCACTTCGAAAAGCTTCAGCAGATCGTAGAACTGACCGTGGATATCTCCAACAATTGTCATAGCTCCATCCATTTCCACCATCGTTCCCTCGTTGCGAAACATGGCTGTCCCATCCTGAATTATTCTCAGAGCGGCCACCTCATCAAGCCTACCTTCTTGAACAAAGTGCTCTTTAATTTTGTCGGGAATAGGAATTCCATTGGAATCTATTATATCGTTTACACCTAATCTCTCCTTTTTCGGAACAGGTACACTTTTTATAACGCGTTCGGTTGTAGAAGTTTTAGATTTGCTCATCGACATTTTCTGACCTAAAGAATTTCTTACCCACAAAGAAACTTTCGTAAACGCCAATGCAATGCAAGAAGTTTTGGGAGAAAACAGAAACAAGGCAATGAGAATCAAAAGTTCTGAACTGTAGTCCAATGGGTCCAATGCAAGTCCAATGTTTTGCCGTATTTCTTATATTATGCGGGTATTTTCTTTCCATGGCTACTAATAATAAAGGATCCAGTCTTAATTCCCAAATTCCCCATCCTGCCTTCGATTTGAATTTGAGTACTTAGTAAATGTGTACATCCTTTTAGTAATATATTCAACAAGACATGCTATCCTGCCTGAATTTTTTCCCTCTTTTTAAAATGGCTATGAACAATAATCCAGTAAAATCTTAACTATGCGCTTAAATAATGTTTGAAAGTAGTGATGCACTATGAATTCAATTTAGGTTCAATTTAAATGTAAAAATCTTGTAAATCAATAATCTTTAAAAAATAAATTATGGAAATGTAAATCATAAGTAAATAGTTTGTTTATTTTATTCACAGAAATTAAAAATATTTCGTTTTTTAATAATATTCTGTACACATTGAGAATTTATGTCTGAAGTATCAAATCGCTTTATCTGAACGCTAACATTAAACTATACAAGAGCGGGTGCGCCGTGCGGTACCACAGAGGTACAATAGTAGCTTAAACATCTTCCTCATCGTCATCACTGTCATCACTGTCATCACTATCCGGACACAAAATTACATCTAAACCATGCGTGAACGGTTTTTCATCGGTAAACAGGCCAGGAAATATGGACCGAAATGTTTTCAATCTTTTCTCTGGCGGTTGTGACGATCCTGTATTTTCTGCAGTAGAATTGGCAGTACTCAGCTCAGGAATTTCAATTGCCTGATTTTCCGGTGAATTAACTTCAGGTGATGGTATGTCTCTATTTCCGAAATCCGTCAATCGCCGCGGAGTTCTTGGAAAAGACTGTCGACGCAAGAATTCGTTTTCACTTTCACTTCCATTATTTTCGGCTAGTAATAGTGCTTCTTCGCTGTTAAGGTCTGCACTTGGGATTGTTGGAATTGTGCTTCTGTCAATTCGTTTTCTAGCACGAACTGAAGTTGAAGGAACATCCGGAGATTGCTGCGACTGCGACGTTACATTTCCTATCCTTCTACTGGTAGCTTCAGATTGGGTCGTAGTGTTAGTACTTCTACTTCCACCATCAGTTGGAACTCTTGTTGCTAAATTCAAAGAAGCTTTGTAAAATTCATTCTGAACAACAATTATCACCGGGTCAGTAGAACTTTGAAAATGTATCCAGAAATCCAGCTTTTGACTTTCGGCAAAGGCAACGAAAATCTTAAGTTCCCGTAACGCTACAGTAACTTCACTTTCCTGGGTTATAGAATGTCCAGCGAAATCCAATAAATTAACACAGAGTTCGGTATAAATCTTCCCTTCACGTTTAACTACATCCGTGTTGCAATTTTTAAGAAGTATTGTATCATCTAGTGTTTTCAGCGTTAAATCCGCAATTTTATTTGTAGGCCCGAAATTAGCTATAGTACCGAGAAAAAACTTGGAATCGACTTTAATCCAATTGCACAACCTGTCCGGACAGCAGTCCATTTCTAGAGCTTCGGATTCCACACATAATCGTAGTTTATAGCGGATTGCCGGACCATATTTCATTTTTTGCACAATATTCAAAATGTCACTGTTTTCCTGGAAATTGATTTCACACCAAGATACTGATTTCGACAAAAAGCGAAGAGAGCGAAATGCTTTTAACAAACATTTAGATGGCACCCGACAAGTTATAGGGTCTTCAAGAGATACTTCATATTTTTCGAAAAATTCTTTTTCGAAAGAGCATATGCAACATACTGACAAAGAAGATTCAAATGTTGTTATAGTTAAACATTGCTGAGAGAATTTGAAATGAACATCATTGTCGCCTGTTGAAATCAAAGTTTGTATTGCTTTTCCCCAAGCTTTAGAATTCGAACTCCGTAGCAAACAGTTCATAATTACTTGTTAATGAGTGACAACTACTGTAAACTGGATAACTGCAATCAGTAGTATCTGGAAACAGGAAATAAAAATATTTAATAATAATTGATTTATTTCCAAAACCCCGTCAAAACTCTTGAAAAAACTGTCAACAATAAACCTCGGAGAAGACAGCCTTGAAGTTAAACTTGAAGCCCTGTACTTCGACAAAATGGAAAATAATTAGAATTGCCTTCAGTTTTAGTTTACAAGTTTACGGCAATAATCTTCTCACCTTCTTAGATTTAAGGGCACTATTTTCCTTTAGCCTTTACCTTTCTCCAAATGATCGCACCTCGCGAGGACTCCCTTCACCATCTTTTATTTTGCACTGCACTGTAAGGAATTTAGAAAAGAATAAATTTCTAACCGGCAATTAGATAATATCTGATTTCGACTCTCGGTTTCCTAAAAAAATTTCTCAATATTTATTGGCACTTATTGGCTTTTTTCTATTATTATACTATTTATTATACTACACTTACCTCAATGAATCTTACAATCGCAACTATATAAGGAAAAATTGTCCTTCAGATTTAACTTAACTTCATGTTTTGTGCTTCAGTTATTACTTCCTAAATTGCCGGTGATCGTATAGTGTAGTAGGAAAATAAAAATACAGAAAATTTTGGGAATGTAAAATTAATAGACAGCAATGAAAATCGATAAACAATCGTAGTGAAGTAAAAATCGGTATTTCTGCGAATGCGAATGCAGTGCAAGTACAAGGGGCCATCCATAAACAATGTCCGCAATTCTATGTTTCTTTAAAGTATCGTAGACACTTTACATGGGAATCCTTTTATGGAACATTAAAAGATGTTGTGACTAGTCGGGAATTTTTTACCGAAATATAGTCTTTCCAGAAATACGGAATCGAATCGAGTTTTAGGTTTTAGGAAATGGATTCCTCACATTTCGTAATTTAATGGTGCATTTACTACAAATTCTAATACAATTATTTTTCACTTTGCTTAACATACTATACTACTCATAAAATTGAAAACATAAACAATGAAATGATCGATGACATTTTTAGTTGCCTGAACTGAAGCATCCTTAGCGTCATTTCTATAATCACTATTCCTTTTTGTGTAATCCATAATTTACTATTCATGATTCATGAATAGCATATTAAATGCAAAATAAAAAGACAAATGTATAGGTATATTGTAGGCACTTAGTTTTTATTTATATTTGTAATACTGGGTCTCCATACAAATGTTATGTACTGGAATGAGTAAAATAGGTAAAACGTTTATTTTCCTTATTTATGACAGACTTGAAACCTTGAAGGAAACTGTAACTGATTCACTAACAATAACACTAACATTCAAGATATATTAGGTATGTATACATTGGCCTTTTGAAGAGCAAAGTTACAATAAGTAGCAATTATAAATGTTAACATCGAAACTCAAAGTATATTGTGTAACTCCGCAGAGCAAGCTTTTCATTCAAAAATACGTAATATATTTGCTCATACCTCACCAAGTACATTTTACAAAAAAGTTCACCTAGCTATATATTTATGTTATATTCTATTTACGCTAAAAACAGGGAGCAGATCTATATGATAGGGAGCTACATACATTTCTCAAATATTTTGGATACTGTCTCGTCTTTAATGAATTAGAAAATTGTTAAGGAAATTTAGAATTTTATTCTGCTGCAACAGATTCGAAATTGCTCGAAATTGCTACACAGCAATGAAGGAGTTCTTAAAAGTATGATTATGTATAATTTTTCTTTTCTGGTTCCATTTTGATATTTAAATTCGTTATTGCATAGGTCTGATTGAGCAGAAGAAAATAGCTTAATACAACCTCAATAATTTTCTTATTCATCCAAGAATGGCACAATACAGTACAAAAGTTACAATATTCATGAATGTGGTAACACACCTATTTAATTATAATGTTCTCATACGTATCACGCTAAAATGTACTTTTACACAGATTTCACACAGATTTCCAAAAAATTGCACAAGCCAATAAATCATGTCAATAAGATGTTTGCATGCTTCGTTAAGGCACTTTTATTTTATTGGTAAGTTGATCAGGATTAGAACTGCATCTCGCAGTTTTCATTAAGTCAGAGAAAAAAATCAAAATTGATTAAGCCAAAAAGACATCCGTGATCCTCGACAATAATCATTTTTTTCGTTATTTAAAAAAAGTAATTTTATTACGTATATTTATTACGACGAATTAAAGTTTAAATGGACCTGTTGCGTGGGGTAGCTGGCACTGACAATGATCAGTCAGGTCGCATTTCACTTTCTCCAGGTGTGCATATTTGACCACTGGAGAAAGTAGCGTGACAGGAGCAGCAATCGATATTATAGTTATAAGAAACCTGCACTATCAAATCTTTATAGTAATATTTAAAAGTTCAACCTGTTATGGTTTGCGGTATGAAGGTCGCGAAAGTGGAACTAGTTTTACTAGACTGTAATAAATGGATGATAGTTTTTATTCTATACTTTGACATTCAAAGACAGGTGTGGTTGGTAAAGGTAGTAAATAACAAGCAGATAAGATTGTCAATTTGTCATAGATTGGTAGATAGGAAGTTCAATTTTTTAAACCAAAAGTTTCACACCACAAAAGCATACAGGTAGTCAGCCTGTAATTACTTAATTAATTCGTTTCATTTGCATCATATTCAGATGACTTATGAAAACGTGTTATATTACAGTGAATTTATTTACTATTGCTCATAAAAAGCGGTTCAGGTTAATGACCATGTTCAGGATTCCAGCCAAACCCAAAATACAAGAATAGTTTTTGAGAAGAAAGGGGAAAATATTGTCATAATAGGGCGAGACTACCAAAATTCTCGGTATAAAATCATTTCAAATCTCTAAAATTTATTTTAAAATCATAATCATTTATGTATTGCGTATTTCAAAGACTGATCGATATCTCGTGCCCCCATCCACTAATCCGGTCATATAGCAATTATTACCGAAGACATGAAAATTCTTATAAGAACATTTTTTATTGGTCTTAGTCTTAACCTTCGTTTAGGTTTCAAGTCTATGTTATAACGCAATTACCTATTTTTATAGCTGCTTTTTGCAATTACAATTACCTTGCGTGAAAATAACATTCAAATCAAATAATTTTCCATATTTATGTCGTACATGTACTTTGCATGCAATGTGAGTATTTCAATTCTAATGTAATTCATAATGATATAATCATGTTTGTGCAATACGAAGTGCAGTGGTCTTATTACCATGAAGTATTACTTTGTGGTGATACTTTTCCTAAAATAGAAATGTAAGGAGTAAGGACAGAAACAATAAAACACAAATGAACTAAAAGTTGTTCTAACCTATTTATATTTAAAGCCTCTAAACGTTCATTTAGTTACACAGACACAGGATGTGCTTACAATTTGCAATATTATTTTAGTACATGTACATTATTAGTAAATATGAAAAATGACAACTGATTCGTCACTAAATGGTACATTTGTTTTACTTTATCTATTTAATAACTAATGTATAGGTACACAATACACATTTTACTATTTATACAACGATAATGTACCTAATGTCCACTACTTATACTTATACTACCTATGAACTATATTATATGAACATACCTTCACGCTACCTAACATTACGTACTTAAATACCGATTATATGTACAAGTTTAGGGTAAAGAGGGAAACATACTCATGCAAAAGTGGGCACCTTTCTTGATTAGCTAACAAAATAATGTCTAGGTATTATAATTTGTCGTAACACAACAGTTCTCAATGAAGCATCTTCATTACTCGCACCTACTTCAGTTGATTACGCATTTACACACACAGTCAATGCCTAAGCGTATATCATTTTAAGTTTTTGAGAAATAGGTCCCTTTAACTTAAAATGCTGTGTGACAATTTTATAGGCTATTAACTGCAATCTTTTCAATGATCATCTTAAGTAATTATGTATGTAGTACTAGTAAATATATGTATGTATACACTGTGTGGCAATGTTAAGGTATCCCCAACCTCATATCTCAACACCCGGGAATAAAACGGGTTTATTCTTCCAAACCGGATATTTATCCATAATTTTTCTAAGATTTGTTGGAAATTTTCTAATTGTTGGAAAAATTCTAAGTTTAAAAATATATTTACGACCAGCAATGCGGTAAGATTTTTTTCTAAGTTTTTTGCCTAGGGCTTTTGATTACTGTATTTTTAGTTTTGGTCTAGGTAGGGATTACCTTTACAGAGCAATATAGTGCATTATATTCGCAGTGAATTGTCCATTGTTCAGCAACAAAGAAAAGTATTTTGAAAAGGTGGTAATTATTGCTGGACACAAATATTAATGACAGAACGGTTTCGTTGCGAACACAGTACATAGCAAACATAGCCAAAGTCTACCTTACGTACAAATATTTAATTGCAAATATCTAGGAGAAAGCTATTTTACCTAGTAGTATGGAAATACAATTCTACATATATCCTCTTCACTGAATACTCATTTTGACACTTATTAGTCTTCGTAAACAAAACAATTAATATACATTTTATTGCCTGCATACGTGTAGCTGTAGTACACATTTTCATTTAGTTTTTATTACTTTACACTTAAAATGATAGGCAATGTTCGTTAATTCACACACTAAAACATTTAATGCAGTTTCAGTTCTATAGGTAATATAATATTACCATAAAACTTACATAAGACTGGGGCGCTATTAACAAGAATTTTAAAATTGAGACCCCAGCGCTATCAGAAACCCAGTTTCACACGAATTCTAATTTCTTGCCTTAATAACCTTGTAAATCCCTCGAAAAACACTTTTTAATTATTTTCCTTTTTGCCAAATTTTAAAATTCATTGTTGCATGATTAACTGATTGTCATTTTACGTTTTTAAATATAATTAAGGCATCAATGTATGTGAGCACTTTTACCTACCACTATTTATTTCAGAATTGAGATCCAGCTTTATTAAAACCCCAGCACCATAAAAGAGACAGCCTTAAAATTATTTCTTTTATTCCAGCGCTCCGCTACGGAAGACTTAATTTTCTCATAGGTTTTACAAATGCATTTCGTGCATGTTTTCATTTAGCGTTACATTTTTCTTAACATTGCGTAACGAATAGCAAGAAAATTCTGTTGTACAATTCAAGACTCAAAATATTGTTCTCGTTATGCAAGGATTTGGATTTTTTTCAGACAAATATATTTCCTTTTCCAAAATTATGCATACATTTTAAAGAGCTTTCTTACTTTGTATCATTGGAAATTTTTATGGATGAAAATTGAAATAAATTCTTTTCCATTTTTTCTCTTTTTACGAAATAATAATATATGACATAATATAGTGTATTTAGCTAATTATCTCGCTATTTGTTCAGTAGCCATATAGATGACGGAAATGAACTGAATGAGTAAACGCACTATTGGCAATAATGAATTGTATTCTAAGTGTCAGTGTCAATCCACTCATGCTACCTGCTACCTGTTACAGTTAGTTCAAACAAGTTTTACTATAGGCGACGCTGGCTGACGTCAATATCTACTTCCATATAGCAGCAGATGCCATTTGTCCTTCTTAAGACCTAACATGTAGCTTGAATGTGCAGTAAAAGTGCAACATTATAAAATGGTAGCATGGGAAATCAAATTCAAGATCAGCAATGTTGTTCTTTGACGTATTTCACTACCTATGATGTATGATCAGAACTTTGTATCTTTGAATCTTTGTAAAATCTTATCTCTATTTGTAGGTATCAACGTACTCTGTGTACTGCAACAACAAATAGTTGTTTAACAAGTATGAATACTTAAGTAGAATTATTTTTAGTGGGATACTCAAGAACTTCAGCATAAAACCGTTGAAATATCTGACGTAACGTATCAGAAATTTTCAATCACATGCCTCTATAACATCTTTTATAACGAAGCATGTTATCAAATAGTGATCACTGATACTTTTTTGGGGTGATATATTTACTGAAAAAGTGGTCTACCAATTCTATCTACATACACGTACAATTGAAAAACATCGTAATTTATTTTCAATGTTTACATTCAAACTATTACTATTGTTTGCTTTATTTCACTTTGAATTTCTAACATAACCCGTGATATTCAGTCAACACCGCACCGTCTCCACTGAAATCTCATAATAAAAGATAAAAGTTTTGATCAAATTGGCAGCAATTAGAAGAAATTCCGAAATAAATGGGATTTCTCAGAATAAAAAATAAAAATTTTGATTTTCCTCGTATCTTGATGAAAGGAAGCACTTAAGCCTACCCTTCCAATCCAAATATCTACTTAATACCTTAATTTAGTCATCATTAAAACTGAAAAGGACAGTGAGTGAGCTCCTAATAATTTCGTTCGCAATAATTTTTGCAAGCAAAATCCTTTCAATAATTGAAACGTCAAAGGATCTGCAAATTATCAAAACGTTTCCGTATCTCTTCTATTTGTCAGGATGCCCTCGGCTTGGTGTGCACTACTGCTTAGTTCCACGCGGGCCTAAAGATCTTCCAGTATATATACCAATCTGAGAATCATTACTGAATATTGAGGACATAATTAGAAATTCAAAATGAAGCAAAGGAGTATAGGCTTTCGTCTGCCATTCTAAGTATGTTGATTCAAATGGGTAAATCTGAATTGATAGTGGTTGGTAGGTCTTCTATATATTTGCTACTACATGAAACTGCTCATTGTCATTTTAGTTAATGCAAAGCAGTCGAATTATCGAAATCCCTCAATCTTGATATCTCTTTCTTTACACGCATTCATATCACACGACACAAAACAAAAATTAAATTCGTACTCACAATTCTTATAAGATACTTATTACATTACATTTACATTTTGTATTTGTTTCGTATTTACAGTAAAAATTTTAAAGTCGGTAATACATGAAGTAGTGAGTGTACTATTAACAAGGAGTACCGCTTAGTAAAATACAGAAAATCGAAATGAAATGAAAAATTGAAAAATTACTCAGCACAGAAATACTATATGATCATTATTATGACTACTTGAAGAAGGGATGACGAAATTTCAATTTAAAAGTTTTCTCAGCAGCAGATACGGTTTACATTTTGCTCCATGTCTATAAACGCGTGCATGTATAAGTTTTCTATTATTAGTGCCTAACTACAAGATACCTAACAAGTACGTAACATTATGTAGGTGTATTGTATGTACTAGGTATTACTTATACATGTAGTTGTTTAACATTTCGTTTAAAGTAAACTTAAATATCAAAAACGTAAAATTAGTAGGGTAATTTCTAAGGTAAAGTGTACATGTGTACATGTGATCAGGTAATGATGAAGTTGTGTGTAGGCTAAGTAATAAAGGTAATTAATAAATGTACAAACAGCCACGTATAGCCTAAGTACAAGATTCCTGTACTGTAGGTAGGTAGTTTAGTTGTATTGTAGTACTTGAGTGTGAACGGATGAGGATCACAAAAAACATTCAACTTTTCTTTCTTTTTACAAAAACCTAAATATTAAATTATTAAATTGTATTCATTGTGTACTAATAATATTTAATGCTATTTGGTCTTCTAAATAAACGGTGTGACGTAAGAAGAGGAATTATTTGGACGGAAGCTCTTTGGCCTAATCATCATTGTGGCTCTTTTTAACGTATAATCCCAGCCCTGAAATAAATATAATCACAGTCTTAGTTTACATTCATATAAATCAGCATTGTGTGACCTAGGCACACCTAAATACATAAAATGCCCCTATGATATCCTCCATGAGATCCATACTGTAGTTCCTAAAGCAGATGCCAAGGTACTTTCACTAGTTACAGAAACCTGCTTTTCCATTTATTCTCAAAATAATAAATAATCATCTAAATATTGAGAAGTAAACAGTTTCTAAAATTAACCTATTAGTAGTATTAATAAATTTGAAGTTAATTAACTCTATAAACAAAAAGCAAGCCTTTGGTGCAGACCTCATTAAAGTTTACTATAATTTCAAGCTCTTGTATGCAGAAGCATGCCGGAGAAAGTTTGGTTATTCCTAAACTAAGACCATCATTCAATAATCCTTGAAACTGTTCCTTTCCTGCGTATAACAGTAGATACTGCATGATTTCGAAAGGTTAAATTGTAATGTAAAGGAGCGGAATAACATGCGACATAAGCCTTTTTACTAAAAATTGTATCCTACTTCAGTTAACTTCCCTTGCGGCTCTTATTATAGTATTATAGCCCTACATCTTTTCATGCAAAAAGAAGCGTTTTTCGATTTCGTGCATTAAACAAATGGGCACAATAATAATAATTTAGCAAAGGCTATTGCTTTAGAAATAAAGTAAACACTGATTATATTCTTAAAGTTCTTTCTAGTTTGAAAGTAATTAGGAATTAAGAACTAACTCGTTAACGCCACACAAAGCAGAAGCGTAAATAAATTGACAACTAATTCACAAATTACTATGTCATTGGAATGGAGAAAAGTTTCAACTTTCACCCCGCCTTTTTGTTTCACAAAACTTTTGATTTCCCTGTATATCTTTTATTTTAATTTCAGTGATTCGAGATTTTATTCACGGTTATGTAGTCCTAGTCATACGATATGCCACACCAGCCACAGTATTGTTTCTAAGAAACAGAAAATGAATAGCTAGAATTGCTGCAACACAAAATACAAAGCATTTGTAGACAGTTCCACTCCACAAGAGAAAGAAAGGTAACAGAGCTAAGCTGATATCGTTACTTTGGTGTTTGATTATGGCATATATCCTCAATGTCCTGTTAAGTGCCCTTTGAAATACTATTAATGGTCCATTATAGTGCTTACCAGGGAAAACTATTGTTTCTTTAAATGATTAACAATATTTGCTAATTTTTTTCATCAACCCAAACCAAGCGTTATTTAAAAGAATTGCAATAGGGAAAACTCCTGTTTGGGCTAGCCTGCAGAGGCTCAGTTTGGGGGTTGACACTCTTACCATGTTACCATCAATAAGGGAACCCAGACGTGACCACCCCAAGCACCCAAACCAAAGCTCCAACACCAAATCTTAACGAATACCTCTTCAAATGTAACCATCAAAACCCCAAACAAAGGAACACCAAAGTTAAAACAATGGAAAAAACACTACTCTCCAATGAAACCAAAAGCCTTAAGTTAAAGTATAAAAAATTACCTTGCAAGTCAAAGAGAGATCTTTAAAAAGAATCCACCAAAGTAGCATAAAACCAACCCAAAAAGAGTTTACAAACCTGAATTTACCGTAGTTCCTTAATCTGTATATGTATGAGTAATATTGCGCAACCAGCACTACACTATTATTTTCCTAATTGTACAATTTTAGATTTTGCAGATCATTACGGTTATTTAGTTTTAGGGCAAGCGCCAGGCGCTGGATTTCGATTGATTTTCTTTGATTGATTTCGAGATAAATAAATTCTTTTGTTGAGGGACTATTTCCTTAGCGGGGGCTTTATCATTTTGTGGTTTCGTGGGTAGTGCCAGTTATACAGTATTATAAGTGAACTGATGGGCGGACACATCACTTACGAATGGAAGGTGTCGCAAACAAAACTTCATACATATACGTAGTGTGCGTTTATTGTGAAGTACAGTGATATTCAGAATGATCGATCAGGTAAGACATATGTATTTAGTACATCTGTGAATTAGTAAATACTGAACAAGAAATACAATACCAAATACAAAAGTAATTCCATACACCCCGACCTTTCTGTTTCTTAGTGTTTATCAAAATACTGTACCTCTGTATTTTGCAACGAGTACATAATTACTTAATTATTGCAAAGGCGACCAAAACAGAATGCTACATTAGTTACGTAGTGAGGGTCCCATCGCAATATTTTATTCCCAAAGTTGTAGATTAGCGCTTGAAACCGAACCAATTTAGGTAAGATACACTTAGATTGTCCTTATCAAAGGACTTGAGAAGCAAAATAGTATGAAAGTACAAAAGAATTCTGCTGATTTCGTCATTTTGAACTGATAAGCTCAAATCGTTTAGGTATCAGTGACCAATAATTGGGGACACTCTACAAAATAAATAGTGAAAGCCGGTGAAAGTTGGTGAAAGTTTTGGTGAAGCCCGGGTACTCATTACTTCATCTGCAATTCATCAGGAGCCCCTTGGGAATTTAAATAATTTTATGGACAATGGGCAATGGACAAAATGGAAATGTATGTAGGGAGAAATCTTACAATGTTATTAATTTGAAATGTTACCAAGTTTAAAAAAATATCCACCGGTTTTGCAGGATAATGTGTAAGACTAATTATTCTAGGGCAGGTCGCAATTTTAGGGGAATTTATCTGCGCCAGAATCCGAAAATAGCGGATGTTGAATTTGTATTTGGGTTTGGGTTTGCACCACCTCTAAAACTGTGAATTTGGTATCTTCATTTGGTCGCCATTTCTTGTTTCCATTGCATAGTAATAAATCTCGTATTTATTGGATGAAATGTAAAGTGCTCCAAAGTGTGGAATGTAAGCTTAAGGGTATAGTGAATATCTCCTTTGATGCTCTTTCAGAACATCAAAGAAATTTGCACCACAATACTGTTAAATATTCAAATGTAGACGTTCTTCGAAATCATAAGTGTTTACTTTTCTTTTTCTTACGCACGACCTTTGTCGGAACCTGCTCTGTAGCGTCATTTTTTGCAATTT
This sequence comes from Yoshiicerus persimilis, assembly GCA_020352615.2. Taxonomy (NCBI): domain Eukaryota; kingdom Metazoa; phylum Arthropoda; class Collembola; order Entomobryomorpha; family Tomoceridae; genus Yoshiicerus; species Yoshiicerus persimilis. The sequence continues at coordinate 42,744,555 of CM036941.2, forward strand.
GGACACAGGCAATTTCTTTTAATATTTTCTTTCTTTCCCCGTGGTGCTTTTAAGCCTTCATTCAACATTTTGGGACATCCTTTGCATTGGGTGACCCAGAATAAACGCCAGTGGAACTTTCTTTTACTTTCACTCTTACTGAGTCAAGAATCCCAAATATTACCATGAAAGGACCATGACAGTGAAAGTAAGAGAAAGTTTATTTTCTCTCTGGACCACCCTGTGAATTCATATTCACTTAATAAACTCGGAATTGAGTAGTAAATTGATACCATTGAAACGACAAAAAGTAAATTACCTTCCATCTGAACCAAACAATGCCTTGGCGAGCAAGGGCGGAGTCTGGCTGTTGGGTGTCGAAATAGAGTCCATTGAGTCCTCTGCCGCAAGACTTCCACCACCAACCTCCTTTCAACATCGATGCGCAATTCAGGGACGAACGGTCGTTATCCCTGTCATGGGTTGAAAATGCTGAGCCGTGGGCTCCATACCATGGGTCACTTAAGGCATCACCAGCATCCCCACTGTAGCCACCCACTTCAAGTCTAAATCCGTCAGTCTCAGACGCCACCTTATACATTTTAGCATGTTCATTTCATTTCACAATTATTATTATCATTAATGGAAACTTTTCCTCAAGGAAAGGTGCTATATGATAAATTATAATGAGGGTCAAGTGTTTTCTCCCATTTCTAACGCCTGGGAAAGGGAACGCCAAAAGAGTGGGAAAAGGCAAACACTGCTTCTTGAATGTCAGTCTTAACCCAATTCTTTGGCTTTGGTTTCTTTAAAACGCCGGGAAAACATCGCTGTTTCAGTGAAGGCATTTACATATTAGAGGTAATTCTGTTTACACTTTCTGACGCATGCATGACTTTCCAAATGGCCAGTCGTATGCAATAAGCGATATTCGTAATAGCAACCATTGGTATTGAAGCCAGCAGCAGTCGTCTAAGTCATCCAAACGCGCAAATGAAGGCAGCCAACACTTCACATACCGCCAACCACACGTATGCTGATGTTGCGTCAACCAAATTTTTCTAACTCAGTCAGCTGCCTTTGATATACACTTTCCAGCGTCAACCAAACGTTGGAAAAAATGGTTGACATTACGAATAAGCCTTATTTGTCCGCGATGAACGGTCCTTTGAACTTTCACCCACTTTTACTCTGTTCAGCTTAAAACTTTCTCTGGCTCATTGCGACGGTTGTTTGAAAGAATATACTACAGAAATATGAGATCTGTGACTATTGATTTCAAATTTCAATATCTACGTAAATGTACAATAACTGAACAGCATGTTTTTCATATAAATTGCTTTTTCGGCGATGCAGCAATTACTCCTTGAGTATTACTGGTCTTTTTGTCTTGAAGGTTTGTTTTTCATAGCCTCCACAATCCTATATTCATGTATTGGAAAGTAACGCAACAGGTTTACATTGCCTACTTTCATTTTCATTTCGGTTTCTTTTCAGCCCACCCATAATATATAATACAATACTTCCCTGAGAAAATTCTTTTAAACTTTACAGTAATACCTCGTCGCAAGAGGATCCCTATTTTTTAAGTTGTTGAGAGTGAAAGTTTCAACCGTTCTTTGTTGGTCGCTCTGACCCACTAAATGGACTTACCCTGAAGGTTGAGTATTCAGCGTATCTCTTTTCTCCGTCGAAATCCTCAAGTTCAATTCGGAGAACTTGATCTTCAGAGGAGGTGAGGAGGTGAAGGTTCAAGTTTCCCATCCAAAGTTCTCTCACGGGATCCCCAAAGCCACTTCGATACTCTACCCAGTTCCGATGGAAACTTTCTCTTGGCTCACCAAAGTCTGCTCTCCTTTGAATGACCTAAAGAAGCACAGCAGCAATTACAGTTCTTAAAAATCAAGTTTGTGACAAATTATTTACTATTAAATGCCAAGTTTAACCTATACCAAATATTTTCATTCGTTCCCTGTATTGGAATAAACTCTCTCGACTATCTTAAACAAAAAAGTCTTACCATCCATCCTCCTCCAGCAGTATCTTGATCACAAAAAGCTAAAAGTTGCCAAAAAGATGATCTTGCACCAGGAAGTCTCAAATGGTAAAGTCCAGATCGCTTGTTTCCTTGTTGGAAAATATCAGTACAGGAAGCTCCAGCTTGGCTAGACTGAAGGAAGTCATACAGATATCACATTATTATTTTATTACCATGTTTAAAAAGAAGATGGATAAATGATTGGTTAGTAAAATGATGAGATGATGTAGTCTTTACAAATAAAAACCTAAATACCTTTATCCCCTAGAGTGGAGGAAAAAGGAAAAGTGAGATAAGAAATGCTAAAATTTTGAATAAATGCCTAAAACCTTATTCTAAAATAAATGTCGATCCATGCAATGATTTTTTTGGATTAAATTGACCTCATCGTAATGTACAACCTATGTACTAAAAAACAATTTTTCTGAATTTGTATACGTAATAGTAAAAATGATATTTGTGTTTTATGTGTTTTTAGAATGTAGGTAAGAAAAAACTACTTACTCCGGTAAGAAGAGCATCTGCCCCGTCCAAAATAGACGCGTCGGCACTGGGTTTATTTTTAACGGAGGGGAATACAACTGCTGGAACACCATTTCTTAAAGTGACATTTCCATTACCAATTCCGTCAACGGTGAAAAGGACATCATTATTTGCTTGAATGTCAGTAGCCAATTGATCAGCTTGATCTATATTCGTAGGCGGGGGTGGAATTTTCTTAATATTCGTTTGCAGTATATCAAGTTGATGTTCTACTGTTCCCAATTCTGACATTATTTGCTGACTCTGTTATTGAAAACCAAAAATTCATTGAATTAGCAATTATTGCAAGATTTTTTAAGCAACAGTACTAAAGACCTCATTTTTGGCTTAATGTACGTACACAATGTCCTCCTTGGAAAAGAGAACCTTCTCTTTAAATATGAGATGCCAAGCTAACATTATCGTGTATTAATCAATCTGTGTTCAGTGATTACTGTGTCTTTGGCAATTATCAATGTTGATAACAGTTTTAATAAATAAAATCGAAATATTCTGTAAAGTTTAGTTGAAAATGGACTATTTGGTTTTTATTCAGAAAATTATTTCAACTTTCTGAATATACTACTTAAAATGTTACAATATATCTTACTTTAAACGTATGTTCCTAAAATAACGCTTTTAATACTAATGCCAATTTACTATCATTATTATTAAGGAATGAATTTGGACGATAGAAATATTGTGTGCCTACCCGGACGTTGAGGTCGCTTCTGATTGCAGAAATGGCTCTCTCCTGTCTCCTTGACTCGGACAGAAGAGCATCTGAAGGTGGGGCCCCCAGAAATTGTGACGGAGACACGTTGACGTTATTTGAAGACTGCTTAACACTGCCACTGACGGAACTAAGAGTTGCTGGAGTAAAACCGGAAACGACATTCCACAATCCTTCTACTCGTGACACGAGGGGTGTCAGTGTTCTCAATACTCTGTCAACACGACGACCGCACTGGGGCACTTCATCCATTGTGGCAGACAGGGAGTAGCGTGACTCCAGGTTATCAAAAGATTTCTGGATTTGGTTCTGTACTTCGCCCAAGTGATCTAACTTGGATGCTAAGGATTCCAGTCGACTCACCAGGGAGTTTAACAACGGCCTGTAACCATAAAAGTTCTTCATTAGTTATCAATTTACTTTTTCCGAATTATGTTTCATTTTATACATCAAAGAAGCTTAATCCCCTTTGTAGCATACTTCAACCAAAGCAAAGCCATTGCGTAAGAAATGCTTAGACATCAGGTACTATGTGTAAAAAAGTGTGACCTAACATGTGGCCTTAACATATCGGGCTAATTTTCTTAGGCAGATAGTATCTATAGTCTACCTATACGAAAAATAAATACTAAATAAATATTCTAAACCAAAGTTAAGCAATTAAACTAATCATCTTGGAAAAACTGGATTTACTAATACAAAATGTTAAATAATATGCATACATGAAAAAGTTTTATGTATTAAGAATCTGTCACTTTGGTAGAATTCATGCATGTTTGAGGAAGTTAACGAAAAGGCAGTAAGCATACTGCTATGATAAATTATGGCCCACGGCTAGAAAAAAACACCTCCATTTCATTTATTAGCTTCCACTCCTTCTATAGACGAAGCTCTATGTTGACCAGTGTCCGTCCTCTGTTTCTCAGTGACGTAAATGTTTAAAGGTTGATATGTAGAGTTTAAGCCAAGGCAGGAGGAGATTTAATTGCATTAATTACATTTATTTATTAATTATCACAGTAATGGCCATAGCCATTTACGTTAAATGTTGTGATAGATAAACCTGATTTAATTTCGCAACCTACAATTCAAATCAGTATGCTAACAAACGAAATCTCTGTGCAGGACAAGGTCAAACAAAGTAAAGACAAGTCAATAGTAAAATACGCCCTGGATAACATTGCGCTCACCTTTGCATTGCAAACAGATCAGTGAGATCATATTGATGCTATTTGTATGCAATTAAGAAGTACGCACCTGCAGCTTTTATTTATACAAACTTATAATAATCCCCTGCAACATTTTAATTTGGAAATTAAACAGCTTCCCTTTTGTCCTTATAAGTTACACTTCACTAGTTTACTTTATCACTTCTTATCTCATCTGATTGCATTTATGTGGATGCTCTTTTGTAGGCTTATGAACAGCAATGTCATGCCGTCTTTACATTTAAAATGCCAAGTAGCTTATTGAGATCATTATTATTACTCTCCAAATCTATCCTGTCTATTATTCTAACTGTATACAGTCAACATAAGGAGTATAGTGTGGTAAATATTTATAATTCCTCCGCACATACAGGGACAGGTAGCTTAAATAAAGGAGGTAGTGGGCGTACGGCTCTACTCTGTTCTACATGATCTAGATCTAGAACTAGAAATCGTCCTTTGAAAAACAGATATGAAAGAATCGATCTTGAAAGCAAACGATTTGATTGATGTCGAAGGTGAAGAAAACATCAATGGAATATGATTTATTTGTTTTACTCAGCACACATTACAGATATCTTTTGAACGTGTATTCTATGCGGTGCACTTGCACTCATAATTCAAGCAAGAACACTGTGGGGAACGTCCATAAAGTACGAAACTCCAATTTACGCAATTTTTCAAAGGTGTACTTAATTACTTGTGTTTATATGACGGTCAAAATTTAAGTTTTTTTAAAACTGAGGCAAGGTATCCAAATGTATTTTAAAATTAATGCTTAAGCCCTAAGCAAACACATTTTTCACACTCGTTCTACATTTTTATAAGCTCATAATTTGTGAATGTGCATTTCCATATTTGTTTGCTAACTTCTGTTTGTTATCTTCTATGCGGCTACCTAAACATCAAGGCATCATTACAAAGACAGTCCAGGTTGGGCAAAGATTCAATGAATTGAGTTTTTAATAATAAAAAATCTAGCCGAATGGGATTGTATGGCCATCAATCTTATATAACTCTCATTGGGAGTTGACTTTATGAAATTGGTGAATATTAATTGATGACTTGTATTGTCTTATTGCTTTGATTTACATTTCCATTTGCATTACGGGTTTCAATGGAATTAAATAATGGTAGTGCAAATAAAGTGAAGAAGCAGGTACTCATATACAATACAGTATGTGCAGGTGCACACTAAGAAAATGAGCTATTGCTGAAGCTGATGGGGTATTATTAATGAGCCCTGCATTACATTACATTACAGTGCCGACTCAAAGAGCACAAAATGACAGTAATGCACAATGTAAAGTCTAATAAAGCATTAAGTATTAAAGTAATAAAACATAGGAATGTGGAATGCATTGAACTGAGAAAAATCCACAAGGTTCCTTCTATTATTCTACTATTGCTCTATACTCATGATCTGAAGTTAATTTCTATAAGACCTTACAAACTACCTAGAAATTATTAAAATTTATCCATACTAAAATTATTCCTTCAAAAAACTTTTAAAAGAAAAATTAGAACTTATAAGTACTTGATTTTCTACTTCCTTTTAGAAAGTATTTTAGATAAAACAATTATCTCAATTATAATATTGTAAATGCAGTTTTTGCTAATACATGTCAATTCAATATTTTAATAGTTTCATATTCTTTAAGCATGCAAAATAATATATTAATATGTTTCTGTTTCTACGAAGCGTATAGGCATAGTACTGTAATTTATGTATACTGAATAGTATAAAAGTATTCCTATGTGAATGTAAATGTAAAGTTGATTGACCTGACTGACATTGCGACAGTGCACAATATTTTGGCTTTCAATACAATCTCATTAAGCATTTTATGTCAAGTAAGGTGTTTGTAATGTACTGACAGTGACATTTATTTTGTTTTATAGCATTTTTTCTTTGTTCAATTGAATAAATATGTTAGCAACTCATTAAGCATTCATGTAGGTACACGGGACACAGCTAACGATAAGTACCTTATAAGATACGTTTTGTCTTACTAATGTCACAGTTTTAATTACCACTCTATACTCTCCATCTCCAACATTTAAAATTGCAGTAGATTAAATAAAAATCAAATTAACTCCCCATCGCAATCACAATAGAATTGAACGCATGCATTAGATAGATAGTGGACAGGAAAGCAGGTATATTATTGTCTTTGTTTTAATTGATTTTGGCTGGAAGTCAAAATAATGATTCGTGTAGTTTGCAAAGCTGGCATTGCATTAGTTACACACGGTGGTCTTCATATTCATTACTATGTATCATTAGTAAGTAAACTAGACACTTTATCTCGTTTCATTTACTTATGCAGAAATGCATTCGTTTCCATGCTATGCACGTAGGTAGATTAGAGTGCAAAGAATGATGTCTGGTCTGACTGTCATATTGCGGTAGTCGTATAACTTCTTTGTAAACAATAAAAGCTGTCACAATAAGTTCATTGCTAAAAAGTTGACAAAGACAACCAAATCAAATGTCACTCATAATTCAAGACGGTGGTAAAACATTTCTTCCAAAATATCAACTCAATATCAAAATAAAATTATTTGTGATTCCAATAAGGTCTATAATTCCTATTCTGGAAGAATTTATACATCTATACCTGTAATCACAGAATTTCGGTCGTCTGTACCTGTAGTATACCTGTAATATATATACCATTAAAATTAATAATATCCTACTATAAAATTATTGTCTTCCAAATTCCAACCTAACCATCACACTTTTTCTCTTTTTAAAAATAAATGCCATAAATGTCATAAAAATAATTTAACCTCAGGTTATCCAAGCCAATTATCCAGATTATCAGCAAGAAGAATTTGAGAGGTAAACTAACTTGTAAAAATTCTTTGGAGGCAATTAGACCGCTAACCATTAGACCCCTTGATTAGACTACTTACAATACTCATAAAAAGTTGCACAAGGTTGTTTAGGTGTGTTTTCATTTTACTTGACGTAATGGACTTATTTATTTTGCTAATAGTACTATGAACTCTTCTATGAAAAATAATAGTAAAACATGTACACTGAGTATCCGCATTGGTTGTAGTTATCATTCAAGGTTCATGTGAACCGAAATCATCCTTAAAGGACAACACCATTTCATAGCATCCCTGAGATTTGAAATGATAAGAAAAAATCCTGGAGATCTAGATTGTTGCTTTAAAATGTAACAGTGACAATTATCGATAGGAATGTAGTTAATTACGACTACAAAGCTATTTTGAAGTATTGAACATGCGACTACTAATCGTAAGTAAGAGAAGAGACCTCGTAAGAATAGAGTACGTTAAATTGTATTAACAAAACAATCTGAGTTATCTCAGTTGTAATTAGAAATAGAAATTAAATGAATTTGGATGACAGAATGGAATGAATGAATAAACAAAAACAAACAGAAAGACTAGATCAGTAGTTTTGCACACAGACAGATTAACTACGTAGTAGCTAACAAGGATCTAGGAGTTAATTGCGAAGAGAATGAAAAGTGAGAGTATTCTTTAGTCCATTTATCAGTTGCATCTTACGTAGTGGCTCTATATATACACATAGCCATAGCTAGGTAGAAGTAAACGAATTAAGTAGTGACTACCTCTTTGCCAGTGTCTCAGCTGTGGTTGACTTCACACAAAAGAAACATGACCACTAACTAACGACGTAGGTAAGCTGAATCGAGTGATTAACTCCGAAAGTGAGTAATTGCACTGCATTTCATTAATTAGGGCGTAGTCTTCATCCAGTCTTTAGTTGCAATAAAGGAATTCCCTTCGCAATCCCATTTGATAATTGACTTTAGGCTACTACCTACCTCTTTCTATCTGCATTCCGCATTTCATTACTCTATACCTCACTACACTACATTTAGTACGGACATTTTATAGTAATATTCTTACATTTATGCCTTTGGATATGGACAAAGTAATAATATATGCGTAGTAAGTATAATATTTGTTTTGGATAACAACCTTAACTCTAAGTTAGTACTTCTCAATGTTACAAGAAATAATCAGGGGCATATTACATAAGGAGCATTTATAGAACAAAAAACTCGTAATCTGCGTAGATTCAAATGAGGTTTACCCTGGGAATACCCATTAGACCCAATTTCGGGATTAATTAATATTAAAGCAAATCCTGTTATCAACTCTTTGATTACGGGAATATTGATATTGAATTTCTTTGGTATTGATATTGGTTTGATTATTTTGCAGATCAAACAGGTGCATTTGCCAGAAAGTTAACCAGAAAAATCGGCAATCAATTGTTACATTCGTTTACGATCACTTTTGCTATTACTCTCTGGCTTGACGCTTCCCTTCAACTTGCAAACCATCTTGGTACTTAATTTCTTATTTCTTGAAAGAATTCTTGTTTTGTAAGGCAAGACGGACGTGCATATTTGTAATGACACACTGCGCGAGGTGAAACGAATAATCTTGTATGGTAATGATAATATTTTAATTGGAATACACTATAAAAGCAATTACTTGCATTTTCAGTAAGTAACAATGGACTTGACAGAAGTAATAGAATAGACAAGTAATAAAGGAGATGATGGAATAAACTCGTAACACGTAACATTTACTATTGTCAATTAAATTAAAAAATCAAAGCAAACGAATCTGTGTCACACGAAAATGTCACAAATGTTATTTATTAAGTCAAGTGACACAAACGTATGTTTGACCACATGAAAATCCAAAATAAAAAAATAAACCTGATGCGGTCTATTTGTTCCGTACGCATAATGTCACGGCAGTTCAGAATTAACAGAATGGTTTGTGTTTGGATCCCATTCACATATATACGAAGCTTATTGTAGCTAGGTTAGTTATTAACCAGTAGGACAGTTGCATGAATATTCCTGTCTGTGTGATATAAATTAAATGCAAAATCAAGACATTATATCATACTCTGCTGACTAGAAATTTTGAATTGGATTACAATTTACATTTAGTACAGAGCAGAAAGGGAACCGACATTATTTACAATTGAAGAGGGCTATTAATTCGGTTGTTAGTAACATTTTGGTTCTTTATTGCACACCTAATAAGATCATTATGCAGAAAGAATAGGGTTTCACGGTTTTAAGTAGCTACAGTTGTGAACTTTGCAACCTTTTCTTTGCATACATGAATAGTTTGTGTTTGTTTGGTGTTTGGCGAATAACAACTGCATTGTGTTGTCTTTTTGTATTTAGGACAAGCTAAGCCAATTAAATATTGAATTGGAAGTTTGGAAGTGCATTGAGTTTGTTTCTTGTAGTGTAAATGTGTTTTGCGTAGGTATTGTATTAGTGTAATCGTTGCTTAATCTTGTCAGAAGGGAATGTCAGTACCTAGGTATATATCTGTGGAGTAGCATTTAAAATTTTGAAATGTCGTTAGCACAATCATTTTTGCTATCGAACATTTTCTATCCTAACACGTCATTAAGATTGTTATTGTTGTTTCTTCTGAGAATAAATGGAGATCCCTCGCACTTGAGTTCAGTCGCCTATTGCTTTCATAACATTAAAAATAACACTTACTGCTGATCATAACACTTCATGGTTGATGTGTGCCCTAATAAATGGAGTAGAGTCGTAGCCTTCCATCATAGCAAAATCAGGTGCAGGTTTGTAGATTACATTAACCAACACGCTATTATAACACATTATTATTCTGCAGTATGCAGACAAATATACAGAACGGGAAAGTAACTCACTGTGAAATCTGAATGAACATTCAATAGTCAATTATAATTATCAAGTCGAGTCAAATTAGATCACATCAAATCTGATCAACTTCTGTTTGAAGCTCAATGAGTTTAGATTAGATTAGAATAGACAGTATATAGAGTCCGACTCACTGTGAATAGCAAGCAGTGCTCTTGTTAATTAGTTTTTAATGCGTTAATGGCCAATCTAAAATGCAGCATTAGCACACCTACATCCATCTCATTATATTATTTAATAAGTAGGTAGTCAGCAGTTAACACGTAGAATTATTGTGACATAAAGTCTGCACTCCCTATCAGTTCCTTAATTCCTATGTAATAAAAACTGCTTTGGCATAGCATTTAGTATGTAATACATTCTCTGCAATTACCTCTGTTAATGTTGCTCTAATTCAACTCACAATTAACAATATCTCAGAGTACACTCACGTAATTCGCTATTTTTCAGTTTATTCAATAACTAAAATAGTAATTAAGTAATGACACAATTACTCTACGCCAATTATACACTATTCTGACTTGAATGAACGGATGGTGCATTTAAAATCCTAAGACTGAAGCAGAAATGCAATAAGTAGGCATGCACTTGATAATTTATTAATAAAACGCAGCTCATGGCGTATTTTTAAAGGAGAAGACTGATACAGACTAGATAATTTAAGTAATAAAGTTCCACATAAACCCTTTTGCAATAAAAGTATGCAAGAATTCCAAAAATATAAATTGGCATAATTTTACATAAACTTAATTACTTTTTAATACATATTAATTTCATTTTTGTATGTTAGTCTGTATCTAGTTTATATCTATTATTCTTAGTGGTTAACCAAAAAGTGTATTTTAAATATATGCATAAAGTGCGGCAACACATTAACATAATAAATTCATTTTTTGGACTAAAACAATTGCAATTAAAACAAGTGTGAATGCCCTGCGTAATAAAATCTTTGCCAAGTTGAGAAACGAAGTAGCGATAGTACATAGCACATGCCGCAATTTATGCGCACTTTATGTTTATAGATACTTATAACAATTATTGATTACTGTGTGGGTATGGATTCTCAACACTATGGAAAATGGAAATTAGCAATCATCACGTCATGAGCTTGCATGATTTCAACTAAAATTAATTCAAATGAAGTTAGTTGGCTTCAATCCCCTTAATTACGCTTGCATTCATTATGCGTATCCTATCCTGCATATTAAAACCCTCTCATGCTATACCACACCGAACATATGAAAGGGTTGAGTTGAGAAAACACTAATTTACTTTAGTGGTTAGTAATTAATACAATATAGGTATGCATTTGTTTCTTCCAGTTCTATTGAATGAAGATTTAGCACCTTTTCAATTCACAGAATACATATTATCTAGCATAGTAGCCTGAAGCATAAAGTAAGGCAGCATGACAGCACCATTAAATACTGTTTCTGCTTTGGTAGTCGACAGCCAAATATCAAAATATTTGGAGACAAATCAAAATCACATCTATCATTTCATTTATTTTGCATATATTGGCAATCTACAGTTTGTAACATACATACAGCAATTAAATAATTATTAGAACTCTGGTAATTACAAGTAATTACAACTTAGAAACATACATAAGGTTTTGGAGCTATTATGTTCAGAAAACATAATGATAATACTTATGCTAATTCTATTTCATACGAGAACAAGTGTAGCTTGCAATAATTCAGTCATAAGTATACGAGGAATTTCGATATTGGAATTATGAATTAGCATTAATGAATTAGCAAATAAAAGGGATTAAAAATTATAATAATACTATGTTATGTACTACTTCTGCATATCACTGCCTGGTATAAGTATTTGATAAAGGTATTCATTCTATAATGTAATATTATAGTAGTTAAGTCCTTCTTTATAGCCTTGATCTAAAATTGCGATTCTATTGAGTTAATGTGCTCTCCCTTTTGAGCCTATCTACTTAAGTCAGAGGAATCATTGACAATAAATGCTAATGTGGATTCCAATATTAATTGACACTTGTATACTCTGTCAATAATAACACATGGCTAAATGTAAGTACATGAGAGCTGTACTAAACCATAAGAATATAACCAAGAAAACGAGTTAAGTTTACTTTTGTGATTTTTCTTAGTTTATTACAGATTGTAAAGTGTAATGTAGAGGCACAGGCCGTGTTGAATACAAATTGTGTGTATTATTGAGTTGGATAATTGCAGTTACAACACATTGCCCTTTACCTTATAGTGACAGTACTCGTTTGCTGTTAATTTCCGATGAGAATGAGAAACATGCATTAAGAGACAACGACACAACATTGGGAATAATCTATTCTATTCGTAGTACTACAGTATTGCTAATATAAGACCTGTATGTACGGTCGTAACATTTAATAAGTACAAAGTGAGTATAATAATTACTTAGTAATTTCATATTAACAGGTAGGGTAAATAAGGCTGTATTGTATAATGTATGTCTGAGATGTTACATCAGCTTGTGCTACTAATCTGCCATTATTGTCACATAAATAGCCAAGTACAAGACATAAAGTGCTGTCTCGTAGTTGTTGACTATTAGCCAGCCAACCAGAACTACCTTACTTCTTCGTATTCGTATCTTATAGTGCAGTGGACGTATACAACTTTGTTTTGCTTTACTTCACACTGCCACGTCAAAATTCTTGTTTTACTCTTATCAATCAATAGTTTGACTGGATTTGCACCGGTTGGTGTGATTGTGATGTACATCAGGTGAGTCCACAATCCAGAACACATGCAAGCATACCAGAGCAGAGTGAGATTATTCACTTGACTCTTGACTTCCATTAACTTGGCTTTGGCTCCGCTTTCTTTCTGACAATTTGCCAATAACCAAGATCACAATACAATAAAAAAGCAAAAAACTATCAAAACCAAACAAGGAGAAGTAGCAATTTAATCCGATCCTTTACCTGTACTCCTAACACTTGCTACACCGCAATAACTCTGCATAATACAAATGATACACATGCATACAATACTACATATTTTAGCTTGCATGTTCTCTAACTATAAATTCATAGAATAAACATAAACCTAATAGCCCCGGTTTGCATTATTAAAATTCTCACATCACAAGAACACAACTGACCTGTGTTCAATCTAAATTGCATAAGAGGTGCATGTAGTTGTAAGTACCTAACTTAAGAGTGGGAATAAAAATCCATTTCGTAGTAAATTGCACCCCAAATTAAGTGTACCTTTATTTGCCAATAGAATGAAACAACAATTGGTTCGTTTGACATTTGGCACCCTTAGTATAATTTTCTCATTGCTCTTTGTGAATCGTCCTTCAGCCCTCCCTAATCATAACCTATTGTCTAATTTACTGAAAAATACAATGTAACTAATTAATTTGTTGACTTTTTGTAAATTCGGATGAATTACGATACTTATTACGAATTTATGAATGAATTTATGAATGAGTATAGTACGTAGGGGGTATTTCTAAATGGTAATGGGTGTAGCAGCAAATGTTAAAAAGAGGAATAGTATTTTAAAAGTAAATTTTAGTTTTACTTATGGTTGTGCATGTATACTTAGCCTAGGTCATTTAGGTTTTATTGGTGGGGAGACTATAGAGGACATGCAGGACATGCCGTGCGAGTTATGTGATCAGAAGGCATGATTGACATGTACTTGTAGTGTAGTAGTAGTATGTAGGGACGTAGTTGTAGTACACACGAATGGACAAGAAAAACTAGGCTGGTTATTACAGAATAATAGTGGCTACCAGATAGCTTGTAATGTAATAAATTACTATCACAATGTTACATATTATTATCTTGCCAGTGTAGTGTGCCCTATTCATTGCAATTCTGCATTGTATAAGGAGCCAAACAAATCAAGTGTGACAATAAAAGAAAAATTAGACTGAGTTCTTTTAAGCTGTGCAAAAGTAGGACGATCCTGTAGTATTGCTTATATGCAACTAAAAATCTGAGGTGCTCCTGGCCTGGCTTCTTGTGGTGTGGCATGGCAAATGGCAATGAGTTAGAGAATTTTAATGAGAAAATCTTATTAAATCATATGCATTAGTTTACGTGGAGTATCATTGACTTGCCATGCCAAAGAAATGACATAAGACAAAGGACTTTTATGCTGGGAGTCTTTAGGGGATGATATTTATTACGAACAACAGACGCTGTCAATAGAATTGCTCGTCATTTGTGTTTTGGATGAAGAGAAGAATGAAGGATTGTCAACTAGAACAAGTTGATTGTATCTAATTTGAGATGTAAATGCTTTTGGGGACCTTGCTAGATGCTAAAGTTAAGGTGAAAAATATTTTTAATGTCAGAGCTTAATTTTTCCGACCTAAATTGATAAAAAACAGTTTAGTGATACAATTTGTACAAGTCAATGGGCACTTGTACAAACTACTACTATAGAGTAAAGTAATAATTTAAATGCAAGGCAAGTACCCAATAACAATACAATTTCTGTAAAGTGACACGCTGAATTTTAAATAGCTTTGCAAAAATTATAAAGACAATGTAACTGGGCTTGTTAATAACCTTGCTTTGAATGTAAAGTGCAGAGGCTATTATAAGTGTTACATACAATGATGGTCATTATTTTTATGGCTCTACCAAAAATGTCAGTCCATGTACACAGAAATAGTAATTCAATTCAATAATCTTTCTTTTCAATTCAGAGTGCCAACAGTTTCAGCTTTCAGATTTCGCATAAAATGCGTCGATTGCGCTATCTTGAGTTATTAATCACTTGCAGAAAGCCCAGAATTCTCAATTATGTAGAATTCCTTGCACCTTCAGTAGATTTCTGCTCTGATTGTCTGTTTTCTGTGTACTAAGTGACTCATTGCCACTTTGGCACTGACACCTCAAATCAGGTGAAGAATTACAGTAAATTAAGTAATGTACAATAAAAAACTTGTATAAGCCCCATTCTTTTCTTAATTGCCATTTGCCCACGCAGTGAATGGGTTCGATTGATTTAAATGCGTTTTCTATGGACTGTGGATATCTGCTATATGGGAAACATTTCAAATTTTATCGATGAACTGTCTATAATAATATTGATATATTTTCTTTGCAAAAATACTCTTAAGCATATTCCAGCTATTTCCAAGGGAAAACATCTAAAAAGAAGATAGTTATAGAAAGCAGATATCTGCAAAAGAAGATAACCAACTTTAATCCAATAATTACTGAAAACGCACAGCTAATTTGTTATTGCCAGTGTAGATTTAAAGAATAATACATATGGTTATGTAATAGTGTAAAGGTGAATTTTAAGGCTTGATAAGCTCATTGAACGTTTTTAACCAGCTGAGAAAGTAATTAAAAACTTAAGACATTATAAGTGCAGCTTTTCAGGTAGTACATAGTATTTGCATGTAAAGTATTTGAAAAGAAATTAAAAATTCTTAGATTAAACTGTAAATTGATTGTTTAATTAAAATATTTGCTTGCGTGTACATTAAGTAGACCCTTGTATAACGTCTACAGCAAAATTTTACCTGATATGCACCTTAGAATAATTGGATTGCAAGATTGAATTCTTTCTTGGCCGGTTTTTCGACAAGTGATTGTTAGCATAGCTATAAGAGTTTCTTTGGGTTTGTTTTGGAGCTAAATTCCTTACTTGTAACTTTATATGAAAATCAACTACATGAAAACTGAACAATACCACCATAGAATGTGCGGAACTACCATTTGTCAAAGTAGTTGGGAAAAGGACGGTAAAGGTAAAGTAACACGAAAGAAAATCTGAGGCAATAAATTACAAGTGAATTTTCCAGCGTCCAATTACTTGATATTATGTAATATTTCTTACTGGTAAACAAAACGGAATGAGTATATGGAGCTTTCATTGATTGTTTTGTTTTCCGTATTAATAAGTTGTCTAAAAAGGTTGTCAGTAGTTAAGTGTACATACACCGTTGAGAAAGAGGACATAAAATGAGTCAGTGACTCTGTATGGATGGACTCGAATGCACCTGTTGAATAAATGTTTATTTACATTTTGTCATGTAGTTGTGTAGACAATTTGATTGGGATGGGCATCGCTCCATTGACTTCTGAGAAAGACTTGATCTTCCCATAAAGCATAGAAGGAATCAAAGACAATCTATCGCTGTACAACTGCGACATGAACATGACACGACATGACATACGACTGTGACAACAAAAACGAGGAATTCTTTGACGACAATTCAAGTCACAGCGTCGTACATGTAAAACGCAATGAAGTACAGCAGAGCACTTCCAATTACAATTTGCATAGAGAAAAGAAACAACGGGGAAGAGCACTCCTTCCTTCTGTCAACTCGTGTACTCGAGTACATGTACTCGAGTACAGTACATGTGCCCAATCCACTGAATATCGAGTAAACTACAAAACATGTAACCAGACATGACGATTAGGATGTATTGTAAATTGTAATTGTAAGTGATATCAAATCATCATCAAATCTCGTAATCCAATCCAATCAAATTAAATTCAAATCACCTCACAAAAGGAACGAACAGAACAGGACAGTGACAATATGCAAATAAATGCAAATTCTTCCTCCGCCGTTTAATCACATTTTTACTCTGCACTACTCGGCACATTTCTAAATTCTTCTTGCTGACGACAACATCCTGAATGTGCTAAGAAAGCTCAGAAGCTGTTTCTATAAATCAGCAGCGACTCTTGTTTTTGTTTACGTTTACTCTCTGCGTCTTTCCGTGAATAAATGAGATCTCCGCTTTTCATTCCATCCACAAAGTGTGAGACATGGCAAAACTTAAATGACGACGGAACGCTGACGATCGAGTGACGGGCCGGCACGGCTCCACAGTCACATGTCAAACAGGTGAAAACCAAATAAATCATCACCACATCAAACAGACAACCAACATTTGCATATCCTAACAAACCGTGATAATTTATGACAACAATCAGGAAAAGTTTGTCAATAATAAATGCAAGTACATTTTTCTCAGAAAATAAATTATGGCAAAGGATTAGATTGCTTTGTAATTGTCTTTTTAATGGACTTTGTATTTGTATTTCGAGTTTATAAAAAATAATCTCTTTAGTCTTCCCCGCCATTGTACAGCCTTGCCTTTTAGTAAACAGTAAAGTAATTCAGCTAAATAATTGTTATTTGCATTTTACATAACATTTTCTTACAAGTTATGAGTATGACGATAGAAATGTGCATATTTATACTTTTCATGTAATAAATACATACTACAATGCACAGCGTGATGAAAAAGAACATAATAACGTGTTACAGATGTACTTAACAAGTTAACACATTTACACTCCTATTTAAATGCACCAAGGTAGAACACTACTGATATTCTAAGCAAGGTACCTGTGTACAGTAACAGTAACGGTGAGCAATCTAAATTCTTTCAATTATTTTCATGTTGTCAGATATAAATGCAAATAACAGTTTAAGCCTACATGAATGTAAAACGATTTATATTATGTAATATATTACAACTACAATTTACAATATGGAAATACAGATTCCGTTGTGTTACGAGACAAAGATTGAATTGCTATCTGTCTTATAGATCAAAATCTCAAAAATGAAAAAGGAAAGCGATACAATGTTCCACATGGGAAATGTAATTATGATTACTTAAGGATTGCTACTCTTGTTAATATTATCAAGAATTGTGTTGAGGGAGTTGTATGCAAATGTTTGCCAGGTGTAGTCAACAAAGAATGACAATTCTGGAAGTTATGGGGAAAATGTAATATTTATCTCTTTGATATGTAATAGTATTTATTTGTTATTTCATTTCAGCCTACGATAATTGTTCATATCATTACAGTAATTAAATTAAATAGATATTTGACTGTGGCGTAAGTTCTGCGGAAAAGAGTGAGTTGCGAATTTAAAGTAGACTATTAGCATTAAGTGACCGAACCAAATAGTTTGGGAATGCCGTGTCGGTAAAGTACAAAAGTTTCTATTGATTGAATTTGGTAATAAGCGTGTATTGAAAGAAAACGTCAAGTTTATAGCTGCTATATACAGGGGCAGAAAAAACTAACCGCACCAAAAACACAAATTCAATGAACTTGCTTCCCACTGATTTTTATGTGGTAGGTGTTAATAATAAGTTCAGCATGATAATTACTTATATTCAGAAGGGATATACAATACCCATTCTTGCAGCAGAGAACTATTGTGATCTCAAGATTTTTCACCTGTAAAAGTTGCACGTATTTTTTGTGGTTTAATTCAATTCAGTTGGGTTTCATTTTAGTCTGCCCTATTAAACTACCTAAAATATAGTCCACACAAGCTATCCTACTAACAATAAATCGATAGAAAACATAATGTCTCTTCTTGAGGTCCACTCAAGATTTCTTTACAGTATAAACCTTTATTACCATATACCTGGTTTGTTTATATACTGTGTACATGATTTCGCCTTTTACAACTTATAAACGGAAATCCGCTATAATACACGTATTAACAAGATGGTTTATGGTTAGAAACTTAATTTGACATTTACTTCAGTATATTTTGTACATGTCTACGGAATAATCAATCTTGCAGTAGAAAGAATAAGGTTTGAGATTGAGAAGTGCGCATTATATTTTATTACAGGCTTGTTTGTAAAAGAGTTTAAGGTACTGCTATGTAATGTAATAACGTTTTTGTAAATGAGAACTTTGGTTGCAATTTAGTGCACTTGCACTTTCTTACAGTTTTTCGTCCAGAACAAAAGTGCAGCTAAATGCATTGGGATTATCGTACCGTCTAGATAATCAGGTTGCGTGACAGCAAATGTCTTTAGTTTACTGCTTTCTGCTTTTCTGCCATTGCAATACACTACTCCATGTGCTAAAAGCTGCTTCGTAAACTGATGGGAGTCTTCTGACCTTAGTCATGTTTCGTTCGTTGATAATCAATTCCTTACCCCTCCATTCCACCTTATTCTACGACGAGTTTCGCTGATTTTTGTAATTTACAAATATTTCCCCTTCGCTAAATTATTCAATAAGGCTTAAAATCTCCTTCGTGACTTTAAGCATACATCAGTGTTGAAATCACCTACGTGCTAATCAAATACTACCTAAGTGCACTCAGGACTTAAAAATCCATTCATCTAAATTAGTATTTAACGCTTTCCTATTTCATTCATGTTTTGGTTTACCTACAGATCAGAAAGAAATCCAGGTGCAATTGCAGTTGCCTATTTAGCAATAGCAATTATACTTAGGTGATATCACCGATAATTGATGCAGATCGTAATTCATAATCAGTATATAATATTAGATGTTTGGAGTAAGTGCATTGTGTATGCATACGTGTAGTACTTTCGTTTTTAAGTACCTAGTTAAAAATATCGTTTGAAACATCTCGATTCTCAATCTATAATTACTAATTAGCAATAATTAGTGCTGTTGTATATACTGCATTAGTTTGGATTGGATGGAAGAAGACTTGTAATCTCCTCTCCAACATTACATATCATAAAAGTAAACAACTCTCAAAATCTCTGCATTTATTCCTTCTTACACGAAATATGGTGTTCAGTGTTCAGAGAGCGTGAACAACACCAGCCATAAAGAACGTAAAAACCCTCTACGAAGTATACATTGTATACATCATGCATGACTCTTAAAATGTTGCTACATTATTTTGCTGTTAAATAGTAACTAAATCTTTCTCTTACCACAATAATAAAGCTTACGTATTTCTAAATTGCAAGTTTCTGTGTGCATAAAGGTTTAAATCCAGTTGTGCAAGATAACATTTTGGATTCTTTCTGTATCAGATCGTCTACATGAGGATCGGCCTGATTTCCAAGAAACTTGCACATAAAAGAAAACATTAAATACAGCTACTCATCATTTCTGACGTACCCTGCATTTTTCACTCTATTTTTATGCCATTAAAGCGATTCGGGGAATTCCACTTCGGCCATTTATTTACTTGATGCACTCTGTAATTGCAAATGCAACAATTACAAAAAAATCTAAAATTGTACTGTAAAGCAGTGCAAATCGTTGTTATTAGATTTGCTTCAACAGATTTTGTGTATCTACACTAAACACAAATTCCAAGCTAACTCTACTATTATGAAGTATGGAAAAGTTGAATTCTTGGTTATTCTATTGTATAACAAGTAAAAGCAAATTACCAGTTGCAGTTGGAGTAATTAGTATTCCTGTTTTCATCAGTGGATATAATTAAGTCAGAAAATGTAATGTAACATCCTTATTTATTAGGGAGTTTAAACAAAGTATATCCAATTACCAGTTAGATTATAAATTGGCAAACAGATATTGTATAAAATAATTTACGTCTTGTAAAATGAAACGAAGCCAGCATTTAGGTAAGCAATCTACTTATTAAGAAAAGGCAATCGTGACGTGACAAGTTACTTATTTGTAGGTGCAGCATAATATCACGTCAAACAAAAAGGGAACCAGGGAAATTATTTTGCATTCGAAGCACAAGAAGCTAATAACTTTTATTTGAGCAATAATAGAACAACAATCTGTGTCACATAACTGCCAATCTATGCTAATTTCCTGTCTGCACCCCCGCGTAATTAATTGCCTGTAACTACCTACATCCAAGATAATGTAACTAAGCTCATACACTTTTACAATTAGTAGCCTTACCCAGAGAACATTTACATGCATGTAGCAATTACATATTGAATTACTTTACAAGTGCCATACAATAATATTTATGCTTTCTCCCAGAGCAAAACTGATTTTAACTCAAGCAGTAGCACCAACAGAAACAACGTTAACTAATACAACATCAAACTGAAGAACATGATGTTCAATGTAGATTAGAATACCATCCTTCGTTGCCTATGTAGGTAAAATGTTACAGGAAAGTTAGAAAGACAAGTTACACATAAAAATTACATAGGCAATATTCAGTATAAGTGAAGAACATTTTCCAAAACCCATAAACATTACCGAACCTGTCAACATATCCGACGCTACAATAAGAATTACAGTTGGAGTAATTAGTATTCCTGTTTTCATCAGTGGATATAATTAAGTCAGAAAATGTAATGTAACATCCTTATTTATTAGGGAGTTTAAACAAAGTATATCCAATTACCAGTTAGATTATAAATTGGCAAACAGATATTGTATAAAATAATTTACGTCTTGTAAAATGAAACGAAGCCAGCATTTAGGTAAGCAATCTACTTATTAAGAAAAGGCAATCGTGACGTGACAAGTTACTTATTTGTAGGTGCAGCATAATATCACGTCAAACAAAAAGGGAACCAGGGAAATTATTTTGCATTCGAAGCACAAGAAGCTAATAACTTTTATTTGAGCAATAATAGAACAACAATCTGTGTCACATAACTGCCAATCTATGCTAATTTCCTGTCTGCACCCCCGCGTAATTAATTGCCTGTAACTACCTACATCCAAGATAATGTAACTAAGCTCATACACTTTTACAATTAGTAGCCTTACCCAGAGAACATTTACATGCATGTAGCAATTACATATTGAATTACTTTACAAGTGCCATACAATAATATTTATGCTTTCTCCCAGAGCAAAACTGATTTTAACTCAAGCAGTAGCACCAACAGAAACAACGTTAACTAATACAACATCAAACTGAAGAACATGATGTTCAATGTAGATTAGAATACCATCCTTCGTTGCCTATGTAGGTAAAATGTTACAGGAAAGTTAGAAAGACAAGTTACACATAAAAATTACATAGGCAATATTCAGGATAAGTGAAGAACATTTTCCAAAACCCATAAACATTACCGAACCTGTCAACATATCCGACGCTACAATAAGAATTACAATCCACAAAACCATTATTTAGATTCTGTCAACAAATGAGTAGGTATTGCAATTTACTATTAAAACACCTCAACATTTCTATTTTGAACATTATTACATACGTAGTAATATATACGCAATTTGTGCTAAAATATACAATTTTTTATCCTACATGGAGAAAAGTTGCATTGTGAGAGCAATTGCTTGTGCAATTAGATTTATGAATATTTCTATCAATAGGTAATAGTAATTATGAACTTTTATAGAAAAGTAAATGTTATTTAATAGAGCATCTATTTATTATAGATAGGAACTAGTTACTATTAGTGTAACTAATAATTGTTACTGTTGCTGCTGATTGTGAGGCGAAATTTTTTACTAGATTTTTTAAGAGTTAGTTAGAGATTAGACATTATGAAATGTTTATTGAACTACCTAATTAATTTTTGTGTGATACAGTTACAATTGCAGATATTCATTTGTGTATACCTGCAATTTGCGTATTTTTATGTGTTAAGGCTACGTAAAAGTATACCAAGTATAAAGTGTTTGCTGGGGATTCGCAATGCACGATAGTCGTTACATTAATGGTAATTAGACGATTAGAGTGATGATAAGACAGAAGCGTAGTTATTTACTGTCTGTAATCTGACTGTGAACGAACGATTTATCTGAGTGTTTATTGCCTTTTAGTAATTTTGATGCAAATCTGGATGTAAGAGGAAAGAATGTTTTACTTTCATTGGTTTGGTTTGGTAGCACATTCATATGATATAATAATAAGTTGAATTGTAATTAATTAACTATTTAAATGTAGAGGCAGAGTATATTGGTACATTCTACACACATCCACATACAAGCTTACACCGTTACACCTGCTACAACAGTTAATGTTAATGTCGCAATTTACGATTAAAAGTTGTATTGGTGATTGCAGGAGTAGTATTTGTGGTTTACAGTAAAAATGCAGTTGTCTCCTTGTTTGGAGTAGAGAATAGAAGGTAATTATTAGTTTAACCAACCAGATACACATATGACGTAGATTGGCTACACAGACAACTGTAGACACAGTCGTGTAGGTTTTCAGTAACATTACTACTATTGTACAAGGTGAATTGGCCTTATTTTCATTAGTTGGTCTGGTTATGGAACTTTACAACAAATCATGCAGCGTATCGTATACCATGGACATTATGATCATCTGTCCATATCTACGAATACTGAATGAGAATAACGATGATATAATGTCAACAGTCAATCAAAATCTAAACAGTTGTGTATAGTTAATATGTAATTTAAAATATGTCTGGTGTAACTACAGCCATGTTTTATGCATGCGTGTCTTGCACACACAAAAAGGAATAATGGACATTAATCGAGTAAGTAGCTAACGATAAGACAATTATCATGCAACATACCACAAAGTTCACTAAATTTATTACCTTCGTTTCGGCAAACTTCGCAATAAATTGAAAAATGACTTGATTTATTCAGTTTCAGCTCACCGATTCGCAGTATAAGCATTCCTATCGCTCTATCTGCAAAACCCTTTGACATATTAATTGCACCTGTCACTAAAATATGACTCAAAGAAATTCCAACGTCCAAGGAATTGTCTTAATGTAATTTTAATGACATTATTACGATGAGAACTCGGAGAACCTCTTTTAACGTAAATTCTACTAATTTTTCTGTCCAAAAGTTAAAGACTTCCTTCAAAAACCCAATATTCTGTGGCACATGCAATGTAGACATAAGAATAATTGAAAGGAGAGCAAGAAAAACACTTTCATTGGGAATTCTCTAAGTGTTCACCAACTTTTTGACATAGATTGAAAAGTAAGAGAGACAAATCAATTAATTATAAACTAATGCAATGCAATGGATTCCTATCCATTATTTATCTATCAGGTATTAATAATTATTGTCTATAGCTCAACTGAACTTTTCAGCACAAGCGATCGTGAGCTCTTATCTTATACCACTTCAACTTATCGGCATGTCTATGTAAGACATTAGTTCTTGCAGGCATGCAGTGCCAAAAGATACGAGTACCACTAAGAGACTAGCAAACACTTTACACAGAGTACCTACCTCAAAAGGAAAATGTACCTGCGTACCATTTAATGCTAAATGATACGCACTCTAATTGTATAATTTATGTAATAGATTTGATTTTCTTATCTCCAAAACGAGAACAGATACACAAATATTTTTAGCTCCTGTCTTGTCTTTGCTGATTTGAATATTACCCTTTCCAAGAATCAATTTGATTTTAATGTCGAATGTCATGTTCATTATCAAGTTTCAAATTAAAATTCATATTGTGAACATTTTCGCAGTTAATACTATTTCTTTTCTGTTTTGTTACCTTTTCAGAGCTTTCCTTATCTTTATCATTTACAATACTACCAGTTACACATATTATCTGTGTTAGAACTTTAATGAAAGTAGACTCGCCTGAAAAGTATAACGATCTTTCAATGACGAATGAGTTTTTATTGTATGTTTTCACAATTCTATTGAATATAAACAATATTGAAATGAAAAGATTGTATGTAATTTTACCAATTAAGATGCGCGATGCACGAAGTATATTGAAAATCTGTGCGAAATTGGTATTACTAATTTTTATACCAGATCGTCAAAAGCAATAATGCATTTAGTGCTAAATAAAAATGATAATCCCTATAACATTGGAAAAACTGTCCAGAAAAAAGAAATATAATGGGTTTCCCTCTTACTATACATTAAAGCATACATTTTATGTTAATTAATTTTTGCGAGCTACACCTTGGAGAATATGTTGGTTATAAATATATCCAAAAGAAATTAACCCATACCCTAATAAGAAAAAGTATCGCAAAGCCTTTGATATCTTATATGGTTCAAATATGGTAGTGAGGAGTCATAGAACAGGATTCCTTTATTACGTTTACTTATTTTGGTTCGTAGATGTCAGTTTTATTGTCACACTACATTAAACCCTGAAAAAATTATTATTGTTATACTTTGCCTCTCCATCTTCATTCACAAGATTTACTGTTCTATTTATAGTTTTACATTCTACGCAGCCTGCAATTAGGATATCTCCTGAAAGAGCTGAAGAGTAGAGTGTTACAAGGAAATATTAAGTTAACCAACTGCCTACATAGCTCCTTATATGCCTACTGCATTCCAGTAGACATATAAGTATGTAGATTGCACCTTGAGTTAGTAGAAACTATTTCCTGCATTAAATTCACTCTCTATTGTTTAGTGAGAGAAGATTCGAGTAGATAGAGAAGTAAGTGACGAACAGATGGAATATCAGAGCGTCTTCTCTCTTCTGCAATTTGTGATTGTGAGTGTCCCAGTCTGTTTGGATATCTGAGTTACTGACATGACATAGACAGGAGTGACGATGAGGCGACGATGATTATGTGAATTTTATTGAAGAAATCGAAAAGCGGAATGGATTTGCATGAGGAGAATTGGAATTAAAAGAAATGCAGTGCACTCTCATTTCCATCCTCAAACTTATCTTCTCGTCAAGATCTGCTGGGATAATAGAAGACTCATTACTCACTCCTATTTATAAGTGCATGCAGATATTCCTCGACGGATATTTCTATAAGGACGAAGAAGTGATGGGATGAGAAGCAAAGTACAAAGCGTGAAATAAAATCGATGAGATTAGCAGATCAGTTGCATTGCATTGCAATTTCCATTCGACGAGGACGCCAAGCCAAACATGACACCTCCTGAGGCTGGGTGTGGTCTTTCATCATCGGCAACCGTCTCACTCCTCAAAGACTTCTCTCACCCCCAATTACCCACTTCCCCTTCTACTCGCTATTTTTAATACATTTTTATCCACAGAGAATGCAGACTAGGTGCGGGGTGCTCACATAAAGAAATCCAACAAAAAACTGTCTTTTCCTAAACAATTGAACATATTCGCAAGTTCTAAACGTGAATACAGCAAATACTTGTATGTAAATCGTTAAGGAGTAGAAATAAAGCAGTACTGAGTACTGAGCACATCCTTAGAAATCTCAGTTTGCTTTGTTATGCTAAATATTCAATAATTACAATTGATAGATGGATTTTTGCAGACTGAAATCTATGCGGTTAGCATTTGTGATACTTATCTTAGTTGATGTTGATGAAGACTGAACTCTGAATGTATATTGTTACGATTGTTTACATAATGTGGTCAAGGAGGTTTGAATTTGAGAAATATTCTTTCTGCAGAACAGGATTCCAAAAGTAATCTTGTCAAGGTGCATTATACTATAAAGGGTTAAAGAGTGTTATGTTGCTTTGTTCAGGCTCTGCCTTTATTACCTAAAAGATAGAATTTCTTGAGGCGGATTTCGCCCAAACTTGAATATTATTTTCCTGGGAGCAGAGCAAGAATAATATTATTTCATTTGATGGGGACTCCAGGGCAGGCAGATTAAGGTGAGGCTTGCCTTTTGCTAGTTCCCTCAACAGCTACAGTTACATCAATCGTTTAAGAGCAGTTTGTATGTAAAACGCATTTATTCATTTATTCACAACATACTTAGCTGCTCACTTATTAGTAAGCTATGGAGTGATAATAGACGCAGAAACAGCTTACCTAATGCCATCCATCCAGTAATAAACACCATTATTTAAATTTTTTAACAATAAATTTCAATGCAAAGCTAGGTTGTTTACAAGTGTGTGTGGTCTTTAGTTCGCCTTTATGTTCTATACCACTTGCTCACCATAATACGATACGATACAATGCTTATTGTTAACAAATTGTAATTTTATGTCTCATATTTATTCAAATTTAGAAGAAAATGTAGTAAACAGTTTATAATATTTTTCATATAGTAACTTCTTTGTCATTGTCTACTTTTATTTGACATCCATCGATCATCACCAATTATGTTCGACCATGAGGTAATGAAAAATAAATAATTCTTAAGTAAATCTTAACATGAGACTTGAACCATTAATTTTGTCGTAACCATAATTACTTTCTTAAAATGTCCAATTACATTTCTGTAGCTGAAAGATTTTACTCGTTTTATCATTCTGCTTAAAACTTGTTCAGTACCTAAGGAGTTATTTAGTATTTATTTATGTACTCATTAGTTTACGCAAGCTTTAGGTAGTTCACTTTCTTATACTGAATGAAACTGAAAGATAATATTTTATCAGAAAGAAAGCACAGTGAGATCCATGCAGAGATATTTCAGTAAGTAACGATTGTAATTACATTACAGTTCAAACAGTAATTTCGTTTGTGATGTCGAACTGCGTTGTTACGTGTATTCTATGAAAGGAAATCTTGGCGAATACGCTTAGAGCTTGATACGGTGAACAGAGTTTTTAGTGTAATTCGATTACAATAAATTATCGCTACTATCTTCTGGGATACAATTAGAATTTCTTAATACAGTACATCTGGAAATTTAATTAAAGCGTAACAATTTTGTACTGCACGCACAAAACAGTACAGAGATTGTAATTTACAGACATTTTAAGTAGATAGGCACGAAGAGATTATCTAGGTACATGCACAAGTCAAATACTATGAGAATCTAACAAAAACCAGAGTAATTCAAACTGAAACCACCCAAGTAATCCCTTTAAGCTAATAAAAATCCAAATAAATGGTTTAGGATTAATCTTTGATCTCCGTGCGAGTATTTGCTTGCACTGTTATGAATTTATTAACTGAGGTACAAAAGTTGCTTGTGGAAAACAAGTTTACTTTTTAATCCGGGATACTCTTATGGATCTGGATATTTTACAATACTATTATCTTAGCATGGTTAAAGTGTTGGAGGAGTAATATTTGTGACTATTGCTCAAGTCGGCTGTAGTAATAAGTAAAAACGAAATTAATGAGGAAAATTGATGGAAACGAATGCTTGTACGCATAACAAGAGCTCAGTAGGATCTTGGGTCTTATGTAAGTGTATTTGTGTGTAGGCTTTAGTAAGTAAGTTGTAAACTGTGAGTAATGGGAAAGCTAATTGCCCAATGGAGACTGGACAACGCCCTTTCAATTTGAACGCATTTCCAATCGTTTCGATTAAACCATCTACAAAAACAAAACACAAGACTCGAGTCAAGTCACAACTCGCTGCTAACCCATTTATCATGCACATTGCACATGCACACCAAATCTCTCGTCAAAGGAGTAGCACTACACTCTGGAATGACCAAAAGAATTCAAATACAAAAGTACACTCCATCACTGTATGTCTTTTAATGGCCAAATTTCGCTATCCTTCCCATCAATTACCTCATTTAGCAAAGTTACGTACATACATTCAATAAATAATATTTATTTGTACTTTGCTTCCCTTTGAACATTAAATCATCCATAAACACGAAATTTCTTCCCAGGACATTAACTTTTCTGCTGTTACATATTTTTTACCTTTATAAAAACAAGAATAGTAATGCTTTCATGCAAAATTTTATTGCAGTGATGGTAATGTATGAAGTGTGATCGTTGTAATTCGCGGAAAAGGCAAGAGACCATAAATACAGAATTTTTTGTATTATTTACTCATGTGAAAGTATTTTTGTGCATTCTTGACACAAAGAACGGCGTCTGTGCCTAAACGATTGTTCTTGCTGTCTGTTTATCTATGCGGTTAGGCAAGAGGTGCATGTGTGCTCTAAGACATTCATCGTGAAATGATGAATGGAAGCCAAGACGGATAAGGAGAGTAAATGAAACTGATTACGGACCATTGAGCACAGACAAATCTATCACACCCCATAAATAACAATACGCTGCAATTCCAATTCTGATAAATTACATCGCTAGATCTCCACTTAACTGAACTGGAGTTCAAGTCAGTGATTAGATCACTCATAATCCCCATCTTGGCAGCTCAACCGCAGTCAACTCACTCTTACACTCCATTCAATCACTCCGGGCTAATCTCACCATTTAAACTCAATTCATACTACTATTACGTATCAAGTAATGCTCGCTAACTTTTACACGCTCCAAATTATCCACCAATAACACTACATGCACAGAATAATATATCTAATTACTAATACGTCAATGTCAACAGGAGAATTAAATTTATGAAGTTACACAGCTACTTATAATATCTTTAATAACTCCCTGTGCAATGAACTCACGTTGTGGTTTGTTGAAAGAACAACTTTAATATTATGGCTTTAAGCTATCTAATGCAAATTGCAATAAAAATATAGAATGATTTCCCAGGATGAGCACGATCCGGCCCGCATTATTATAATATGTAGACGAGGTGGTCCTTACGTAATAAGAAATAATAATCTTGTTATGCTAAGGATGCTTATTCTGATTACTCGTTTGCATAATATTTCCTTTTACATAGCAATTTGTAAGGTAATTGCTAATTTTAACAGATCTGATAACAGAATTCAATTTGCTTGATAGATTGTAACAAGATTTTTTACTCTACAGTTTTGGACACGCTTAGCGCTACACGTGTACATTTTACGCTATAATAAAACTGTATTCTCAAAGAAATTTTTTTTAACTAACGAGGAAATTCAAACCGGAATTTCATTTCTAGAGTGCAATAGAAGAAATGCAATCATTTGTATTTGTGTTATTTTCCAATTTCCAGAGAGCACGTCTTACGTCTTGTTAATTTAAGAGCGCAGTTAGTTGCTCTACACGAGAATTCTACTTGTGGCAATTTATATTTATTTAATGGACTTCTGTGATTCTGTGACCAAGTTAAATATATTTACATTTTATGCATAGAGCAATTGAGTTGTAGTGCATTTATTTATTTTACTGCCTAACGAACACTAACTAAGCAATAGTTGCATGTTCGGGAAGATTTATGTATTGATTGTAATGGTAAGTCTAGTAACGATATGAAACTTGAGACTTGGCGTGACAGGAAAATGAAAACTCGTAATAATAGGAGTCAGTGTTGATATAACTTGATTATTACGGTATCCCCGTGTAAATTTTCGTCTCAGGTCATGGTTTACAAGAGATATATTGTAAATTCCTTGTAAGCAATAAGAAGAGAGTGGAAGAATATAAGGAGAGCTACTGAAAGCAGGAATGCTAATTGTAAATAAGATTAGGAAGCGCAAGAAAATATAATGACGCTAATAATTCTTATTGTCTCGTTCACAATTCAGATCAGTTGAGTACTTATATAGTGTATAGTAGGTTATTATGCATAAATGGAGACTACAGGTATTGGTGGATTTTTCTAGGTAATATTAATAGGTTGGATCTGCACGAAGTGATGTGTGATGTGAGTGATCCTTTTATGGTGACATTTATACTACTGCATTAGGAACGGAGAAAGACACACGAACAACTGCCAACAGCATAATAAATATTACTCCTGACCTGGGATCCAACTCCAACAATGCAAAACAATAACAGAGCAGACCAGCACCAGCACGAAGGCATTGGGAGCGACTCTTGATCTCCTATAGCTCCACGGATCTATATATATAACTCCTGTCTCCATTTATTTATGTGTGCATGAATTTGCATTCGTAATCGAGTAGTAAGGGAAATATGTTCGTAGCTTCTGTTGTCACACTGCGCTGTCATCGATTCAGCATCCGACTTGACATTTTTCCTTTCTGGTCGTCAAATGCTTCTCGAGTAATTTAGTAGAGCACGTAGAAATAATGTACTCCCTGTGTGCCTACTTTGGCACTAAAGATCTCCTAATGATATTAATAAATAAAATAGCTTCCCTTTTATTGTCTCTATGTGAAATCAATAAAATAGCACAACAGAAAGTGCCACACACTAATCGCTGCTTACCTAATACGTAACATAGTCCACCACATCACACCAGGAAATTCTTATGTTCACCATAAACAAAACAAAGATTATGTAACAGCACAAAAGCAACTATCCAAATCCAACTGTGCATTTATTTATGCGTCTGCTGAACAAATATTGACATGCAATTATAGCTAATCACTATCAGCATGGAAGGAATTCTTTTTAGGACTCAAATCGTACTGCAGGGACAGGATTCTCTCAACTCTGCAGATTTACCGCTACCATTCCTTTTCCTATTCACATAAATGTGTCAATAGTAAAATAATATGCTCTCCATTACTTCCTACTGGTTTACAGTAGCAGTAATCGAATGAAAATCCGAAAGTTGCAGTTTCCTTACAAACTCAGCATTCCTCACAAAGAAAATAAGACAAGACAAGACACTACTGCTGTCCTAAATGGAATAATTACAGACCCTTTACTTGTAAATAAATAATTCGTGCACACTCATAAAGTAAATACATAGCTACTGGCTGTTAGTTAGCTACCACTAAGATTTTATGGTTACGCATAATCGTACACTACAGAGATAATTGCTAATCGAGACCAATGGAATCAAAATATAATCAGATCAGTTCTTTACTTGTCATTCTTACATTGGTAATTGTAATTAAGTTAATACATAGTGTGGATAGTTATTCATGTATACTTGTTTCTTCGTAATTCTATTATTGATAAGGATATAGATATACCTACAGAGTTATCTCCTGTATTATTAGTGCCTCAGTTACGGAACAAATTATAATCCCATTATATTTTAGTAGTATTGTTTAGCAAAATGGAAAAGAAATCGAAAATCTTGAGAAAATGGTAAGGTATGTGTATATACTAGGGGCAGTGCAGGTGGATGTGGATTGTGTGCGTATACACTTATTATTATGAATAATAATATGATTTTCAATAGCTTTGTTTTGTATTGCTTTGAGATGACAGTGAATAGCACTTATAGGATTGGTTTGGTTACTAATTGTAGGTGCACACAGGTATGGGGGAAATGTGGGACAGAATAATGGTAAAGTTTATTTACATTATGGTCTACCGTTGCACATAGAACACTTGACTGAGTTGTGAGTTGTAAGTACACTGGCATATTAGTTGATGGGGTAGAAAAGATATGTAAATACAGAGTATAGCCAAAAGGCAAGAAATTGCTATAGAAGAATGAACTGGCTTAACACTTTGTTGAATTGAGTACCGAGTATGCACAACTCTGCGGATAATTGCACCCAAACGCAAACTAGATCAACTTTTTAGCATTCAGACGAAAACACGGCAGCCAAACTAAACCAACAGCCTACGAAATGTATAATATCACTTGATATTACCATATTGACTCAGAAAACAGACAAGTTGAGCATAACGTGTAGTGCAGTGCAGGGCATGAATGTATTTTTGTAGTTTACTGCTAAGATAACTTTATCAAACGTTTCTTGCTTAAGTTTCTATGGGATAATTACTGTTTTTCAGCTTTAATGCATTGCCTACATACTTTTACTTTCAATCTTTCAATACCTACAGCTAGATTACATTGCTCCGCTCACTCATTGATAACACAACCGTGTTTCCAATCAGATCACCTGCAGAACAAAACTCCTGTTTTTCATTTTGCACCCAATTCTCCTCAAATCACACGCATAACCAAACCCTAATCTTTATACAATCATAAAACTACTGAGCTACTTACAATTAACATAGGAAACGGCTTCCTTTACCCAACTAACTAATTTCCGTTAGTATTCTGTTCTCCAATTTAATCAATTGCAATTAAACGACCTGATATGATATGTGGAATTATTAAAGTGAAATTAAAGGAAATACTTATTAGAGTAGTGACTGTTCTTATTGTATTGACACTTGTGAATTTCTTGTCAGACAGAGAATTAGCATTTACAATAACTCGATAGGAAAACAATTAAAATTGAATTACTAGAAATCGGAATATGGAGGGACAATGGTGAATGGATTGGACTGCAAATGAGTAATAAAATGAAAGAACCGCAAAGCAATAAAACTATTAAATTCCATTCCACTAACAAGTCAAGTGAAGTCAGCATGATACTCTGAATGTGATTTCCTTGCTTCCCTATTGTTTTCAGTTGCGTGTGAGCAATGGCTAGTGAATCACTATAAAACGATCATTTATGTATCATAATGTATTTATTAGTTGTAAGTAAACGCTCAAGAGATCGAATACTGTACAAGATGACCTGAAGGATGCACTCATAACTGATTTAACGATTTTCAAGTGGCAATAAGTAATAAACGGTAATAAGCACGGAAAAGAATGAGAACATTAAAATCAAATGAGAATTCCAAGCAGGATGCACTACTAAACACCAAATATTTCACTGCGTAATTGTAAAAGTAAAGCGCAAGCAGTTTATACCTATACATTACTAAGACTAAGCCATATAATTATTATTATTGTGAATTTACAGAGAATTCGCCCAGATTTTTAATCCATCGGCACAACGTGCGTGTACTTTAATCGTATCGTACTGCCTTGCCTTGTCAAATGAAGAATCACATCAAGCCAACCCAATCGAATGCAATTCAGTTCAGTGGAAACAAGACTTGGAATTTCACATCGACTGTCTGTGTCTATTACAACTTGATAGAAACGAATTTAAGTACATATAAAATAGTTTTACTCAAGACAACACACTTTTGCATCCTACGATCAGCATTTGATTGAGAATAAATTGCAAGAATTTGTAATAACACATAAATATGTAAATGAATGGGAAGCATTTATGTGATGGGGTACAGTACTCCACTGTGGGATATAATATAGTTTAGCTGAAGGAGCAATGGATTACAATTGTGGGTAGATTGCATAGAGTTGTGTTATGTGTGGCATTATGGCACGAGGTGTGAGAGAGTGGACAAGCAGATACAGCAAGTACATCATAATCAAATCACTTCATCACATTCTCTCCACATACAGTCACAGCAGATCCCAACTGATTGATTTCATACGATAGACAATCCAACACAGACAAGACAATGGGAAATGAGTGAACATATAAAGTGACCAAATCCAACATAATATAAATACAATAAACACTTGTATATTTTATGGAGAACATAATATACACACTTCTACTATGTTCAAAGTAAGGAGCAATGCGATTCTATGTCATAGTCATTCATAACACAACAGAACATAGCATGACAGGTAAGGAAACCAAAGAAGCAGATCGCATTTACAAATCGCTAATCGCCTTACTTTAATTTACAATTTGCAATTTGCATTATACAAGTTATGTCACACACATGTACGGTGACACAAGCATGAATTACTGTTTTCCTAGAATTCGAAATCTACCTTTTGATCCTATCTTTTATCTCTGATTATTAGATATAGAGCACGACACGAAGAAATAAAAGAATTCTTGGTAACTCAAGATTACGCAGTTCGCCAGTGGACTTGTGCACTTTTTCAGCAGTGATTTATGTGAGGTTGTGGGGAGAGCCACGGATGTTTATGAGATCCACTCACAACAACCTATTTCCAACTGTACATGGAATCACTCACTAAGCAAGTAGGTCCCGCTTTGTTCTCAGCTAATAATACTACGAAATTAGATCAAACCTTATCTTATCTCACACATCTCTGTACTTACCATCTTGCCAACCACTCCACCGAAACTGCCTCACACAATGCACCTATTCTATACGCAGATCTATTTGTAACAGAAAACACGTGTAGAAAAGTTCCACTTTGCTATTTGCACTGATGCAACTTTTTAATCGTTGTGACCCTAGAATATTTAAAGCCATTTAAAGATATCGAAAATAAAAATGTTTTGTATTTAATTAGTTAAGCAGATGCCTGACAGTTGCCCAGCATGTCAGTTTGAATTGCAAATGTAGAAAAGTTTTTTGATGCACAATGACACAAATTCATTAAAATGTTGTAAATTCTTCAGCTGACAGAAGTAATAAATGTAAATATTTGGATTGTGTTAACTTTCATAAATGTGGAGAGGTAAATGTGGGAATTCATTTAGAATGGTCAATGAAATGTGTTTAGTGACTATTTATGAACAAGACTATCATGACGTGTTTTTAATTAGAATTGAGGAAAATCTAGTAAAAACAGATAATGATTTCAAAATGGAATGAAGTGACCCAAAAGACTGCAATATGAGGTAAATTGGAAAGTATTGCAATTGAATTGAAGCTAATTAAGTGTGTCTAATATACCATTGGAATGGTTAATTGTATGCATAACAAACACAATAGCTTGTCAAAATAAACGATGTGCAATTAATTAATTGTTTTCTAGTTGCGATTTGCAATTAAAAGAGTAGTCAAGTGTCATAAATAATATTCTCAAAGTGTACGGATGGAGACCACAAGCGAAGATGACGAAGAGTGTGGATTCAAATGTCAAGATTACGAGAGTTGGAGTGGTTTGCATCTAAAAACAACTTGTCGCCGTATTGTATTGTATTATTGCGAGATGTACTAGTACTGTAATGTAAAGTAGGATCAAAGCCAACAACAAATGGAGAAACGAGTCTGTTAAGTTGCAATTTGATTTGCGTATGTATAGTATTGTGGAAATAATGAAAAAAGCATAAAATTAAAGGTGAGCACCTACACGTAGTGAAATAAGTGAGTTCTGCCCTGAAACAGGTAGAGCAGAGAGGTCATTGCTTACAACTTATTTGAATTTGAGTAGACATCTCAGAATTATAGAATCAAATCAAACTGGCCTTTTTCCTAAAACCAGTCATGTCATCAAATAACTTGTGTCCTGTCAACTGTAATGTAGTGTGTACTAATTGCTGAATAGGCAAGATGAATCAACAGTTGTTTACAAACACATCTCTGTTGATTTAGTGTTCGCAAGTGAAGAAAACGACAATAAAATAAAGCACAACTGTCTCGTAAACCATTGCGAATCCAAATGAGCCAAAACCACTAAAAGTGTACAGAATCTGCAGTTGCCAACAATTAGTACCATTTAGCTAGCACTAACTGACAATTTGCAAATAAATATCATTTGCCAATTCACATTGCAGTGACATGACAGCTCTATAATAATATTATCAAGTCCAAACCTCCATAAACATAATTTAAGATTATTGGAAACGCTACGAGAATTTTTAAGCAGGAAAGTAATTTAAAACAGCTTTACCAGCGCAATGATGTTCTACTACTAGTAGATGAAGGAGAAAAAATCTTTTCTGAACATAGTTGTGCAAACTCTTTATTTATTTATGACTGAAATGATTTTTGTGAACCAAACCGGGTGAAGTGTCAGTGGCAAGTTCTTAATGGACCAAAATCCAATCCACTACAACTACATTAGAGTACCACGTTATGAAGAGAAGGTGATATGATATGACTGAGAACAAGAACATCATTGATCTCCTTCATTTACATTACAGATACACTACCTCATGTTTATTAGTTGCTGATGTAACACTACAGCTAGTACAACTACAACTTTGAGAGCCAAAGTCAACATTTAACATAGTAAATCATGACTGGATACATTATAGGTACAGCTTTAGCGTTAGTGTGATGTCATATAGCGAATCGAATGCAATCTGCAGATCTGTATTATTGTTAGGAATAAACGGCTAAGTTCGCAGCTCACATACACGTGCTTCTTGTGTCGTAAAGAAATAATTTATTTTTGTGATGCAATAATACATACAAGACACAGGAGAGTTCTCCTAAGGCTCATAGATTTATTTGATAACACAAGAAATGCAATATTCCACAAAAAACTATAAAATTCTACACTATTTTTGTAAACAATGGTAAAAGTAATTGCAAACTTGGAAAAAGGTTGATTTTAATGTGTTTATGCACAATATCTACAATTACGTTCACCTTAGAAAGATGACTAGACTATTAAGAAGGTAGTGATGATGATGAGAACAGGACCATAACGATTAATATCCATTTGTTCAAGATTTAGTTACATTTTAGAATAATAAGTACATTGAACTACTGATCTTGGTTCACCAAGTATCTATAGTGTAACATAAGAAGGATTTTGTCACGCATTTGCAGTTGTTCTTGTAGATACGTAACGTACAGGTACCATTACATTTTATTGGTGCAGCTATTATTACCAAAATCAAAGTGGTGCGTTTACTACGGGAATATAAATACTTGGTTGAATAAGTTACCTGCACCTGTACACAAGGGAATCCACTTTTATTGCATTGTAAATTCATTTCTCTTATACCTGTGTATTTTATAAGTAGGTACGTAGAATAGAGTAAGTAGGCAGGTAGTAAATATAAGTTAAACTGCTACACATAAAGGTACATAGGCATTATGTGTAGAAGAACTGTAGATTGTGGATTGACGAGGCAAATAAAAATAATGATCAAGTCGTGATTGGTTTATCTGTCTTATCTGTTATCTGTTCTTACAGTTATATGTCTTGTATTGAGAATTGCATAAACGGAGCCACCGGGCGGATAGATCGGCCGAACTCGAATGGAATAAATAATCATGTGAGCATTTAAACAGTAAGAGCTATTTGTAACGTGGTGGTGGTGGTGACTGGTGATGTATCTGATAGAGTTTGATCTCTTGCCATCTGATCTAGCCTGGCCTTCGTGGCCTTTCTTTCGTAGCAATTAGATTTTTGAATGGATGCATTTTTAAACTTTTGAAATATTTCGCCACTTGGCAAATTGATTTGAGAGAGGAGAGGATAGAGCGGGACTTTGGAGCTCCTGTCATTGCAAATCATTGGAAATACGGGTTTGCTTTGGTTTGGTTCATAAATTACAGTGATTTGCATTATAATTTGCATGTGAACTAATGAACTCCCTCATACTCCACTTTTTCTATGACTTAATGTGATGGGCTTCGTCGATGATGCATCTGATTGCATCTGCATCTGTATTCTGAGAGGATACAGATACTACACGTGTATGTGTAAGTTTAAGGTAACTTTTACTATTAAATGTCAAAGGTAAGTAACACAGTGTTACGAAGTTACCATACAAGATGTTTTTGACTTGTCACGCGTAAAATCCATTAGACTCAATTCAATTCTAACAAATTACTATTATGCCTACCTGTTCTAATAGATATCATGCATTTGGCACTCTCATCCTTTTATCTGATCCATGTAACCTGCTCAATAGTATAGGGAACTTTAATTAAAGATGTTTTACAAATAGTAGTAAT
This sequence comes from Yoshiicerus persimilis, assembly GCA_020352615.2. Classification (NCBI taxonomy): domain Eukaryota; kingdom Metazoa; phylum Arthropoda; class Collembola; order Entomobryomorpha; family Tomoceridae; genus Yoshiicerus; species Yoshiicerus persimilis. The sequence continues at coordinate 42,782,553 of CM036941.2, forward strand.
GAAGATGCCTCAGTAATATGCTAGATATGCATGTCCAACAAGTAAATCTAATGTAAATGGAAGAGGAGGACCATCAGCATTAAAATAGAGCACAGAACAGAACGCAAGAATGCTTTACATTCCTCATTCACAATTACGATTAATCTCCTTGGGTATTCATGTAGGTAGGTACGGTTGGATATTTATGTACCTACTTGTTTGTACACACTCTAATAGTTTTCCATCGCTGCAATATAAATTAGTCCACAAATTACATCAACCCATTCATAAGTTCTCAAAAGTACTCGTATACATAAATAAATTGCTCTCTGGTGATTCAATACCAATATGCATACAATACAGATACAGGTAGGTCCCTACATAACTACTACATTTATTACTTCATTGATATTGCACAGGTACTCTGACTCGATCTTCATCTATAATAAAATGTGATAATTATATACTAGAAGTAATAAATGTAACCCATTTGGATGAGCGCCGGTTTTTTCAAGTTCTGAAGCAATTCTCAAGTGATATCTGTCCATCCGACTCTGCCAACGTTATTTATTTAAACTGCAAATGTAATAAATACTACAACAAACAAAACCATTTTAGTTGCGAACTGCAAAAATATTTCATCTTCAGAACAAATGCAAATCTTTCTTCAGTATTCAACAATCTGACCTGACCTTAGCATGTTAACATGTGCATCCGAAGAGTGCAATAAATTATAACATGTTGAGTAATATACTTGCCGTAGTTTTGTGAAGGACAATACGTTTAACCATAGAAAACAATAATTGAAATGCAAGTTTTTCATGCATAATGCACTTGTTTCTATTTTCAATTTCTCTTAATCAAATCTTTAGGACCATAATGGTAATTAACATTGTGTACCAAGGTAGACTATTATTTATTATGATACCTAATAATCTTCTTTCAGTTTTTGTCTTGACATATTTGGGAATAGTAATTGTTACTCATATTTTATAAGTACTTTAAACTTGATTTTTGGGAAAACAAATGTGAAGATATTTGAACAAAGGACTTTTAAAACAAATATTATTACTAGTATTGCTCCTAATACATGTCATAATTAAATTTTATCCCTTCTACTGAAAGATTTACGGATGGCACGAAGAGATGTACATTCCATGAAGCTCTGCACGTCCTACCTATTAAGTAAATGTGCAGGAGCATTCCTTGTATCTCTTTAAAAGTTAATTAGCAATAAATATAGTGATTAGTATTCAAGAGGATGAGAACTGTCATCTTTTAGGGATTGGCTGCTTTGCTCCTCTGATGAAACGTAATTAAGATTTAAATGACTTTGTCCAACTTAATTCATAATAAAAAGAGTGCATTCCTTTACTCCTCCTGAAGAAGATTTATATAATTGCCCATCTAATTTATGACCATAAAATAAGTAGCTCTGCCATTATAAGATGTACTTAAAGAAGTTTTGTCTCTATTTTGCATGTCTCTGCTTGAACTTGTATCTGTCATTCCTCCCTCCAATTTAATTTCCATCAAGATTAACCTTTAATTTATTTCAAACCTTTATTATTATTGTTATGAACTAAGATGTCAGAGTCAGAGCAGACATAATTAAGATGCAACATCACAAGACATGAAACACTCAAAGGGACGGAAAGAATTTCTAAGGATTGCGAGATGCTAACAGGCAACATTAGTAAAGAAATAAGAAATATCTCATTTAAAAATGCATTGTTGTGAAAATGTAATAAGGTTTTAGGGATAATGCAGGAGCTATTAAGAAGACAATCCCTCAGCCATTTGTACCAAGAAAAGACAGAAAGAAGATCAACATGCATGTTTTTTGGTTTTACATTGGTTGGGACTCCTTTGTTTGGATTCGTTGACATGTTGACACAGATTAGTCATTTCTCTTTCTTTTTGCTTACAAAATACTCTGAGGTAGCCTAAATACAAAGGATTTCGGTAAGTCTAGTTCCATTCCCATTATTCTATTGCAGTATGCGTAGACAAGAGCACTTTGGGATTCTTTCCTCACAGAGGAGCACCCTCAGTTTACTTAGCTGCTAGTTTGTCTCCGCCTCGCGGCTTTACGAATACCAAATATTTAATTTTCTGTAAAAAGCACTTGAGAATACGCGTTTCTTTTACAGACAATCATATAGATTACACTGTGGTGCGTGTCCACGTGGTTAAAACTCTTCTTAGCGTTGTAATTGCATCTGAATGGTTTATTGTACTTATAAATGCGAAATGGAAATGTGATATATCTATTACACATTAGTGACATTACATTTACATTAACAAATTGTTAGTATTTAAGCAACTGAATGCAAGTTGATCGTGAGCTTCAGAGTAGTGTTGTGGATAGCCCAACGAAATATTATTAAGTAAGCCAAAGCCGCAGGAGGAGTATTTAAAGTTAAGCCACATGAAGAGTCTTCATTTGATTTCTGACAGACAATAATAATGTTAAAGCGAAATTGAAAGTGCATTGTCTGCGAGATTTACGTGTATAGGCACTCATAGTTGAGCCATTCATCATCAAGTAGACAATAAGCAACAACGTTAAGAGTATTGAGATAGGCCGACGTAAACGTAGGTACAATTACAATAATAAACTAATGTTAGCTAATTTATTTCTATTCCTTGTTTACTTTGTGATGAAATAAATTCTTCTGTGATAGTACTGATGTTGGGTATATTCTTATTTAGGGGAATAGATGAGTATGTAATGACAACAAGTACTTATGTATAAAATTGCATTATTATTACATCCGTTTCATTGTCATCGGATGGAATTCAAAGCTCGACGAATTGCATGGGGAGGGGGGACTATTGTGATTTTATTTTCTACTCGAAGAATGTTTTCATTATTTGTTTGTTGTGCAAATAAAACGATTATGCATGAAGAGTGTGGAATGGAAAGAGAGCAGAGAACAGAACATTGCGGCAGAATATATGATTGTGTTCTGTTCTCTGAATGTTAATTTTAAGCAATTGAGATTTCAACATTCACTTTTACTTGCTAGCTAACAATAAGTCAGAAGTGAGCACATGAAATAATTCACGTAGGTAGGTGATTTGATTTTTGAAAAGGAAAATGACTCTTTTCATCGCAGAGAATAAGTTACACTTAAGAGATCATTCCCAGGGCAGATGACAGAAGAGGGCTGAACTAACATTCTTTTGTCTTCCTTTTCATTTATAATTTCTGAGCAATTCCAGTCACATCACACGCGAAATTAAAATATGTATCTAGAGACACAGGCATGGCGTGGCATGGCATGGCATGACAGGACAGGACACGAGACACAAAAAAATAAGAAAAGAGTGTCGATCTTTGTAAAAACAGTTGAAACACAATGTTCTGAATGCGCACTCGAACTGTCCATATTTAGAGATGGAGAGGAAAAGGAAAGAAGTGCGTAGGAAGCCTCTTTTGCATAAAAATACAAAGATACAGATATTTATCCATCGTATGTAAATAATGAGTATAAATATGTGGGCCATGCCAGGGAGGCGAAACGAATTCACTTCAGTTCATCACACTCCACTCAATTCAAAACATAGCATAACACGGACACTAAAAAATAAGAAAATCAAATCAGTAGTAGACTTAAGTTAACATAAGCGCTACCTTTAACGATATCATATCATAATGTGATTATTAAGTGGATAGGAAGGCAGTAAATGTCGTCTGCAGTGTTTTCCCTTGTTAGCGTGTGTTCTGTAGGTATCTTGAGAGTGAAGAACCCAAACAAACCACAACAGCATACATAATAATGTACGCAACTAGGATTTCCTTCTGTATTCTACGTCGGCAAAGATGAAACGACTTTTCTTATTCTTATTTGATTTGATCTGAGGCGAAATCATCTGATAGCATCGTTTCACTTCAGTTCCTCTACATGGCCTCATGGGTTAAATAAATGAACAAGCACCTTATTATATTATGTAGCGTAAGTAAACCTCAGCTTTGGTTTATATTTATAATCGTGTGCTTGTAGTACTTGCAGTAGGATGTATCTGTGTGTTGTACATAATTCCAGGTAACGAAGAGTAAGTTTTGATCATCATTCCATTGCAGCAGTTGTTCTTGTTCATGTGTGCAACTTGGCACAAAATATATTATCATTAGGTTATAAGTACACACATGAATAGTACTATTATTTGTGTACTAAGTGGAAGATGCTTTTGTTGTGTGCAGCATTTCTTAAACTATAAGGTATAAATAATTGGCTTCGTTTCTAATCTGACATGGACATGACTTGACATGTAAAAACTTGGCTTTGTTTTTCCTCTTCTTTGCTGCTGTAGAATGTAAATGTAGCCTAGTCTTTGGGTCACCTCACTTCAATTCAGATTTATCACATTCAGAATAGACTTGCTGAAGGCTGACCCGATCACAAGATACAAAAACCATGGACAGGACTTAACTAGGCTAAAACAGGATATCACTTATAAGTACTTTTCACATGCAACAAACTTATTATCCATATTTGGTGGAAATAATTGCCAAATCCGATTACATGTAATACGCTGCACTCCGTTTTAATACTCAGAACAGAAGTGGTTAGAAACTTTCAACAGAAATATCAGCGATACTCATTAATCCGTATAAAAAGGAGTTACTTATCTTTCTTATTAAGATGCCTTCATCTGATTACATTTTTGGAGAAGGATTCGATTTTTAATTTACGGTAAATTCAAATTTAATTCCGCATCTGTCTTTAATTTGTTACAGTAGAGCTTTCGCCAAACAATTTCAAAACCTCATTTCGTTTTATGACTTCCAATAATTATTGTGTAAATTATGTAGACATTTTTACCAAAATAATAAGAGAAAACTCGTTGGTTGAAATTTAAAATAATGATGTAATTTGACATGACATTATTACAAATGACAGGTGTGCTAAATACCGGCTATTTGGAATTTAACTGACATGATTACATGTGATTTTAGTTAATACCCGTAAAAAATACTTGTTGCAAAATAAACAGTACTAAATGACTATGAGAAATAATTAGGTGTGGATTCTCACATTAAGTATAGTCTCCCCGTACTTTATCATCGTTTACAATTAAGAATTCATGATAATCCAAGTGATAATGATATGAAGTGAGAATATTACATAGTGGAGCGTTTATGGAGTTTAATAAGCGTAGGTTTTTGTGTGTCGAGTCAATTGTGATGTGTTTTGTAAGGGACGGAAGAGTGCGAAGATTACAAACGTGGAATTAATGAATTAGTTGCTGGAGGGAGGTAGAAGGCAGAGATTAGTAATTATATATTTGCAGCTTCGCATTCATTGTCTTGTCTTCCTATCAATGATTTATTTGAGTGTGACTGAGAAGAGAAGCCGCTATTAAATAAATCATCCCTTAGCAATTCATCAAAGACAATTTTAAACTAGCATTCACCATCGAGTCTGTTAAAATAGAAAAAGAGCGATCGTCAATATAATAAATTATTTGAGTTTAACTGTCCCTTTTGCTTCTCTTTCTCCCGTTGCCTCACTCCAACCATTAATCTTTGTGTACTTATTGAGCAAGAGTTCCGATTGAATTTCCGATAGCTGAATAAACATTTTGACACGAAAATTAAAATTGCGTGTTTTCAAGTGATATGGAAAGTTTGTAAAAAAAATTCTGTGAAGAAAATCGTGTCGTGTCACGGCTCCAATTTATTATTGCAAATATATCGATACTTTGTTATGATAAATACACCTTGATGTATATCTTGTAGTAAATAGGAAGATAGCAATTTCAATTTCATTCCTTTCCAGTGTAGTGTAGTGTAGTGTAAAAGCAAAGTAAACGCTCTTGTCTGAATTATAAAATTGCATGTTGAATCAACACTCCCGCAATCCACTCAAAACTGTAATTATCGCGTTTTAATATTTGGCATTCCATAAGACACAAGATTGTAACTAAATTAGTAGGATGTACCTGAGAATTGCAAAAAGAAGAGAAAGTGCTGCACACACTCTTCAATTTATAAATACCGATATCTTGAAATTCCCTAAATTCATAAAATGATAGATTAGGATCAATTTTAACTTTACATTTTAATCTCAGGGTAGATATTCTCGTATCAGTTATAGCCTAGCATCTGTGGTAACAAACAATCGCAGACTTGACCTGTATGTAAATATTATCTGTTTAAACATAACTACGGCTATGAAATATTGCAAACTTTGATTAAGTTAGCAAAAATAAGCAAACAATGTAAATATCTTGAATCTATACTTTGTTATCATCACATAAAGCTAAGATCCTAACCATTCATTAACAAAAACAACTATTGTTTAAGCATTTTCCAAGTTACTGTTGTGAAACTGGCGATACATCGAATACTATTCTTTTACGAAAATTTTTGGGAATTTAAATACTGCACTGAACATAAAAATATCATAATGTCGTAACGTTTGTAAGTAGTTATTTTGCTAATAAGTTAATAAGTAGTCGGTACTTCCAATTCCAACTATAACTAGTTTGTAGTACTAAATAGTACATTATGCCCTTTTCTCTTTGTATTGGCTCTACCCAGTTACAAATGCCATAATCATGTAATCTTTATATTAGGACAGACTTTATAGGGTTAGATAAGGTTATCTCCCATTTTGCTACAAGAGTTTGTATAACGAGCGTACCTAACCTACGCACTCATTACTTTTATGTTCTTTGCAAACAAAACTATTACAGATACACGAAAGTGAACGCAAAATTCCTTAGAAAACAAACCCTTTGAAGTAAATACTTTTTTCTAGTTCATTATAGCAATAATAATTTTAATTAATTACAGAGAACATGTACCAATGTAAAATAACCATGTAAATTACTCTGCTTCTATGAAATAAAATGACGTTAGCTATTCTTTAATTATCTTTTAGTTTTAGATTTTTTGGCAAAGTTTTAAAGGACATGTACTGTAAATTGTTAAGACGCATTTTGAATACTAACAGTTACGATTTTCTGTTTTACTTTTCTTTGTTCTGGCATGGGGCACACATTTAATATTTCATTTCATTGAAATTGAATTATGTTATTGCACATTGTATCAACAACAAAGTGGCTTTCTGTTTTTCTAAAGAGTCGCTTTCAGTAGGCACTTATTATTTCGATAGACATCGTGTTTTTATTAGTGTTTTCAGTTAATTCAACTTAATTCTCTTCTCAGGATACATCAATTAGCATTTTGACTGAAATGCTTTGTAATGAAGGAGTAATAAGAGGCAGTGTGTACACTGTGTGCATCTTATTGCGGCCAACTAACGTAATTGTAAGGAATATCATGATTCGTCATTATTTTAAAATTTTCATGTCATATCACGCGATGAGACGAGATGAATGGCCCAAGACAACAGGAATTTGTCTTTTGACAACTGAGGAGCCAGCGGAATTTGCTAACTTTGAAGAAAAGTAAAGATGAGCTTTAAGTAGCGTAATAACAGCTGTCATATCGTACCAAGCCATTCGAAACTCATCAAAAACGCATCCAAACTGAACGTAATGAGTAGGTACGTAATGGTAAAGAACATTACGTTTTTATTATACTTACCAGGTGAAATATTGAAGTAACATTAAGTTGACATGCCGTATGTTGCAAAAATTTGTAAAACTTTACGCAAAAAGTGTTTTTGTCTCTTGAAGAGTTTATTGGGCATATGCTATAATTACTAATGAAATGATTGCAATTATTTCTATCTTTTAAGAAGTTAAACATGAAAGGATTTCATAATTGTGTCTCTTCTGTCCATCAATTACGTCGGTGTTGATTAAATAATTACACGGATAATGTTACCTGTACTCTTCCTAGGTATCTTTAGTTAACTTTTTTATTAAAAGGCAATCCACTAGCCATTATCCTTCTAGAAGCAGAAAAACGTGACTTGGTCTAAACTTTACTAGACTTATTTGTACCTAGGTATCTACAAAAATATTTTTTTCTCGAAAAACGTATTTTCAATCTATTCGTGCATTGTGCCTTCTCTTCTCAAAATTAATTGAGAATTACATTTGCTTCTTTATAATGATGGTTGAGGAACCAAGGAATGAAAAGCCTTTTTTGGAATTACAACTGTATGCAACATTTGACCTTAGCAATTATTTATTACATATTTTAAACTGTAAATCACGAATTTTCAATTGGGAAAATAACGATCGGACCACATTTTAAAATTCGAAATGCTTTAGTGGGCAATTACAATTTGCATTTACACTATCCCAATAATACAAAAGAATTTCTACCAAGCAACTAATTCATTCTTGACGTTTACAGAAAGGAAAAGGGGCACCGCTCTGAATTTGCATTGCAGTGTGACAGAAAGACATTCACTCGTCATTTGAATGGTTCTCTACGATTTGTCAAATATGGAATTTGTGATTGAGTGGATTTCATTGAATTGAGTAGCGGTACTTAAGATGGAAATATTTGCGAGAAGCTGAGAACTCATTGGTACAGTAGTCCTTGTTGTGAATGAATGAACCTGAGTGAATTGAACTGCAAGACAAGAGAACTGAAGTAAACTAGATCAGGTAGACCAGTTGCACTGCAATTTGCAACATAATGAATTTAATGATTTTCAGTTGAGTGTTGATGTACGCGACATGAATTTAATCACAAGAAACAATGGAGCGCTTGAAAACAAAAGGAAAACAAAGCAAATGAAGCAATGCAAACGCTCCTTTCGTTATACAATATACAGCCATCAAGAACACCAGAATTATTGAAATCGCACCACACGAATGCAATGCAATCCCAGACTTCACAGTTTCAGTGGACAGGAGACGCAGGAAAGGCAACAAAGTCATTCATGATCTGATGATGTCGGCAACGTCCATAATGAAAACCAGATCGCTCCTGCTAATGTTAACTATTGTAAGTGCTTGTTGGTTCATTTATAATAATTAATGATAACCAACTAACAATACGTAGTGCTAAGCAGCCCAGCTACGCACAATCTAAACCTATAAACATTAACAATTATTATAACTGCATACATATCAAGTAGCTTGTAAATATAATTAGTGAGTACCTATATCGTAGTACAGATACGGAGAAATGACTTTTAATTTACAAAGTGCAACATTTGCATTCTGACTAACTCAGCCTGATTAATTAGCACCAATTAATGTTCTGTGTGAAGCGTATTTTATCTAATGAATGAATGAATTACAGACTCTACACATTTCTAAATCTGCATGTGCATACGCAATGTAGGAAAATAGTAAAAGTTTCCAGTGCGTATTACTCAATGAATATTTCATTGACCAAACTATATTTACTTCACTATTCGTACTATTCCTCCGGTTGTAATTGCAACCTAATTAAACAATAGTTTTACAAAAAACGTACTGTTTTATGATGCAGGTGCAAATATTTTCGTGTTTGATAATATTTAACGTATAATTTCTAACAAGGATTCGAATTACACTTTCGCAGAATAAAAGTAATTGCTTTATGCAACTTTTAATAAAGTAGTAGGAAAAGGACGGAAAGTACACCAAGACATGTTTGCTAAGCAATTGAGGATTTTAATGCGATTTCTGCAATTTTTATTATCAGGTGCGTACGCCAGAGTATGATTTGTCCTTATAATCTCGTACGGTGTTTGACAAGTAAGAGTTTTGCAGTATAGCGCTAAATGGATCAAATCAAAGAAAATGGATCAATTCATACACTAGAAACTTTTATTACGGCAATAATCTTAAAAAGCATTAGAATGCAATTTCTATTCACATTCTATGTACACTTGTACAAGAAGTGAATGATTTGCAGTATCTATGCACCTATACCCTGATTGTGTATTGGATTGCATGTATACTAAGTATAACTTATCCGATCTCATTACATTTTTATTGTCTTATGACTGGATAATCGAATTGGTAAGTAAACATAATTTACGAGCTTTAGGATTAGTGGCTTGACGGGAACATCAACACTTGCTGGAATTTACGAGCTACCGTTTAAATGCAAAGGAAAAACCTTTCACATAAATTTCAACTTATCTCAAAGAAAATAATGCGATTCTGTTGTTCTTTTTCATTTCGCTTCATTCTTCCCTATACTCACAACAGTCGCGGTTACACTGCTATAACCAATTATTATAATAAAGCTTTTACATATTTAAGTATTATTTCCATGTCTAAGAATACCTGCCCATTCTTGTAATGATGTGATGTGCCAGTGTGGTTATAGTTAATAACTTGTACTATTACAAGTAAGATAATGGTAGTATAGACAAAGAGTGCACTTTTTATGAAATAAACTTATCTGTAATAAGTAATGTAGAACACACTTATTAATTATGTATGAACAGATATTACTAATACACTATAGCAAGTTAGCGTTAACAGATAATACTAACTAAATCAGATTTATTGCATCGTTAAATACAGTGTGTTGTGTCAAGGCATTAGCGTTCTGTTTTGTTTTGCAAAAGCGAAGCAAGTCGGATCGTAACTCACGCGCAAGTTTTCTTTTCTTTGTATTATTAAATTAATGAGCCAAACAAGAGATTCTGGCGAGGATAAACATGTAGAGACTTTGTTTGGTTTACCAAAGTGGTTGGTATTATTTAACCAATTTGTCACACTAGAATACAAACACAGAGCTCTTATCGTAAATAATTGCTTTCGATTTAGACTAGGGTTGAAGAGATATCAGAGCTTTATGTTTTTCCGAAATTGGTGATGGATAATTGGCACTTATGTATACGATGTGTGAAATAGTCAACAAAGTGAATTGAGAAGATACATGCATGGTTTGGCTACTTCTTTTGGGTTCTATTTAATTGTGACACAATACTTAAGAAATGCGGAATAGGATTTGTTAAGGTAGCTTGTATTGTCTGTTTTGAAACTATTCTGGTTGTTCAACAAATGAAATCACCTTAAGATGAGTATTTGTTTAACCAATAAGATGTTTGCTATTACGTAGGGACGGCCGATCCTTCAGAACACAATGAGCAGTAGCTCATGCATATTCATATATAATATTCCATTAGTCCAAATACAAAGTTTGCAAAGTGTACGCATATTTATTTAGCTTTTCCTCGTTTATATGAAGTATGCATTGTCGTAGTATGTAAACAAAATGAATTAATGAGATCTTCATGCATTGTTTGCATGAGTGACGAGCACAGAATTCTGTGCTGCAGTAGGTTAACGAAAATTACATAATTCCGCTGCAGAGCACTGAGCACTCCCATTAAGCTGTCCATACAGGTAAGGTTAGTCTGAAGCAATTTCTCTCGAGTTGATGTCCATGCGTGTTTACTTATCACAAGGCGGCTAGTCTTTATCAATACCTATAAGATATATATTATTATCTCTGTCAATCCCCATTCCCCACATTGAATAGGCATAAATATGAAATATGTACTACACTCCGCGTAATTATGATTTTATGTTAGGCATACCAGTCCAGTTACAACTGTAACGTAGGTACTTACCCATTTTATAAAGAATCGATGCAGTTAAAGAATAAAGATATTATTTAGTGCTCTAATGACTGCGTTACTCGATGCAGCAAACTTTTATTACAGTAGTAAACATTCAACGAAAGAATTCAGTCCAAAAACCTTCAATTTAATGTAATCAGAACAACCGTAGTAAACTACATACTAAAAATGGACTGTGTTACATATTCATTCAAGAATTCATTTACAAACCTTAGGCAGTCGTTCACAATAGCAGACCATCATTAAATTAACCAGGTACCTCTTAACAACTGTTTGTTCGAATTCCAATTCCAACTGAGGGATTGATATTTATGGAAGTACATGTGTACTGCACTTAGCTAAGGACATGTTGAATGTCATGCTACAACCACAACCACACTGCTTTGCAAACTAATCAGATTTCCTCACTTGTAATATAATCTCTACTACACTTTGGGACAGATGTGGACAAGTGCATACAGGTTTAGAGAAAAAAGGGAAATATTGATGAGAAACATCTTGAATAATCAACTAGTTAGCAAAAGTGTCGTGTGTCATGTCGTATAAACTACATTGTTGCATTGCATTGTCTAGGCTTCCTTCCAACTTTTCGTCGAATCTCCCTAGCCATCTTACACAGGTAAACTTGTAGTCATATGCACTGCTAATAAGTGCAATGCTAAAAGTGCAATGCAATTCTAAACATCTCTACCAATATACACTATAAACTAACTACTATACCAAATACAAAACAACTGAACTTTATCTCGCTGTCTCTTTGTACAGTAAAAGACATCAAATCAGAGCAAGACTTTTACGGCTCCGCTACAAATGTAGCTTTACGTGTTTCTCATGTATTTGTGTCTGTAGGCAGCTACACTAATCCTATTTTCTACACGTTTTGTAGAACAAGAACAATACAATAAAATTTGTACTAGTACAAGTGTTCGTGCAATGCAGTGTACGCACCTTTTTCCTTTAAATGAGGCATACCCACCTATTTGCACATTATTGCTCTGTACTATTACCAATTGAATGATCCCAGCCACGCGTAAATAATACAATCCTCTACTTCAGCTAAAAATCATGTCATGAATTTCTCCATAACTATTCTTCGACATATTTAATTTTTCTTTAGTATTCTCTATCATTTGGATTACGTATTATGTGTGCACCATACTCCTACATTGTATTACATGTTTACATGCGAGCAATTATTTAATATGCTGCTTTAAGAAAACTAGTTTTCTCTAGTAATTATGTTGTGACCAACTTAGAAAGTAAATGTGCGGCATGGCACAGCATACTAAACCCTAAGAATCAATGAGACTCAGGAGAAAGATTAATAATGGATTGTTTTTAGTTTTATGTTACGCAATGTAACACGCAGTTGGAATTTAGTGGAGAAGAGTAGGATTAAGTCGGCAATTAGTGTCGGGATTTGTGAAATAAGAGATTGTTGTTGTTACTAGTATAGGATGTGTAGTGTGCACAATAAAATAAGTAGAAAAGAGTTTGTATAACTTTTGCTTTTGTTATTTCACAATTATGTAATGGGGAGTGTTAGATGGGAGACTAGTTAGGCCAGATAGCCCACCCTGTGCCACTAAGAAATCACATAAAATAGTAACTGCACATAGGTAACCTTACATTACGATGCAATATAGCAAGTGTGTTATTATTTGTATTCTACTCTAGTTACTACGTATGCGGTAAAGCACATAACGGAGGCTAATCAATCTTTTCATACCTTTTCCCTTCCCCTGGTCTGTATTTAGTATTTGGACATATTCTCTTATATTATTACGTGTACTGGCTAACTATAGGTTAATTCATAATTCAAGATGCTTGTTTATTGCGATAATGCTACGTCCGTAAAGGATAGACCTGTGCAGACATTACTAATTCGTTTCAATTACTTAAATGTGAATGTAGGATAGCATTCATTGATGGTATGAGAAGAGTCGAGTCAAGTCAAGTGAGGAGAGTAGCCAATTGAAACCAGACAGACACTACTATCTATGGTATAGAATGGACCCATCCATTCAGATTGTCTGTCTTTGTATGTATTAACTATGTATTTATGCATTTCGTCCAGTTCGCGTAGGCAGCGAGCCAGGAAATACGATCACGTACAGTATGACTTTCAGTCAATGAAATTACTACTTGCTTATACCATTTACATTCAGATGCACAAGTCTTCCAATACAATTATTCGCATTCGCTGATTGCAGGGTGCATGCCACTACGTGACTTAATCAAACCAAAATATTTTGGATTTTCTTTCCATCCTTATGCAATTCCCATTGTTCTATTCTATGCTAATCTCATTCGCAAAATTTACATTACCAATAATCCTACACTAATATGTACTTACCATTACTTATCTAGATAATTCGACGGAATTTTTCAATAAATTAGTAAATTTATAAAAGTAATGAGGACTAATGGCTCAAATCCAACTTAGTGCAGGGATTTCATTACGTTATTGAAGCGGAAGAAAAATCGCAGATTGAATTTCCAATTGGTAATTAATAATTAGGTTACATTGCAATCGTTTTGCTACTTACATTACAAATTGGGTAATTTCGTTATTTAGGATAGTGCTTTTTGAATTTACAATTGGTTTCTGGTTTATGTCGTTTCCTATACATACTGTCGTATAGCAGATAATATTACTTCTACGTTTCAATTACCAAGCAGAAGTTCTATTTACGTGTGAACCAGAATTTACATAAACATTCTTGAATGAAAGTACTTGAACACTATAATAATGTTTAGTATTCAACTGGTATGGTGTCGAGTATACGATAAATGTCAACTGTAAATTCAGGTTTCAGAAAAAATAATTGGAAAAAAGTGGTAAAATATTTGCTCCAGTGAAGTTGGCCTTGAATCTAGTAAATAAAAGTCAATCAACTTTAACGAGACTGAAAGGTATTTATAAAAGGTTTTATGATTTTATAGTACATCGTGAGGGGTGGGGGCAGGTATTGGTGTTAACCCTGTAATGCAGAGTGCAGAGATCACACAGATCAGCCACCGCAGTGCTGATTGGGTGAGGACAATTGCCTTACATTACAATTGACAGTTGATCTAATTATTGGCATTGAAGTAGTCATTAAAGGCGAACTAGCTTGAAAATTACTTAATTGATATGTTATAACACTTGTTTGCCATCATTAGCGTATTTTTCGAATCTGCATTCTGTTTACGCATGGCTTACAAATACTTGTCTGTGTCGTGTCGTGGTCATAAGAGAACAAATGGAGGAGGCAATAAAACTGCGAATGAGAACTAACACTTTTGTTTTAAATTGAGTTACACTCTGTGGCACTACCAATTACTTATTTGTAACAAGCATTTCAAGCAGCAACTTCTGTGCAAGTCAATGTTTTACCTTTTTACGTGTTTTTGCTTTACACACTATTATATACTTGTTTTCTATAGTATTTAGGTATAATAGTGTAGTAAATGATAGTAAAAGAGAATTCACAAAAACTGTTTATGCATTATTATGTAACGTCAAACGTCATTGAAAACTTGACACAGTTTAAAATTCTTTTGCCTGTGTGGTACGTATAGAAGAATTTTATAGTGCTCGGCTTTGTTCAACATTATCACAATTATTTACACCAGAGAACAATCTGTCAATGAAATTTCCATTGAAATTACAAGAAGACAGTTCATGTTCACATTGGACAAGTTTAACACTAAAATTCCAAAAAAAGAGTTAGACTTGGATGAGATGATTGTGTGTAATTGCTGCTTACGTTGAGAGACTGTGACAGAATCATCACATCACCTTCACTCACATTGTCAACTTTTTAAGGAAAGATTCTTCAAAATACTTCCATTTTTATAAACTATTTTATGCTGTATCCTGTACTCAGTTGCCGACATTCCTACCAACGTATAACATTTACCTTGTCTTGTATTATGGCAGTTGCACTATTATAGGAATCCATATTAGATGTCCATCACTTCAAGTTGTACAAGAACCCATCTTCTTTTTTTACATAATTACACATTACACACCAACACCATTAACTTATAATTAAAGAACACGGTGCGCCTATTTTTCTCACTTGATTCGATGCAAACAGTGCATTGTTTTATATTGTAGCACGTATTCTTTCTGTATGACAGCAGAAAAACCGCACAAAAAATGCAAACAGTTCTTGGACAAGACCTAGACGCTTTCTTATTAAGTGCGTTACAATTTGCGTAATGCGTTAATGGCTACCTTTACCTTTTCTCAATGAATTCTAATGTATTGTTTTTGTTTATGACATGAGATATACGAAACGTAGTAGCTACTAATTAAATACCAACAAGATATACTGCTTAATATTATAATAATGAGCCAAAAAGCACAACAAATATATTAGGTTAACATTGAGCACTTAATAGTTGCTGCGTGTAAATTAATAGTGAAGCAAGATCATTAATCTGTCCTATCTAAAGCAAAGCTCAATTCCTACGCTAATTCTTTTACGTTTACAGATTCTCGTTCTATTTGACATTATTATCAGGTTACACTATATATTACGGCAATCTTTGGTAAATTCCACTTCACAGCTAATGTAATGAAATCAATTTTCGAATTAAACGTGTTTGAATTGAACATTTAATTGTCTAATAAACGCAGCAATTTTTGTGGCAAATAGGTACCTATCATCGGTGTTATTAGTTATTAGTATAATTGCATCATCAAAACAACAGATTCATTAACAATTGCTTTATACTGCTGTATAAGTATACGAGGTTAGAGAATGACGCTTAGTAGTCATAAAGCACAATATCATTGCTTACGCATGTATGTAGGACAGAAAAATGTGTCCAATGTTTTTCAAATTATAGGTTTTGAGAAATAATAATTTTAGTATAGAATTTTTTAATACTACACAATTGTGAATTATGGGGATTATGAACGACAGGTCAAGTCTGAGTCAAAAGTGGGAATAAATCGTGTCTCGCCCCAACTAATAAATACTGACTCAGTAGTAGTAATTACATTATCATAATTAAATAATGAAACCAACTTGATTTGTCTGACATGGAAGATTGCAGTTATTACAGTACACAGTGCTAATTGTTGGATGTGTGGGAGGGCCAACTTTATGGGTGATTGTGTAGGTACTAAGGATAAGCACTTATTAAAAGGATTATCGAAAAAATTTTAATTTATACTTATGGTACAACTTTTGAGTGGATAAATTACTCCTTAATGATTTGATTGGTCCTGCTGTCCGTTCTAGGACTGTAAAGTGTTTTAATAATTCACCTTAATCCATATGTGTTTTTTGAATAGGCAAAAGTAGTCATATTTTGGGAGTCACAATTCACAATAAAAATGAAAAGAATGAATTTGCAGAAAAAGTGGTGTATGCCCTTCCCTTGATTTTAAATGGGTTGAAGTTGTCTACTATGTCTACTGTGATGTGATGTATGATGTGTTCTCCTTTGTTGCAGCTTGTAGTCTTAATGTGATGCCATGTGACCTTTCATTTCTTCTGTTTCGCTGGGTAGGTACTCAATCAATATCAATACTGTAATGTATCATGTATCACAGGAGGCAAGGCTATAGGTATGGAGTAGTGAGAACTGTATGGCTATGTAGGTAAACAAGCAGCCCATAATTCCCAATAAAGGAAATAATTTTAAAGGGAAACGTTTATGCAAATATTTGATCAAAATTGAATTTCTAATTTAATGATTCTAATAGCTTTCTTAATAGAACCAATGCTAATTGATAATTAGTAAATAGTAAGCAAAGTATACAGTAAGAGGATAATAAATTAATGAATCTGATTAGTTCTGTGCTGTCTCTGTCCCATCGAGATATAATTTAACTAATAGCCTTCTACTGACATGACATTACCAAACCAAGATGGACAATTCGTGACCTCACTTATGGCTATTAATGCATTAAATACGTTTATTCCAATCTGGTCCGGCCTCTTTGTGTCTATTCCACTCTATAGCTATTTATTATGCTTTGTTTGCCAATTATGCAGAAAAAATCAATGCATTGTAAGAATTAAGGAAAGCTAAACTAGGAATTAATTGAAAATTACAAAAACATTTAATAAATAACAATCACTTTGCATTTACTGAGAATTGAACACCCACATTTGTTATTTAAATAACCAAAGCTGAACATGCATCAGCACTTTACGGTACAAAAAACTGAGTTGTTCATTCCATAAACAATGCCAAATTCATTAAACCGAAACCAAAGTAAACCAACAATTCACACCCTCTCTGTACTGTTTTATTACATTATAAATTATAATGGAGAGGCTGGACTGGAATTGGACGCACTTTATTCTAATTCAAGTATTTTGCATTCTTAGGAATGATAATTTTGCTTTCGCATGTCTGAATTTAATAGCAGAATAGCAGAAATTCCCAAAATCTCAATTACTACATAGGGTACCTACTTATATTATGGAGAGCTAATAATTTAGTTTGCGAATAAATAAAGAAGAAATAGGTGGTTGGACGTAGGTACCGTTACTTAAATACATTAGAGTACTTACATTACAATACAATGAGGTGGATTAGGTACTTATAAATTACACGATTGATAGGTGTAATTTACTTCAACCTAGACCTACCACGCTAATTTATGTAGCCAAGTCAAGCCATTTTAGAAAGATTTCACGGCGATCTTTATCAAGGCAAAGTGTCTACTTACATATGTATGTTTCAGGTAAAGAAACAAATTCCATTTATGCGTCTGCACTGTACATATCCGTAGGTATTTTCCATTTAGACATTAAAACAAGTGTGTTAGTAAAGTGCGCCTTAAGCACTCTAATCGTATGTGCTTTTGCTTTAATGATTTAATATATCTGTGAGAATATAGTACACGGATGATCATTCTTTCTTAGGTAGCGCCAAATAGGTACTTCAGGACTCGTTTATTAAACGTATCTAAGCTAAACAACATAATTCTTTAGTCAATCCAAGGTAAAATTCAACAAGCACATTATATCAAATCGCAGTAAACCGCAAAAGAGCCAAACATATATTTACATCATATTAAATATTACAGCTTTGGAATTACAAGCCAAGCCAGGACAGGACAGATAGTGATAATGATAACGCGAAGGAGCGCTAAGTAGGTTCGTATACAATTTTTATACGTGTTTAGGTACTTATTCAACTATAACGAGCTTTTGAGTTATTAATTTTGTGCCAAGCGTGAATTGGCAAATTACAAGTTACACTTTTAATCTCATCTCAGCGTTACATTGCATTACAGCATCAGAGAGTAGGTAACTCATCTCAAAAGATTATATATTATAATAAATCCTATGGCAGCACACAGTTCTTTGAGTAATGCAGTGCTAATGCAAAGATTGCAGATAAATAATAGTTTCCGTTTCTTCTGTCAGTCCAGAGGAATTTTAAAAGAATAATATTAAGTACTTTTTCATGCTAAAGTGGCCCCATGCAGAGAAACTCATGCCAGATTTAACTTTGACTTACATTTTCAAATCCTCGACTCTCCTCATTTGCCCTTAGAGTTGTTGTACCTATTCTGCTCTGCTTTGCTCATGAAATGAAAATGTGGAAACGTTGACTGATATTTAAAACAAGGCAGAAATTAAATAAGGAAGGACACTTAAACAACAGATTAACCTATATGTTTGTATAGACACAGAGATCCATCACGATTAGCCTCCAATTACACAGTTAGTAAGCAGAGACAACATAAATATAATTTCTATGAGGCAGAATGACAAACAAAAAAGAAAATAGATCGAAAGCCTTTAATTCTGATTAATTGGGTTGTTGCCTGTTTGTAAACAAACAAATTGTGATTGCAAACACATGCCATTATATACGTGGAGAATTATTTTTTGATTATTAAGTATTATGTCACAACTGCAACTGTATTCACGGTCATAACAAGTCAGAAATACGTAAGTAGAATAGTAAATATAACTTTTTCTTTGCTATTATTGCATAGTATTCATTGTAAGTACACTAATATCATTTAAATTTATAGTATAAAGATAGTTGGTGGTTTTGCCATTAAAAGATTTGTATGTCAACACAGTTAAATCCATTTATTGGTCACTGTCAGCATGGGTACTGTGTGGTTTACAAAGGGAAACTTACACTGTTACTTATACTGTGTACGAGGAATTACGAAAGCTATTATCGATAGCTTAGGTTGACTTGACATGCAAATGGATTTTCTAATAACGAAGCCAAGCCACCCTTTACGATGTTCTGTCAGTTAATCTGTCAATTTGCTGGTTCAGTTTTATTAGAATGATTCTACAAGTCATTCAGTATGGAAAATCATTAGGTACGGTTGATTTGGATATTTGGATTTTATGATTTGATAATTTGAAAGGTCGACTCTCATCGATATAGCATAATATCACTTCCCAAGAACAGATTGGATTGAGCAATGCATTGGAGATAGTAGCCACTGAGTTCAGTCATCGTCAGAGGAGTATGATTACTCCAAGTGAGCAGACAAATCAAATTCGAGTTAAGACAAGACCAGACAAGTCAAGCATGTCATGATATTATAAATACAGAGATCTTGTATCTTACGTGTGTACACACTAAGCAAATATATTTATCACAAAGTGTTGTACAGTAGTGATACTGTATAATATGATGGAAATATCCTAATTGGAAATGTGGAACACGTACCTTATTATACGTAGCGTAAATAGCGTAATGTAAAGTAAGGAACAAAGGGTATTCACATTCACAAGGAATATTAATGTTCAGCTTAGTAATTTCAGAGACTTATATTTTAATAAGGCAAATTGAATTTAGAGTGTGCATTGAGTAAATAATTGATAGAGTAATATCGTATTCTGCCAACAACAGAATTTTAAGATAAAGAAGAATAGGACATGATGTATTATATTTCCATGAGGCATTGTGTATCTCTCGTAAGTACTTTATGCAGTAAGTCACTCAATCATTTCCACAAGATTACTGTGCATTGAACTACCTTAGCCTAAATACACCAGTAATAGGGCCATAGTGTGTGTTATGGATACGTACTTCTGAATCTGTACACTTCACTTTGATTTTCAGTCTGGTGCATTAAAATAATATGCCCTGCCCTCAAATACTATTTAACAAAGTGTGTATTTTGGTTATGGGTGCATTGAAATTCAAACCAGAGTGTAACAATGTACATGGGTGTTGTATTGTTGTGTAGGCTTCGGGGTAATGTAAATTGTAAATGAAAAGATATCCTAAATGAAAATAATGTTTTCCATTTTATGATGCATGGCCTGTGGCGAAGATTACCTCACTACACCAGTAAATATATTATCTGTAGCATTATAGCCGTAGCACTACCCATAATAGAACATTGTGTGTAACAAAATGAGTTTCAAGAGCATAGCTGCAGAATTAACAAGAGAATACGTGTAAAGCTGATTTTAGTATCTGAAGTACTACGTAGGTAAATACATTAGAATTAGGTACAAATATTTGAGTGCCATTTAGCAGTGTTCTTGACTTGGGATTTGTTTACTTTGTAATAGTGCAGCCAATTAATTGCGAATTCCTTGCTTGCATAGCTCAAGTTAATTTTTCCATCAATATTGAATTAGATTGTTAAATTGGTATTATAATGATGGCGTAATGTATGCATTCCTGAGGAAATAAAAATTAGTAGAAATGTTGTACTTGTAGATTTAGTGGACAAGGCGAAATGAGGTTTAAAGTGTTTGCTTAGGTTTTATGTGTGTGTTCTGTTGAAGTAATAAAGTGGCTGGCAGAGCCGTGAATTAAATGGATTCCAAAGATAGTATATCTCTGTGGAGTATCTTGCATATTTGCTATTTACATATTTTATGCAAGAGATATGCCTTCTGAAATGTTACTAGGTACTGAAAGACACGCAGAGCATGTTAAGCAGAATGCTCAGAAAATAAACAAATGACAAAGCAAATAAATAACTAGGTCTTTAAATACACGACACAAAAATCAAGTACACACATTCCCAGTTATTATTACAATTTGTACGATAACTATTGCATGTCAATGACTACGCAGGGATAAATAGCATACAATGCACTGGTAGATACAGCATTCAATGAAAAATGCATGCCCTACACTAATACGAACAGTAAATGAAGTAATTCTTGTAAATTGTAATCATAACTGTACAGAATGCAAGAAATTGTTAAACTTTAGCTCACGCATTGGTTTGCAGTGTGAGAAAAATTGATAGATAAGGGAATAAGACACGACTTAGAGGCTAATGATAACAAAGCCGAAATTAGTCAATGGAGAAAAGGAATGAAGGCAGAAACACAAAGTGCATTCGTGTCAATTACGTAGTTTGGGTCTTTAGATATCTAAATTGCAAACAGAGACTACGCAATAAATACATTTTCTGAGCTGATTTGATCTGATTACTTACTTAACTATTGTTGCAATAAGACATGTGCATTGTGCTACATGTAATTTATTCCTAACCGGATTGACACTATAATACTCAAAACATTTCAATGAATTAAATAGCCATAAACTTTTTCTAGTTCTTTAATATTCTTGTTTGCTTTGCATTTAGCCATGTACACGCTGAACACAAAGTTATCTCACTAAACGTAAAAATACTTCTTTTTCACCAACTTTTTCACAAACATTTTTCTACTGTATGTACCTAAGTTGAATGCATAATTTATTTAGCAGAGCACGCTCTAGTGATTTTTCTCGCCTTCAGGTATATCATACCCACAATAAATAGCATACAAATTAAACCAGAGTAAAGGAAGCGTTATTTTACATTGAACACTATTGTCCGTTAACTTAGAGCACATAAAAAGGAACCAAGGCGTATTGTAATGGTTAATAACAGAAATAATTGAAATCCTGCTTAAGAGAAGCGAAGCAAGCAAAGTTGGAGTAAATTAGAGAATTAATTGTAGATAGAACATGAGCACATCTTAAATCTAATTCTATTTAAGTGCCTGCAACAATAGCATTTCAGAGGTTCACAATTTTGGGCAAGGACGTCCATGGGTTCGTGAGTCACGAATGTGGAAGTTTTTATGGTCCGGGCTCGTCTTCCAAAGCAAAACCATGCAGTCAAGTTAAAGAGCATCTTTACAAATTATCTCTATTCTTTACTCGGTGAACTAACAATAAACTTAACAAAGGATTGACCAAGCCAAGCGAATTCGTCGCGTCGTTTCAGCTTGGCCTTAATAATTACAGGTATATAGGTTACCATTCTATATGGAAAGATAGTGTTGTGGTGTGGCTTATGTGGAATCACGTTGAGAACAGGGTTAATAATAAACATCTGCTAGTTTAGTCAGGTGTAATCATGGCATAATATTGTTTTTATGTTTAGTCCTCTTTTATCTCTTTGTAACTCATCTCTGCATCCGTCCCTTTCATTAAATACATGTTTTTCTCATGTTACAACTCACAAGTATCGCAAAATGCGTGCACTTGTCATCATCAATAACAAAATCGTAAAAACTGATAAGTATAACCTTAACAGTCTTTCTCTGTCCATTTTACACGTAATAAACATTTCTTACACAAATAAACATACCTTTTAGGTTCCTATTCACAAATAATATAAGTATTAAAGTTATGTAGTTGAAAATGCATTCCTCATCTCTAAATAGAATAAAACGTGTTCATTGCTTTGCTGATTAGTAAACTTAATTCGCCTCAAGTTTATGCCTGTATTCGTTAAATGTACTTGTAAAACCTGCTCTCCCTTGCAATGCTTATGATATGGCGTAATGTAATCATGTTTTCGTAAGAAGAACTCAAAAATAATTATTTGCTTAGACTAATTGTTAAGGTTGGTTGTTGTTGATGAGAAGAGACTGAAGATCCGAAGGAGGTATGCAAGGTGGAGTGAGATTATTCAGATGGAGGGAAGAGGAGAGGTGCAAAAGACACGAATAGCCTGTCTTTCGTGTCATGGTGCAGTATCCAATGACTTTTACAACAAACGAACGCCTGCACCGCAGTGTCATGCTATTTTATGTGTCATGCCAAACCAGCATGAACTAAAACTAGATATTATTTACCATTCAAGTGTACTACAATATTAAATCACTGAGTTACTACCAACAGATGCTAATTCACTTGATTTCATATTGATAAGTAAATACACTAATTAGTTTTTGCATTTAATACTTTTAATGGAGAAAACTTTTGATTTAAATGCCTCCTAAATGCTAACAGGCAATTTGTGATACAATGGTACAAGAACGCATTACGAATCCTAGTAAAAGTGTCCCTATAGGGAGAACAACATTCTTGTAATGCTGATATGGTGAGACACATGAATAAAAAATTCGAAGTTTACCTGTTGAATAATAGTACTAAATTTTATAGTCGAAGTTATAAATACATGTGCGGCTTTATAGTTAAGAGTGAAACTATGCCCTGTAATTTTTTCTAAATGGAAGTGCTATTAGATAAGCACTATGTCTTTGATGTGGTTTTGTATTTAGTAATCATTTTCTGAGAAGTAAAAAATAGAATTTACATATCAAATGATAATTGTGCGAAATTGGTTGGATTGTACCTTTTCTGGAAAAAATAGAAAAAAATTTGGTATAGTAAATATAATTTAGAATTCGAGACTGAGTCTAATGAAGGTTACCACAATTTTAAGTTATGAAATTATTCATAAGTGGGCTTGGTTTCCACTGTTATTATCTAATAGCACAAAATTGCTGCTCTTGGGATGAGCTTATGGAACATAAGCAATTGAGTAAATCAAGATTATTCAGAATGTGCAAAGCAGAAGTTTTAGAGTTATTTATAACATAATACTTAATGCTAATCCTCGACCAGTTGAGTCATATAGTGAAATTACTTTGTTTTACAGTACTGTATGGTATTGTACATGGATACGAAGGAAAAACAAAAAAGCCTCATTAGTTCGTGTATTGCGATTGCAACATCACATGCATGCACCATAATATCTGTTTATAGGAATGGCTAATTGCCTATACACGGTTTAACCGCAATTAGCAACATGATATAAGTGATGTGGTATTTGTTACAGGGATAATGTTTAAAATTATCCCCAAATAACTTCCGTAAACCACCTACGATTGTTTGCACTGTTCAATGTAACTACAGGGGGCTCAATTTAAAAATGTTATTATTTGCATGTAGGTATTCTTAAATTACAATAATATTGAAATTGATACAGGATACCACAAAGTATTTTATAGTAATAATATCTCTTTCATGTTATGTTATAGATAAAATAAGTGATAAGGAAGGTTTGGATTTGGATATTAGTTCGCATAAACTGTTTTTCAGTGTCGTATCGCATTACAATACCTCACATCCTGGTCTAGTCAGAATTAGAAATCAATGTTGGATTGGCCTTTAGATGATGTTTACGTCTATAATGAATAATCGACTAATATCACCAAACAAGTATCGTCTTCCTAATAAATAAAGTGTATAGGTATGTGTACTTTATGTTTTCAAGAAATTACGTCACGCGTTCTGGTATATACCTAAATATTTGCTTTTTATGGTTTATTAGCCATTAAGCATTGAACACAAAGGACTAGGGCATGTTTTAGTATCATCTTGAATTTGGATTTCCTTATAAAACACAAAGTTTGTTATTCTTACTGTGAATTTATCGTTGAATTGACTTTGAATTTATGATAAAGCAATTCTCCTCACGCATTTTCCCTCTTGCCTCGAGCTAATCGTTAGCGAATTGCGAAACAATACATGATTACAGTAGACAGCAACTGATTCTCATTCTAATGATGTGAGTGAAGTGAGCTGAGGCTCGCAGACTTATTTTTACATAATTTACGACGCTATTTTCACTATCCTACATTGTATTTGTATAATTCAGTTCGAATAAATACAAATTAATATGATTACAATGTATTTCTGTAAACTCGAACGCAGGAGGAATAGCAATGGGCATTTTTGCACGTTTTTCCTATTGAAATTTGATGATGATCATTGAACAAGTCATGAGATGAAGTAGTAAGTGAATAATAAGTGAGGTTGAGTTATAACCATTAAAATAATGACAATAAAGAAGAACAGAAGTTTAAATTGAATTCAAGTGAAGAGCCACGGCGAGTGCGACTACATCCGCCATCCGCCCAAATCAAGCTGAGAGGCTCGTGCAAGGACAACATTTTAAGTGCACATGAATGTAAATTCTAAAGGATATTTCGCATTATGCATAACAATTCTTTCCATTATTAAAAATCCACGCTTCGTTCATATCATAGCACAACATAGCACAACCTAATTAACAATTAACACTACTACTACTAAATAGTTGAAATATTTTACCTTGTACTAATCACAAATTTTAAGGAAATTAATCAGAACAAAGAAAATCCGGGATATATACTGTGATCCAATGCGAACGTGTTAATTCACAGAAACAATAGATTTTGATTTGCGGAAGGTTTGTCATAAACTCAACAAAACAACGCAAATTTGAATTCCTCATTCCTGATATTCCGAGCAACAGTAATAACCATTTATGAATAGTTTTTTAGTGTGGGGTTCACCAGAGATTCAAAATGCAAAAGTGACATGACTTGACATTCCAATGTTTTCTTTTATTCAGAAACTATTAATGGAATCCAGTGTATTTACTTATGTACATATTATTATAGAGATAAGAAGCGTAGTGTTGTGTTGACTGTGAATTATATACCTACCTGTAAAAAGGAACATAATGCAATCCTTCCTTTAAAATCAAATGAGAGAGATATTTGCATCACAAAAGAACTCGATATTCAATCATCCCTGAACTGTGTCTTGTCATTTCAAGTCTATTGAATGTGCCAAGCTAGAAACCAAAGCCAAGCCGAATTCTCAACGTCAGTCTAAACTTCAGACTGACTTTGTAAATCTGTAGGCACTGCACTACCTAAGAGTACAATAGAATGCAACCTTATGGATTGTCATACACTCCGATAATGACTAAAACAGAAAAAATACTGTGCTCCATAGATATTCTCATTGAATAGGAAAAAAGGGAAGGTGCACACTGTAATGAACCAATGTGTGTCGCTATTTATATTCTTAAATTCCTATTTGCACTTACACTGTACTACACGTACATGTACTCTTTAAGCTGAATAGGATTCCAACTCGTGCTTTTCATTGTGGCACATATTTAAGTTTGGTTTTGTGCGCAATGCTATGCTGTTGGATTGGGCAAACTACTTTTTTCTTCTCAAATGAAATATTTGAGTAGGCACCTATAGGACTTATAGTGAGCAGTTAAGAAAAGGATAACAATAAGCAAGAATAAAAGAGAACATTGAATTTGAACAGGATCAGGCTAAACCAAACCTAAACCATCCCATAATTTATATTACGCAGTCTATGCTTATGCTCCTGCTTTCCAAGTATTTTTTATTTGCATTATCATTGCGTTATTAATCAAAATCAAGAGTGAGACATCTCAAAGCTTTTTCTAATTCAATGCTAACACCAAATCAAATATTGCATGATTACAGAACTTTCGACAGGTAGGTATACAATTATCTCCATTTTTCTGCTTGACAAATAAAGTAAGCCACCTTAATGTACAAATAACCCATTATATTCTTATTTTTTCACCTTATTTTCATTACACAACGATAAATATTCAATGTTATGTTAACATCACAGATTCTAATAATACTTCATTTTGTTCCACTTCTTAAATGGTTTTAGTTGTAAAAAACATAGGAGAATAGACCTAAATTCATATTTGCACACGTGGAAATAGAAACTTTGATTGATGTGAAGAATAACGACCATATGATAAATAGCTGCAGGTATTTCTGTGTTAATCTGACAAAGCGCATGAATAGGTTTAAAAAAGATTCATTGATAATCACTTTT
This sequence comes from Yoshiicerus persimilis, assembly GCA_020352615.2. Lineage (NCBI taxonomy): Eukaryota > Metazoa > Arthropoda > Collembola > Entomobryomorpha > Tomoceridae > Yoshiicerus > Yoshiicerus persimilis. Next base: position 42,809,855 of record CM036941.2, read on the forward strand.
ATGCAAGAGCTAAAAAATAGATCATAAAATGAAGTGAGCTGTTCTTATCAGTCCTAATGATAAACCCTAACGAGACAATTTTGATTTAAATGAGCATATTCGAATATTAAATAGCATATGGGCATTAGCTCTGGTCTGGTCTCTTACGGTTGAAATTGACATGAAAAGTATTGTCGGCTCATTTGGAGATTATTACTTTACGTCTCAGTCAATCGCTACTGAATGACATCGTCGATTGGAAATTGAATGATGGCAGATAGACGGCAGAGGCATAATCAACTTCTTGCTTCATTCACTTCTTACTATTTCATACATCCAAGTTTCTCTCTATACCTACATAACACCAGTATAGTTCTAAACTACTGATATATATATTTTAGTGTACATACTATACAGTTGTAGGCAATAATGCGTTGAATTTGCTTTGGGAATTGTTCATACATGCATAAAAGTACCTATCTACAAATTACTATATTTATATACTAACTCAATATGCATGTAAGAACATAGTTACACATATAGCGTAATTTAATTGCTTTGAATGCATTGTGAATGGGGAATGGGAGTAAAAATATTAGTGTCTTGTCTTGCCATGTTCTAATAAAAGACAGAATTGTTTACACACAGCACACGTAAGAAAGGCGCAGTTGGGCTTTCACTAATTTTAAGTTGTGGGAACGGGTTAATTGAAATCTGTGATTTGACTACCTATTTAAGAACACAATTATTACAGTCTACATGGTCGATTTACTTTTATTAGTTTTAAATTAATTTACTGTAGACAAAGAAGAAATTAGATAATTTCAGAATCTACATTAAAGAAAAAGTAAATGCATTTATGCATTAATTTAATTTATAAAAGGAAGGTGTACCTAATCTCTGTAAGCATTTAGGAGTAATTAGCGAACTAAATCAGAAGATTGGGATGATACGCAGATTATCTCTGACCGCTTTATAAGTACAATAAGCAGAATTAAAATTATGAATGCACTGTGTAGGGGCATATTATGTATAGATTGTAGATACAGTAAATGTAATTATGCACCTGTACATTCGCTTTCTACGTTGATGATGTATGATTACTCAATGGTGGTAATTGAACGAGCATTTAGTAATGCATTAATTAAGCACTACTATTTATGAATTTGCATTTGTGTATTGTAAAGGAAGGAAGGATACTTGGTTACTTATGCATTCCGAGTAGCAGTGCGGCAGAGCAAAGTTAATAAATTTCTATTAGGTTCAGTGTTTCCTAAATGTGATTGGAAGTGTATGTTTATGTAATGTAAATTTGTATGGAATACGAATAGAAAAGTGATATAATGAGATGTAAAAATGCAGTAACTGAAAAGGAACAAAGGAGACAGGCAGAAAGGAAAATGAATGATTGCTGTTTGGAGGGACATTATTTATAGGGGAAGCCATGGGTAAATAAGTTACGTTTACGTTGCATATTGGCCAAAGTAAACTCGAGTTGAATTTCCATTAGATTTTAACAACTCGTCCTTTTAAGGGAAAAGCTAATAAAGTGTTTTCCATCTCCCGCTGGTCGACTTGGCTGAAGAAGTGATGGGTGCAATGCCATTCTACATACTCGCCAGATGAGTATTACTATTACGTATTGCATTACGTATGGAGGAATGATACTGTAATAGTAATGGAGGCAGAGAGTGTAACTAAATATGTTACATTACAATTACTACAAAGTATTATATTATGGGAGCATGAATTTTAGTATCACTCGAACATAAGTTACATAAACATAATGGAGCATTAAATTACATGGCAGTCGAATTGCAATCAGAAAAGTGGGTGCATTTTCTATGTATGTAGTGTAAAAATTTATGTAGCTCTGTGGATATAAAATAAACCAATTATGGATCTCATCCTGGCCTGACCTGCAGCTACTTACGATACGATTATCCCTCAGCCTCGCCTATTGTAACTCTCAACAGACTGACACTCTGCTTTACACTCCAAGCTCACGTTTCTCATGCTATGACACAACTCGCAATTCCAATAATCCTTTGACTTTTACCTTTGGTCTTTAGCCTTCTGTTCATTTAAATATAATCACAGTTCACTTTCAATATAATTAACTATTCAATTTATTTTGGGATTGGACGTGGACGGAAACCGAAATAAGATTACACATTGTTTTACACAGAGTTACTATTTACATGACATTTACTGTTCCTAACATCCCAAACAGTGTAGCACTGGGCTAGTTTAGGCGTACATTATTAGAATTCAATGGCAATGAAAACCTTTACTTGGCCAACTTTTAAATCATGAAAAACGTGCATTAAAATTTTGTGCAACTAACTGTTCTGTGAAAGAGAAGCCGCAAAATATGCCACGCCACACCACACCAGTCACAACGAAGAATAAACAACCTTGGAAAATATGGCTAAAATAAATGGAATCTTAAAGCTGTAGGAACAAACTCCTTTTACTAATAATGCAAGTAAATTAAAACGACCCAGTAAATCTTTGTACAAAGGGAATAGCACGGGAAATTCTCTTTACTATTTAGTGGGTTGAAAACAAATTGAAACTATTAAATCACAATTTGTCTCTCACACCTTATTATAGTCAGACGAAAGACTTCTCAATCATAACTCACTTCAGCTCGGCGCTATCTCATCTCCATTTACACTTCCCCACACCGTCTTTACCATCCTATTCCAAATATCGCATCTTTTATTTCTTTCTGTTGAATTTATAGTGACAGAATGACACTTGTCTTATCTTTCCAACTTCCTCTCTTCCAATTCATTCTCTATTGTAGAAAATAAATGTCCAAATGATTACAACCAGAACCAGACCAGACCAGACCAGACTGCAGGCGTTAAGTATTTTATTCCTTCAGCACTAAATTTCATTTTCATTGGTAGAGTAGGTGGACGTGGACAGTAAGAGTCTTAAATGTAAACTTCTGTCTTCATTCTCGAGTCCCTAACTACATCCACCTCACCACAGGCAATAATTATAATTACTACTTAAAAACCTATTTGCTCCGACGAAATTCTTTCGCCATTTGTCTTTTAACCAAATGAAACACGCATACACAGCTTACTAAATAGATCCTATTAAAATATCCTACAAGTGCATAATAGCCTATGTGGTATAGCAATGCTGTGCTCTTTCAATTAGATATTACGAGCAGCATGAGATTTTATATTGGTAAACGGTACATGTAATGCAATGTGTGTAGAAATGTCGATTGGTTTGGTTTGGTATTGCTTTATGAAGCTAATCTCATATATAGTAGTTAAGGCATTAATGAATGCACGGTAGAAAAGTAAAGAGTAGTTGTTAAGACTTTTCTTAAAGTGATTTACATTTTGTAATGCGAAGACCGTTTCAGATTGGCGATTGAAGTGGAAATTCGAAAGCTGAGTCCAGCAGATCTATGCAGTATTGACAAAACAGTATTAGATTTATTGTGAGCGTGTGTCATGGGAAGTTATTGTTATTTCTTTAGTGTTAAATAATTACATGTGCTGTAGTGCACAGAGCGATCCATGTGTTAAATAAACTTTCATATTAGTAGAAATACAGAGTAGGCATTTGTATTGATAAATGGGAGATGAGAAACGGAGTGGTAGCCCTAAGTAGTCCTAGTCATTGGAACAGTTATCATTAATTAACTGAATTATTCAGTTTACAATGGAGTGTAGTTAGGCTGGGAGGATCTTCGAGTTCTTTCCTCTGTAATTTCATGATTGGCGGGCGGTTCCTGTCTCGATCTAATTCTCTCTTGCCCAACTAACCTTTTCTTCTTCCCTACAGTTGCTTCCGTCATAACTGCATGATACATAATATTATAATACTGCAGATACATCCTAATTTTATGTAAATACATTTTAAACCATTTTTATTTCCATTTCCCTATTGCATACTACACATTGGACACTCAAAATTTTATTTCGTTTATCTTCTTATCTCAAAGGTGGGGAGGGCTTCCTTTAAAAATACTAGATTGATACATTAGTGACACTAACATGTAACATTAACAATTATTCTTGATACTTACGAATTTATTTATTGCACTTGCCTTAATGATCGCAATTTCTATTTTCTCGAGCATCAACTATTGGAGGCAGATAAGAAATCGACTCATATGTTCTTTCCTTTTAATTATTTAGCACATCATATTATGCATACTGTTAAAGTAATGTGTTTTCTATAGGTACTACTCCTACAATAAATCGAATTGTGAGAGTAATAGATACTTTACTTGCAGTTATGTCTCACTTTGATTATTAGAGAAAATAAATGTACCTCTCATATAATTCGTATTGGTTTATAATGAGTACAGATTCATTCGTATTACTTATAATAGTCATAGTCACAGTGACAGGACAGTATTACATACTAGAGTACATAGTGCTATTATGACGTGATTGAAAAAAGTTTGCGATTTCATTGTAGTGGCCAGGCCACATATTTGTTTGTAGTGTGTCTACGTTCCTTAGGAAGGGAAGTCAATAACAAGAAATTGGTTTTGTTGCATTGCACTTCAGACTTGAGACAGAGGAGACTTGAAACGAAAAAACGTAGTTATTTGCATTCATTGATACGTTTCACTCGTTTCCGTCTCAGAAAGACTCCTGACTCTCTTCTCTTTTTATAAGAAACAATGGAATTGAATGGAAACTATTTGAGAATGGAGCAATAAGCACTTTTCTTTTGTTCTGGTCACTAGAATAATATTATCTCATTCATATCACACTCAACATGTGTATTTACTCTGACTAATCATAAGTCTAAAATAATTTTACTTTCTTAATGTGTCTTCAGTTCTCCTGGTTATCTTAAACATGAAGATAATGCTGTAAGTGTTACCTTGTCACATTAAGATTACTATAGTACATTCCTAAGAAACCATAAGATATGGTAGTAGATAACAAAAGTGTATTTTTTGAGAATTGAATGCATATACGCATATTATTTATATAATAGATTACCAAGATAAGTTTTTATTTAGGTGTGTTATATAGGTAGTTGTTACATATGTAATGTCTCTATTTGGATTGGAGTGGTTTACTATTTGTATGATATAATACTTTCTGATTTTGCTAAAGAGTGTATAAATAATGTGGCTATTAAGGAATTGAGAAAAGAGTGAGCAGTGAGTGACATTATAATGTACTTATTGTAATAAAAGTAAGAGTGAGCAGATTATGTAGAGTAGCCGTTAGAGAAAAAACGGAATGTAGTGCAATGTTTCACGTAGGGCAATGCAGTGATGTTTTCGTTTGCTGAGCAGAGGTCTTGTTCACGTTTCCTCCACAGACATGCCTTGTATTTGTAAGATGGGAAGACTGGCTTGTCCTGAAATCTCAGCTGCAAGAACTGCGTGAGAAATCGACATGGAAATGTGACGGTAAAAATTACGGTAAACAATGCAAAGAGGAGGTTAGGTTAGATTAGGCACTTAAACTACTTACGTTCTGCATGTAATACACACAGCAGCGAGCAAAACAGCAGAAAAGCTCGTCTATCAGCTTTAGACGAGTTTCGCACAGTTTTTCTTTGTGAAATGTGCCTGCCCTAATACTTATACCATTTGGAAGGATACACCTTTGCCTTCTCTACAAATTCACTTACGTTTAACTTTGACTTTCGTTTCTACCACTTCAACAGTAGAAACTCATTTTTTATGCGTGCACACCATTTCTACACTATAAACACTCAATTGAATATGTGCATCAATTTCCATTGCTCTATAATACAATCTATTGTGTAGATATGCACATAAGGAATCAATTAAAAATTATTATTCTATTATACATACCTACACTCACTCAGTATACAATATCAAATCACGTTCGTTTGCATTTGCATTACAACTGTACTAGTAGTAGTGAAGTACAAACAATTAAAAGTAAACTGAACATAGGAGTAACATAACAATACAAGATAATAACTCGGCACAATAGGGATTCTAAACTCTATCACATTTTTCCATCTCTAACTATAATATTTCTAATTGAAAAGGAAGTGCGTAGTTAATAATTAATTTATTGGTTTTTCTTCGTTCAACTGTTAGAATAAGTAGTCAGTCTCAGTAGTAAAACAATCATCAAACTCCGATTCACTTTTATATTTTAATTTTTACTCTATGTACCTATACAATACATAAGTTTGTATATAATATAATGCTAGATTCTAAGGAATAGTGTGTATCGCATCGTACTTATTATTTAGTGCTGAAAGTTGAACTTCCACAACAGAGTTGAATGCTGAAGTTGAAGGAGGTGACTGAGAAGTCGTAAAATGCAACATAAACTTCGCTCTCGATGAAAATCTCTGTGTGAGCTAAATTGATTGGGAAAAGCATTCAGTTACCTTTCCATGTGTCTGAACAGTGTTAGTGTTGTACTACATTAGACCAAATTATTAGTATTGATATTCTCTGCATGAAGAAGATACCTCAATTTAAGATGACTGCGTTTCATGGCACATTATCTATATAATTATTCAATTTATATGAAATGAAGTTTATTTGATTGCTAAATTGTAATCGAATCCATGAATTAAGTGTAATGAAGAAAACGATGGTGAATCCTGTTAGGGTTTCTTCTCGTGCAGTTGACCACGCATTTGTTCAGAGATGAAGAATGTTGGAGAGAGTTATGAAGGTGCGTATGTCCACTACGGCGAAAAGAGTAGTAGTGGTCGACCTGATTCAACACTGCCATTTTTATATAATATTGACACGCAATTATTGAAAATAAATAGTTCCCAACTAGAAAGTAATGTGAGAAAATTCTCCCCGTCTCCTTCCATTTCAGTTTGATTAATAACCACATTTGAAATACAAATTAACTCTAATGTTCATGAATGTTGACATTAAAGCTCCTCTTTGTAAGCATAGACAACTAATTTGAATATTAACATTACCCAAGTTAGAAAAATTAGCAACAGTAATAATAATTACACTTGTTTAACATTATTTAGACAATAACTCAACAAGGTATCCACATACTTTTCCACAAGTCAAGTCAGTAAAAATGCTGAAAATCTATAACCTTGTTTAGTGGGAATGAGAATTCGCATTTTAGATTACTAACTAAACTAAACTAAGCAAACCACACCATTTATTTCTATGACGGTGCTAATAATTTACATGCTAACCAAACCAAACCACAAGTTCCCTTAAGTAGAAGAAAGAAAGCAATGTACCTGTTATGTTACTATTTATGGGCTATGTATTACATTACTGCATGCAGAGCCAACTGTGTAAAATCCTAATGAAATGTCATTTGACTTTATTAGATAAATTACAGTAACTCAATTAGGGTTTCTTTCAGTTGTACCAAAAGAAACCACAACATAATTGTTACGTAACAAGATAAATGAACTGAACAACAAATTAAACTGCTATTAATAATACTGAAACTTAGATTACACTTACAAATACTAATGGTTGCAGTCTTTTTATTGTTAGGCCTGAGAGTGACAAGACTAGTTAGAAATATTCTGTCACTGGGTTTAATTGTGCTTCTGATTCTGATATGAGAGCATTTTGATAAGGTTGACGATTGACAGTATCGCGGCCAATGTCACACGAAATGATAACAAGATGTACAAAGCGTGAAATAAGAATGTGCACATTATTTCATTTGCTTGTCTGGGTGTAGTGACCTGTAAAATGCATGGGAATGCAGATTTTCATTCACCTGCTTTTGGGACACACATTTACTACTAATGTGTCATGTCATAAAAATAATGTAAATAAATAGATGATCATAAATAGTATTCTACAATAACACAAATATAACATGTACCAGAAACGTCCTATTTATTCCAGCAGTATTTAACGTAACTGTAGAGTAGTGTAGGTTGAGAACTGCAGTAATAGTATGAATTACAATCATTAGTGTCTGTCTGTACTCAAATAATACATAAGTAAATAGCTGAACATATAAATTGTTTAGTATTAGTAGAACACAAAGTATGTTAAGATAATAATAACAATAATAACCACGTCCAAGTCTAGATAAAGAAAACAGTTAACACTACTGTGCATAGTGCGTACTAAAAAATGCACTAAACATAATATTAATAAGTGATTGCATTCTAAGTTTTCCTGCAAGCATATTAAAAAGTAATAATTCCGCATCTGATTTCCTTAGCATGAGCTACACTTTAAGCCATGCCCTTATGCTTTCAAATAGCATATTAAATACCATTTATTGCCTCCTTATCTGTAACATGAAGTACCTTGCAGATACACCTGGCCATTATTCTGCATATATTTATGTAGACTGGGCTATGCATGTTATGCATTTAGTAGTACATGTCCAACTCTAAAAATCTTCTCCGCTACACAATTTATACACAACTTGTAGCACGTCTACTACTTAAATAGATCTTTTTACTGTCTCACATTCAGACAACTATTTAAATGTCCATTTACATAATGTAGCTCACACTATGCACTCTTCATATAACTTGTACTTCTTAATCACCTATATTTTTCACATTAAGTTTTACTCTCTCCCGAAACATTTTTAGTTTTGTACTCTACTCTACTGTAATTGCATTTCGAGTTGTAGCCAATCCTTAATTATTACGAAATCCAGTAGGTATTACTATAACAGAACGAAATGAGAGATGCTACCAAAGAGGCTATCACTTCAACTAAAGATTCTAGTGCAATCCAATTAAAGACAATAATATTTTCACTGAAAACGTATAAATATAATTGTTTTTATCCAATTTAAATGTAATGAAACAATTCTAACACAAAATATAATTAAAATAACTATAGAGAAGACATGCTGTTATAGGAAGCATTAGAGCAAATCGAACCCATGACTTTTTGAAACCTGCAACGATCTTCCTTCCACACTAAACAACAGAAACAGAAACCGATGCAGCAACATGGAAAGTCAATGGTTCAAGTTTTAAAAGAATTCCAAGGAAGACACGACAGTCATGCTAATATTTTCGATCTCTCGTTTAATTCTCTGATTTCAAATAAGTGTTTACGAATACTACGCATCAATAGTAAACAATGGTGCCTACTTAGGTAAACATCCTTTTACGAACGAACACAAATTTCTTTAGAATGACAAAGCAACAGGAATGAAATCTAGTGAAGTATACGAAAACCATTTACATTATTATACGCAGCAGTATTATTAGAGACTGTAATCGTTTATTCATCTAATATATGCAACTATGCAGTTTGTACAGTATTCTAATACAAGTATAGCTTCACTTTTCAAGTTCAGTTCATTTAAGCGGAACAAAACTACGAAATAAAAAGATGACTGCATATGTACCTACATACATTGCATTACCTATGCATATAGTCTAAATCAGGTGATGGAAACGAGAAAAGAGTTAATGATGAGAACATGACAGTTTGACAATCAGGCATCTGCAGTCGTCTCCTTATGTCGTTTACAATAAGTTATTTGAAGAATTCTCACGTATAACAAATGAAGTGCTTTTCTTTCATCAGAAATCAAATCAACCCTTAATTTAGAAAAATAGAAAAGGTTTTAAAAGTGTCTCTTGTGAGATGATTGGATTGGAAGGAGACATTGTCATATTTTATGGCAACCTTGTAAGCAAAGCACTCCTCTGCAATTTTACGTTTCAGTTCCATTTACGCATTATTTATATCAAACAATCTTTACAAATATTTATGAAGTACAGATAACTGTACCACATAGCTTTTAGAATATTATTGCTAACAAGGAAGAGCTGTCTGATTGCATATGAATGTAGGTATACTATAGTGGAAGAAATATTAAATATTAAAACTGATTGATGTGATATGATATGATATATGTTCCTACATAAAGTATATGCGTTTCTTCGTGTGTATCAACGGAATACAAAAATAATGCTATTAAATTAAGTAAGGTATACGAGGTTACTAAACCAAATCGAATTGCATTCTTGGAGTAGAGACTATGCTTACGATATTTATTTACGCACATCAGATCAGATCAGAGAACAATAATCCTTTCTCTATTTCACAGGAATCTCAACAGAAATCTTTGAAGAGATCTCTTTTCGCATCCCAACCTCACCTCCTCCACTTCTTTACTGTAATATTAGAAATACTTACATCCTTGCTCTTCGCATCTCTTACAGTATACTTTATATTATTTATTGGTGCGTCCTGAGTCTGACTGTTGCTGTTATCGTAGACCTATCAGAATTCCATTTCTGAAGCCTCCTCTTCCTCCTCTACACATTTTCACGTTCATGTTCACGTTCAATTTCAATTCAAAGCAGTTCTCAAATCAAAGGAACTAAATTGAATTCTTCTCTCCCTCTGTTTAACTAATGTTCTCTGCTTAGCATCTTCGTCCCATCCTTTGTAATTGATTTGATTGAGAGATTTGATTTAAGTGCTGTGTATCCATTTACCTGCCTCTGTTTCTCTTCCTTTATATTATAGTAATACGTAGGTACTCGTGAGTAAACAAGTCGAGTGTGGTGATATTACATACGACGAAGGATACAATGAGAAATTGTTTATAAATTATGAATAGGAGAGTCTTTGCTTCTTGACGAAACTTCTGAGCTCGTTAGCAAAAGAAAACTCTCATCTCCGTCTCACAACCTTTTCTTCTCATGTCATTTCATTCCATTCATTTTATTCCCTCGCCGAGTCAGAAGAGCTAATGAAAAAGTGACGCATCTTTTTTACCAGCTGTGTCTCTGTACACACTTTTACTTGCATTATATTGTAGTATTAAGTGCATCTTGGATTTTTGTTAGTTACACGCTCCACTCTGTCGTTTTCATTTCTCTCGAAGCATCCTTAATTAAAGTAAATAGATAATCATAAATGCGTCGGTCACACTCACATTACATTACACGACACAGATAGGTTTAATTACAATGTGTTAGAAAAGTGACATGACATGACAGTAAAATCATAAGGTAAGTAACCTAATGCTTATTAGTACCTATGCAAGGCAAGGACCAAGACACAAGACTCTAATGATAAATACTGAATTGCTAATAATTTTAAGTAGGTAAAAGCAAGGATAATGTAGGTACTTATTATACATTAGTATCTTATCAACATCCTTTTATTACTCTTCCCTTTCCAATCGCAACGCCCTTTATGGATGCTTTTGCATTTTAGACCCATACGATTGTATTACATTATTATTATTCATCTACGCTTGGGTAGGCACATTTACCATACACGCTATCCAAACTGATTTAAATCGTAAACATGCATTTTACAGATATAATGATATGATTTCTATATCCGCATCACATTTGCATACATTAATACCCAAAGGTACCTAAAGTGCGTAAGGGCAGACTCTATTTCATTTTCTTTTTCTTCCCTACCATCAAATCTTCTTCTTTTTGCAAATGTGTAATTTTCGACGCACAAAAAAGAAATTTGCACAATAACCCACCGAAGAGATACACACCCAAAGTACATATCATTAGCAGGGGAGCTTCGAGCACAAAGGAAATAAAAATCCCAACGAGAACCAAGACTAATCTCACGGATTCAAAAAATGCAGCACATCTCATGAGGACTATGACTCACACTACACAACACGACTTCTTTAATATCAACATTCCCAAATGCCCCTTTTCACAAATCTACCTGTAATCTTGGCCATCTTACATAGTTTATTATGTATTTATGTACATCTCCGTTGGCACATTGCGAGAGTTTCATTTTCATTCTTTCTCGACGTCCCCACTTATTCTATAGGTATAATAACACTCTAGAACATTTACTTAAAGAATAACAATACGAATGCACACGCACAAATAAATATATAGAATGTACTTCTCTATCTGATGTGCAATAAATCAGGAGAATTTGGCACAGATGAGAATACAATGGCATAACTTAGGGAAACTAATTATTTTGTCATAATCATAATGCGAATGCGAATCTTTTTCGTTTGTCACAATAAATATTTGTTTTCAAAACACACGATTGACTAAGCTTAAGGAATAATGCAATGTCCTGCTCTTGACTGTTGACTCTGGGAGATTATTATCTATTATACAACTCTAATAAAATATTCAACGCATATTCTTACACAAATTGGAGATCATCGCACTTAGATATTACATTATTAATACGAAATAGCAATAATTATTTAAGGATATGCTAAAGCGGAAGTAAATTCTACAAGGATGACGGAATTTCTTTTAACAGATGCCAAATTTTGAATTTATACCCTTGTAATATTTCTGATTTTCTCGTTATGAAAGTCTACAACACAAATTCTAATGTAATTTCAACGTAACTATTGTAAAACATCATTGAAACGATGTTTTGTCTAATAGTTTTGATATATTATCTCTTTACAGTTACAATACATGTAGAAGGACAGACACAAACTACTACAGATATCCCCAGAGGCGCTTTCATCTACTTACACGTTACCTTTATGCTATATGCTAGTAAAAAGTGAACTGTAAGGAACACATTAGTCAGAGGAAGTTACACTACAGCAATAAGTAGGTACATATCTAATATCTATAGGTAGTAAAAATCTGATTGCATAGACAAACATTTTCATAGGATACTTGCAATTATGTATGTAGATTGACGAAATTTATGTCTTATAACTGTTTACAAAGGAATAGCAGGTAAAGCCAGAGCAGACAATAGTGTAGATAGGAGAGGGTAGTATTTAACTTTAACTCTGAAGTTGTTAAGAGGCTCGTTTAACAATCACAAGAAAACATTATCTGACCTTTGACTTGATTTGGACTTGACTTAAGGAAGTTTAGATCTCCTTTGCATTACCTTTACCTTTGCATTTCAACAACAACTCCGCTTTGGCTTCGTCTGACTTTTGTCTGGCAATTTTCCATAGATAAAACGCCAAATATGCAATTGTTTGCTTAAGCGAAACAGAAAATCCAAGTTCAGAATGCAATACGGCAGAGTAAACAAATAATGACTCACACAGAACAGTAATTACTACAATTGGTTTATAAAATTAAAAGATTTTGAATTATATTTCGAAATTAAGTGACAAGTCAGCATTTTGCGGTGGATAAAAGGAAACCGTAAGATTCAATAGGTAAAAATTGAAAAATTTAAAGTGATAAAGCGATTTGTAAAGAAATAATTGGTGGTCAAGTAAAGTAAATAAAACTGTGGATAAAAAACTTGAGCTGCTATGCAGTTTTTTAATCTTTGGTAATCATAATCATATATTTTGTTTAATGGAAACTTTCACAGGATGCCAATATTGCTAAAGAGAGTAATACAAAACCGGAAACAGTCAAAGATTAGATTTATGCATGTACACGCTCACTCACACTTTTTTAAACCAAGTAAACAGATTCCTGTCTGTCTGTAGGAAAAGGCTTAATTTGGATTTGATTAGAGCTTTGATCAGTTTTCCATTTACGCATTAGCTCCACTACCTGCACTGTCCCTCCACTGTGTTCTGTGCCCAATAGACAAATTATATAGCTCTGCCATATGAATAAAGATGTGAATAATAATAATAATAATAATTACAGTAGATATACTACTTACTTATTACATGTGCTTGGCTAACTAGAAACTTGATATGTATTTACGACTCTGTCATAAAGCATACTCGCAGAATTTGCTTTTTAGAATATACACACTGGTGTGGTGTGATTGCAAGAAATATGAAATATTATTGTAACTAATTTAGACATCAAGTGAATGGGAATGTAGACAGAAAAAAGCTTTCCTTCGCTTACCTAATTATTATTACCTATCTATCTAACTACGTTATTCCATACAATTTAGCTTAAATTACATTACGCAGTGGAAAAGAAAGTTAGATTTATAATAATGGTTGGAGGGAGCGAGTTGGCAACGGGTTCGCTCATCTTCGCTTGCCGTTCGTTCAGTTCCTTCAAAGATTATTATAATTAGCTATTCTTCTTGTCAATATTTTCTGTGTTTTACAAACATTTCCAACATTCACGTCCTTTCCTTATTGTCGCTGTTTTTTATGCTTCTTTACTCAAGAAAATCCAACGTATACAAAAAGTTACGAAATGTCGTAACCACCTCTGAGATGTTCTAACATAAATTGGGTTCTTAATTACGATCGTCCACTACTGACAAGTGTATTGAATTACCTAGGTAATCCACTTCTCATAGTATTATTGACTGCAATGAGGACAAGAGGATAGTTCTGCACTTTTTCACCAAATTCTACACGTATAATTTCCCTGAATGCGGTCACAATGAAATTTGCGTTCCCAGTGATTGTCATTTTCTTCGCTTTAATCTTTCCGATGTGTAATGGTAATTTTACAGTTAGAATATTTTTCGCCATTTCTAAGTGATATAAATAGCAGATACCAATTAATATTGACCTTGTTTACTATAATTAGGAACCGGTACTGAGCTTCAATGTGTCTCTTGCAAATCTTCACCGGAAAAACCAAATATTCCATGTGAGAAAGGAATGGGCCAACTTAAAACTTGTTCTTTCGAATTTCGTAAGTAATGTAACCGAATTTCAATTTCACCTCTGAGTTATCCAATAATCCTATGTGTAACAAATAACGATTTTTGATTGATTAATATTGTTTGGTAATCAGGAAACTCATCAGGAAAGGTCGGCAAAAAGAAGAGGAGACCACCAAAAGCGTACCTTTGTGCAAAAACCATAATACAGAAAGAGACAATTTATGGTACTTATTATCTTCGGAATTGCATAGGTGAAAAAGTAGCTACGAGTTATTGCACACGTAATATAGCAGGCGGAAAATATGTACACTGTAGCACCTGTACCACTGAGGCTTGTAATTACTCTCCTCGGATCCAATTTTCAATTGTAACATTAGTTTCTGGGACCGTGCTTTTCAAAATTATTTAAAGACTTGCAGAAAATGTAATATTGACATTTCCTCTAATACAAAATTTACTATTACGTTATGTAAGCCTAAAAACTTTTGTTGTTTTACTTTAATTAGAGAACGTAAGATCCAACTAAAAATAAATTGGTTAAAATAAGTAAAGTCATTGTATCTGACATGTAGTAATTATTCTATTACCATTGAAAAGTGTATCTGTAAGTATACCAAAAATGAATGAAGAATTGCGTAATTTGGCTTTTATTCTGTATCCATCAAATATGAATGACATTTTGAGGTTTTCTGTTTAATGTATTTATTGTTGGCTTAGTGTAACCTCTAAAGCCATTAAGATGCAAAATAAAGAGATTGCGAGAATTAAAGAATGCACATAAACTTAATAGTTGAACATGCTTTACGTAAAACGTATCTAGTCATTCTGTAAGTAATAGTAAATAGGTATGCTTTAATTGAAAATGTCATTCATCAGAAGTAATTAACATTGGGTTTGGTTCTCCTGTGTCAGAATACAACTTAAGCTATTAAAATGCTAAATACGAGCATTAAATATTGTGCTTATTAAAAATTAGAAATACTATTCCTAAAACCAAAACCAAGTCGTACATTTACAACAAAGAAATTCATTAGGTCAATTAGCTGAGGAACTCTCCTTAGGAATGTTGCAATTCGTTACGCTTACCTAACCTTTAGTACATTTATGCGATTGTGCTTTAGCATTTGTGAAATACCTCGATTCAGCACTAATTGTGTTTTTCTGTGTTTACAATGGACAAATGTTAATTTTGAGTTAGAAATGTAAATATTATGTGCATTTATAAAGTGATTATACACTCTGTTCTTCCGTATCAGGACGAAACAAAGCATGACAACATAATCAAGACTGAGCATTAATCTGCTTCGTTATAAATATGTGATATATTATGGTTATAATCATAAAATAAGGTAACTAGTTATCATTCTAAAACGCAAAGTGTAAAACAGGTGTGTACACACTAGTTCTACTTATTAGTTATTATAATGTAGGGAGAATGAGTAATCTGTGCTACTGCATTGCATTTGCATCCTTATTAAATATGTGCAATTAACTGGCATCCCAGAAACTTTATGTTCTTATATAATCTTAGTTAGGCATTGTACTGTAGTAAGTTAGTTAGCAGGCAAACCAAGAACTCTAGTTCCATTAAAGTGAAATAGTTAATTCCCTTTTTGTTTATCAAAATATAATAGAATGATGAGAATTTTTTACATTTTATTCACTTAATAACTAAAAGCTGAATTTTTTTGCATTCTTCCGCATTAGTGTTGATTTCACTCTCCCTTGGATCTCGTGTTTCCTATCTGTATCCACTATCCACATCGACACAATCTGACTTGCCCATTCCTCTGACCTGCCCTCACATCACATCACTGAGAATTACGAGCACGAAATAAAAGAGTTATATAATTGATCGTTTTGCATGTGTGTGCTATATAATGCGACTGCCATGAAGTTAGGTAACTTGGAGTGGATTTTTCCTCAGTTTGTCTCTGTCGTGTGATTGTGATGTGAATGTGAGTAATAATAATAACTGCCATGCATGAAGATTACAAATAGGAACAGACAAAACTGCAAGCATTCAATTCAGCGCTCTAATAGAACATTAGTGCTAATAAAGTGGAGGAGAATAGCGATAACGCACACACAGAGAATAATGATCATAGTGCATGCAGGGACTGCATTGCATTACAATCAGAATAAACTCTGGTGACTGCTAATATAGAAGCGTGGTTGTATTTTCACAATATATTTATGGAAAAGGTTAATGAGGTTGCATTTTACGGCATGGAAATGAGATCTAAGCCAAAGGTAACAAAAGAGCCAAATAAAGCCGTGGAGCTACTGTTTTATAATTTAATTGTGTTTGTACACAGAACACAGTGCGGCTTGGCTTGGCTTGGCGTTGGCTCCACACTTTCGTTAAGAATGTTAACTAAATGGGTAAATAGCATCTTCTAGCAAATTGCTAGTGTCACGGCATGTCATGTCATGAAGTGAACTAGAAAACTGCATTTTCGAAGGATTCGACTATCCCGTCCTGTGTAATTTGGAATACAGGCCAGGCCACATTTACATTTGGATGTAACACATCACATGCAGCCAAAGGATTTCATTTAGTCGTTTCGTCGCGTTGCAATCTAATGGCAGAATCACGTTAAGATAATCGCTTACACTGAGCAGATACAATCCCTCTGATGTTGGATAACCAATTCTACTTTTGTTATCTCTCTCCTTGGTTATGGTTACTGTGTCTTGGTCTATGTCCGTATCTCTCTGTACTGTGTCACTCTGATTTCAATCAATTCCAAAGTACTAACGACACTACTCTATACTTAAGCCGTATAAATTATTTATGTTTGCTCTTGGATAACTTATAGGAGCTTAAACACAAACACGTAGGGATACATTACTAAATTACACATAAGTGCATATTGCAATTTCCATCCACTCTGCTCTGCTCTCCTGTCTATAATGTACTTTACACACTATTGATTTGACTTCTGACTGAACTGAAATCTATTGAGTGTTTCCTTATTTATATACCTACCTCTTTTTGGTATGTAATCGTAGTACGATGAACAGATATGAAAACTATTCTGTAGTCACGGAAGAATTACGTAATGTTTGCTTAGTATTATAGGACGATCAGAAATGGGTACCTACTTTAGTTAAAGGTATGAAATTATAGTTCTGTCATTTATACGTGTATGGTTACGTGGATTTGGATTCCCAGTATCATTTTCAATTGCAGCATTTCTTTTGCTAGTTTCGTCTGTGTGTGTTATATAGATTGCTTGGAAATATCACTAAAGTAGATGACATGACCAGAAATAATTTCGTTGTTGCGTCACATGATTACTACAGCTGTGAAATAAAGATCCTTAGCAAAAAGACGCTAATAATGCATTATTGTTGCCGATGTATGGCATTATTTGGTTGGATTCCGTATTGTCATTGCGTTACACACTGCACTTATCTTTAGTATCCACTTTATGTCAGTTACGTTACAATTGCCATTTGTCACAACAGTGAAAACAGTATTATTCGCGTTCATGTTGATACTGATGCATCGTAAATTCGTAAATGGCCAAAATTGGTAAAGAGCTCTCGTGTTATTATGGGGCTCAGTTTCATATGATAATTTTCGCATATCCTGGTTAGTTACGTTTCAGACTTACAAACACTTTCCTCATTATCTTGCAAAAATGAGGAAAGAGACAAGGCAGGTAATTGAATATTTCGCAACATGCTATTCTAAGATAAACGTGTCAGCTTCAGGTATTTAGTATTTCTAATTTTTATTATGTAAATTGTAAGACACTCTTTATAAGGTAAACAGTATCGATTGGTAAAGCACGATGAAGACAAACCCAAGAATGTCAAGGAAAAATAAAGAAAAATGTTACATAAGGTAATGTATACGAAGATGCGTAAGAATATCCTTGAAAGGGAATCTGATCTTTGGATAAATAAAGACAAAGCTTTTACATCCTGAAGGTATTTACTACTTTACTGAGTATCTTACATAAAAGTACCTTTTAATTTGGAATCGCAACCAACGATGAACGAATATTATGCGCATTAATTATTTGTGTCTTCACAAACCCTATTTACATTTATATGGAATTCCATTGGAATCTCGTCCAGTCAACTCGAATCCAATGTCAGGGCAACTTTTTTGGGAATCCATCGAATCTTAATTTTACATCTGGTACTCGTTTATGGCTACAATCTCGTTAAAGTAGATTTATCCTTAAAAATACAACAAGCATACCAAAAATACGAGTTTCTGTAGCATAACATGCAAGTCAAGGTTGCTCGCTGTCATTAATTCAACAACTCGGTTTCAGTTTCTATTGAAGTATTTCTCCTGTACACGTAAATAGTACTCTGTATGTAGAAAAACACATAAAGTAGTTAAGAAAGAGATGCATCCGTAAGTCTTTACACTTAGGAACTTCTGCTCATTTCACCTTTTACCTCAAGTCGATAAATTTCAACTGACAATCATTAATAAAACTTTTATTACCCGTCCATTCAACATTTAAGTCAAAATAATTGACATTTCCCTACGAAAATTCACAACAATAAAAACTAAATGATTCGCTGAACGAAATCGAGACAGATCTCTCTTCGTAGAATCACTGTAAATTGTAAATCGCCAATTATCAAGCTCCCGACACACTCTCCCTTTTATTATCCCTTATCCTATTGTACGGAAACAACTTAGTGTTGCAATTGTGTAAATATTCTTACGGAAACTGCTCAAATCGTGGCAAAATCCTATAGAATTTCGCGAAATGAATGATAAAAAGGCACCAAAGCTACCAAAAGTGTGAAGTTATGATCATCATTTCTTCTTCATTAAAAAAAGAAAAGAGAAAATAATTTGAATGTCAATTTTTAAATTCTCAACGTTAAAAATGCTGCAATACTACTGCTAATTGCGTGTACATACTTATTTTATCTGTCTAGAGTCTACCTGTTTCCTTTTTTGGCAGCTTTCATAATACAAACAAACAATTCTGCCACTTCCATTTCGTCTCTAGGCTGTCTTGTCTGCACTTTGGTCTTGTCTGCTTAAATTTCATTGCCGCATTATGAATTCTGTTTTAGTAAACATGAAGTTCACGAATTTAAAAATTTTGTATGGTTATTATGTAGATTTTATTAGGTTTTAGCAGTCCATTACATGCACCCCTCATAATTACGGTAACAAAACTGATAGAAATCGAATTACCTATTTTGCCAATTAACATGGTGAATTTGCAGAAAGCGTATTTGGCATCCAAAACGTGTATTGTTTACTTACTGAGGGAGAGAGACTCGAGTTAGTTATATAGGTATTGCTATTCCTGCACCTAATTAATATTCAAAGCAGGGATTCTAGGTTATATAGGTACATTATGGATCCATTAGTAAATTAAGCCGACGGAAACCAGAATTCGAGTATATATTATTAGCAGAGAGTACATGAATGCATATAACAATTGAATCTGCAGACCTGTTGGTATTTAAATACATAAAATTAAAAGCTACGTGCATTCTATTGTAATGTGCAGCTATCTAATCTGAAGAATTCAAGTTTAGAAAATAACTTCTAAAAATGTGGGATAAGTAATACCAGCAAGAACTGGTGGAGCGGAGGAATGGAGAGGGGAGGGGAGGGGAGATTGAAAAGCAGAAGCAGATAGCAGACATGTCAGTGAGGAGCAGCACACGACTCTTATCTCCATCTCATAAATTAAAAATCTTA
Source organism: Yoshiicerus persimilis (assembly GCA_020352615.2). Lineage (NCBI taxonomy): Eukaryota > Metazoa > Arthropoda > Collembola > Entomobryomorpha > Tomoceridae > Yoshiicerus > Yoshiicerus persimilis. Next base: position 42,829,996 of record CM036941.2, read on the forward strand.
GAATACTTTTAAATGGCCGGTCTCCTCTATCTTATCTCTCCTTACTACTACCCCAGTGTAAATTTCTATCCAAAGTACAATGCACACGCGATAAACGCTTTGCTTCGCTGTATCCACTCATTTGCTGTTCCTAACTACGTGTTCTTATTGTTTCCAAAAGGAATATTACGTGCGTACATAGTACATATGCGCTATAGATGATTCTAAACAGTATTTATTCTTTGCCAAAGCACATACTACTTAATTCAGCCATAGAATACATTATTTGTGAGGTTTTAGTCAATTGAGCGAACGCTTTTGATTATTCAAGTCTGTTATTGTTATCACGACGCCTGACTTACTCTCACGAACAAGTCATCAGCAAACACAACAAATAGACCCTCTAACACATTCAATTGCCTCATACGATTCACTCCTACCACCACAACCATAATTTCAACTTCTTTATAATATAAAAATCCACTAATGGTAAATAGCATGTTTTATATAAATAAACAAAATTAACAACACATTTGATATGGATATGAATCTTCACCTACTAAACCATAAAATCGCATATGTAAATTTTATTGTAACATTTATTGAGCTTTGAATGTATGTTTTAAGGAATAAAACCACTAAGGTCGACCAGAAACATTTTTATTTGCAAAATCACTAAATCAGCGAGAAAATTTCCTTAAAATCTTGTCTGGAATCCATAAATCAAGAAATATGTAGCGTAAAGAATTAGAGAAGTGAGGAGTGAAGGATTCACTTTAAAATTCCTCGAAACAATTAAGAAATAAACACGAAACAACTATTTGCGAGTGTGCAACATGATTTTCTACATCTTTGATTGGCTTAATTGGCTTGGATTTGTACAAAGTTGTATTGAACACAAAGGAAGCATGGCTATTAAGAGACGGATTTTCTCCTCCTTTGCATGTTTTTCTTGTTAAATTACAAAAACGAGAATAAAATCATGAAAATACACAGAAGAGAAGCACGTCCCAAACATTTAATCGTAAAGAGTAGCCAAAAAGCAAACAAAATTGTTTTCCACCTTGTCTACCCATAGTCATACTAAATGCATTGCTCCTTTGCATTAGCATTAACATTAAATGAAGTGAATTGAATAATTATAATTAAATAGGATAGTTAAGTTAACCCTTTTCTCCCTTGGTAAACGAGCAGGGATAAAAAAGCAAAATTTATTTAGTGATTAAATAATGAATAGAATAATTATGGTAACCTTTCGTTGAATGAATGAGGGAAACTTGGAGTTACAATTGAAAATGTTGAAAAAATTTCTATTAATGTTGGAATTACTTTATTCAGTAATTAATTATATGGTTACGCATAGAAAACTGCGACTGAATGCCTAGGATTCCTGCAGGTCTAACAAAAGGTGACGAGACAGGACAGGGACGGAAAGGGCAAGTGAAATTAAAGGTGGGGGAGTGTTGTCGTGTTGGAGTACGCACTATTGTTGTTTATTTTATAATTTTGTAATATAGTGAGTACCTAGTGATATTAGCATACATTAGGAGTCCAATAAAATTACCACCCGTTAACTAATGTAAGTTATCTATGATAGAGTGCCTTACGTAAGGACAATGGTGATGCAAAAGAAATCTGCAGGATGTGATGTTGAATTTGTGGATTCACAATGAGCACAGAGTGAATAGTTAGTGCAGTCACTCGGCACTCTCCACGATTACCTACAATAGGAAAATCCTCTTTACAATTGATTGCTCTCACTATAGGATGACTGTTCCCTATAGTGCAGAGTATTTAAGCATGAGTGTGGCTGTTGTGTGTGTGACTGTCATGTCACCATATTTCCGGTTTGGGCAGTGCAGCTGCATTACAACGGCAATGCTAATTTACCGTTTATCATTATGACTATATGTTTTGTTGTTGACTGTTATGCTGGTTTCGCTTTTTCTTTGCATCACTGCGTATCCCTTATAAATTACTCTGTAGCTATTTACTTACCCCAGAGCTCACGTTTCGTATCATAACCAACTATCCCATTATTACTGTATCAGACAGCACTGATGAATATTCTCAGAGTGCCGGTGGTGGGGCCACTTCGATTGGAAATACCTACAGAGGAGGGAGAGGCGAGTCACTTCACCTCACGTTCAGATTATAACTCCCAACATATTAGCTAATAATTGAACAACAAGATTCTAATATCATTTTACATCACATCATCCATTTCGCCTCCAAATCAACGCCACGCTCAAACACAAAGCTAAACAAAACAGTTTCCTCGGCATATTTTTCTTGGCTACCTTTGTCACATGTCAAGAAACAATTTTTCATATACCTACACACAATATTTACTGCAGATTCAATTTGAATACATCAACACAACAGAGCAGTCCTTATTACATGCACACACCACATTATTTGCATTTTCATGTAACCTAAGCGCAGTACACGCTATTTTGCTATATCTGCACACTTAATAAATTCACCAAGATATTTATTGTATTTATTTTACATTTTACCATCATAATTGCAATTGCATGTGCCGAGAAGACATTCAAAGCAATCTTAGCTATTCTATAACAAGTATAATGTAATTCATAAATAAGTAGAAAATAAAATAAACATATTATCACAACGATTTCTCACTACTTGACTATTCCCTGTTGTGTCTTGTCTGAAACTGCAATAATCACTGCAATGAAAATGAAGGTAACATGAAAAGATGATGTACAAGTCTACGCAAATGAAATTCATTTTCCACTTCAGGGTATACAATGCACACAGCACAAGAAAACTGACAATCAGTTTTCTTGTTTCAGTGACGGCTAAGACTCGGGAATACAAAAACATTCTTCTTCTCTACATACTAGTTTCTCATTTAGCCTGGTTCTGCTAACCTGAACAGAACACGTTCAGAGAATAAAACAGAACTCGGTAAGTATCCATGCCGAAAGGGGCATTTGGACAACACACATACCACACGCATAACATAACTGTGTCTGTATGTTACTAAAGTAAATTGCATTTGCATATCCGCCTTTACTGTGTATTGTATCCATTTATTTTTGTGTGCATACTAATGTTCGAAAAACAAAACAGATTTTCCCGAAAGAAATTCTATGCTGCCAGGAACAACTTTTAAAACTATTATTACAGATATCACATGTCTTTATGGATGGAACCACCTAATTGTATTCTCCAACAAAGAGTTAGTAAGTTTAGTCGAAGAAAAGTTAGACAGGGAGTCAATAGTTCGTTAGTTGTAGTTATTAAATGGTGAATATGTACTAACTAGGTAGACTAAGGGAGCTCCTGTTAATATTAGAATGCTCAGCAGGTTAACACTGTAAATAGGTACATTATTGCAGACATCAGAACTAAATAGACACGAAACAAAGAAAGTGAACACAATGGGTAGACTAGACCCATTTAGTAGGACTAAGGAGGACGCACCTACAGAGAGTCTTAAATAGCTATCTACATAGCTGCACAATTATTATACCATATACAGGCAATGCAATGTAATATCATTGTATTATCTGCGGCTGTGTAAATAAGTACAATAGGCAGGTTCTAGCAAGTATCAGTTTTTGTGGGCTTGTAATACATTATTCCAACGAGAAAAAGAATCGAGATTTTTTAACGTTTCATTGTGGCGTGGTTCACTTCGACTCAGTTTGCATTATAATCCACAGTAGCGGTTGCACAAATAAAGCCCATCCCTCAATTAGCTGAGAAACAGTGAAATTCCTTCTTCCTCTTCTTAAATCCAAATGCAGACTCAGTTTTCAATTCAACAGCAGTTCTAAAACATAGATACTTAGGTCTACTTTAGGCAGATCGGAAATAAGGCTTAACTACAATGTAAATTTTGTCATATCAGGACAATAGAGAGCTTGAGAAAAATTCTAAAATGGAAACGAAGCGAGTTTCTGTAGTTATCATTGAAAAAGCATGTCAAGTAAAAAATTATAATTTGAATAAATAAAAACATGATACGCTGCCCATTTTTTGGTTTAATGTTTTAACAAGTGTGTAGATGTACACGCAGATATTTGGATTGGAGCTACTATTAAAATACAAAAAAGAACTTAAGATAGTATTAAAAGGTGTATTTTATCTAACTGTGGAAATAATAGGACGAGATAAACTATTATAATAGTAGAAAAGTTTTTATCATGTATTTTGCTTCTAAAATGTGGGAAAACATTGAAGAGGAGCGTTTAATATTATTGTTAGAGGAAATTAGTTGCGATTAACTGAAATCTTAATCTTGATGGATGTTAGAGTGCCAAAATCTTCACATTATTATGGCACAATGACATTGAAGGAAACTATTCCACAAAACTAATCACATAATGTTGAAACCCAGCGTTTGCTCAAATAATCTTCATTTAAAACACGAAATGCATAATGTAGGATTAAATAAACAGTGGTTATAAAGAAATAACAGTTGTACTTTAGCCAGACATTAATCTTCATTAGTTTACAAAACATAAAACATAATTCGTTAGAAAATTCGTAAAATTTTCTTACATCGTATCACACAATCACAGTTTTACTTTTAATTTAAGGTCAAACAAATTGCATCAATCTGACTTTTCCTTTTCATTCCTTTCAAGCAAGTCATGTACATTCTATAGCTACTTATAAAAACACTAGTGACTTGACTTAGTACACTTAGGTTAGTATTATTGTTTTATTGAGCAAATCTTTTATCCTCGAATTTCGGTCAAATTAACCTCAAGTCTATAAAAATTAATTTGGTTGCAGTTTCTTTCGGTCATTTCTCTCCACATGTCTGGCATGACATATATCAAATCAAATTGTTTTTTCCAAGTGCATCTGTTCATCAAAATCCCATCGTGCATTGTATACAGTATGTATTAAATGTGTGTAAATTGTAAAGCTATCGATGAGAATTTCCTCAATATTAACACATTGATAGAGATAGAAGTAAGTGTGTGAAGTTTGTGATTTTTGGCTCTCACTCTCATTGTTGGCCTTTGAAAGGAGTAAATGGTTATTGCCAAATGAAGTGACACCGAAGGAGCTTCGGTGAACAATAGTGCATTGAAGCTTTACACGATGTTCTGAAAGGTAGTTAGATGTGACTGGTTAAACAGAGCTCAAATTTAAATCCAATGGTTATCCTCAAACGACGACAATAAATGAGAACAATCCGCCTGTCATAAAGATCTGGACAAAACTAAGGTTTAGGAACCTTTTGTTACGCTATGCTAAAAATACTGCTATTATTATATTAATAGAAATCCAAAATACCTACATTAGTTTTGACAAAGAATTTTAACCGCCCTACTTAATTCAGAGTTTGCTATTGTTGGGAATATGACTAAAGATAAGTTAATTCTGTCCTGTCTTTTCTTTCCCTAGAATTTCCTTCCTCCTCAACTCCAATGCACTGCATTGACACATTTTCCGATCGATTTCTTTCGATTGAAGAATTGGTTGAAATCAATTAGTCTTGGTCATGTCATAGCACGTAAGTACTTTTACAACTACCATAATAGCGCTTATACGAACAAACTGCCTGCCGTCCCAGACGAGACGAGAGTGAATGTATTATATCAAGTCCACATCCATTAGACTTGCAAAGCACTTTGTTCATAAATGTAGGCTAGGCCAGACTGAGAGACAAAACCAAAGAAGGGATACCTACCTCCAATTTACAACAATTCTCTATTGAAATTCTCAACGACAAAGAGTAGAGTAGAGTACACTCCGTATGAATTTACATACTGACGCTTTGCAAAAACCTAAATAGAGACTTGCTCATAAACACATAAAAGATTTGACTTTTGGTCACATGTCTTTGTTCATTGCTTTATAAACTCTCTCTTCAGTTACAGTTGTCAGAATTGTCTGTACATTACTTAATTTTATTTTATTTCAACAAATGAATGGAGTAGATAAACCGTGTTACTATGATTTGATTTGCAAATACAATAAGGATATGCTAAATATGACTACGTGCTGTTTTCTGTAATCGTACCTATTTTATTAGAACCTACTACTAATAAAAGTAACTTGGGTTTACTACATTTTTCCTGTCTCATTACCATGTGCAGCTATTATTCCTTTTTTGCAGTGTAGTGCAACTTCGTTAGTAATCTAGACAAATGAGCCATAATTAGTAAAATGCAATTTACACTTTAATCAAACACTATTCTACAGTAGTGCAGTTCGTGCATTAGTATTCCTATTACTATTGCATTACTATTATACTCGCTCCCTCGGTTGTGCTTCAAGGCATAAATACAAACACTCTAAATGTATTGAACATTGTTCTACATTAAATACAGCACAGTAGTTTACCAATGTATCTACAATATAAATACGTAATGGCTAATAACAAGTATGGTCAAAGCCTCTGGTAATTTACTCTGTTTAGCCTACGTAGAGATAACACTTTAACAGGTATTAAGATCTCTGTAATTTGCAAAGACGGTTACAGCTGCAATTCTCTTAGGCGGTTAGATTGCCTAAAAGATAGGAAATAGCATTACCTATTTTTGGCCAAATTACACAGCAACCCTATTTAGTTAATGTACTACCACAGTAAGTACCTTTTTAATTTTGCCAGGAATATACTACAAGAGTAAACAAGAAATGTACCATTATGATATGCTAGCACCTGCTAACTAGAAGTAAGTTGTACTAAATACTTTCATTAAGATCTTTAATCGAATCAAAGACGTGTTCCTTTTTACACTAAAATATTTTACATGTATCTATTGCATTACAGTGTATTTTGTCGGCTGTTTTAAAATCTAATTCCATTCCTTATCTCGAAATATTTCCTTTCTTTGCCGGTATCCTTATTTTTGAAGCGTACAATGTAATTTTAATTTTAATCTTGAGCACTGACTGATATTTATGAGCATTTAGGAAAATTTAGATTAGTTGCGTTTTAAAAGTATGTACCTGTTCGTGTTTCTTTAACCAAATGATATTTCATCAAGTCAGTGCATTGCGTCATTATCTGTTCATCAAAAACTGCCTTTTTATGTTTGCTTTTGCGAACATGCAACAGGTATTCTAAATAAATACACACAATACCTCTCTAATGGTTGCAATAAATTAAGGTGCTTAAATTTACAGCTTTTGAGGTTTACCTTTGCATTAATGTTTTTCTACATGAAAGAAATGTGCCAATTCATAATTCCTCAAGTCAGGTAATAATTAAGTCAGAACATAAAAACGTTTTCTTAGCCGACCCACCAAATTTCATCGTCAAGTCATAAAAATCAAAAGTGCTTTGGCTGACCTGCTCCTTTGTATCCTTTACTCTCCTCTGTATTAAATACTAAATCAATTCTCTTAGCTTAATCTGATGGTTAGGTATAGAATTACATTTTACAATAGGTCGTAACATAATGGAAACATAATAAAAGTTATAGCAGAACAGATAGTCTAAAAATAAAAACATATCACACAACCAACACACAAAGCAGAGCCCAATCCAAAGCATTGTGATTGGAATTGCACGGAGGCAGGCAGTACATATAGGTGTGTAAGGGAAAAATTAATTTCGAATAATAAAAACTAAAGATGAGATCGAATCTAATGCGATAGTAATATATTTGATTAAGTCTTATCACTCTTAACGCATAATTTACTCAATACACATTTCAATACTTTGGTTGGTATGTTTTTCTATTAAAAACACGTGTATGCAAGTAGATACGAATTATTACTATCCATACGCTACTTATTATACCTAATTTCTTATCAGAGTAGTTATTGTAGTGTGGTGTAGGTGTATTATAGTGACTAAATATAAACAGGAGTACTTTAAATGTACATGCAATTTTTATGTGTAATACATTCACCAGTATTATATCTTCTACAACAGAATAGAACAGTAGCCGTACCTTTTAGTAACTAATCATAAGGAATTCTTTCGTTTTGTATATAAAACCATAAAAAATTTATAGAAACTCTTGGAGTAGTTCATTAGCACTAATTATAGCAATTATTTCACCTACGGGACTATCAAACGGAAATAAACGAATTCAAGTATTGAATGTTTCACTCTCTGTTGTCTGCACTAGTTATGATTTTATATGCTGAGCACAAGACAACTATTATATATTTATTAGGTATACACTAGAAAATGCAATTCCCTGCATTGTACTAGTTGGCATTTACTATTTTACACAAGGGAAGCGATCGGATGACATAAAATAGTTTGTTTCTCACGATTCTTTTATTTCATTCCATCATGCACAAGTATTGTGCTATTGCTATTGTAAGGTACAACAATGCAATGCAAAACCCAAGCACAACAGTGCACACCTTTGCTCAGCTTTATTTAAGTGCAAAATTTCTCTCTCTTTCACGATGCTACACATAAATACAATCAGATGGACAGAAAAAGTCCATCGATCCATTATTTACGTACATTTCGTTGTTTTGGACCTCACTTTCTGTTGTCTCTTCTCATCTTAACTTATCTTCCCTCAAGAATTTATTTGTTTGCTTTAATCTTCCTCATTTTATTCCACGACAATCCAACTCTCAGAGAAACGTTTAAATGTTAAGATTAAGGTTCATTCTACTATTTTCATTTACACCATATCTATCCGTACCATCACATATCATACTCAGGCAAGAGTCTGTAATATTCTCCGTACCCACCTCCAATTCATATCTTGATTCCCCACTCTTTACCTAATCGCTCCAACTGTAGCAAACTGAGCTCTATCTCTACCATGTAGTAAAATGGATGTTTTAGGAGGACTTTCTCATTTTCTGTCTACTTTTGTCTTAAGTACCTACATTACATACACAATCCATTATATCAGTCTCACAATAAGTTTTGATGTTATTTAGAACTAACGTGTTCATAATCTATGCACTCAGAAAATCTGGATTAAATTAATGCGGATATGTGTTCTGAACAATCACTATCGACAGTTGCATGTATATAAATGGAAAAAGGATTTTAATCCTTTGAGAAGACAATAATCCCTATCAAACAAAATATCCGTATTCTCTCACGAATAGAAATATATAAAAAGCAGACCTAAAATAAGCGTAAAATATGCAAGCGATTCGCAGCATTTAGCAAATTGTAGGACAAAGGCGACAAAAGTAGGCGGGGCTTACTTGTTTCTGTTGGCATTTCCTCTTGGGGACCCAGAACCCGATGGGGCGGGGTAATGGTGGACAATATTGTTGCTGGCGGCGGAGTGTTGTGATCCGGCGCGAGAGGAGGAGGATGAGGAGGAGGAGGAGGGTAGGTGTGAGGGGGAGGTGGTGCTGGAGGTGACCTCCATGCGGGCGCTCCTGACGACGGACTGGGAGGAGTTGTTGTTTTCGGAGGCGGAGTTTGTTGGGGGCGAGGGGGCGGAGTCCCTTAGGCGGTGGTGGCTGTGGCTGGAGTAGGTGGTGACGTGGGGGTGGAGCTGCTGGGCGGCCGCCTTGGTGGGGTCCCAGGTGGACGAGGACACGGAGGACGAGGTGGGGACGTCTAGACACTGCACAGTGACCCAAGTCGAAGCTGACAAAATGCCAACGAGTGCCACCAACACGCTTTTCCACTCCATTCTCCTAATTGTTCTCGGCAGTCAGTCCAGTCCAAAGAACCAATCTCTTCCTTTATTTCTATCTGAAATGTAGCTTATGCTCGTAGACAAGACATATGTTCTTGTATCAATGAACTATTTTATTTGTAGGTTGCTTTGGTTTAGATAAGTTAGTAATGTAATGCAATTGCACTGCAATCCAATTCCACAGCACTATTAACATTAATACATACTATTATGTGATTGAATTCACTTGCTCATATCATAGCATTTAAATAGTTGTCTATGGAGAGTGTGTGGGTATAGTTCTGAATGTAAAGTGAGTTGCGAGCAGAGACAGACAGAGTGGCAGACTTCTTGTTTGGGTTACGTTATCTCCTCAGTTCAGTTTACGTTACGTGCTCTTGTTGTGTTAGGTAACTTATTTATCCTCGTTTGCATTTATTTGTATTCAGGAATAATCCTTAATGTAGGTAATGTGATGTCGTGTCATGTGATTCAATTCATTCTCTAATCTAATGTAATTCAATGCACAACAAGCCAAAATGAATGAATTCTCAAACACTCCACTTCGTCAGATCACTTCTCTTAATGTATTTATGGCGATTGCACCACACCAGAGAATCCGCTTCGATTTGGATTACTTTTCAATTCCTCAATTCCTAGTCTCTATATCTTCATTCCCACAAACTCACATTTCTTTCCTAACACTCACTATTAACCCTTATACTATTTTTTCACAAACAGATTAGAATCTCTCTTGCCGCTACTGCTAAACAGCACACAGTCCAGTCCAGTTCAAACCATTCACATACACTAATTCTTCGAATGCAACAGGTGGCTCAAGATTTCCTTTCAGTCTAAAATTAATCCAGACTGGGATTCGTTATGAAATGACACTTACAATTCATACGTGATGCAAAGGTTAGTTAGTGCAAGTTCGAATGCATGTGCAAATGTACGTGCTACACAATAAATTGTGTTTAGGATAGGACTATCTCTAGGACAGAGTAAAGAATAGTAAGTACATAAAGAGAGGGCTTAGCGTGTACAGGTTGGAAGAGAGACAGTTCAGAGATATGCTACTTGTGTATAGTTGATAGTGCAGTGTAATTGAAAGAAGATCGAGAGATCAGACAGATCTGATTTCTATTCTTGGATGGATGAGATGAGTTGGGTGTTTTTCAAACGAAAATTAAACTTTTGCTTTTGGCTTCACTTCCCTTCGTTTGGCTTCAAGTGCGTGCACTTGGTTGGCTTTACTTCTCCTATCAATCTCAAACTGTCTTCATTTAATTTGCACGAATAGTCTCATTCTCGAGTTTCTAACACACAACTCTTAGCAATGTTGTGGTAAAAACCACCAGAATACAATAATTCTTGGTGTAGTGTTTGTGACTTATAAAGAAACTAAAGGTACACTGTCCCTGGGAAAAATCGGTAAAATTCCCGTAAAACAAGTTTCAAAAAGTCCGTACAGATTGAGAAATGTCACACACTTTTAAATGTTTATTGATTAGATTTACAGAGGAGGTCAGTAGAGCGCTGAAAAACTGCACCGTAACTTATTGTAGGCGACTTGCATTGAAAATTCAAAGGAATGCAAATGAAGAAGCGAATCTAAATAGAATCTCTAATTTCACGCAAGGAGTTTGCTCTGAATTGAACTTTGTTAATGAATGGATGTAGCAGGAGCGACGATAACTTGTTGGTTACTGTTTACGTTGTACTCGGAATGAGACAATAAAAGTATTCGAGCTCACTAAGAGCGACACCTTAGCTTTTCCTTTGCTAGGCCGATGATGACTGAAGAGATATTTCCAAGCAGAATGAATCTTTGCATCAATTCTATGCACTGCCTTCGTTTGCTTTGGGATCGAGGCAGGGACTCTACGCTCTCGCAGGCTCTCCTTAACGCATAGGCATTAGTACACTACTATTACACTGAGAAGGAGTCCCACCTTCCTTGCTTTACTTTACTTACACAGTGCATTGCATCGTAACGTATGCTACTAAGTATAAGAAGAAAAGTAAACTTAATAATGTGAGTTAGTAGGTAAAGCAAGGTAAAATAGTAAGCAAAGCCATCAAAGCAACTCTCCTTGTACATGGATGCAGATGTGTGTATACTTCACATGAGATACCTAGCAAAACAATTTATAAAGCAGCTCTCATGCATTCCACACTAAGCTAACTTGCACTGTTACAGTTACAAATGCATTACCTTATTGTTTGATATCAATACTCAGTGTAATGTAAAGTATACGTTTACCTCAGATTTAGTTAACTACCTTAACATAGCTTTAAGGTACTTAGACACACGTTATCACTATTATTCTATTGTACATAAACTTACTAATAGGACTCTGATGTTCTGTTTTGTTTCACTCTTCAATCATAATATACAGTACAGTAAATTTACGATATAGAGTATATTGATGTAAGATATTAAATGCAACTAATAAGGGCTATTGCCATTCTGACATGACGATAGCAGTATCACAAACAAGTCTACTGTATTGTATATTGCGGGGTAAACGAGTTCAAGGGAAATATGAGACAAAGTAGTAAGCAAATTGAACTTAGCGTTTCTAAAATATTGTTATCTGTTCAAAACAAATGAATTACCTACGTAAGTATTTTTTGCAAACATGATTAATAATTCCCAAACTAAATAGTGGACAGGACAACTGCTTTAACCTTTAAAGACAGGATTTTCATTTAACTTTAATATGCAGAGACCAATTTGCTCGAGGAGAATTTTTCTTACACTTTACTTTTTATATTAATTTTATATGTGCGAACTCTTCTACAGCTTTTAATTCTTTTCGCCTAACTTGCTTAATTGACAAATGCGATGAACCATGCTCTACATACTCAATGCACTGATTGACTGATTCCACTTACTTTCTTGTGAATAATCAAAAGGGTGCTCGCACACAACGCATTAATGTGATATTAACTATTTAGCTTACACCTTTTACTATTGTAAGTTACTATTGTACTTTACGTATTGCAGTGTTAAGCCATTAAATATTTACGTTTCATTATGGTTTGCTTAGAAATTACTGCTTTGATTCTCCCTTTACCTTACTAGTTATTACTTTATTACCGATTTGGGTATTCCTTTGTATTTCTAATCCCAGTATTAACAGTATTAACGTTTCACTTTCATGTACACTACATGAAAAAGCGTGGAACAAATTAGCCTACTACTTTAAATAATACATTTTTTATTGCCCCTTCGTAAGTCTGAATGGCTTTGCACTTGAAATCGATTAGTTGAATGTGCAAAGGAAATTCACAATAACAATATGTGGGAGAACAAGAAAGGTGTAAGTGATTGTGGATCGTGCATGTAAAGAAAATATTACAAGTTTACCTAAGATTACTACAATTGTGTTAAACAACTGCTCTGAAGTAAAAATGCATTTACCAAAACAAGATGACTACAAAAATAGACACAGGTTTCCTGTTTGTAAGCAAATGGAGCAAACAAATATACCTAGATGTTGATTATAGTTTTGTATAACCATAAACCTGAGGAACAAGTTGATTTAAGGATAACTAGACTAAAGGTCGTACAAATTTCAAAATGTATAATAATTTCTATTAAAGTAACAATTCAGTATTTTGTAGCTTTCACTCTTAATAGAATTTTCAATCTCAAACCTTTGCAAATGTAAACTAGACTAAATAAATTGCATAGTAAGATTCAAAACAAGTGTAAAATATGTGACAATGCAAATCCGGTATTCCGGAAGTTAGTTTGCTCTCAATAAAACATATCCTTAAGTGGATGATGTCCTGAAACCTATGGGAATTGTTTATAGGAATGTTTATCCATGTGGTAGTAGTAATATCTTACAAAACTAATAATTTAGACTTGAATTAATGTTTCTTCTTGTTTTCTGCATGTGCACTAGAGAATTATTAGCTCTAACAATGTAATGGATTTCACATTAGCTCTTTAGTCAGAAGAATGATAATTCGCTTTTAATATCTTCATAAAATTCCCATAGCTAATTAGTGCAGGCTGTGTTATTATAAGATTAATGTGCACTGTAATCTTGTCGGATGTAAGTAGCAGTAGCATCATTTTATTTGTATGTATAAGTTTGACTTTTAAGTAGTGCTTCATGTATTTCTACAAGCTGCAGTGGAAAAGTATTTAACTATTTATATAAATTATATGCCTATTATCATTAGTGGAATGAGTCTCATGAAAATTGAAAACCAGATAGTCTTGCTTACCTTTCCATGTTTGTTTGTACTACAGTTCGTAATAAAATGATTTTAGTTCCTAAGTTTTCTGTGTTAGAGCGATAGCACAATGAAAGGAAAATGATAAGTAATTTATAATAATGCATTACTATCTCGTTTAAAAATAATTTGCATTAAGAATGCCCCACGAGCATTTAAACATGCTTTCTGAGTGAGTAAGTAAAGCAAATACACGAATAAATACAACTGTGTACATAACGATAGGCTACCTGAGATTGAGCACTGAACATATGTAGGTTGTAAAATTATTACTGCTCACAAATTATGTATTCATAAAATAAGAGATTTTCTGTGAGCTACTTTAATTAATAACATTTATCATACAATTAGTCCCGCTGCATTCATTTTCATCCCCATTATAAGTAATAATATAGTAAATAGTAAATGTAACACTGAAATGCATATTTTTCTACGAAGGTACAAAATAAGTATAGACTGCAGTACAATTACAATTATAATAGAGTGTTCGAACAAAATATATCGCATCCATCTCCACCTAGCCCTAACTTACAATTAGATACATTTATTTGCAGTAAATACATGTAGTGTTTATTTGGATTCCAATATATCATGTAGAAATGTATGTACACAGTTGCAAAAAAGTCTGTTTACACACTGAAAAATCGTGAGAACAAAGAGCAACAATAGAAAAAGTTTAGGAACAATAAACTTGAACATGCATTACAATTACAACATGACATCGCAAGTTAAGTTAAGGCAAATTTTTCTACACATTTACATATAAATGGTTTTGACTACTAGAAATACATGACATGACGAAGTAAAGTAGCGCAAGGTATCCTAAACACTCCTTGTTGTGTTAATGTAATCTGTCACATGAACCGATGAGCTTGGCGAATGTAGTGAAAAAACTGCCAGAGTACAGATATAAAACATTCAGATGCAAATAAATACCTACCTTCTTGCCTCCTAATAATATTGTCTGCCACTATGTACAACAAATAGTGATTACACAAATGAATTGGTAATAGGCTAGAGAAACACCTGTCTTGTAATTTTCTTGACAGATTGCACTTAATTCTCTGTAAAAATTACATACAGGGTTATTACCTATTCCTATATCTATTAAACATACGTCACTTTTCATTTAAAATTGCCAATCAGTATTAATTTATTACTCTTCAGTAACTACTTACTACTTACCACAGTATATTTAGCCATCCTGCACTAGTATCTGCACCAACAACCGTTTATTTTCGGTTGTGTAGTGTTAATTTGTGTTAGTAAGATAAATAATATTACCTATATTGCTCCAATGTGCTATGAGGTGAGTCCGCTGTAGTGTAACAGTTGCATAGGTAATGAATGACAAAGACGAAGGGAAATGTGAGGTGAAGCCAAAGGGTTAAGAAAGTGTAGAGATCACCAGACAAACTGATTTCATTGCTTTGACACTCAGGCCAGTGAGATCAGTTGAGGCAGTCAGTTTTGCTTTGGTTTGGCTTTTCAGTCGGACGGATTCCTCTCCATTCATGTTCATCTTGGCTTCTTGCGGTGGCAGTGACATTTGCCATTACTCTTTCTTTTCATTACTCCTTTGCCAGAAAACCTTTCCGCTTCGCCAAACAATGCACATCTTTCAACATTGCAGGAATACAACACCAACACACACTTTAATAAACTAGAAAATAGTAATTGTACTTACTGTAAGGAATATTCTTTATTGTAGCAACTAACCTACAATAATTAATTAGCATAATACTTTTAACGCTATCACTCTCATTAACCCGATATGAAGTGTTGAAGTGCCGAAAGCCGAAAATGACTGAAAATCTCTTCTTGGAAAATATATATGACTACTGAAGATAAAGGAAGCGTTGGGTGTATAATAAAATTTCTTTGTTTGTTCAGGAAGCGCGAGATTTCAAATTTTCTTTGTTTGCCGAGTCCTACAAAAAGTGGTTTTCCTGGAATCCTGAAAATCCAGTACCGAAAAAAACTTACAGGTTTTTCTAGGAAAGGACCCTGGATGACGACCTTTGAATGTTGACCCTCGTTTTGATCTTGCATTGTAATTGCAGTTGTAGTTGTAGCGTAATGGCAGAAAATTGGCTAGGTTTCTTGTAATCTTTGACAGATAGATTTTCGACAAGATTAGGGAAATTATTCACTTCAGTTCTGCAATTTATGTGTTGCTGTGTCGCCCTGCCTGTTTCTCTTGTTCTTGTTCTTGCAGTTGCAGCACAGCTCTACAAAATACAAATTGTGAAGTAACAGAAGTTAGTTGTAGCAGTATTAGGTTGTCTTGTACTTGTATTCTGCTATTACCTTGCTTTCAGCAATACTTTTCAACTTGTACATATAAATAATGGTCCATTATGGATTTTTGACAGTTCTTTGCATTATCAGAATAAAAATTAGCAAGAATATTAATTTGCTTGGTCTTGTTTGTGGGATATCCTAAGCAAGCGAGGCCACCGTAGCTGTTGTGTAGCAGAGGATTCCTGTCATCACCACTTACAACAGGGAATGTGTGCTTACCTGTTGCATAAGTCTTTTAGGGATGGACAAACACTTATTGTGCTTCGAAATTGGGAAGAAAGGTTGGCACTTTTAGAATTTAGAGTATACATTTATTCATAATTAGAAACTACAATTGCTTTCAAAAGTAGCCCCTAATGATCGTCCTCATAAGGTATTACAACTTCTGTGTACAATACAACAAAGCATTATTTTGCGATCTAATTGAAAAACTAAACCATGAGTTCGCAGGCTAAAGCTAATGATAATCTAGTAATTAATTCTCTTTTACTTTGCATCAAAAACGAATAGCAGTGGTGTTTGCTACGTTTTGAAAGAATTTGAAAGGATTTGAAACAGAAAAATTTACATTACATAATAAATGTAGATTCCCTTGCATTACTTTGCTTTCCAGTTGCCGCACATTCATTCTGAATCACCACAAGATATCTTTTCTGTCCAATTGTGGAATAAATTAGTAGAAAAATGAACGAAATCGACGAAATATTTCTTTTGGTTTAGTCACGCAGTGGTTTTTTAGACTTGTTCTAAAAAGTTGCCAAGAAATATATCATGTAGGTACCATATATGATAAATTTAATCAACATCACTCTACATATTTTCATAATTATCTTTTTGAAATGCAGCACAAGATGAACAAGGGTGCATGAGCAAACACCTTGTACTTAATTATTGTGCTGTTAATAAAATGTACAAATAACTAGTCGCTTTTATGTCTGTAATAATTCCTTATTGCATGTTATTCTGATTTCCTAAAAGTTATCTTATCAGTTATCACCTTTTTATTCAAAATGTTACGCTGTAGTACAGAATATTGTCTGGTTACATCAACGTCAAAATGCCAAAATGTACCACGACACGGCAGTTGACAAGGTGCGCATCTTGCTGACAGTACTGCGGCCAGCTAGTCTGACACCGTGTTTGCTGAGTGACATAAATTCTATTTCATTACTTAATATTACGATAGACAGGTAGTTGAGATTGGATGTAGAATGGGCTAACAAATAGCAAGCTAAATAGAAAAAGTGGGAAAATGCCAAATGGCCCTTCCTAAAATGGACAATGGTAAACTATCAACAGCCTCATTAAATACTTACTCCTCATAAATGCTACCTTATCATAAGTCAAAGCTAAATACAACAAAATTACTTGAAAAAGTTTGTTTGTCTACATAATGCCTAGGACATATTATAGGTATAATGTAATTAAGTAAATGAAGACAAGAGTAGAAGATTACAGCGCACGAAAAGATAATGATGGACATAAGCTTATCGGATGAATGTACGCATGCATATATAGTTAACATGTGGCGGCCTACAGTAATACATACAGAAAATTACAATATAGAAACAGAAAAGCTTGGGTGATTTGGAAATACAAATTTTTGTCGTATTCTTACATAAAAAGTGACACGAGGAGTTGCCATTAAAAATGAAATTCGTAATTTATTTCGTTTAATTTCTTTTGGCTACTTCACTTGCTTATTGTTCTGTGACTGTAATGAGATGTGATGAGAGTAAAAATTATCTTGTAATTAAATTTGTTTCATTTCAGCGATCTGTCATCTTTTTCACTACCCTTTTAAGTGGTTACATCTTCGGCGTGCGTGGAGTGAAGCTTTGGACGGAGAGATGATCCTATTTCTTTGATAAATGCTAGCAATAGCTTTTGCGTTTTGCTCGTAACAATTTGCAAGTTAACAATGAATTCAGTAGGTACTTTAATGCAGACAGTGAAGCCATAAGTACATAAAGAAAATTACACACCTCCCCATTTACCTCTAAGCTAATTAGTACGTGCAACTCATTTTGTGCCAATAATCGCAATGAAATTCTCGTACGACTCTTCTCTTACATCATGTCACAACACATAAACAAATAATTTGGCATAGCTTCGTGTAATGCAAGTCTACGTGTATATCGCTAGTACTTGTGTTTGTAGAACACAAATCACAATCCCTCCATCAACCCATGGGAGTACTAGTTGACAAAATGTCAAACTGAAGCACATAATGCTGAAATTGATGAAACTTGTAAAATAATCGCTTCTATTGTTTACTGTCATTACGTTACTCAAGAGTAGATTGCATGTGCAATGCTAATGCTTTTCAAGCAATTTAAATGCAACCCTTTACTAGAAATGTTTTATGGACACTTTCTTTAAGCCTGGTAATACATATTTAATTCTGTCCTATTTTTTCTAAACTGCATAATTCTAATCTAATGCAAACAGGCTAACTATCTCCTCTCTCACAAGTTCTGTACCGTTCTAAAGGTAAAGTAGAATCCTTAATTTATCAGAAACCAGATTTCTAAGCAGCTAGTAAATTGATACCTAGTTATTAATAAATGTGCAGTCTTTTGCACTTATAATTTGACTGCATGTCAATAAAGGAAGTTTATTTGGATATATTTTAGTTTATTAACTTTTATGAAGAAAAAGTTGTATAATTAGCACTTTAATATACATAGGTGATGTAAATAGTTGGTTATTGTAATTACAACACAAACAATATGTAGGTGAATGTCAAATAAATGTAGCTGCTAGCTAATTCTTTTTACTCATACTGCAATGCATGTAATGATTATTTCAAATGCATGTTTGCTTGCTCTCAATTAGAAATACCTACATTGTTTTCCATAAAAGACAGATGAAAATCTAAGAACCTCCATGAGAAATAAATTATTTGATTCCCAAATAAATAAAACATTTATTTTACCTTTCTACGTTCAGTTTTGTTTGCTGGTTTGCATGGTGGGAGTTACTACTTCGATTAAATTATGTAATTGTAAGAAGTTGCTGAATACCTCACTTTAAGCGTGAGAAAAATGTAGTTATACTTGGCAACTTGCTTTTTCTGCCATAATGCACAGCGATAAATCATTAATTTAGTCATTTATTGTACTAGTGAGCAAGTATTATTTAAAGCAAATGCCACCCTTTTGCAATGCAAAGTAAAAAGTACATTATATATGTGCTTACAATGGATTCTGACAATATTATCTCGTTAATGGAAGAAACAAGTGTACAGCTGAATGAGATAAGCAAACTAATACTAAATTCTATTATTCCCAGTTCTCAAAGTTGGCTGCAATTTTATGTATCTAAAATTAAATGTTTGGAAATACATAAATTAGATTTCTCTCCCCTCTCCATCTTCAAGATGATTCTATTCGTAAATAATTTCCCTAAAACTGAAGTAGGCAATGCATACAGACCTCAAATGCATATTAGTATTATTAATTAGTACATGTCTAATACAAGTTCGCGTTATAAAGTAAATTGGTAGGAAATGATTCCATAATTTACCAAAGCAATTGGTAAGTACATAAGGATTGAAGTTATGGCAAACTATCTAAGAATTCATTACGTATTGTTGGGCGTTATCTTCATAAATTCCTGAAGCATGGTCAAAAATAAATTAGACACATTGCAATTTTGCTAAAAACTAATAGGAATTATGTGAAGGTAATAGAAAAGTGATCTTGTCTTCACTGTCATCGTATTAGAATAATGCTTATCATCATTACTAAGTGCACAAGTCAGGGTTCATTAGATAATAAACAAATAGAACAAAAGAACGCCAAGGTAAAAAATGTAAGAAACTACCTTTTTCTGCTGAATATGAATTATGAGTACCGAAACTATGTCCATTTGTGAATGATATTTCATAATCCAATATTGACATTATTAATGCATGCAAAATGATATGCTAATCATATTGACAAGTAGAATTATGAATTATTTCAACCTGCTACAGGGTGTGCATTATGCGAGGTCATTTACGTACCCTGCTTCAAGTACCCTCTCCCTTTTGTTAACGGGGCTCAGACAGACGTTTCTCATTTAAACTACTGTAGAATGTAGAATAAACGAACTTTCTCATTAATGTGGGCAGTCGACAGATCATTAAAATTTTAATTAGGTATATTTATGTACGTGCTCTTTGTATTAGTTGACAATTGTGTATGGTCAATACTTAAATATTATTTATGTACCATTACGGATATATTTTCTTAAATTATTAATTTATTCCTTTAGTATTTTTAGTATTGTCTCCATTTTATGACTTGAACATTTCTATTGTACAGTACTAAAAAATTGCTTATCTTCCCCTGTGCGTTAGAAGAGTCAATTGACATGCATCTGCAGTCTTCAGGTTGGACGCTGTACGCGTGCGATGAGGAAAACATCTTAGATATTATATAAGTGCTCATTTTATGTGGGCGTTATGCTTTATGATATAAGTAAACTTGTACATCGCCGTGTATTTATTACTTTGTATAACTGAATTGCAACCCTCTTGGAAGACTTATTGTGTAGCACAACTCATGTCAACCACATTCAACTCATTTAATATGCCTGTTACACGATCGGCGAGTATTCATATTAGACAAACATTTATGTATTTTGCATTTTTATCAATAAATGAGTTCATCTACTTCTGCTATTATCGCATGAAGCAGAACGTACAAATTACATAGTGTTAAAAAATGGAAATTTTATTTAAACAGTTGCCAATATTGATAAGTTGTAGTCCAATTGTTAAATAGGGTCATTTTAGTCCCCATATCCTATGTGGGCACGTTTTTAGTCTTTTTCAAAATTAAAAAGGAAGCTAGACTCACGAGTTTTACCAGATTAGCAATAGATTCATTGCTTTTGGGAAAATAGTACCTAATTTAATAGTTTTTCTGGTTATTAATCTCGTTACTAATAATAAGGCAATATAATAAGTAACTTTTATTGAATTATTATTTATTTGTAGGTTGTACTGTCCTTGCAACCTTACTTTGAGATTCCTAAGAAGTGAATACAAGTTTTACAGTGCACGGTCGAAGCACAAGTGCCTACTTGCTATTTGTCTAAATGTTCTACCACGTAAAGCCTATTTGTCGTATAAATATCACTAAACTATAAAAATGAGATTCTTAATTACATGTTAGGTGTACAAAAGTGAAAAGCAATAAAATTCCAATTGCTGTTTCTGAACTCAGAACGCGTACGTGAATTACTCACTTTTGTGATTGTGACTTGTACTTGTAACTTATTGTGGTTGCCAAAATTATGTGTACGAAACTATATTAGGTATACGTACGTACTTTACATATCAACAATATAAGCAAGCCAACCTTCGTTGTTAGTCCCACATTTTGGTAATATCTGTCAAAATTGGAGGCGGAGGTGACCTGAACTGGCTAGCGTCTCTTTCATACAGGTTAGATCTCACTATTCTTGCTTGCCCGAAGTAAAATCAGTCAGAATGTTGGATTTGTGATATAACTCATTTGCATTCTCAAACCTTGCAACTATTATAAATAAATTATACGCAAATGCTGTTACAGGCCAAGCACACTCCGAATAAATAGGTTTCCAATTTGCATGCACTTCATAATAAAAATAAAAATAATCCGACTGTCTCCTCAAATCATTACCTAGTCTTGGAATAAGTGTCCTTGAATATATCTTGTACAGGTTAAAGCAATAAAAAAAATAGTAATACAATGATATGCATGCGGATGCGTGTAACCAGATTTTACTTTGTTAATATTTATCTGTAAATAGAATGCAATTTCAATATTATTATACACTTTTAGTCCCTTTAAGCACAGTGTTCTGGTTGTAAAGCAAGTTTAATCAATAACTCCTTTATGGTTTCATTAATTCTGTATTATGATTTCAAATAGGTACCTATGGGCATCCCTACAAGTTATAATGTTGAGAGACGAGGGAAATGGGTGTATATTTTATAAATAGGTTACTGTTTCGTTCAATTATATGTAGGCCAAGAAATATGCAAAATGTCTAGACGTTTAGTCTTTGCTGGGCCTTTAGGGCTTAGATTTTCAATTCTTATGTAAATATATATTAATATTCGGGTGCAGTAGTTTGGTAAAAAATTGAGGCAGTAGTACAAACAAAATATGCAATAAAGAAGTAATTAAACTTGAAATTAACTCAATGTCTTTCCTAATGAATAATTTTAAGGTAACTCAAATCAAAGTATAAGACATATGCAAATAAGAGATGAATCGTGTAATGTATATGAAAAATCCTTACGTCAATTCATTGTAATAATTACGTGTTGTTAACAGTTTTGCTTTGCTCGTTGTCTCTTATCACAATTATAGGAAGGTATCTAGGTAGGTACTGCAGCAGATACGTATTCTGCAAATATTTCTCAATTTGATTACGGAAGAAAGAGAAGATTCCACTAATGTATGCAAGATTTCATTTTCGTATTTTACACATAAAGAAGATTCTCTGGTTTATGGGCATAGGTACTACTTGGGTACGCTAATTATATGATATGGTCCACATATAACGCTATAGGTACACAATTTTATTCGAAGGTTAACTCAAGATCATTAAATACGTAGATACACACATTTGCAATTGATCTCGCCCTAAACGAATTCAAAAAAAGAATGAAGATGATTATAGACCTAGTATTACCACAAAGCAAGGAATCTGCAAACTATATTTACTTGGGCAAATCAAGAGGTATTTTAGCCAAGTGCTTATCAACCAAACCAGGTGTGTGCAAAATAAAAAGCGTTTAGCCAGTCAAATAGGTTGGTAGAAATGAACAACAGGGGCGATGGTATAAAGAGCTATTAGAGCTAACCTTGTCTTTTCGATTTTAATTTTTCGAGTTCACGGCTCATTTGGGCTTTTCAAGATTATACCTCAAAACTCCAATTTCAAGATTGCAATTTGCACGATTTACAATTACCATAATTAGCATCATCTCCTTTTGGCTGCACACAAAATACTTCTAAGGGAATAAATATACGTTTTGCTTATTGCACTATTAAATATTTAGTATTTTTCAGATATGAACACTAATGCTTAATGACTTGATTAGGTATCTACGATCGTATCTGATTTTCTTTATCAGATTATAAAGATTTATAATAAGAAATGACTACTGTTAGTTCTTTTTTTAAAGTTTGATGTATGAGAGAATTTTTCTTATTTTCCTATGCGCTAAAATGTCATATAGGTAACATGATATTGCATTTCGCATGCATTTTTTGGGCTTTCTGCAGTAAATTGCAAGCTACTGTCTGCCTATAGTAAAGGTAAACGTTTGTGATACCTACTCAGCATGTAGCAATTAAGTTTGAAGTAAAAGTATGTTTGTTTTATTTCCTGTGTATAAATCTTCCATTGAGTTCCCTGGATTTGACGTTTTCTTGGCCGTCAATCGCTTTTTCACTTCAACTTATTGAAAGAATTAAATGAATGCAAAATTTATATCTGTTTTGACAAGTTTTGACATGTTTTAGAGAAAATCATGACTTCAAGGCAATTCTTTCTTTTCGCATAGCAATTCTTCAGAATGGTGTTACTGTACATGGGCTTAATTTGGGACAGATTGGATATTTAAGTTAATCAGTGAAGAGTACGTTGCATCACTTCTGTAATACAATATGGTTGCATCATTTAGTAGATGAGAGGTAATTGACGACACGAACATAAACATAAATAGACAAAGAAAGAACTTGGCATTTATATAGGAAACCATGAAATGAAATGGTGCCTTCGGCAGAACTAAACTTCTTC
Source organism: Yoshiicerus persimilis (assembly GCA_020352615.2). Taxonomy (NCBI): domain Eukaryota; kingdom Metazoa; phylum Arthropoda; class Collembola; order Entomobryomorpha; family Tomoceridae; genus Yoshiicerus; species Yoshiicerus persimilis. The sequence goes on from CM036941.2 coordinate 42,853,881, forward strand.
GCAGCTTGAAATTCCCTGCTTACAATTACAACTCATCCCAAATGCATATTTACACTTAAAAACTACAAAGGACATATTGAGGAGGCAACATATAATTTATACCCATAAAATATTTAGTAAAGAAAAAACTTCTATTCCACTAAACACAAGTAGTAAATAGTTTAGCTAGATTGCAGTAGACAAAGCGCATACCGACATGCATTAAGTTAGAAGCAACAATTTACTGTAAAAATCTGAACATTTAGCGTTGGCCCAATCTAAACAATAAATCTGAAATTGTTGCACACGATTTGCATCTATAAATACAGTAAGGGCTTGAAGTGTTTTAAATGCTAATAGGAACTAATTAAAAATTAGAAGGTCTAAGTAATGTTAATGCTAATTGAAAAGAAATTAACAAGTTTTATTCTTCAGGAAAAGAGATTTCTTCTGGAAAACTCAGTCATAAATACCTAAAAGCAGTTGGCAACAATTGAGCCTCAGAAGTGGAATTTATTTATTCTTCAGAAATATGAATAGACCTAATCCATGATCGTTTTATTTAGCAACATGTACATTTGCATTAGAATTCGGCAGAGAAAAAATGAACTCAGCAACACAAACCCTGTTGTTCATTCATTGTTTGCTTCATAAAATTGCAACCTTTTGGCTTGGTAGCTGTCGCTATTCATAAAACTGACTTAATGTACATAACATATTACACAGCAGCATTTCACATTTAATACATTTTACAATTTACATTTTAGAACTATCAAATTTATGAACATTTCATACGCATTGGTTAATCGTAAATCAACCATAACGCACTAGTGACGGAAGTAATCAAAAGCTAGTGTCAAAATGCTGTTGTTCATTGAGTTGGTTCCATTGCAGTAATTAATTATGGAGCAGTGCATATAAAACCAAAAATAGGGTACTTGTCTTAAGACGTCAATTAAGAAGTCCATAAAATATGTTTCTAAATCAAATGGACATACTTGTTAAAGTTATTACATGACAAGTAAAGGTTACCGTTGTCTCCATTTATTACTAAAGTACATTCAAACACTTTTTATGTGAGATTGCTATCTTCATCCGTTAATTACCACATTAATGCTTATTTTTGGCAAGTAAAATAATGATACACTCATTCGTATCCGCAAATGCGGGGTGGTGAGCAACCTTGGGTACTCCGAACCCGCCTTCACTAGAGGTAGGTTAAATGTAGCAATAATAAGTCTTTAAGGATACGCTTGATTATTATGTTCTTGGCTAAAATTTGGTAATATTATGCACTATTATGAAAACTGAGACGCTATGTGAGTTGTCCTGTCATTTTGCATGGTATTTTGCGCTAAATTAACAAATCTTGGTAAAAGGAGAAGTATGCAAGGTATTTATTTGTCACCAAATTGAAATGTACCTTGTACTCTTTACATAAGAAGGCAGACATACTTTTATTTTATTTAATTACGCATTCTAGTAGATATATGTACTGTCATTTTCATGAAACCTGTGTATCCAATCCATGACACACTTGAATTGTTTTGAAAAGAAAACAAAGGTACTGTAAACTGTAACCTATAACAGTAACTCACCATTTAGAACGTATTGGGCACTGTGCGTAGCAATACCTAAGTGTTCGCAAACAGATTCCATTATTTTGCTATAGTTTAGTTAGCATGCGTGATGTTTGTCATTAGTTCTAGAGCGAGTGCAGGTCTAGAGAAGTTATATAGGTACTAGTAATCAGAGCAATATTTTAACTGCTATGACCAATCATCAGGATTTTACAATATGGTGCAATTAGACATTCGCCATTTACTAAATAGTTGTGATAATATTGTTAAAACTGATGTATGTGTATCAATGGTTTTGAAAGAATGTATAATGATGATGGTATAGTTGGTAAATCAGCGTGAATGACCAATTGCTATGAAATTAATTGGAATTGCATCATTTCTCGTAGAAAAAATGAGAAAAGTACCTAACCTTAATTATATCTTAAACAGGATTTCCTTCTTGTTCTGTGGCTAACAAGACAATACATAATTTATTTAAAGCAGTGCATTTAAATCGATATAGACATTGTTTGGGTAATTATTAGAGAAATAATTCGCTATTACTCAAGTTTCACTGTTATGTTGGTTAAGAGAATTTAAAATCCTGTGATGAAAACGTGGCATCACAATTCTCAACAGAAAAGCATCACAAGGATGTTGGTATTTGAGTAATTCGTCTTATAGATTGAATTGCCCTACGCCCAAACCTAGATAAATCGACATAGACTCTCATTTACTTGGTTGGAACACATCCTACGTATAATGACTCAAGTCTAATTCATGGACACTGATTGTTTTGTACACAAATGTTGCAATTATGCTTTAATAACCAGCTAGCTAACCAAAATTACAGGAAGGCAAACTTTCATAGTTGAGATTGTTAATGGATGAAGTACCTTCGAACATGGTTATTACAAATGTTAGCTTTATTAGGTATTATTCTTTCAAAGAAGCAAATCCACAAACAAAAGATATTATTCCACACAATTTAGTAATTAGGTACTCGACTACTACCAAAGGACACATTTATTAGCGGGATTCATTTTTGACTTGGCAGAACATCCCCACACTCTACTAAATTCATCAAAATTTGACAGTGGACCCAAAATTCTAAATTTTGCTGGACTATGCTCATTTGTCTCGACCATATCGCGTAGACTTGCTTTGTTCATAAAGGAGCACCAAGACTGTGGAAAACGAAAAGTAAGTAAGCAATCAGAAAATGGTGGAGTAAATAATAATGACAGCAATCAAAGGTGATTTACTGCTAATGTTAATTGCGGACTACAGTTAATTTTCAGAAACAATGAAAAAATATAGAATGAACCTGAGCGAATGATAAGAAGAAAATTTGCTCTGAACTGTATTTCTCCAAACTAGGAAGCCTAGGCTCAATGTGACCAAGTTTCTGTATGTATAGTCTGTAGGCACTTAATGATCCACGAATTCCTCCATTATCTGCTATATTTTCAGCCAAAGTTCTCTTTCCGTCCACCTGAAGTTTTCAAAGACACACCTAAAATTATTATATTTCATACACAAAGAGATAGTTGCGAAAGTTGCGATAATTGTGCTATTTTCAGTAAAACGTTACGGTGTTGTTTGGTCCAGGAGAGGAGCCTAATTCAGGAAGCCAGTACTGATTATATTGCTTCACGAAGCATTCGGCTTTGTGTAAAAAGCTTAACATTGTTTTCCCTGTCCACCACTCATTAAGACGCCCATTTTCATCACTGTATCTTCCTGCAAGGAAATTTGCACAATTAGTGACTTTAAAATTTTCGTAATCATGTTAAGAATGTAGTTATTCATGCAAAAACCTTCTGTATCGAAACCATGAGTGAGTTCATGTCCTATCACAGCTCCCAAGGCTCCATAATCTACAGATCTTCGAAATAATGATTACATGAATATATAATGGATAATACAAATAAAATCAATATATAAACTATACAGTTCCGTATGATTTCCTAATCAGTAGCTCTAAAATCAGTTATCCCTATACTAAAACAAACACACTTACTTTACATAGTAAGGAAGCCAAACTTTATACATACGACTACCTCAATATTATCCGGAATATCTCAAGTTCCTTCCTCCATTAATTACATTGTTCGTATTTTATGGCATAATGATTTTAAAGATATTTCTTAAATAATTTACTCCTAACTCCTAATTACTTAATGTCACAGCTTTAGAAGTAACTGCAAATCTTATGAAACACTTACCTGAGACCCATCCCAACAAATGGCTGCTGCAAGAATCCAACTGGTAAAGCTGTTAATGAAAAATGGCATTTTTAAATATTTCATTCGTGATAACTTATAAAATTGAGTGCTTAACTTTATTTATACGAACTTATTGCATTTAATTCGTCATCGTAAAAGGCATCGGCCTCAGCCGGAGAATCTGTACTTGACCAAGTTACATCCACCTCTTTACCAAAAGTCTAAATGAACGACAAGAAACATTTACTACGAATGCAAATAAATATATATTTTGTAATTAATTTACTAAAATGTAAGTTATATCTTTGTTCAGGCAGATTGAGTGAAATATACTATTTCTGCCAAAGGCTAACAAAAATGCAATAGAATGTCCACATTTGAAAACTGTAAGGTATAAAGCAGGTAAAACCAATTTCTAAAATGCTAGGAGATTTTTCCGATGTATAAACTAGGAAGAGAAATGCTTAGCTTAATTGTCAAAAGCGACTGACTTTTATACTTTTCATGGAGAGAAATCTTGTCATTGCCACCATATTTTTGAAAAAAGAGTATTTATTGAAATACAATCCTTTGTAAAATTCGTTAACTGCGTTAGCATCTGGAAGCCATTTGGGGTAGCCAATAAAAACACGTATTTTTTCAGCTTTAAGGACTGCTTTCGATTTGGTATGTTCGTCCATCCAATTAAGTCTAGAGACTTTGGCTTTGAAAGAGTCAACGATATTCCATACCATGTCCTCAGTCTAAAATACAATTAAATTATGGGTATATTTACTGGACATAAATCGGAGATCGTAATCTAATTGCAAAGTAATTAGTAACCTCATCTAGCACCGATTGATTAACGTATTTCAAAATATATTTATGGGTTAAGGCAAAAGGTAAAGACTTATCCAGCAGATCTATGCATTCAGTATGTCTAGAAATCACAAAATTATCGAATTAAAAAAGATATTGGGAAACATTTATTAGCAATTATATAAAGTAGAAATAATAGCTTTATTTGAAGGCATTACCGATTCGGTGTGGTCTCACTTCCGTCCAGGACATAGGTAAATGTCGTAAAAAACTGTCGAAATTCTCTGGTGACATCTTTGCCGAAGGTGTACAATAATTGCCACATGATATATTTATCTAGACAAATTCAGAAGAAAATATACCTCACTCAGAATAAAATGATTTTTGCAAACATTTTTCTGCAGGTAACTCTAAAAATGATCCAAGGGATCTTTCTTTAGGCCAAAAAGCGCGTGGGTAAATGTACTTTGTGGAAAAAAGACAATTTGTTAGCTTACTTAAACTCATTTCATCGGCATCATTAAATATTCTTGCTAGTTTATGTATGTACTGGAAATCGTTTATATTCACAATGAAAGTTTTCGTGATTTCTACATCGACGAGACCCTCAAACAAAGTTGTAAAATACTCAGTCCAGTTAAATTGCTGCTCATCCGAAAAGCATGTGTAGAAAATGGCAATTTTTATTATAGAATTGTATAAATGACAAATATGAGACATAACAAGAAATTCGTACTGCTAACATTTTTATAAATGGAGTCCAATTCCTTGATCGTAACTAAATTCCACATTTTTTTCTTGGAAAGATTTTCCTGAGGTGTGGCCGCCTTTTCATAAGAGGTTAATTAAATTGGCGTTTAGTCATTAAGCATAGGTACAAATGCAAAACGGGAAAAGTTATGCGGAATAATTTTGCAAGATGAATACCTACTAGAGCAAGAGTTTGATCAAAATTCCAAATATCTTTTGCAGCCTTTTCTATGCCATCTTTGAAATGTGGAGAGATGTGAATATATTTTCCAATTCTCAGGAGAATTTGTTCAATTAGAGTCCTATACGCGTCAGCCGTGTTGGGAGAATAGAGAAATATATTGCGTACCAAAGGCAGCTCTGGTTGATCTACCTGAAGCAAAGAGAAATTCGCCAATTATTCCCATTGTCGTCATTGCAATTAATTTCTCTTACAAAAATCGTATTGACGCTTGAGTTCTTGTAATCGGGACCAATTTGCAAGTCGAATACGTAGCTCTGTCCCGTTTCTCTTCGAATAATTGCTAAGGTTTTCGCAATTGAGTTGTTTGTGTTGAGCAGTCTTGTTATTAAATCGACCATGGGTTGTAAGCCGGCGTCTTCTATTGCCTCTAATTAAGTTCATTGCGACAATTAGGTTTAACCTCAAGTTGAATCCCACTTATGAGTAATCTTTCTGAATTCTTAACATACCCAAGTCAACACAGGTGTCGTACATAGATTTCACTTGACGTAGGGCCTCAATGTCGTCTTTTGTAATACTTTCTGCAATACCTGCGCATGTTTTAGGGAGAACAAAGACTAAATTAAGAAAGTTTGCAATTTGTAACATTATTTCTACCCATTCAAGTATTTAGTGGTTTAAACTAATTATTATATCTGTCAGATCTCAAGGATTGCAAAATATGACGCATTACACTGCGAACAAGTAGATAATTGGTTACTAATAATTAATTGAAATCACTCTTACCACGTAGCCTTCCTATTATCCTATCACGCATTATGGTTGTATGATCATACAGAGGTACAGCAGCAACAGCTCCAGTATCACTTATCCAGTTTCCACATGAAAATTTATGAAAATCTTCACAAGGGTCAACCGTCTCATCCATTGTTCGAACGAATAGCGTAGACGTGTCTATGCATCTTTTTGTTTTGCAGATTTCGAAAGGTGCTAACATTCAGAGTTAACACAATTACCTCATCACTGCATAATTATTCCGATAGGAAATATAACTTGTACACTATTTTGGCATGAAATAATAAATACTTACGAAAAGTTGCGTTGTACAGATATGAAACGACTGTCAGAGAAATAGTTAGCAGTCCCACAAGTGTGATCAAAATAAGTATCGTTTTCTTGGCGCATTTCAAAGATAGGTAATAACTGAAAATATTTAGAAAAAAGTCTTGACAAAATATTATGCATTTTGTGAATTAATATTTAAACAAACCGCACCTAATTGTCGAGCTAGATTCTTTAGTACTGACTGCATCGCTGCCCTCCTGGTAGTCCTCTATGACGAAATTTTGTGAAGATGGTGTGCGCTCGGAAAGAGTTGGTGTTTCCAAAAAGTGCATTGCAATTCAGTAGGTTGACTAAAAATAAATGTATTGGTCTACCAGAAGCTGAAAATGAACTAACAGTTCAGATGATACAAATGCTAAATATTTTATGTTGTCTAACCCGAGTTGATGTTTATAGATTGGTTATTTAGGATAAATAATGCTAATTGAGCCTATAATCATTAAGCGTGTTTAAGAATTTGTTTTTCAATTCATATGATCATTGTTAGTTGTTATACGCTTTACGTTAGTTAATGTTAATGGAAAGGAGCTTAAATATAGCATCTTCTTCAAATATAGCATGGTAGTTATTACTTTAAACATAGATTACATATGGGTTGAATGCATATAGAGCTAAAATTTAAATCCTTTTCAAAAAAATGAGAAATAATATTTACGTTGACATGAAAAAGTTACTGAAGTGCACCTTATTAAAATAATTTGGAAAACAAAAGTTCAAGAAAAACTGCTCTACATTTGTATTTGTAATTATGAGTTCATTAATTACATAATATTACATATTTCTAATTATGAGGTTGTGGCACTTAGCACATTTTGCTTTTGCGACCGCGTTCATTTGGAAATCACGATAATTCTTTGATTGCCGAGAATGTGTATCTTAGATACCTAGGGCAACAATTGACTTATAATTTATAACATATAACTTATCACATTTAAGTTATAAGTTTTAAAATTTACATGGGAGTTAGGGCAACTTTGACTAAACGTATAGCGTAAGTAGTACAAGATATATGTTTCAAAATTCCCGTTACCATGGAAAATCTTCTTTCATCTAACAGAAACTTATAACTTATGACGTAACTTATAATTTTAAGTATATGTAACCAACGAGACAATTTTTGACATATAACTTATAATTTTAAGTTATAAGTGATAAGTTATATTTATATGTGATATGTCAAACTTGCACTAACTCTCTCTTATTATGAAATGCATAGTTTCCTTATAAAGGACTATGGTATTATGTCGCCTCATTAATTTCATGATTACTACCAATGCTTTGCATGCCAAATATGATAACTAGGTGCACATGTAATATAAATTAAGGGGTACGAGCTTGAATTCATTTATTATTGATTATCTGTGAATTTAAAAATTCATTTTTATAAGTAGGCACCAGTTCGATAGTTGTGCATGCAGAACTTTGCATTCTAATTATGTGTGTTGAGGTTAAAATGCTAAAAGAAAAGCACCAATCAGGACCGTGCTGCACAATCCTGCAAATATCACGGGCAGCTTGTTTTCAGTTGAGTAAAAGTTCAATCGCCTAGTACCAATAATATTTCTGCACAGTCGGGTCAGCATAATAATCAAGTCAGTCAATCAGCCCAATCAATGTGTATCAGTTCTCCGTACAAAAAGTCGCCAAAACTGCAATTAGTAATAGTAAATGAACTTGTTTAAGTGGTCTTAAGGATTTTCTGTGCTACAATCCACTATTAACAAAGCACTCGAAATTGATGCAGCTCTAATAATTCTAGCATAATTCGATTTATTTTAACTGATCTACTTTTAAACATATAGTCAGTCTACTTAGAAAATCAGAAGTTATTTTTTTATCTTATCTAATGGTAGTCAGCTGCCAGCGTTTTCAATTTTACACAAACCAATGGATATTTCTTCGATATGTGCACTTGATCAACAAAAGAGTAATAATATTCAATGTGGCAAGGCAAGCCTATTGCTAAATAGCAATAGGCCCATTGGGGTTAGTATTTTCAATGGGCTATTGGAATTGAGTATACGAATCTCCTGACACTTCTAAAATATAGAACAATCCCAATCAATGGGCTTCAAATGGAAACTATAAATGTAAATAAAAGTTTATGAACATTTTCTACTACCATATCGAAAAAATTTGGTTCGGAATTATCACTCTGCCATTTTGCCCATCATTTTTTTCCAGCTAAACCTAAAAATATTTACTTTATTTGCCTATTCTACTGCCCCTTTGCCCTATTTTACTTGCGATATTTCCACCATTCCACCTAGATTTAGAGATAGTAGTATTTAGGCAGAAGGATTGCATACATGTCATTTTCTTTCGCAAAACATTTTCTGTACCATAAATGTATTATGTATTTGGAAATTAGGAAAAAAGGATTTCAAGATATTGGATTGGATGTATTTAGAGCTTCCTCCTCATATTTTTTGCTGTTGTATGCCACGACGTTAAGAACTAAAAATATATAAAATATAAATATATAAAATACATAAATAATATCTTTAAAATTTTGATTTGGCAAAACTGCTAACTGGCAGCATAGGTAGAAACGAGTTCAAATAGCAAGTACGATCCCTCCAACTTAGATGAAAACACGGGGGCATAGAAACCAGTTATCATCAGGAAGTCCGCAAATAACTGCAGAACCGAAATTCGGTACAAACTAATCAGCTGGCTGTCCCTGTCAATAAGGTTTTGGCAAGGAGGCATAGAAACCCTTCGTCATTTAAATAACTACCGACCCAAAATGCGTAACCAATTTATATGAAAAGGTAGTAAGCTGATTAGTTTGCACCGAATTTCGGTTCTGCAGTTATTTGAGGACTTCCTGATGATAATTGGTTTCTATGCCTCCGTGTTTCATCTAAGTTGGAGGGATCAGTACATAAAAGTAGTCACAGCAATCAGCAATTTGAAGCATCTTGGCTGTTGTGAAGAAACGAAAAAGAGGCAAAAATCGGAAAAGGTGTGGAATAAACCATTGCAAAACTCTTTTATAACACAATAGCGGAAGCAAAACATAGGACCAGAAAACATGAAAGCATTTTAACACCAATAACAGTGTAATTTATTAAATTGAGGCTTTTTATTTTTTAATAGGAGGTCGTAGGTCTGAAATGGCGCATTTTTGAAAGGGAACTTACATTTAGTCCAAAAAGACAGAAAATTTCAACAAAAATATTCAATGCGTTCTTGAGACTTCCACATTCTTAAACACAAATCTCCACTTTCTTGAGTGAGATGGATGTGAAAGGTAGCTGTAGCTCCCTATGTTTGTCGGTGGAGATTTTTGTTTGAATCTTATTGAATTTGCAGACAGACAGACAAACCAAAAAGATATACAGTAGCTTCTGAATATTTTTCTATTGGGTACTATGGAGATTCCTTAGTGTGGGTGGGTCCTCCATAGTACACACATCGAAATTCACGATTTTCCGAATTTTTATCATTTTCACCGATGGAAATTGAAGCAAGCAACAAGAAAGTGATCAAAGCAATTCAAAGCAAAAATTTTCTGAGATTTCGAAATTTAGGAGCGTTTACATTGCAAATGCATTTCCGATGGTCAAATCAAACTGACGCCGACAACACGGATTTGTTAACGAACACAAAGGAATCATGCCAGCAAAGGAGGGAGACGAAGTTCAGCGAAACGCTTTTACATTTTTCAATTCTTTATTTAAAAATGCAAATAAGCGTTTTGCGTATAAAATCACGAGAATTAAACTTCCTATATTGATCGTAGCCTTGTCAAAAGTGAGTTTACTTTGGGAATTCGTGTTCAGTGGAGTTACGGTAAGCAAGGGCAATATTCGAAGGTTCATGTTGCAATTTTATGGTTTTTCTCAATCTGAATGGAACTAAATGTAAAAAATAGGAAGCTTCGTTCGTAAGTAACTATATTTGTACTGTACTTTTTATATTGCAGCTTTCAACATTTATTTTAATATCCTACGCAGCCTTTTTTGCATACTATGAAGAAACTTTGTGGGATATCGTATTTTACACTGATGTTGTATTTTCCTTTGGTAAGTCAAGATTGTCCAGCTGATAGATTTAAGAGATTTATACTCATAATATTTAGTTACGCAACATAACACAAAGTTGAGATATTTTTGATGGAAGGGAAACTCCGAAAAATACATAGGATCACAAATTATTATGATATTTCACCCTGTTTCCTTTTAGATGTCCTGGTCCGTCTTGTAGTAGAGTTATGGAGGCAGCAAACTCAAAAGAAATTGGTCATTTTTATAACACCGTACACTATGGTAAGAAATTGGAAATTAATATCAGTAGTATGTTATGAAAACACAACAGCTAAATTATAAAATTATTTTGATGGTTTATGCAGGCTCAATTTATTTTGGATTCATTGGCTATGATACCTTCCCATCAGATATATATTTGGGTTGTGGGAACAAATAATCTTAGTCAGCTTTCCAATATAGATTACTTTAGGTAACATCTCAGTTTCCCACGTTTATAATGAAATTTAGAGGGACTGCAAGTTGTAATTATCCTGTTTTCATTACTTTTGTATTTATTTATCAGATTTAATCGCTTCATTCGGTTGATACGAACGTATGAATTTTTCGGTAAGCTTCGTTGTATTTCGTTCTCCAGTTTGTGTTTGTAATGAGGATTAGTAAAATGCGAATATTTTTTAGAATTTTTGAAAGAAGAAAAGCGAGCAAATGAAAAACTGGTTTTTATCTTCAGTTTTACGGTTCTTTACCTCGCGTTCATTCATGTGGTGTCGTGTGTGCTTTTCTATTTTACGGCCGTGGTAATTTAATTCATCAGTGGTTTTTTAATCTTTGAATTTAAATCTGTAGTGCTTTTGTCTTGCCAATCGTGCACCTTATTTACAATTTTATATTTGCTTTATTAATGGAAACGATGTCTTGGAGTAGGAGCCATTGGATTGGGTACTAAATCGGAATTTGGGCAAGTTGCAAGACTCTTGGATTCAAGATTATAAATTGAAGAAATTAGAATACGGAAGCGAACCCATTGATTTATTCATCATATCTACTCATTTCTCAGTTGCTGTTGTCACCACCGTTGGGTAAAATATATTCTACAAAGGTTCAGTAATGAGATGCGTAGCTTATTGGAGTTACCATCGCATTTCACAGCGTATTCCTGATGTTTGGCTTGAGATATTTATTGTGGAAGTAGTAATTTTAATTTTTTAATGGAATACAATGTAAAATCTTATGAAACAGGAGGTTTTTCTCCTGTAACTCCGCCCCCTTATGGTGGAATTTTCTGAAACCGATAGCAGACCTTCCTTACCAATACTGAAGCTTAACTCCTGAGTTTCGCTGCGGATTTCAAAGCACTTTTTGAGTCATACCATTTTAAAGCCAAAATATTGACGTTTTATGACCCTCTTTTTTATGACCCTTTATGACCCTCTGCCTGACTGCGACCAACTTAAAACTTACAATAATCTGATGACGGAAGACAGAGTTTCTCTACCCCATTTGACTTTAATGCATAATCATTAATCGTGTTAATCCTGCCTTCATCACATCACAAAACTAGAGACTATATTTATTAATATTTTATTTACTCGGTTCAATTCTTCAATATTCGTTTAGATATGGAGATTTGGCTGCTACTACTGAAGATGAAATGTTACTCTGTATAGTCGTGATGCTAGTGGGGGCAATCGTGCTTTCAGGTTACTTTACCAGCCAGTTGACGAACTTTGAACTGGAAACGGATGGTGCTAGGTTTGACTTGTTCTTCCGATTGGCAGGAATTCAAAAGACATTGGTATGAGGACTACGTTTGGTTTATAGATCCATTCATACCTATTATACTTTTCATTCCGTATACATTTTCCAATTAATTCCTCTTTCTCAATTACTAATTAGTTAGAAATTGAGACCCTACCGTTTTACAACAAAAGAGTGGAAGAATATTACAAATATCTATGGACTTATCGTGAGGTAATACCCATTTTTAATTTATAATTTTAAAGAATATGAATTCCTTATTTATTATATTTGCATATACCTAATTAGGTATCTAATTTACAATGTCGTTTTATACTTTTCACTTGTCCCTCGCTGCAAATGTCATATTTACGTCAATGATTGAGTTTTAAATCAATGATGTGACGAAATTTTTAGGGTGTGGACAAAGTAGCGTTTCAAGCTCACTTGCCAGTGGCTTTTCAAGAAGATCTTCAGTTTGACATTTGCCAAGAAATGTTTGAAAAGTCATTTCTTTTCCACGGATTGGATGAGGCTTTTCTTCGGGCTGTGTCCAAGATTGTTCATGTGGCTTTGTACAATCCAAAGATGTTGTTGTGTCGATTTGGAAGTTATGCAAATAAAATGTTTTACATTTTACAAGGAGAATGCGTCGCAGTGTCGAAGTATGACATGAGCAAACCAGCTGGCGTCCTAAGAGCCGGATTCCTTATTGGGGAATCCAACTTGTTTTTCAGTTACCCCTACACAACTTCTGTAGAAACTCGAACTTGCTGCCAATTTCTTATTTTGGAAAAAGAAGAGCTGATGAAAGTATTCGATCAATTTGAAGATGAACTTTTTATACTTCGCTCAAGAGCCCAGGTTCTTTCATATTCTAAAACCTTAAAATAATGCGTGTAATCATTATCATTACTTAAAGCAAATATGAAAAATAATGTTTTAGGAAAAATCTCGCGACATGTACATTTACTACAGAAAGGCTGGGGAAGATGCAATCTCTTGGGTAGAAGCCAAAGATGATGCCAATGCCATAGACAAGGAGAATCCTCTAGATAAAACTTTAGTGATGAGATGGTGATTATCTTTTACATTTCTATATATAATTTATGTGATGACAAAGTGCTATTTTGGCATCTTGTAATGAAAATTAAGGATTGCTAATTGAAGTGAACGATTTTTCAGGGGGAATGGATTTAACTCACTGGTTACAGAAGATGTCATCGATGACACTCAAGAGGCGGTTATATTTGAAAGAGTTTGCAGTGACAGTAATATACAAAAAGTAAGCATACAGTTGGATTGGCTTTATTGACATCATTGACATGTTATATAAATAAGTTGCATTTGTATTTTGTTGAACAGCTTGAAGCGTAAAATTATTTGTACAACTCTAATTTATGTACATTGAACTTTACTTTTTAGAATCATCTCACTCCATACATGACCTGTGTCGTGCCCGAAATAATGGTGTCCGAAATGGATTTTGTGAAGTATTGGAATGCAGTGGTCATGATTTGTGCATTAATTTACGCAATTATAGGACCCTACTGTTTGAGTTTCGGGGAATCGACAGAACTGGAAAAAAGTCTTTGTACGAATGTGAAATGGTTTGAAGTACCGAATGCCTTTTTGTTTTCAGCGGATGTAATCGTAGAAATAATTGCTGCCTGTCCCGTTTATGGTATGTTTGTCAAAACGAATTTGACATGCCATTTATCTATATGGGAATTTTGAATTTCAAAATAAGTTATTTGAATTGATGATACTTTACATTCATGTAAAAAATTAGGTCTGTATTACAAGTTTAGAGACGGGTTTAGGCTTAAACGGAACGAGATAATGTTCTACTTTGATGTATTAGCTGGTATCCCCTTCGAGGCGTTTTATAATCAAGATACCCGCCAGGATAATGTTCACAAAATTAACGCATTTTTAAAATCTATGAAGTTGTGGAAGGTTACAATGAAAATTTACAAAATATCAGAATTATTATCATCAGTTAATCAGCAGAATACAAAGACTAATTTTTGATTATCTTATCATGGCGATTTTTTGATTTCCAGGTGATTCGCTACTTGCACTATCTAGATAATGAAAACCCAATGAAGTTGTTTTGGTTCCGGTTGGGCCAAACTTGTCTGATTCTCTTATACGGAATCCATTTCATAGCGTGTATTTTCTTTGTTGCAGCCTGTCCCACAGGGTAAGGTTAAAAGTACAAGTGGGAATTAAAATAATTAGAGTACAGTAGTGTAAAAATACAACAATTTATTTTACTTCCGAAAATGAATGATATTTTAGTGACACTGGGATCGTTTGCGCGAAGAACACTTGGTTAGGGTCTTATGCTGTTGATTCAAGACTGAAAAATGAAACTGTGCCTCCTGAAAACGAAGTAGAATATCTGGCATCAGATCGCCCATATCTTTTGAGCTTTTTCTTTTCAAGTGCAACTTTAACAAGTGCTGGATTTGGAGACTTCAATCCACAAAATAAGACGGAAATGATTTGGGCCTGTTCGTTTCAACTCTTTGGATTTTTTCTAATTGGTTACTACACATCTGTTCTCACCTCCGCTCTCTCCTGTGGAGTCAGACCAGAGTTGGCCTATTTATTTACTAACATAACAACATAAAATTAATATTAGACATTATGCTGATTTGAGTTGAAAGGATCAGAGGATGGAAGGATGATTTCAATGTTCGTACCTTATAGGTTAGCATTTCAACAGAAACTTGTGAGTATTCAGCAATTCATGAGTCATCATCATTTGAAAGAGTCATTGCAAGATCGGATAGTGGAACACTATTATTTGCAACATCAATTTCGTGGTGGAATTACTATTCCGCCTGGAGTTGTCCATTTCATGTATGATGCACCAGATTTTCTTCAAAAAGATGTTTTATACATGGAAGTTTATAAATTGTTAGAAGGAATTCCAATTTTTACGGTACAAAAATATTAATTTTGGTGTTAAACCTCTCACATATGTCATTCACAAAATGAATGTTTATGTTGAAAGAATTGCTATTGATTTGCCCTTCAGAAATGTGACGCTGAGAATATTATCGAAATGTCTGCTAAGATGAAGCGTTTTCTTGTCCCTCCAAATACCACATTCATGCACAGGTGTGTACTGTTTTTTTTCCTTTTGGGACTTTTTTGAAATCATGTGCTTTTGTTTGTGATTCCTGAACACAATTTATTGTTTTTTTCAATTCTAGAGGAGAAGTAAGGCGAGTTATGTACCTCATCAAATTTGGCTCTGTTGGGGTGAGGGCACTAAAACATAAAGATAAATATTCAAATTGTTTTCTTTATGAAAGCGCATAATTAAAACCTCATAAATATTTGTCGATATGTATAAAATGAAGATCATAGATGACGAAACTAATAAGGCGATACAAATATTGGAAGCATCTGCCCATTTTGGAATTCGTGACATGTTATTCGGAGAGCCATGTCATTTTACTATTAAAACATTAAGCCACTGTTGTTTGTATTCCATTACCCACGACCAAATGCGGGAAGTATTTCAAGCCGATGAAGAATTGATTCATTTGGTGGATTCGGAAAAAAAGGCGCTGAAAAAACATATAGAAGAGATGACACATTTGTACGCTATTTTTGCACGCCACAAACATGCCAAGTTTGAAGAAAAGCCACGAAGAATTCCATCTTGGAACTTTATTTCAAATGATCGAAAAGACATTACATATCAGGAATTCGAGAATACTTTGAAAGAGTTTACCCTCGGCTGGTTTTTAAAGTATGAGCATTTCATACCTTTTTCAATACCATTTTCTGCATTTTTCCAATTCCCCAAATAATTGGCTTTCAACAGCATTGCGTATGTTTGGCTTGTATTCTCTAGATTTTTCCTGCTACGGAAAACTGTTCACCCTGTAGGAACCTTCGCCAGCTTTTGGAGCTGGTAAATTATAAAATTATTAAGTTTTTGAATTCCATTTACTGAGACAAATAAAATCACCTTAATTCTGAAGTTTGCATGATTTCTGTTTTTAGTCTAATCAGTATCGTTAGCTGCCTTACACTCATGACTTTAATCATGGAAACGTACATGTCTATAAGGAGTCCACATTTCAGACTGTTCCAAATTATCTTGGATTTACTTTGTTATGCCGATATGTAAGTTAAAACTTTTTACAATATTAATTTCGTAAATCACGATCGGGAGTAGTAGAGTCTGTAGAGTAGTACGAGTGCATTATTCACTAGTGAAAGCTCTGCATTTCTTCGGGTTCTCCATCGGGTTGTCTGGTTTCGGAATGGTTTATTATTTTGTAAAGCCCTTCACACTTTAACATTTAATTTTGATTTGGGCGTTTTCAGATATTTAAAACTGCACTGGAGCTACTACATTCCCGGAGGTTGGATACTGGTGACCAGTCCAGTTATGACAGCCATTTGCTACATTATGCAAGGCACATTCTTCTCAGATATAATTATTTGTGCTCCGTTTGAGTGGTTCTGCTTTATTACTGCACAGACATCTTTCTTGGGTTATGGAATTGCCTCGTCTTGGTATACCAGACTCAGATGGACCAGATTTTTTCAAATCAAGAGAATTCCCAACATTTTCAAAATTGCACACTCTATTTTCGAAGCTCGCAACCTTATTCTGTAATAATAAGTCAACATAATTTAATATAATTTTCCTTTGTTTACCTACAAAATGCATACATGAAACTTAAAAAAGTCATTAATGCATCAATGACAGCAATTATATTCACTAATCACTTACAGGTTAGTCGTTTATGTCGCTGTGACATTGCTTGTTTGTACGATTGTTGCTGCTTACGCTGTTTACATAGGCTGTCCGTGGAGTATTTCTAATTTTGCAGACGGGGATGAGTATAAACTTCCACTTTGTCTTGATGGTACATGGGCTACAAAGAAAATTGGTAATTGTAGTACAAAATCATTTGCATAGTATTTCTATGTATGGTAATAGAAAATTGAATAGGTTACTGAATTTTTGAATTGAATTGAATTGAATTTTTATTGTGCTTCAGAGAACCGAGAGGTTCATATACACTTTTGAATTAGATTCACAGGATGTAATATAACCAATGGTACAAAACGTTAATCATCGAATTATAAATGTTCTAGGCATAAGTAAATAATTATATATAAGTTCTAATAACTCGTTTACAACATAACATAGGAATAATTACTTATTTTATTTTACGGAGCATGTGGTGGTTTGGCATGGAAGCTACAGGATTACTCATTTTTAACCCATGCCCTCAAAATAAATGACTTAACTGTATACTTATAGACATTCAATAACAAAGTAGTATTATCCGCCTCTAACAGAGTATGGAAGTCAGATGAATTTAACCTATTAGGGTAATGTCTTAAATATTCCTGTCTATACGGGTTGTATATCAAGCATGTACAGAAAAAATGATATAAATTTTCTTTCTCACCTCTATCATTTCTACAAATTGAACACAACTCGTTTGGATTTAACGAATAGTATATGTTATTAATAAATATTCTATTACAATATACGTTCATTAATCTTAACTGGCTAATTATACGGATTTTATCTATAGGTACCCTTAATCTAATATAATTTGCACCGCTAACGTTATCATAGTTGAAATTCTTAGCTATTTGACATGCAGAAGAGGCAGCCAGCCTTTCTAGGTCTTTCTGTCTTTCAATCTCTATAAATCGAATTAGCATTTCTTCTATGTAATCGCTAATTTTTATTTCCTCACGAGAGTACCAAACAAAGCCAAACCCTATTTCTTCAATAAGCTGCCTCAAATTGGAAACCCAGTTATATTTTGACTTTTCACGTGTGCCATTATCTTTGCTACATAATGTATCAAAAATAATTCTGGGGTATCTGTGTGGCGGCATGTTTATTAGCTTAACCAGGTATCTAAGCGCAAACTTAAATACCTGGAGCTTTATTGGCGGGCGTCCAGTTTCTAGCCTTACCACATAGTTTGGAGTATTTAGAGGGAGTCTAAGAATTCTCTTAAGGAATCTGGTTTGAACTGCCTCTAATCGTTCATCTTGGGCGAGTCCCCAGATTGCACTAGAATAGAGTAGGGCAGATTGGCATATCGAATCAAATATTTTGATTCTGGAGTCCCAGTTCTCCATCTTAGCCTTTGTAATTATGCTCCACACAAGTCCCAATTTTGAGGAAGCTCTCTTTGAAAAATCAAGGCTGGCTTTGGAATAGGTTACTGTAAATGTAAAATATGTTTTGCTTTAGATCCGGGCGTCACTGCTCATATAGGGAGACGATGGATTGCAGGTGTCTACTATGTCAGTCAAGTTGTCCTTGTTATTGGATTCGGGGATATGATAACTCTCTCCACTTCAGAACTATTGCTCTTAATTTTTATGTCTGTCTTCGGTCAGTAGTTCTTCTATTAAACATTTATTTTAGTTATTTTCCTCGATCCTTTATCTTTATCACATTTTGTCGTTCTGTACAGGATTTATCTTTATGCGATGTGTAATTGCGGATATCACTGCAGCAGAGGTGGACAATGATGAAATTCGGGCGAAATTCATTGAACAATTAACTGCTATCAGACTTGTGATGGCTAGGGAAAGTATTGACAAGAAAGTCATAATGAGTGTGACAGACTACCTCGGTCATAGTAATGTCTTTTCGAAAATAGGAAATTTTTATTTTTAGTATATTAATTTCAAGCAACAATTAAAGTCTTTTGAAAAGAATTTTCTGATGAGGCTAAAATGCAAAAAAAGTTGCTAAATTCCGTGTACAATGAATGATGAATTAAAAAATAATAATTTCATTTTATTCTTATTTTCAGCATGGAGCAGGGCTAAAGGACTTCAACCCCAAAGATTATTTGCGGATCTACATCCAGCTTTAGAGTCTGATCTCTATCGAGGAATTATTCGAGATAGACTATTTTCCGTAATTGCAAAACCAAAATGTTTAATTTGAATTTATGTTAGATTTGAAGGGGCATAGTTTTAGATTGCCTTAAACTGTTTACAGGTTCCAATATTTTCCGAGTTCCAGCCGAATATAGCGCGTGCCTTGTGTCAATATATGCACCAGTTGTTCTTTGTGAAGGGACACAGGCTAATGCGTTGTAACAACATGGAGTACGAAATGTACATAATTGTGGAAGGAAAAGTGTGGATTACTGACAAGGATCTAAACTACATTTGTACTTTAACTTATGGAGAATCATTTGGAGAATCCTCATTGCTTTACGGTTGGATTTTCTTTACAATGAAAATGCAGAATGATTTTGTTTCAGAATAAATGCATTGATCTTTAAAATTCAGAAATGCCTAAATTGCAAACTGTTAAATTTGATTTTTCAGGAACGAAACGGGAGTTCAACGCGATTGCTGCTTGTAATGTTTGTGTGTTCGCATTGACATCTGCGAACTTTCTGCTGATTAAGCAGAGGTACCCAGCAGTGCAAGATTTGTTTGAATCGAAGATGAGAAGACCTCCACGAAAGGTAAATTTCCCGACGACAGAGTATGCCTCGAAGGACAGTGCCCCTTCGGATTTATTTGTGAAGAAGGTGTGGTTGAGGAGGGATATGTTGAAGGCTTCTGAAGAAGTGACCCGCGTGAAGGAAGCAGAACACGTGAAAAAAGAAACAGCAGCGATTTTCGATGCAGTTGCCACAAAAGAAAGTCTTGTGTCGGATCACCACGAAAATCTGATGATCCACGAGAAAATCATGGCCACTTGCATTGGTTACATTTTTGGGTACGGGAACCACGATGAAAACTTGCCTTTCTTGTACATTGCCCGAACTCGCTCCAAAAGCTGCAGTTTCGTAATTCATCCGAACTGCAAATTCATGAACGTTCTTCTGACCGCTGTCTATCTGCTCTGTTACCTCACTCCAGCCATTGCTGTCTACGATGTCTGTTTCTCCCATGAGTACCACAAGGCCACGGATAGAGATTACGTGACCATCCTCATTGAATTATTTTCCCAGAACTTCGAAATCGTTATGGTCATCTACGTCATCATTGCCTTCATAACTGCTGTGGAGACCGAAAGAGGCTACTACGTTAAGGACAACAATAAAATTGCCCTTGCCTACCTAATGTCCCTCACAGGCTTTTGGCTTGACTTCATTGGTTCCTTGCCTTACATAATACTACTATTCACGCAAATCTACCAGAAAATCTACCACAATGGAACTCCTGGTACCTACGAATCCCAATATTACCAATACGTATCTCTTCTGAAATTGGTGCGACTCTACCGCTTCTACCATCACCATCTTAGCAAAAAGGATGATTTGTCCATCACAACCTTCAGATACAAAATGACACTGTCCATTTCCTCCTTTTGTCTCATGGCCCATATTCTTGCTTGTATTTTCTATGCAAACTCCTCTTGTCGAAAAGATGTCGACAAAGACGGCTTTACCGAGTTGCAGAATCCTTGCATGAATCAAGATTCAGATGAACTCACTTGGACCTATGTCTGTAAGTTCCAAAAATCACAATTAGTATTCCTTCCCATAAAACAAAAGCTGAACTTCATATTCCTCAAAATGATGTCTACAACATTTATTAAACAGTTTCGGACTCACCAAATGGAGAAAGCGCTCTATGGGAATGCAAGGCTGCGATGCTGCCTTGGCGTTGGTGGGTACGAAGTGCCTATTGGGTTGTCACCGTCATCTCAACTACTGGTGACTTTCTATTTTTCCCCACAACGCCCTCCTTAAAAATTAACAAAGACTTAATCAAGTTGTACGTAAATGTTTAGGGTTTGGTGATATTACTCCTCAAAAGATTTCTGAAATGGCTATTGCTATTGTATGCATATTTTGCGGAGCTTTCGTCCTTTCCATCATTCTCAGTCATTTCACTGTCGGGATGGCCTCAATCACGAAATTCCACAGGGAATACCTCTATCAAGTCAAACTGCTTGTCGTAAGATTTTACCTATTACCCATAGTTATATATTCTAAAGGTAATTAGTAATGAGGTTCTAATCTAATAAGTACATTGCTTCATTTTATTGAATTATAGAAGCATTTGAGAAATATTGGGCTCTCCCAATATCGCCAGGATCAAGTCATGGCCTACTTTCTAATGGTAATACTTTACTAACATTAAATTAGTGAGTAGTGCTTACTATTTTGAATTAAAAGTACAATTAAGATTTAATACACCGAGAAAATGCTTCATAATTACGAATTTTGAATATTTTGTTAGGTTTGGGACCGCAGTCGGGGTATTCCGTATCATCAAGCTACCGTAATTCTTCCTATTTGTATGCGAATTGAAGTTTGCTACGCCCTGTACTTGAATGTATTGAAGGATGTGAAAATGTTTCGACTGGAGGATCACTACATGCATCACTCGCTTCTTCGGCAAATTAGTTTACGCTTAGTTCACTCATACTACATTCCAGGAGTTTGTATTGTTAAAGAAGGTGAAAAAGGTTCAAGTCTCTATATAGTTTACAAAGGTCAAGTTTCGGGGACCAAACCTTCGGCAAACTCCGAAATTCCAACTCTCAAAAAAGTTTACAGCGTCGGTCAGGTCTTTGGTCGCTTTCCAGCGTTGTTCCGCGCAGCCAACTTGGAAGAATCGTACAAAAAGTCTTATCGAGCGGAAGAACCAACGGAAGTTCTTGAATTGACACAAATAGATATCTTGCACTTGACGGAACATTTTCCAAGCTTCTTCGACAACCTTGTCGCCCTCATCAGACATCGCTACAACAATGATGACACTGGCGACTCGCAACCCATCTTTGTCAAAACTACCAAGGTACGTGGCGGAATTTTCGATCTAACAGGATTCGCTGATATTACCAAAGCTAAAATGAAGAAAAAAGCAGCACTCCCTCCTCGAGTACCGTCAAAGCCAGTTATAGCTAAGGCTCTGGAGAAGCAATAACATTTCAGATATCAATCTACTCGTCGTATTTGTATAATATATTAATATATACTTTCTATATTAACAGCATTGTTATTATTATTATTGTTATTATTAGAAATATGAATCCTAAATTGCTTTGTATTTACTGTAATTAGTATTTGGTATCGTGTATAAGGTATAAGTCAACGTGTGTTTCATGGATACCTTTACATTATTCTTAATTAGAAATATGAATTCTAAATTGCATTGTATTTATTGTAATCTAAGTGTTTGGTATTGTCTACATTGTATAAGTCAACGAGTGTTTCAAGGATTATACATATTTAATAAAGAGGTATATTTATTCAAAAACACTTGGCAGTTCATTTATCAAATTCAATACACGATACAGTAGTAAATAAGAATAAGAAAGTTATTTTCACACGAGAAAGCTAATTATTCAGAATGCCAATTTCTTCATAAGCAAGTAGATCTGCTTGTCAACTTCAAATCCATGAAGATTGTTGGCGTCCCCTTGCAGCCTCATCAACAGTCCTCCGAATGAAACATAAGCTGATCTGAAAAATAAAGGAAAATTTTTAAATATTTCATTCTGTATTTCAGTCGAATTTTAAATTATTGACAATAATTAAATCATGTACATAAGTTCTAAAACTATTCCTAAAAGAAATCCTTACACAACTAAAACTAACATCCCAAAATCGATTTTGCTGTCTAATTAGTTTACTTCTGGGAATTTTCTTGATTTTTCGACACACATTGACCAGTCCGTGAATCTGTGATGGTGAAAAAGTGGTAGCCCCTTATGGGCACGGTACATTGAATTTTGCAATTTAAGGGGTCATTAAAACCTTGTGGAGTTCGCAAAAGGGTTCCACAAAGGGTCTCCTCAGGGCCTCTCCAGATCCTTAGGCCAGGGTCATAGTTTTGTGTGTTAATTATTGATAATCGGTAACCAGACCGAAAAGTAATGACGACAGTGACATAAATGTTGTATCCGGGTTTTCTTGGTGCGGAACGGTTGAAGCTCTAAGGGGCGCTTTGCTTTGCAAGGGGAGTCCCACCGGCGGTGTGGATAGTGGCGTGTTTTAGCTTCACAACCAGCTAACCACACTGCCACTGCGACTCCCCGATGCCAATCACTTTCTTCGAGCTTTGTCCCCACTCTCCGCTCTCTAGTCTTCTTCATCTTCGCAAATCACTTCACAAATTATCCAAAATTTCCCAAATTGCTAACTCATACATTACATTTTTACCATTTGACCAGAATTCACTGGGCTACACATTCTAGTTACTTAATTTTATGGAATACAGTAATTTCCTATCAAATACAAATGTTCTACGAATTTTAACAAATTTCTTTCCAAGGTGTCATTTCACTCTTGCGAAACAAGCCAAAGAGCAATAAGAACATCTTAGATAGATTGACACTGGCAGTAAACTAATACTGAATTATTGCGCAGCAGAAGTTCAACTCTAACGTTTTCATTTCCTTATTTGGAAGAACATTCAAAACCTGCTTTCATCTCATCATATTAAATCCTATGTTTACTTCTAAGAACGGCATATTGCCACAAATTTCCATTTGGAATGTATTTGCATTTTTCGCCGCTTCATCATCTCCCGTATCGTTTCCGAGTATTCCTATTCCAAGAACAATGAAGTAGGCGAACGAACCCAAAGTGAAAAGAGGAGAAGCAACGCAAGTAAGTGACTACTGCAGTGTACATTCCATGTAAAATAAAGTGCGCAAACAACTCCAGCAGAATATTCCGGTATAGTCTTATATCCTCCTGCCCACTCCACTCCATAGTGTAGAGGAGAAAGGATCTGCTGTACTGCAGAAAATTTCCACGTGCCCCCTGTCAATTAATCTTTGTCTCCGAAATGAGTTGCCTATATTCAAAATGGCACAAACAGAGCTAACCCCAGAAAACAATTCGATTCCAGTTCAGATGCAGAAGAAAACGAAATAACTGTATTATATATACAAGTAGAACAGTAAGTGGAGCAACTACATGCCATTTTGTTTGCCATCTGGACATTTTTTAGAACATTAACTTGCTAAATAGCGTATACATTATTAGATCCACTCACCATCCAGTCCAATCCAATCCACACACGGGTATTCCCTAACATAACAACACAGGGCGATAACATTGTTACTGCATTGGGGGGAGATAACGCACTTGCAGTGATTTTCCACTCTCCGATCCGAATTCCATCACTCCGCATCTTCTCCTTTTAACCACTAACTTCATTATTCGTTTTCACTTTACACCACTACATGCTGCCTTCCTCAGTTATCCTTTCCCATACAACCCGAACTCTCTTCTAAACGAAACACTCGATAAAGTGCCCAAAGCAGTCAGCCCTACGCCTTTTCTCATCTATAATCTATTAATCTTTGATACTCCAGGTCTTAAGACCCTATTTTCAAACTCGCTATTTTCATAACACATTTCTGTCCGAAATGGCATACATTATTTTTTACGCCTTCTTTAGTTTCGGTTAGAAAAGCCTCAAACCTTAGAAATACATTTTCAATATACATGCATATAATATAAGAAATCCGTAAAACCTTTGTTACTTTCACTGAAGGTGAAAATTCTCTGAGAAAGTTAATTTCTCCAGCTTAATGTATTGATTCACCATAAGCCAAACAACATGTAAATACCAAAAGATTAAAATCGAGATGTATTGCTTTACTCTTGCTGATGACATTGCCTGATGACGCCACGTAGAAGAAGAGATAGCGCAGTTACGTAGATAGAAAGTAAAAAAGAAAGCAAAGACGTCATCATCATATGGAATGAGAGAAAATAGAGTGCAATGCAGTATTACCACGCTACAACCCACAACACAAGAAACACAAGCAGCCGCAACCTTTGCATTACTAAGTCGGCAACGGCATTACGTCAGGTCATTTCGCACAGCTCTACTGTTTTTAACAACCGTGCATTCGATATGTCGCTTTCCGCATTTTTCAGACGTATAATACCAGCTTTGAAATATTCATAACAGTAACCATAAGCTAAATCTTAATTTAATTGCTGAAGGACTTAGGCCCAGGCCCAACACATTAAGTTCAATCGTCCCTTTTACCCTTCAGTTCCTAAAGAGTGAGATTAAAGGTATTATTGATATTATTTGTGTACTATAAGTTAACTATTAAATATCTCAATAAAGGTACATTTTCCAACAACAGTGAAAAGTAAAAAATATTCTGTAAATGTTTCTCCAATCGAACCATTTTTACAACTCCTATTAGTCTTAATAGTCGTAGCGAACAATTTCTCAATTAATTTCTAAATGTTTTTTGTACAAGAAGTATGGCACTCAAAAATGCATGTAACCCACAAATACTAAATGTCTCCATATATATAAATGTGTAACTATACGCAAGAAATGCTGCTGAATTGCAGTTTCTTTATTAAAAAGGACATTACTACCAGAAACCCCATTGCATTTAATGAGGCACGTTTGAAAAGGCGCTTACGCTGAACTGTAGTCAGCAAAACTAGGTCAGAAGGTCATCCAAATCAATAAGGAAACGTTTTTTACTTTCTCCAATTGAAGCCGCCTTCCCAAAAGTAATAAATATTCCCTAGCTATAGTTCTATTTTTGCATCTCCTGTCTTTTCCCTTCACTCCACTGCACTTTACGAGAATTTGATTGAACTATCCCAAACTAAGAATAAAACGAATAATAGTTACATTGTAGAATTGCATGTGAATGGTCGAGAGTTAGAAAGGCATTCACATTTCACATTTTATTGCAATACCCCAAGTCTTAAGGTCTTACGGTCAATATACAAGAAAACTCATCCATTTTATACAGTTTTATATACTAAATCGCAACACTGTCAGAAAACACTAATAATTAGCAGAAAATAAAATAGGTCTTTACAAGTGTCTAATTTATTTTGTAGCATTTTGTAAAATAACATTTCTTTGAAAACCCCAACTGCAGCAGAAATAAAGAAACCTTAATAGGATTGGCGATGGAAATGGTTGAATACTAGAATGGAATAAAGGTAGGTACTCCAGACACCGTAAACCGTAATGTAATTGCATAAAGTTAAGAATGTAAAGGTGAATGAGCTGCAAATAATTGCATTCAAAGTAAGGGCAATCAATTTAATCAAGAAAAGTATTATTACTGTACAAACTTGCCTTTTGCTTACATTTGAAAGAAAAGTTATGTACCGCAAGGACTGTAATGCACAATAGACTACTTTAAGTATGTACTTAGTACTCACTATTTAAAATTGCAGTGCAATAGCCTAAATAGTACGATGCATATAAACGTAACAGTACCTTGTGACTTACGATCGATTCATGCACTCAATGCCAAGTAATCATGTCTTTCTCTGCTCGATACTGTTACGTAGTTACGTTATAATACCTAACACACAAATAACAGCAGTTTAACTCTCAATGTTAGTAAAGACCATTGCACAGGAGACTGCTGAACTAGGACATAGGACTACAGTGTCCAATTTTAATTCTATGGGGTCCAATACCCAAAATGGACAAAAACAATGTAGATCTACAAAAATAATACAAGAAATGCTGTTAAGGAGAAAATATCCCCATTAAAACTTAGAAAATGAGATAAAATATCGTATTGAAATCACTATCGTCAAATATAATAATATTACATTACATTTTGCATGAATTTGCCATTATCAACTAGTAATTAAAATGTCCGTCCACATCTATATTTAAAATACCTAAAAACGAACATAATAAAACCCGTGTTGTATCATTCAAAGAGAAAAGTAAAAACCGTCATAGCGTCAAGCGGTCTGATCTACTCTATTTATCTTGGTTTCTGTTTATTGGTACATTATTAGCAATAGTTGATACCACGTAGAGTTTTATTACAAGGACAGGACGTGTTCCTGGGATAAAACAAATATTGTGACATTGTGCTACATGACATTGTGCTTTACATGGGTATAAAATAAAAACATTTGCCATTTTATTGGTCACCATTGTAAATGGTAAAATTTATGAATTTCTCGGGGACACCAGCAGTAACCAAAAGAATTGCGAATTGAGACGACCAGACGACAGTAAAGCTTGTTCGAAAACTTATTTAGCCTTCGTTAACACTTTACAAATGAAAATGCTTTTTCTCTCACCGAAACTAAATTGGGGTACAAGATGGTATACCTAATTTTTAACACAACAAATAGATAAGGTAGTAAAAAAAGCGATAGAATACTTCAATACTCAATATTGACAGAATTAGACAAAATAGCATTTCTGCTGGATGTAAACATAGGTATAAACAAAATTGCTGTCTCAATCTCAACATAGGGCACTATATGCTCGTATAAATATATTTATAGCGTTCTACACATGAATGTGGCTATACTCGCAATTAGCGATGAGTCAAATGACAGGCGATGTAAATGACTAGTGTAGTTACTTTTCTCACTACTGCAGTGTTGCGCTGCATTTTATTAGTTACACCCTCCTTAAATTCATTTATTCATATTGTATGCAATCCATATAAAAATAAATTCTCCATACTTAAGTAGAAACTGCAGTTAGGTATCTGAATGACACGACACCACATTTTAGTTTAAATTGAGGATGTGAAGAAACGTGAATTAAAAATTTAAAATATTTGCACACGAAAGAATCGTCATCACCTTTAGTGGTGTAGAAATATGAAATTGCAATATCATTCATTTATTAACTAGAAATAGAGCCAATCCAGGCCAGGCTCTTTCTCTGCTATAGATAATAGAGTACAAAGATGTATAGAGAGAATGTATGAAGTCAGTGCTGAAGGAATAGAAAAGATTTAGTAGACCCCTGAGAAGAAGTATTATTGTGTAGAAATGATTGATGCACATAGAACTTAATACTATGGACTGAGTACATAATGTTATAGTGCAGACTTAAAAAAGAGCTAAATGGAAATGGAGATACTCTTGCTCAAGTTGATTACAGAATCACATAGAGCTATTTAGAAGCTATGTCATGTAGTTTGCATGTGTGCAGAAAGAATTTCTACCTGTGCATTATATCATACTCATACCAATGTACCTAACATGAACAGCATCCACTTGGAGATAACCTCCTCACAAGGAGATACCTTGAAACTCCCATTAAAAATTCCCATATTCATACTTTTGCACTACATTGTACCCAACTACATCATCGTTTGTCTTTCCTTCCCTCTCTAAACTCTAAACATAAAGTACACACTATATTTCCCTATGCTCTACCATACAAACAAATATTATATTATTTATTTATTATAAGCACTATACTTACAAACATTTATGCCCCTTTACCACGAATTTATACATTCGGATTAGACATCGATATTTAAAATTACACCTGTGATATCCAATTACCTTCTCAATATTGTAATTTTCCCCGAAAATGAATAATGCCAACACATGCATTCATAATTCATACCAATATTGAATTTCAATGTGTTAGGTAAAGGAATATATTGGAAAACGTAACTTGCTATAGAAGATAGCAATAAAATCTACCATATCATTATAGCTATTGCTATTGCTATTCATCCCTAAAAATAAAGATTTCAAACTTTGATGTTCTGGCGACGAACTTTTAGAGATACTCTGAATGTACATAATCTGAGTTTGATAGCGCAGAACGAGTGTTTGATGATATGATCGTAATGGTATCCGGGAAGAAGGACTAAGATCCTGATGTTAATGAGGGCAAAGTATGTTTGCATTATTAGTTAGTGGATTCGGGGAATCGGAGTTATTTGGACATGAAGTGCGAGGGCTGTGAAGTTCTGCTGCAATGCAGTAGGCACCGCAGACAGCGCAGCAGTAGTTACTTTTAAGTCATGCAGGCAGAAGCAGGCAGTGCATGGAAGAAAAAGAACAAACTGGCTGCAATGTATTTATTACTTCTCTCCACAGCCAACAGAACAGGGTGAAATACGGCAATTTAAGCCCAACGTTTTCTGTTTATAGACTAAATTCAAATAATATTACTATGCTTTTACTGCACTCGAAACAATATACAATGTTTCACATTCACAGCGCAATATTTCATTGGATACTTTACTTTGTCTCTAATGAGCTCTGCTCAGTGCAAAGCAAAGCATTTTAAACTCCGGAATCAGAACAAGAACTGGAATTAAGAACCAACTCAATTCCAACTTTGAAGATTCCTTAGCCTATAACATACTCCTTTTTTAATACCATTTCACAGATAAGTGGTTCCTCCTTATTTCAGTATGACTGATGAAAGTACAGTAAATTTAGTTCTTACGTTTCATTCAAGTGTAATTTTACATATTGCATTTGATAGTTTTGCTATCTAAACTAAATTAATCCTCGCTTCATATTAGTTGTACGTGAATTACATAAAAGATAAAGTTGCGTTATTGCAGACTGGAGGCACACAACACTAAAACTCAGTGACAGTGTTCTGTATCAATCTCCGGTTTGATATTGCAGTAGTAATGCCAAGTTGGAGAGTTAATAAGGACTACAAGGAAAAGAGGAAAACACTTTAAGCCACTTACAATCACTGCTTAGACTTTAACTTACATAAATAAAGCATAATGGTATGTTTTCTCTGTTATGCTGGCGCTATGCAGAGAATTGATCAATAATATACAACATACTAGTTATGTGCTAGTGTAACTCAAAAGCATCATATCATGACTAATATTGGAAAACATGTAGCAGCATAGGTATTATAATATTATTCGTTTGTTGGTATAGATCCTATTGGGAGAAAAGGAGGGGACAGGCTACATTTATAGAATAAACTATAAGCCTAGCCATTAATGTTAATATATTTTGCACAGTTGTGTTTGTGTTGCGAAAGTTGACGGGATATAATAATACAAATGCTGCTAAGTACATAGTTAACCTAGAATTACAACAATCACGTCATGCGTAATGTTTTCAGAATGCAAAATCCACTAAATTACCAACTATAAGAATATTTTAAACCAACTCTAACAGTAAACCATTTCATGACTCATTTCTTCCTCCTCCCCACTCATTCTAATTCCATTCAATCCAATAATAGTCCTAATAATCGGAATTGTCTCCTATAATGTTTTTACGACGGCAGGCAAGAACCACCAAAACAAGCACAAACGTGCAACTCTACGACTATACAAAGCTCACTATTTATGTACACTACATTGCACTATCCTCTTTTCATGGACTATATATGACCATTAAGGGTCTGCTCACTTCCGCTCTCATTCGATTATTCGCATAGGTACTTTTCCTGGAGAAATGCCAACACACAGAATCCCTCTACAAATAACTGAGCCTCAGCAATCCTTACTTTCTGTACGCTGAGAATACCAAAGGTCAAAGTAAAATTAGAAAACCCCGACAGGAAAACAAGAATTCCTTATTTTCAAACTTTTTCGCTACCACAAAAATTCCAGTCCTTATACAAAACTGAATTACTATTCCACTATACTCTGAAACAGACTTCAGGTTCAGCAAACTTTTCTAGCAACATCACATTTCAAAATCTCAGAAATTGCATTGCTTTTTAGAAAAATATTGTAGCTACTGATTTAGAGATTAATTCGGATTTTTCGGATATATAGGTAACAATCAACGTAATAATGCAAATGTTGCAGGTCATTTTCTGGACTTCATCTCTGAAGTTCCCAGGAATATCCAAAATAGTTAAGAAACGACCTGACAGTGACATTTCCTGTTTCTTTTGTGCATATTTTGTGACAGCCTTTAGAATTTCTTCCCCTTTTTATGTACTTCTGGTCATTTGAGTAAAGAGACGAAAGTTATCTTATTCTTGACTGAATAGTAATGCAGAATAAGTATGCATTAAAGTGGGAGAATTAATCGGTACTTGGGTTGTCAATATTGAGGAATATATCATGTGGTAGTGTGGCTGGTATGATGTGAAATTTAATGTGTATGCAATACATGTATCTGTTTATGACCGGAATCGACCTGATAAAAGACACAATAGTTACTTAGGAAGAGGAAAGAGAGGAAGAAAGAAAGAGCACCCAAAACTCACCATAGGCACACACATCCTTTAAGA
This sequence comes from Yoshiicerus persimilis, assembly GCA_020352615.2. NCBI lineage: Eukaryota > Metazoa > Arthropoda > Collembola > Entomobryomorpha > Tomoceridae > Yoshiicerus > Yoshiicerus persimilis. Next base: position 42,885,199 of record CM036941.2, read on the forward strand.
TATCTGCAATGCAGACAGACTGGCACAAGGGCCAGCATCAGCATCTTTTCGCATCAAAACTACAAACCACGTAGTCAGCTCTGTCCCAGAACACCAATGAATAAGCAATCCCTTCAAGCCCCACATATGGCACAGCATCGAATAACCCAAGAATCAAATCATACGCCCTTATTACACAAATCTCACTTTCCACCATCCAATTCGAACATTGCAACAATTTCCAATTTCACTAATTCAAATTTCATAAACCATTTCTACTCTATTTCCGAAAAAAGAGTATCATAAAACGAAATAACTACGAAAAGTTTAAATCCAAAAGGATGCAGAAAAGTTATTGCTTCTCCGTAACAAATAGTACTACTCTCTATAAATAAAACATTTAACCTTTGTATAGTAATGAGACCTTCAGGTAACGAAGAAGAATAATCTTACGAGCACATGTAATGACATATTGTTCCATTTACAACTTTGTCATTGTCATTGTCACATTTTACGCAAAGTTATAGCTTTGTTTTCTTGCAAAAGGCAATACTCATAAATAGTAAATGTAAATTAAATTACAACAGCAAATATACTATATAATACTCAGCTATCTACAGTTTTGGGTGTCAGGATTTGTTTTCTTGCTATTTAGCTTAACAGGTTATCATTATTACTACATAGGTATAAATAATTGTCATTTTGTACAGCTCAACTAGAGTTGGTTCTTATGCTATTCCTGAATGCCCACTAAGTGGTGCAGTTTATTAACTAAGGTTTCTCGTGCATTACATGGACTGTGTGAGTAGGCAGCTCATCTAATTGAATATGTTATAGGTATAAATGTAGCTGGTTAGGTTAATAAAACTAAAGTCAAGGAACGACTATCACAAAATGCAATCCTTGGCTGATTGTGAGTTTTTATCTTTATCTTCATCTACTTACGATTAGCTTACTGTGTTAACTAACTCCATTTGAGCCAACGTTAACATTATCATCACTAGTCCTGGCCTGGCTTCGCTTATGGAAAATATTAATAGTTTAACTCTAAACCGTACTTACTTTAGTTAGCTACACAATTATATTCCATCTTTCTTCTTGCATGTTACACACTTATATATCTACTATTTACAACTTACAGGGTACTCAAAAACAAATGATCTCCCTTCCTCATACTCCTAATTAGCCACCCTCCCACATGCATCTTACTAAAATTACTTAAATATTCATGTAGCAAAACATCCTGCAAACTGCAATAAAATTTCTTGAAATATAAGCTACAACTAGAATTTCCTTTTACCACAGAAAATAATATCTAACTATTCATTTACGACATACCTGCTATACAGTACTATGTTTAAACAAAAATTTGAGCTAAATTTTCAACTAGTTCATCATATAACACAAATACGCAACATTTCACCACAATTCTCACAAAAGACATACTAGAGCTCAATGTACGTGTCTCTTGCAACCCATTTAAGTTACGTGTACAGAAAAGGAACTCTGCAAAATGACTTCCGTAGCCTTCCAGCTTTTTGGTTTACGTCATATTGCATTTCTAGCAAAAAGGGACGATATATAGTTTAAATAGTGATTGTAGTAACAGAAAGCTATACCTACTTAATTAAAAACCGCAATTTGGTAAGAAAAATTATGGTTCTAAAGAAGATCGGCAGAACAATGGTGAAGAAAAGACGTAGAAGAAAGAAGAGTAAGCACGGTACTGGAATAAATAAAGGAAGAAGCCTACAGGACATTATAAATAACAATAAGGATGAGATATTAAAATGGATTGACTGGACGAATGACGTATTTGAAAAAATGATGTGAAGTGGAATGGAATAAAATAAGTTTGGAAGGAGAGGAGGATTATAAAAGAGTATGGTGTATCCTTAGCGTATTCTAAAGTATGTACCTGTAGTAAATGTATGAGGTAATGGAAAGTTGCAAACTGTGATATGGAGATGTGTGGTGTTTTATTTTCATTGTGGTGTTGTATTAAGGAGTTTTGGTAGGAAAGGTTCTTTGTTGAGTTGGAGGTGATGAAAAAATGGATGGACATGAACCTTTGATGTAGCTGGCCAATCCCCGTGAATTGTAGCTGGCGGGAATAGTGGCTCTCTTTGTTCGCTTCTTTTGTGCTGAAGAAGTCTCCTTGGGTTTTGGTGCAGTCGGGGTCGTTCGTCCGTCATCGTTGCTATGCTCCGCTCTCTCTGCAGCCACATTACATAACGCCACTCCACAAGGACCTACCTACCTACTGCTTCATGACATAATCTCAGTCCATCCTACTCCGCTGCAGAACCCACTCCAGTCCACGGACACACTAGACACTCATTCGACCAAATCACAAGAAACAAGCCAAACGAGACCAAGTCAATGTCAATGTCAGAGGAGAGGAGTTATGCTAAGCGATCCTCACTCTCTTCTCCGTAGTCCGCAATAACAATGCTATTCCAAAGAGGTACTTTCGTTACCACTCTCCTGTTTATAATTATCCTACTAATGTTACCACAATTTAATATAATTTCTTGTCCAGTCCACAGATAAAATCTCCCACAATGCGATCTAAGGTACTTTGCAAAAGTTCTGCAATTGTCTTTTGTCTTTCTACTACATAATGAACATTCTCTATATATTAAATCGGGTCTTGGTTCATTCAAAACTAAATTGTAGCTTAACTACAGTCATAACTAACTTAAATACAATTTTAGTTACGTTTTCCCCGTTTACAGTCAAATGATTTACATATTATATCATTCTCTACTACAAACTACATTGCTCTAAGCGTTATTATACGTCCTATTTAGAGAAACTAGTTAATACTACTTAATTGTGGTAATATTACTACACACTACAGCCACGCAACACTATAATACATACAGGAATTGAAAATTCAACATTCAGGTACATATTGTACAGAAACTACTATTTGCAATAATAAATAAATAGTTTTCCTCTAACTGAACTAGGTAAGTAAGCTAGCTAGTAATTACCATATTGCATATCGTCAGCTATATAGACTTTTACGTTTCGAGATATAGAATAGCAAGCACACACATATAGCAAATAGCAGGACAGGAATTACATTTCTATTATTTGAGCAAACATAGAGTGCATAGCAAAGCCAAACCACCCGCACCTGAGCCAAGTCAGCCTGAGAGTATTACAGTACAGGGTCATAAGTATATAAAGTACTCCGAGTTCCGCTTTATTAGTTTTCAGATTAGAGTTACTACTACAGTATAATAAATAATAGTCCGTAGGTTTACTATTGCGAAAGGAAAAGGATTGTATAGTATAGATATATCCAGAGGAGAGGAGTCCAGTCGAAGAGTATAAGAGTATAGCGTTGCAGAGAGGAGTAAAGCAGAGTCCAAGTTGAGTCCAGGCCAGCGATGGTGGAGAGTGCATGACATGAGAGTATTTGATGGTGTAATGGAATAATATGAGTATGAGTTGCATTGAATCGAGTATGATACAACAATGCCTTGATAATTACATAAAATGTAAAATAAAAACACTTGGCACAAGGTTTCTCTCCTTTTTCCGACGCCAAGGCCAGGCCAGACCAAATCACAGCCATTGCAATGCAAACGAAACTAAACTACCAAAGTCAAGTCAACTCGAATGATCATCATCACAGCAGCCTTCCTTTTTTCACCTTCCTAGCACAGTATTTCATACAAACACACTCCTCTACACGGCTACTCCACTAATACTTAAATATTTCAACCTCTTACATACTACTTACAACAATCATCCCTAATCTATATTATTTACAAGTAGGTATTAACAGACCCTAGTTTTCCTTTTCATATACATATCAACTCACATAAAAAATAGGCAAAAACCATACCTAATCATATTTATACCCTGCCATTCAATTTACACAATACAATAACTGTCCTCTCTTACACTCACTTTTGCCCTATCTATTTATACACTTATCGTAATCTCATCGCTTAATTTAACCAGGTACTTGCTTTAAATCTGATTTCCTAGATACTCTGTACTGTCCGTACCCAAAGTCCAATATGAATGCACCTGGACCTAAGGGGGACGTTACATAATCGCCAAACTGATACATTGCTTACGTTTTTCAGAAGTACATGTCAGTTTCATTCTTATATTTTTACTGGTTGTCATTGTCCGTGTCGTATAATGAGCATTTGTGTCTTATGCGTCAAAAATAATAAGAAACAAGTAATATGTAAGATTTTTGAAGGAATTTCATACCTGAAATATCGGTTACGAAATAAAATCAATAAAAAGCCTAGTTTTTGGTTTGAATACGATGATTGCATTAGAACTGAGATAATTTTGGTTTAGTATTGTATCTGTCATTGAGACATGTTTTTGAGAGTGCACGCGCTGGCAATGTCATTATTCGCCGTACACAAAAGGTAATTATGGTATAGCTTACCCTTGGTATGGTAAGTAGGTTAGAAATGACAACAAAAAATATGACGTGTAAAAGGAAATATCTAAATATTGGAATTCAGTTTGGTTAGCACGAGTCGTTTGGAATTTAGGTATTGAATGTGTCGTGACTGCACGTCCACGGTAGGCCAAAATGTATTCAAATGTTGTAATGATGATGTTTCATGGATTTTTGTATTAATCGTACTGTGTCGATGTCGTCTGTCCTGTCCGTTCGTGTTTCTCTTCTGTCTCTGCCCTCGAGTCCACTTACTACGTTTTGATGTCTGATTTCCCGTGTTCAATTTTTGTGCACGCAAATGCAATTTAGAGATGATTCTTTTGTATGCGGTATAACTACGACTACGTAGTGTATCAATTGGTCGGTTTGGTTTTGGTTTGTTTCTGCCTCTAATAATAAAAGTGCTGACTATCTGTATTTTCGCATTTGAGTGTGTTTGGTCGTCAGGATTTGGATTAGTGTCAACGTTAGGGTTGGATCGGGTAGCATAATGGGGCGACTATGGTATTAAAGGATACTTATCTCTTTGAAAGACTCAATTGTCTTGGATTGTCTCCTGAGTCTCCTCACTCAATTGATCCTTACGTAGTTGGCTCGATTCTCTTTTAATTCGCTCAGCTCATCTCTTCATTCTCCTTTGATTTGACTTCAAGTCTTTGCATTAGCATTGCATTTCCCGTCCGTTTGGCCTGGCATTCCTTGTTGCTGCCTTTATCTCATTCTCTGAATGCTTTCCATGCTCCTCGCTAATTCACTTATGCATTTAAGTATCAATTTATGCAGGGAATGTGTGAGTATGACTTTATGATAGCTAGAGTAGGCAAAAGTTCTAAACTACGCAGTAATAGATAGTGGTAAATTAAAATAAATGTCGGAAAGTCTACTGCTACGAGAAAGAGAGGCTAGTACTGTTGACTTCCTGTTTATAAAAGAAAATTCTAATGGCTCATGAATTCTCGGTAGTAAAATACGTCATTAGTGTACTGCTGCACTGCACTGTAAGAAAACCAAGTATAAAACAGTCCGCTCCACTTATTAGACTACCTATTGTATACACATATTATTATGCAAGCCGATTCTCCTTCGGAGAATATGTTATGTGTGTGGCCAGGCCAGCCAATAGGCAGTATGTCCAATAAATAAGAGAATAAAATGCACTAGACTAAAAATAGGACAAATAAATCAGAGTTCAGTATGCTCGAGTAATAGAGTAACATAAGAATTGAATAAATGATCCTCTCTGGAATGGAAAATATCGATAGAAGTCCTGAATTAGTCATTCGCCTCTCTTTATTTGAAAATATCATCAGAATCCATATTAATTTCATAGTAAGTAGTATGTTAAATGTATTGTACAGTACAGTTCAATATAAGGTGGAGTTATTACAGATTACAACAGTACACTAATTACTTTACAAATAGGTACAGAGTGTGAGTACTAGTAGAGTATTGTAGGAGTAGCTCTATTCTATTATAAACAGTACAGTAAACTTAGCTTACAAACTAAAATGCTGGATCTTACAAAGGACGCAGTGAGTTTCTCACAGAACAGAAGGAGCAGAACACAGAAGCGAGAAGAACTGATTTACCTTCAAACTTTGCATCATCACATCATTCAATTATTCGTACAATCATTTCGTAACCATAAACTTACAGGATACACTTATGTATGTATTTACGTGGAACGTGGAGCAGCGAGTCGAGTCAGACAAGACAGCAAGACAAGGCGAACTCACAAAAAGTGTAATATTATAATAGAGCACCCACGCGCATGTAAATCTGCAATGCAAGTACACGCCAAGGTTCTCTTTCTTCGTTTTGTTCTACTCTCGCCTTGCTGCCTTCCCCAGCGCCATTTTTTGCACAATTCTTCACTCACCTTCACCTTTGACCTTCTCATGACTCATTTCCTCCTCTCGCCGCTCTCACTGCTCCTCCGCCGTAAACACATACAGTCTACACACGTACTACGGCTACTCTACAATCCCACTCTACCAACAACTCTTCACTTCTACACTACAACAGTAAGCACACATGAATTGCATTGACACGAGCACTCGATTCGACTGGACTGGATCCGATCTTCAGATGCACTTCCACTACATGCAATCTCAGGTGAACTCTGACGAATTTCCAACCCCAAATGTCGTACCAGACCATGCATTTACACGATAGTCAAAAATAAAAACGCTGCAAACACAGCTCTGGTACTCATCTGGGGTCACATGTCCAAAACTGAAGACCGGAACTTCTCTGCTTCTCTTAGTGCAATCCTTCGTGTAAAATACCTAGCCCTCCTCCCTTAGCTTCTGCAGTATGCTAATGTGTTAAGTGGCAGATGTCGTGTAATCGGGTAAGAGTAAGGAGTCAGAGTCAGGGGCAGCATTATTATCCACTACAATAATATCCTCACACGCTTCCATCAATCTTCCTACACTCTCAACTACAATCAATTACGTTCTCACCACAAAAAGCTTTTTCCGCACACCAAAACTTGGATTTTCTACTTAACTTCTCTATCAGCAACTCTATCTCCCGGAAAATACACTTTCTCGAACCTAATCTAATGGACAGGACACGGATGGTCAAGGACAACCAAACCTCTCCGAGTTCAACGATCAAGTTTACTGTACAAAAGAGCCTTTCTACAATATCAACGTATCTTCTTGTATATAGCAACAACTTTTCGACGCTCCTTACTTACTTTTCGAAAGAATCAATGAAATTTACAGAAAAGATCTAATGTAAAAGTAATAAAACTCTTTCTGTCCTTAATAAGTCAAACTTTTAAAGGAGACGTGAGAAATAGTTGTAAACCCGGAATAAGTTAGCATATGGATGTTGCAGTGCAGCAATAGGAGAGAAAGAAGTTGTGTGTTAATAGGCCAGGCCACGTCATCGTGGATTGCTGCAAGGCAACCCATCTGGTTGGTCCGGTTTGATTTCTAGCCATAAAATCTGTTTTACTTAGAAGGAAGGTTATGGACGGAGTGGTTTAGTAGGCTCAGACTGGCCTAAGAGAGTTGAGGAAGGAAAGTTCGGCGTGGCGTGTGCCTAAATGTCGTTGGAATATTCAGAGCAGGATAATGGAGAGAGAGATGTGAATATTGGTGTTGACATGACACGAGCGGACTTGGTCAGAGTTGTACTGGAGGTGACTGTCGAGAAACGGGTTGGAAGTGACTGAGATACCACCAGCTGTGTTCACTCGATAGATCAACACGTAGCGAACTCAGAGTGGTTCCCACTCACTCAAACCCAAATGCCAAAATCCGTCGTTTATATAGGCCTCGGCGAGCCCACTTTTTTAAAACACTACGGAAGAGCCACATTTCCCTATTGATTTGCAATCATTCACCTTTCTCTCCAACTATAACTTTAAAACAATGGGTAGTAAAATCAGAGCCACGTCGACAACGTACTCGCTATTTGTATATCCAGATACGTAGATTCAGGTACTTAGCAATAACACACGGTCATACGATATTCACTCCACTCCATCACAAAATTTCAGTGGAAAACTTTAGGGGTATAAAATCATCCGGTTGAATCCGGTTCCGAAACACATTCACGCCACGTTGTCACAAGCTGATGTTATTTTAGGTCAAGTTATGTCAACTCCGTGTCATAAGTAACCACACCACACCACTCTGTATCAAATACATGTCACAGGTACATAAGAATCATCCAGGCTTTAAATCTCCACTTTTAATTAACATTTCAAACCATATAGCATAATACATCACACAATAATCACACACTAAACACAAAGTTGATCCACAGCTTTTCCTGTGGTTAAAGAGCCAAACCAAGGAACCCGGAAGTCATAAAGTAATCATAACATTTTATTACATAGGTATCCACCTAAGTCCACAATGCTTTGGGAGCATGGAAAAATACTAGAACCAACTATTGTCTATTTTCCTCGACAACCTAATAAATAAACTACCTAAACTCTCCATCTAAGAGATTCGTTCGTAGCGTAACCTAATAATTTAATGCGCAAAGGGGTTATCTGGTTATCTCACATTTTGGGTTCGGACTTTCTTCAACCATTTTCGAAATGGCGTCCCTCGTAGGGTCCGGCATGTCATAATGATTAATAGGACAGTTTAAATTGTGAAAAGAAACGTTGCTGCTGTATGAACAAATGCTTTGTAGTTAGTAAGTCAAGTGAAGCGTCTTTCTTCACTCTTTCAATGCACATTCCCTGAAACGGGTAATTTTCATTTTATTTTACTAGGCAAAAACAGTGTTTCTTCCTTTGCTTTGCTTGGCTTCATTGATTTACTTCCTTCTTATGTATCTGCTAAATGTAAGGGTAGGTAGTAATACTTATTTTATGCCTGGTTGTTAGTTTACTTTTGTTCTCTTGTTTGTCTTGCATGTCTATTTATAATATTCAATTGACTTCCAACAACGATATGCACGTGCAGTTTCTACTCTTCACTCCTCTAACGTTTTTATAGCCCGTCAACGCCAACGTGACCAATTGTTACAGTTCCCTGCTACACTAGACAAACGTACTCAGTCAGAGTCAGAGTACTCGTAATAATATGATAGAAAATCCTAAACCAAGCTGCAGCTCTTATTTATCTCACTAATTTCGCGATATCCTTTTCCGCAGTGCAGTGTATTGTACTGTACACTCATTTAGACACAACGTGTAGAAATTCTCCTATACATGTCATGAAGTCAGTCATACTAACTAAATACACACAGTTAGCAAATTACACAACCAACCAAGCAATAATAATCCAAGCTGTAGACTATAGACTGCCTACTTGCCAGTACTAACGGCTAATATATAAACTACCTTTAACTTTGTATGTATTATTTATATCAACCCATTTATTTAAACTCCTTCCTACACAATGCAATATATAACTGCACATACCAAAGCAAAGCACAGCACATCACAGCAGGGCACAACTGTACAACAACTAGCTATAGACATATTCAAGTAGCTTTTTAGCTCCTGTACAATACCATACCAATGCGAAACGCTAAGAAATGTAGAAACGAATATTGCACAAGTTGTAATAACTCTATGGTGGTCTAAATGCTTACATACATACAAATATTAAAAATATTATTACGTTTACACTACAGTTTCCCTCTGGCCTATTTACCTCTACTTCTGCTCTGATACAAAGTAAACTATCCTCCTAGTGTGCAAATTACATACCAAACGCTGCATCTGCACTCTCTCTGTGATGTGTCACACAACAGCGCTAATGATATTAATACGACACAAAGTATTCCGGCCTATATGGACATCTAACGACATTTCTTTCCCAATTACCAGGCCTAGCTCCAAGTTGACAGCATCCTAATTCCTTAAAGACACATGCAGATTACTCATTTGCCAAATACACCAGCACCATTTTATATTTAGTTATATCCTACATACACTACAAACACTAGAATTCTGGAGAACTCGTCTGCTCTTGCTTAACCTAGTCACTCTCTTACAAAAAACATGAGTAACAGCAAATCTCGCACTTATACAATTACAAATATTCGTTCAACATATTCTTTCACATAATACACTGCCATTTTTTCGCTTCCATTTATCTCGCCATCTGCTCTCTTTGTGTGATTCATACTCTATGCCTCTTCGGCTGAGAAATGCAAAATGTCCCCTTCCTATTATGTAGCATGCCCCCTCCTGTGTTGCACAATCAATTCAAATTCATGTCTCGTATAATTCTTGCAGAAGTAGGATCCCATGATTTCAAATCTGCAATCTGAACGGAGGAATTAGTTCCCAATATTTACCTGCACTCAAATGTCGGTAAACAATCCTTATCTTTCACATACCTATATAAAAGACTGCTTGTCTGACCAAGACCAACCCCAATAGAATATTTACTGACAATAGTAATACAAAGCATGTAGCCGCCGTAAAATGAAAACTGTTCTCCCTTTACTACTTTACGATCACTCCACTACACTACTACACTGTGAAAGATGAACAGAATATTAGAGACAACGAAACCAAGTTCATATTCCGTTATAAAATACTACATAATATGTCTTGCAGTACAGTACAGTACAGGAGATATGAACAAGTAATCCAAAAGAACTGAATTCCATACCTAAACTAACTACTAAACTTTTTATTATAACTAACAGAATAACGGAGCTTCATTCATTCCACCAAAGTATAACAGAGCTTTATCTACCTACGCCTTCCCATATATATTTATTATACCATTCGCAAGAGTAAGACTAAGACACTGAATTTACTGCCTTTTGAATTAAGAATACTAGCTTTTATCCTCTTATCCCTACAAATACAAAGAAGTAACTTCTCATCGGGCCAATAGCACCGAATTGCAAAAATGAACGCGTACGGACTACTTCCTCAAATTAACTCGACCATAAGCATTCATTATTCAACAGAGCGACTAAATACAAAAGTATGCAAACTAACTTATTACGAATCAAAACCCTGCACGATTTGGTTATTCCTCCTTTAAAGTCATTTCTAAAATTAGTATGAATACAGGGTCTATCAATATTCACTCATTCTCCAATTGTTTCCAAAAATTACGACTTATTTTACATTTGTTGTAATTGCAGAGCGTTTGAAATCACTTCCTATACGACTATGACATTTGGATCTTTGTGAATTGTTCTGCCAAGCCAATCTTAGTACTAAATGTCCATATAAAGAAAATTATTACAAACCTCATCGCAAGATTTGTTTGTTCATTTAAAATTCAAAGGTGGAACTGTGGTGCACTTAATGATGTCAAAGGATGAACAAGAGCTTAAGTACTTAAGAAGAGATTTGTATAAATATTACATTATTGGAATGTAGACTTTGGAAACGTACATAACAACTTTAGTAGTACTAAAAAGAAAAAGGAAGGTTTTACTTGCGTTTCCAGCGGACCGCAGTCCCCCACACAAGGGTTATAGTTAAAGTAGTACTATAATGTAAGGTAAAGGTAAATACATACAATTCACAGCAAATTGAACACTAAGTCTATACTACATCTATTTTAAGGGTAAATCTCTTACATAATATCGCCAGTAATGTAAAGTAAAGAAGATTTGGTAACTCTATGGTATGTTAATGCCAGGAATACTTTCACAAAAGAAAAAAAATACTTACAGCCTAGTAGCCGCAACTTCATTTGTTTCATCTCCTTCGATCCGGTAGATTTTACCAAACATGACGTATTCAAAGGAGTCTGCTTTAGACGGGCCTGTATCCATTGGACTCCAGGGGTCAGCGCTTTCCCCGTACCCATCCTCACGCAGAGTTGTAGCCAACACTAGCCGGAATTTGTCACCTAAAATTCAACAAGAAAGTCTCTATTAGTTGTCCCGAGTCCCTTAACTAATATTAAAACTAATAATTACGCCCTAAACCTAAAATCCCGTTTCATACTCTTAGGAAGACTAAAAAATAACAAGTACTGCTCTATAAAGCTTCTGCAAAAGTGTTGTAACATGATTGTAACCTTAACCAGCTGAAACAGAACCAAAACGCTTGTGCATATCTAAAATAGATATAATGACCATGGAACAGGAATAATGATAACAAATACAACTGTAACAGAGCATAAGCTTCTCAGCATTGAGTCACCAATGCAAATTTGATAGGAGCTTTACAGGAGAAGGCTATCCTATCTACTCCGTACTCGATTTTCCTCATGGTAGGTGGGGTTAGAGGAATTAGTGCCAATTGCTATTGCTTATATATTACTGCTATAGCCTAAAGATAATTTTTTTAATTTCTAATCGCAAGTTTGGTTTTAATTAGGTTACAAGACTCCTTACACTAAGGAAGTAGTAGCTGTAATACAATACTTGATTTCCTAAGTTTTCAGAGGAATTTATTAAAATATGAATGTAAACCTTTAAATATTTCTAACTATATACTTCTGAGTTTGTACTGGAGTATTTTGATGGCAGTAGATGTTATAGTTGCTACGTGTTGTTTTGTACAGTAAAAAGTGTATTGAATTATTAAATAGTAAGTCCTATGAGAAGTTGTGTGTGGATAGTACGAAAAAAGGAACAAGCAACCACATAGCAGCAGAAAACAAAAATAACAGAAAAAGAGAGAAATGTCTGAGGCACGTCAGATTAAGTTGGCTAATGGATTGAAAAAGTTAAAGCTGAGTTTTACAGAGTGGACCACAACAAGAGAACCAAGTTAATATCAGAATCAGTCGTTTTGACATGGCCTAAAAGCAACCCGGAACTAAAAGTTGTTTGCCGGCATGAATTCGAATGGTTTGTCTGGCTGGTTATTTCACGCTAACACCTATCTCATCTGTCTTCGTGGTTTCACTCTGTCCTCCCATCCCATACTCACCACACCACAGAAGTACTATCAGAAAAATACCTTTCCATTAGGTACCCACCTCAAACCCTGCAATGCGAAATCCTTCCTCACACATTCAATAATGCAAAACTTTCATGCTATTTCACGAATTTAGATTTAGTATTCAAAATGCATTAATTTATTCTACAGGTTAGCAACTTGAAAACAATATTACTGTCAATATTACAAGCGTAGGTATTATTTTGTGTTTCAAAGTTATGTGGGGGTCAACTAAAACGAATTTTTCATTCTCACATAAATTTGCTAATATTTAAATGAAAAACAAATTGAGAAGTATTTAGTTGAGATCAGTACTTTTTCTTAAAAAAGTCAAAGCTGCAAGTTTTTGAGATTTTTATTATCTGAAAAATTCGGGAACGAAAACGTTTTATCTTCTATTCTTCAGATTTTGATAGCAAGGTTTAAAAACTTTTATATTGGTACTTTTTGGGTTTCTCGCCAAAGTTAAGTCATTTTTATTTCGATAAAAGCAGAGTAGTGTACTTGTCCCAGTTCCCGGTTTGGTGCATTTCTATCAATTTGCACTAAAAGATTCTTATACTTGTACTGTACAGATAAAATTGTGGATTGCCTATTTACATTACTGTAATTGGGCACGATTAAACATTAAACTATTACACGGTAGAGTATTTTTAGTGGAGTCTTGTCCTAATTGCTATATAGTTTGTATGTAAATATTTAGGAACGAGTTCCCCTTAACTGATTAAATGAAATGGTAAACTAAGGATTAGTGGAGTTGAATGTATCTATTTCTTGTAATCTCTTTACAGAGTAAATATAGGGAATAAGGGTTGCTTATTAGCTGTTCGCTAAGCTAAATCAGATTCGGTCGACTTATTGAGATGAGAGAGAGAGACAGAGTTATAGCTCTACATCCCGACAAAGACAAAAGAACAGAACATGACAGAAGAACGATTTGCATTTCCTTTTGTAACTGTGAAAAAATTACGTCGAATGTGAAACTCGAGTTTACGTTTGCAAATCATTAAATCGTACTTAAATTCAAAGAAACATGAGCTAAACAGAACAACACAATAGTACAACCACTCCAACTAACTATGATGAACAAACAAAAACCTCTTTTGCTATTTATCTCACCAGAATCAAACCTTTTATGCACATAGCTCAACAGTTGTAAAGTTTCAGCAATGCAATACTGCAGCACAATGGAAATGGATGATGCGAACGAAGCAATACACAAACAATCACTCAAAGCAAGACAAAACCCAGTAAACCCACCAAACATACTTCTACTACTTTTGTGACAAAGCAAATAAATCCACTGTAAGTACAATATTCACAAACACCAGAACAGAACATGACACATCCAACCAACTACTTTACGACGCTGCTCTGTTGCAACCAAAAACAATTCGTCCATGAGATAAATGCATGCCTTCAGCTTACAAGCCAATACACATTATCTATCTTTATCACTGACTTCAGTCACTCTGACTTCATTATCGTTGCATACAACGCCTCTCTCCTCTACAAACATCACCTCTCAAAACACAATACGCAAACAAACAAAACCTATATACGATACACAGACCACTGTACATGTGCCAATTCAAAAATACTCAAAATAGTACAACATCCAGATCAAAAGTAAACATTATCATCAAAACCTACAAAACTAAAATGTCCACGTTTCGGATTAAAACCAAAATCACAATTTCGTATTTCATACTTTGCAATTCTTTCGATTTTAGTAATAATTTGGAAGTCTAGCTTGTGATTGTGAGATAATAGGATTGGAAGGAAAGACAGATGACAATGAGGCATATTGAATGACAAACGGAAATAAAAAATGATGCATTTTATTTTTATTAAGGGAAAAAAGTAAACTAAACCGCTAGTGATATGTAAATGGATTGACAGAAGTTATAATGCCCACAATGGTAAGAAATATGGACACATTACGTATATGAAAAATGAGTCACAATTGATTACCTACACTTGCATGTACTTAAAAATGACCAAGAACGTTTTAAATGACTAAGATATGAACTTTCTTCCTTCCATTTTAAAATATGGATTGAAAAATAATCAAATGATTTGGATTTAATTTACAGAGGACTCCTACGTATGAGTACAAGTACAGTAATATAAGGAATTCGACGAACATGAACTCTCCCTTCTCAAATGGCAATATTCGTGTAATAATTATAACTTCTTATACCAAGTTACCTTGAATTGCAAACTTATTTTGTAAATGAGAAGATTAATTATTAATGCTTTGCCCTTCAAATCGATCAAGCTCGCATACCTAATCGTATTAAAGCATTTTTACATTGTTCTTTTCTTTACTTTTTTATTGTACCTCCTTTTAGTTCCTTCTTATTGGCAAAATTCTGCTGGTTGTGGTTGTACATGTAGTCTTAATCAGACATTGAATACATTTATATAATGTTTAATGGAAATTGGAACCGTGTACAGACATTACCTATGTATGACATCAGGCTGCCTACATAGCCATAACCCTATTTTTATACACTATTTATTTGTAAATACAATGCGAAGCAGATAGTAGATCTGTTCAGGTGTTCATCACCTCAGCAAACAACTTTGCTTATAGTTATGCTTATGCTACACACTAACAGTACAAAATTAAAAAATAAATGAACAAAAATGCTTACCCAAATCCATTGGATAAATCCATGAGTTGATATCCAAAATCAAGTCCATTTTGAACGACTCACTCTCACAATGGAGACGGCTAACTGTAATCAACAAATCAAAATGGAAAATTTAGCAACTTAAAAAATAGAATACCCCAGAAATTCATCCATATCATAGCCCTAATCCATATACCTAAATACCTACAGCTATTTTGACCTTTGGTCCATACCTATATAGAAAAGAGTCAAAATTCATAATTGATTAAACTAATGTTTTTATAGACTGAAAATTTATAAAAAACCATTGCTTAAATTCACCATCACACTTACCACAAAACTTTTACACTTCGCTTAAGCTTATAATGTACAAAGTGTTTGCCCCATTGCCCATTATGATGTATTTTGATAACAAGAGAGAGATCAAAGACTTCACGGAACATAGCGACGTCGCTTGGGGTCACGGAAAGCGTAGTTTGAAGTAAACTACGCTTCAAGTAAAATATTTTTCAAGAGTTGGTGTTAGGCAACATTAAAGTTTCAAGTTTCAGTGTGCCTCGCCTTGCATAAAAATGTTGAGAAATTGGATCTACAGTTAAAGATTGTCAAGATTCCTAGAACTGTTGTAATTAAGTGGCAATGTACATATAGGTATCTAGCCCAGAGTAAGGAGATTTCATTAGATGTGGCATGCATAACAATAGTAACTTAAAAACTAAACATTTGGATGTAAAATACTAATAGCGAATGGTTTGGTTGACAGATGCATTAAAGAATGGTGTATACAAATCACTGATGCAGAACAAAAACTTCTATTCACATTTAAATGACGTGTTTCACTTAACTATTGTATTTAATTGATAGTGAGAGAGAGATTACGGCGTATACGCTCCTTAATTGTAATTTGGGTAAAGCCTTACATGACCTTCGCCCAAATAAATCATTGCATGCCACATAACATGCCAATGCCATTTAGCTATTTGTATATTATGGCCAACTCATGCTCATAATGGAAATCAAGTAGGTAGTGTTCTGAATATGATCAATGTAACATGGAAATATAACAAAATCCCCAAAATACTGATATCACCGTAACTAACTTATATTTTTGATGAAAACAGGCAAATTGAGGAAATACATATAAAAGTTAGCAAAATAGAGATATAAGGTTCACAGCTGAAAGTGGAGGAGGGCTGACAGTTAATGAACTACTTATTGTCAGATTATTTGCTTACCAACATGTGTTATGTGTTATATTTAAAGAAAGTATAGTCGTTGAGAATTTGTATCCGCAGTGCGCACTGAACTGCCTCGTTGTCCATGACATGTAAACTTTGTGTAGAGATTCGCGGGTAACGGAAGACAAAGTAATAGAACTGGATAGGAGCAAGTGAATGAAGTAAGTAAATGCGGCCGGATGAAACGAAGAGAGAGTTGAATGACTGCGTCGGTGCAATCTTCCAAGTTAGAGTTGAGGGGAATTCGATGGCCTAATGCCAGCCAATATGAATGTGAATACTCGGTTGGATCCATGTTGATGAGGTCATGAATGACGTATGTGAACAGAATCTCGGACTGGATATGAATTGCCAATTATTTTGTTTTTGTGTAACAGGCCTTTTTATAATACCGTTACTATTATGTAATTATTGTGTCGCAGGCAGAGTGCTGTGTGCAATAATCGTTGTGGGCTCCGCCGCGGAGTGGAATAAGTTCCGTTAAACTTTTAATAACCTATTTCAGCGCTTCGTCCGCTCCAAGTCCTACCCTCATGAATTCTGTAACATATTGCGTCGTTCCCAATCCGAACTTCCATCCAACAGAACAGCACAACAACAGTAAGAGGAACGTGAGAATATTAACCATGTTAAACTTGTATCAAGCAAATCAGGTCGTTCTCCGTCCCCGTAAAGCCCAGGAACCTAACACGAGCCAGAGACAAATATCCAATAAATGAATTCGACAATACCGATCAAGAATTGGTTCAAGGACCAACAAATCTAACAATAAGTCAGCAAAAAACAACTGACCGTAATCTGTCATTCCCTCATTCCGCCTTCGTGCAAAACACTCCATACCCTATATATTATGCCATACAACACATTATAACAACCAGTTACTATACATGTGTACTACGATAGTTCAATAGGTGAATGCAAAACACTAACAATACGTAGAATACAATACCTATCGCCATTCAAAATCAAAATCACTTAACTAATTGGAATAATCATTTGTAAAATGCATTATTAAACTTTCAACAACACAACTCAAAAGAAACGGTTAACTATCATTATACTTCTCTGAATATGGTTAGCAAATCTAAGTCAGTACAGCTAAACTAAGCTCTTCCTGCAATTATTACTTGTTTTAGTAAATGATGTCTCACGTCAAATAAGGTACAGTCGTACACCAAGAAAAAACACTAACAATGAGTAAGCGAGTGCCATTTGAAACTCCTTTCCTATTTACAAAAGTACCCACAATAAGGTCCACCCTGTACGGCTGACTGCAGATGTTTTTCCGAAAGACGTAGTAGAGGAATTGACTGAACCTTGCAAGGGGCACTGCATTATCATAAAATCGTTGCAATGTATGCAGAATTGGGTTATTGCTCCAAATGTAATTCACTAGTCATTATTCTAATATATATGTACTAATAACCTGTACTAATCAAAGAAAATTTCCTCAAATTTTCGTTTTTTTGTCATACTATGCATTACATGATAAAATGTCGGCATACTTACATGTAAGCTTTGACATATTATTAACGCCAACGCTTTTGTACTTAAAAAGTAACCTTCGTGCTTTGTATTGAAAGAAAATTAGATTTCGAGCTTGGTTAAAGTTTAAAGAACTGCTTTGTTCGTGAAAATGTATTGATTAAAAAGCCATATGATGTAGTAGACAACAGAAACGTAGGTGGGTTAAGGATAATGAAATGAAGTAGGTAGGAAGTAGGAGATTTAAGGAAAAGAGAGTAGTGCTAAAGTTGGAAGGGAGATTACATGGATGAGTTTAGTGAGTGAGTGGGAGATACTGTGAAAAGAGGAGAAAGCATAGAAAGTACGTTATGAAAGGGAGGGAAGGAAGGGTATGTTGAAGGTAGGAAAGATGGGAAGGAGGCATGCGGCGAAAATCAATAATTATACTGGAATGACGTCAAGCGTGGGTGTTTGATTCACAAATACAGCAAAATTGGTACTACGGCAGTGCAGTGCAACGCTACCTCAAGTCAAGTACTTATTCTGCACAGCCTTTGCTCAAACTCATCCTTAGTACAGACCTCTAGCAATAATAAGTAAACTCTTTCCCTGTTCATCATGTCCTTCCACAATTTCAACACTCTTCCATCACGTGCTGCACAACTGTTTCCCCCCACATACAATCCTCCGCTATCCTAGAACATCATTTCCTATACTCAGTCCTATTGGTCATGTACGTGTCAAACTACACCGAGATCTCACACGCGCACTTGACCCATTTCTTCCAAACTCATCCCAGTCATTGTTACCACCAGCTGAAACAGCTAATGTCATGAAGGCAAGTCAAATGCTTTCCCTTAATATTTCCTAAATATTTTAAACTTTCTCAGGCGATAACACAAAGTCATAAAATGCACGGCAGACACAAGTTATCTGGGGAGAAGGCGCAATTGCGGAGCCGCAATTTCAAACTGCGACGAAATTATTTTTCCGACCGACTTCCACCGTAACTTTCACTCGGATACCAAATAGGCACCCACAATATACCAGCAGAACATCCTCGGCCTTCTTTTATTAACACCAATAAAGAACCTATCACTCCCAGTCCTTCTCAAAATTGTTATGACCCCTACAATCTCGTTCAACTTTTCAACTAATTCTAATTCATCTTCTTTTTATGCAAATTATGCACACAAACAAAGTAATCGTTTCCCAAATGGGTCTTCTTGATAACCAACAAATCCATACTTCATCTTTTCAGCAAATATTGTTTCAGTTACATACAGTACTATAATTGACTACTAACAACAACTGAAACCAGAAATGAAAAAATAACACCGTAGGAAATGCATTTTGATACAAAAACTCCATGTAAACAAACAAATGATAATATTTTAAGCATATTTTAGGACCTATTTTTATATTTGCAGTTTAGAACCGACTGGAGTTCAGTGAGCAATAGTACCATTACTAAAAAGAAAAATGAAATTCAAAGGTATTCGAATTTCATGCCCAAGAGTGTAATATCCGTAATCTTCCTTTGAAATGCGTTTTAACTCTCGTACAGGAAATAAATCCCAAATTACTTTTAGTATGTAACGAACTCATCAAAAACAACTTCTATATTTAATTAAATCCGAACATTTTCATGAAATTCTAGTAATTTCATTTTCAATTACCATTTATAATAAAACAAAATAAATACGATTAGCATAGTTCATTTAGTTAGATCAATGCTTTTATATGGTTAATTTTCTCTAACGAAACCTTGCTTACTGGGCATTGGTATACATTTGTTCTGCACTTTTGTCTTTTATATCTATTTTGAATATGAATCGTTAAAAGAATAAGAACCAATTATTGCTCTCTGTTCTGTTTGGTTACAATCTCATTGGGAAACAGAGATGGTGAGAAAAAATACAGCAAACGATATACACAGAATAGGAAATCTCTGCTATTGCCTAAATATTTTCAGTTTCATGATGCGCAAACTAAATCTGTTTATAGACCTCAGGTCAATGCACAAAAAATCTCATAAAGGATACTGATATGTATCTTACCAGGTAATGTGAACGCACAGAAGTGTAGAATGATGGCTGTAGCAACCCAGGCATCATATCACAAATTTAGTACCTTGTATCTGAGACTTGTAAAATTAAATGTTAAAATTTGTGTGTACAGCTTAATATGACGAGGAGCACAAAAAATGAAATAATTGTGGCTTAGAATTGGTTGTGTGGTACCTAAAAGTTTTAGGCCGTTTTTTAAAGATTGAAAATAGAAAGAACAAATATTATACGTAAGTCGTGGTCCTTTAAATATATTTGACTAGGAGAAGCACTGGTCGCCTATATTAACAAAATGAAAGAGATAACAATATTATTAGTGAATAAATGTAGCAGGAGAGGACGATAGGGAGTAGAGTAGGGTAATGATAAGAAGAAGAATGACAAATATAATATTTAATAGCTGCATTGGGCTATAGACTGAGAAAGGAGGTAGGAGCATGGTTTAGGACGGAGTATATGTGTTCATACATACAAACAACATTCCAGAGAGTTTGACGCTAGCGTTAGACGTATGGTTATTGGAAAAGGCAAGTGTACCGAGGTGGTATGGTATACCTAGGGTGGATTGTGCTGAATAAGTATGGCTAAGCCAAAGCGAGGCTTATGAGAATGGCGAATAAAGTAGGCGAGCAGAGCCTTCCTTTTCTTTGGTATCCTGCAGCTAATAACAAAACTCTCCAGCTGAATGCGAACTTGTGAGCAGTTGAGTTAGAGGCGGAGTTGGGAGTTTGCGAAAACCTTGAATCCATGACCTTGCTAAAGGACATTATAGATTTTTCCATTCGTTCACAAACTTCTCTGTACATTACATCCATTGGATTACATCACATCAAAACTCACTCACAATACAACAGAGCTGAATTTTGCACAGCGGCAATGCACAACCAAAACTTCATAATATCATTCTTGCCACGTACACAATACAATACACTTAAGTGTATAATAATATTCCTAGTATGCCAACCAAAGACCAACCTAAACCTATTATCTAATCTCACTAATCTCACAGTATAAAAAACACCATCATTACTATTACATTACAACGAAAACGAATAGCCTAAACACAGTTAGTGCTCAGAACCATACATACACATATCTATACCTTTTACACGAAAAACCTCCCTATAAATGTTATATGTCTAATTAACCTTATGTTATTACTATTTATACACAATTTCCTATATACCTTATACTAATGAATGATTCAACTCTAGAACAACATTTATTTGTATACATTCATCTGGTTTTGTCCAGTTTAACTCCTAAAATTTAACATTTCTATTAGCACGTTACGATGGTATACTGTACATACTGTACTCTTCTGCAAATTTGTAGTCGCTTCTATTCTAGATCTAAATCTCTGCTTTATTTAGCATTTGAATCGCCTATACTCAAACATCCCTACAATATTCATGGATTTTCAATAATCCTAAAGCTACAAATAGGATTTCAATACCAATATGTAATAGTCATAGCCTACTAAAATTGTTTTCCAAACTAGAGGCAAATAATATCCCATTTCCTAAAATTATACTGGTATACCAAAATCTACAGGAAAATACGTTATAGCTATAGCCTACCTTACCTATAAACTCAAGAACTGAATTAATTATTTTGAACTTGCCCAAGGCTCATGGAATCATTCTGTGTATGTATGTGTGCATGTTTGAACATACAATGTAAGTCATACAACATATGCTGGACTTGCTGGATTTTAAACCAAATCTCGTGTTTCAGCATTTAAAACAACCTAGGCATGGCACACCCAGGAATCCATTTAAAATGAAGTGCACCAGTCTATCTCATCGGGATAAACCGCTTTTAATTTTTATGCAATGTGAATAATAATTTCTACTCCTCATAGGGCAGTAGGACTTTAACTTTAGTGAAATGAAAAACTCACTACTTCTGTAATTTATATTTTTTGCTTCTAAAAAAGCATTAAGGCGCTTCTGAAGTCTTTTACTAAAATCAACAAACTATCCAGTAATGTTTGGTAAAACCACAAATCCAAAATTTCATTTTTCGATAGCAGCAGTATGATATTTTGAAAATGATTCTGCAAAATATTCAGTGTAAGTT
This sequence comes from Yoshiicerus persimilis, assembly GCA_020352615.2. Lineage (NCBI taxonomy): Eukaryota > Metazoa > Arthropoda > Collembola > Entomobryomorpha > Tomoceridae > Yoshiicerus > Yoshiicerus persimilis. The sequence continues at coordinate 42,907,467 of CM036941.2, forward strand.
ATAAAAGTTCAAAAATCTTAATTTATATCAGTGATCATGATCATTAAATATATTCTTGGCACAATTTGTATTCGGACGAGTTTAATTTTGTGTTGGTATCTAGTTTTTTTAAAAATAGGTACCCTTTTCTGCTACAATTCAGAGTAAAAGTAAATAATATCTTAAATGTCAAATATGAAATTTTTACTGCATGAATTTTGAAATTTTCGTTTTAGAAAACGAAAACGGAAAAACTAAATAATCTGATGTCATGTGAAATTATACTACTAAATATCATTGAGTTTGTATGAAAGCCATGTGGCTCAGGGTCGCTGAGGTGTACGGAGTATGTAATCATGACTTACGATGATATTATTATATTCTCTGTGACCAAGATGGTTCTAAAGATCTTGTTTTGTTATATTGCTTTTGCTGGGCTAGGTATAAATTGAACATTATCGTAGCATACATTGTTGAGAAGTTAGCAGATCCGAATGTACTTTCTAAATCTTTTTTATGCTAAATAGAGTTTAACATAGGTAATAATTACTGTGTAGGTATTATTACAAGGTACTAGGTACATAGTACATACTGTAGTAATAGCAGATCGTTAGGCAAGCGAACTTTACGTTCAAAACAGTTTGACATTCAGGACGTTCACCTTACAGAGTAAAGGCAAATTGCGAATGTACTGCGCAGATTGGTTGGCATTCGGCATTGCAATTGTACATGTCTTTTATATTTTATAGAACAGCATGAGAAAGAGATGAGGAGCAAAGCAAGTTAAATAGCACCAATGGAACCTTTACATTACATACAGTACGTGTACAGATAGTGCAGTGCAAGCTAAGGTAATTTTACTATGAGTTACTCAAGTATCATAGGCTTTATGCAATATTGCATTTCTGCAAGTTATTTGCAGATTGCTTGCACTTTACCCCTTTACTTTACTACTAACGACCAGGGACACAAAATCAGTCTTTTAAACTTCCTAGATAAATCTTAAAAAGCTATTATTTTTGGTATACAGATCCACATTAAATGTTTATGCTTAAAATGCTTTTATATTAAAATAGATACTCCGGATACTCTTATAGATATGTCCTTATAATAATTAAACGAATAATATTTTAGCATAAAACCCTGTTAATGCCATTTTAACTCATTTGAATTTTTAAAGAGTTATACAAGGTAATTAACGCTTATAGGGCTATTAAACACGAACAAAAATATTAGCAGTATTGCTTCCTTTTGCACAACAGTAATGAAATACCAAAATACCAACAAATGTTTATGTTAGGGATGAGGAGTGGAAGCGTATAAACAAGGCAAAACATAACCATGACGTACCCTAAAAATCCCATCAAGTGGGTCGAAACTAAATCAGTGTATAGTAGATGTTGCAATGCAGTAGAAAATGACTAGGTCAATGGACGCCTCAGGGTTTCATACAAAATGAAAAATTTCATCAAACATTGGGAAAGTACGAATTTAATTTCTACCCACGATTTGAAATATGCATAAAATTGGCAGCATAATTGGGCTAATTTATAAACAAAAAATTGAAAGAAATTTTGAATTTTGAACCATAATGTTAAAAATATCAAAATAATTTCATTTATACAAGTGTTGCAATTACCGATGAGGATTTTATTCCGTGATGTCATTTTGCAAAGTCAATGAAATACTTTTGCTTAAGCTGCAAATGCAAACACTCCAATTATTTGATTAAAATTTCCACATAAATGTGGCAAATTAACAAAATTACCACAGCATTCATTATTTACCAGTAGACGGTAGAATTTGAAAGAACTTCAATTTTTTTTCTAAGTCTTAACTCAATCCAATAAAGCATTAAGTACTATTATGGAATAGTTTACTTTGATCTTCAAGAAATCATACCCTGAATACCATAAATACTGAATACTAGTTATGGACAAGTCCTGTACTTATTTTAAATACCTTAAAAATTGGGTACCAAAACCAGTTTACACAAATTTTCCCCAAAAACTGAAAAAACGTATGACAAAACATCTTTCCTCTTAACATTAGCCAATAATGCAAAGTAGTATCATGTAGCATTTCTGGGTTTGGTCTAACTCCTAGTTCTTTTCATTTTTTCAGTTACCTTTGACCCATCACCTATCTTACGATGGAGGTAGAAATGAAGGACGATGGCAGTGACAGATAGATGTGTAGCAAGTGCCACTTATATATGACTCTGTAGTAAACATAAGAAATATCTATTTAAGTCAACCAACAGGATGCGTTTTAACATTTAGAGTACGACATGAACACATAGATATAGAGTTTAGTGAAGATTTTCCTCTGCACAGAACACGAACACGAAGCTCTGGGCTATTATATACCATTCGCTAAAATGTTAAGGCTTACTGCAGTGCAGAGTAGAGTAGGCCACAAGAAAGCAACCAGGCAGGCAGGCATACTATACAACCATGACAAAATAAACTATGGATGACAACCAACCAGCTGAAACAGTGAGTTATTTAGCTGACATGATGAAAACCAAGTCTTTCTTGACTTAACTGGTTTTGTAGTACGCTAAGAAAGTATCTTCAGAGCCTACCCCACACATACACTGCATATTATAAACATCGAATATAAATATCCAAACTAAATATAGGTAACATTCTTCATTTAGAAGTTATCAAATGTTTGCATTGCAGAATAATCAAATTTGTTGTTTCTGCCTTTATGATACAGTGAGTACAATGGCAATTTAACCTAATAATTCCCCACTTGCGTATACCTATGCAAAATACCAAAATTCAATATTGCACCACGTCGCAGTAGAAAGGCCATGGTTATGATTGCCAAAAAGCATTTCTTTAACCTAAGCTTGGGTTTTAATTTTCTTAAAGTAAATCGCATTTTAGCATTTATTATGCGCATATTGAACCATTCGCAAATAACATGAATCTTTTCTTAAATATACCGCATAGAACTAAATCTTGTTTCAAAAGTTTGTAGAAATCATGTTTCGTTTTATAACAATCTAAAGGCAATCCAAAACTAAACATTAAAATAGCCTACTTAAAATTTTGCTTTAACCTAACTCATTGTAAATAGGTTTCTTTGCCTTAGGCCTTGTGTATACGTTGCGGATTTTACAGAAAGTCTCGATTTATACTCGAGGAGTTTGGTACAAGGAAGTTAAGTTGAGCTTATAAGAAACCTACCTCTACCATAATCAGGTTTGACTGCCTCGAATCGCATTTTCTTCTCATCTTGTTTTACCTTACCTAGTTTATGACAAAATACGTTGTGATAGGTTTCCCTAACTAAAATATTCCATTATAAGATGAAGAAACAATATTATATCAATATGGATACCCAAAGCAATGGAACTCCAAAACTCAATTCATTTGAATGTTAGTGACGCAATACGTCACCTAAAGACGTTTCTTCATAGCCCACTCCACTCACCCATGTTTGACAGAGAACACTTAACAGAAACCTATCAATATTAAAAGTATATTTCCTTTTCCTTTCATTACGGTAACTTAAAATTATATCGTACAATTACTTATTTAATAAAACCAAATATTTATTAAATAGAGGAAACAGCAAAATATGTATGAATAGTAAATAGACGTCAGCAATTGTACATAAGCGAAAAGTAATGGTTTTCTAATATTATAAAACTACGTATCTGAATTGTAAAAAGAAAGCTTTAGCTTACTTTATATTGAAAACTGAGATGAAGACGATTGGAAAGATCTGCGTCGCAATTTCGCAACCGAAGAGAAATTGAGTTCCGTTGAGTCAAGTCAACTTGGGAAGTTGAGACGAACGAAGCAGGATTTGGCTACTTGAAGTTGTACCCTTGTACAATATATTGTCAAAGGTGACATTTCCCCTTCTTTCAAATTGTCGTATAGGAATGTTATTGATTCAATAAGCTTCTCCATTATACTGTCGATAGTGATTTGTGAAGAAGGGCTCCTTTCCTTTTCTCTAATCTCAAAATATGATTTGAACACTAAAGACGACTGGAAACTGAGAGCGTAATAGTTTGAGAGGGAAAGACTGGAAAATGGGAAACTGCGGAATAACAAGTAAAGAGACTGATCCGAGTTTAGGAGTGAAATGGGAAAGTAAAAATTGGAATGGGTAGGTATGTCTTACGTAGTTGTGGAACGTACAGGTAAGTGAAAGGGTGTTGAGAGAATGGAAGGTGTAGCGTATGGGAGAATAGTGCAGAAGGTGGTGACTGGTGAGTGAGCAGTGAAGAGAAGGGCCGTGGAGACAAGGAAAACTGGAGAAGTCAATGCGGTGGTAGTTAAACGTCAAGTGGCATGGCAGAGTTGGATCTCGGTGGACGAGGACGACGGAAAAGAAGACGAAGAAGAGATTGTGTGTGTTGGTTGGTTGGGAAGCTGCTGCTGCTATGCCCTATGCTTCTGGTTGGATGGATGCAAAATGCAGTGTAGTCAGCACAGAATGTGAAGAGCAGATGTGGAATGTTTCCCCAATCTTTCCTTTCAATGCCGTCCCTCACACTCCAACTACGTTCTACACGTCTACCCAACCAGTACTTTGCCATCTTTCCTACTCTTACAAACCAATGTGCTAAAACATACGTACCACTCCTAATACTGCACTGCACACAATTCACTACTATATTCGCACAACACACAGTCTGCATGTCCAACACACAGGCATCCAAAAAACCCCTTTTATAAACAGCATTACTGCACAGCCCCTAATCGCAAATAACGCCAGAAAAATTAAGCAACAAATTATTATCGACCTCCTTCTTGGAACAATACATTATTTAAGATGAAAACCGTCTTTACAAATCTATTTGCCTTTGCCCTGTGGCTCTCTAAGCTTGGAGAACAACTATTCTTCAAAAATTAGAAATTGCCTTAAACTTCTTCGTTTTACCACTGGTGAAATAATTTTGCGGTCAGTTTTCCCTTTAAAGCTAAAGTAATCTATTGGGATCATTATATAAATTGCTAGTCTCTACTCGCACTCGATCTAAACATCCTTCTAGTAAGGCATTGCTATTAATTATTTGGAAAATTATTTTTCCATAACTGTGGCATGAGAAATGTTAAAGTTCGGATTTTAATATAGTTAAGTTACAAAATAATATACAGAGCAATCAGAATGTTTAGATAATTATTAGTTGTTGCAAAAGATTCGTTAAATGTCAACTGCATTATAACTACATACAACTGAGCTTTGCTTAAATACTAATAGTAATAATGCTTTTTTAACAAACGCTTTCCACTAAAAAATTTGCACCTTAGAGGAGTATAGTTTTAAAGTAGCTACATCTACCAATCTACTTTTATCTACTTTTATCCATGTTTTCGACTTTTTTCCATGTCTGCATCTAGTGTACAGTACATTGGCGATCGGGCTTTCCAATCTGAAAAAAATCAGGCTCTGGGTTTCGAGGATAAGTTAGTTTTGGGTAATACCGGCGTGCAATGGATTCCCAATTGGTTCAATGTTGTTGGTCTAAGAAGTACTGTCTATATTATATATATTAATTAACTAAGTCAGATGACTAACTGTAGGCCAATAAGAATAATATAATTTTAGCTTTGTCTGAACTGAGAACTGCTACTAAATTGCAGTGAATTGTATACATGCTGCTGCAGCGTGTACAGACTAGTACAATGTATTTACTGCAAAGTAAGTAAGGGATAGGCGTATTGTATTTTCTGCTAACTTCTCTTCTCTCACGAGCTAAGTATAAGACTTAATCATTAATTACCATTGTCGACTGTGTATTTTATGTGCTCTGTTTTGCAAGTAATGTTGTAGGTACTAGGTATCCATCTAAGTTTCCAAACATAATATTAAGGCACCATCGTCATTGCATCGATAAGCTACTTGGTAAAGTATGGATTAGTACAAATTAATTACGTATACGGAACAATGGAACAAGATCATATTATTATGTAGCCCAAACAAAATTATTACGCATCACTTTGAAAACGCTATACGCATAACAAAGATAGGAAGCCAAAAAACTTGTCTTAAAATCTCTACAAACACCAAGTGTCTACTCTGTCTACTAGTCTACTGCAATTATGCAATAGCAAAAGTCACAATAGTCGCACTCTGTTTATTATCTACGCACTTTGAATTTCGAAAAAAATTCATGATACTGTTCCTTATATAATTCTTTTTTGGTGATGCTTTTCTGCTTGTCATTGGTCAAATTAAAAAAACAATTATCCTATCCTAAATGGAACAACCTTTTACAGGAGGTTTTTCATAGTGATGGCTACTTTGTATTTCTCCAAATGAGAAAAATGCAATCACAAGTATTGTGTAACGTAGTAATGTGTGGTTAAAATATATAAAACAGAGGCGACATGAGTAGAATGGAAGAGTAGAATGAGGTCCTTGCAATGGATTATAATAGGTTCATAGTTTGTTGTACCCTTAAAAACGTATTTATCATATTGTGGATTAATGTTGCAGACTTTGTGGCCTTAATGTGTAACGTATACCTATACCTGGGCCCTGCGTGCTGATGTTCCCCAAGTTGACATCCATATTTGGGATGTTTTATAGACTACCGATATGGCAATATTATGGCGTAACTTAAAATAGCCAATGATTACTTTTGAAATGGTTTGTCAACAAGAATATTGCAAATTAAAACTCCTAATTGTACGGTAATTAATACGTCTCAGTTTAATATACAAGTATAACATACGTAATGCTTTTGACGCAAGGCAAATAAAAATTGGTTTTAATATAAAAATAAAATGTTCATGTTTAAAAATATGAGAATATATTTTTGATGCATGATATGAACTAGGTAGGTAAAACCGTAAAACTAAAAATCAATAAAAGACTCAACACAGTTTACATCGTAATGTTCTGTGAGTAAGAAATGCAATGACGCTCTTCCGGGTAAAATTGGTTGCTTCGTTTTTGGTGCATAACTGCAACTGCAGAAGTAATTCAATTTCCGAAGACAAATTCATAGAGAAAAGTGTTTGCTTGACTGAGTCCTTTGAATAGTGTCTCCCTTGCTAAAAATCTTTTTCATCTATATCATCAACCTTGAGATTTTTTAGATTTGACTGTTGACCGTCCTACCAACTCTGATAAATAATTCTGATTTCTTGTATGTCGATTCTATGTAGCTGCCATAATTAGGTAAAGCACATACTGCAAAAATAACCCAGCACGTATTTGATGCCTACTACGCCTTATTTTGTACCCTGTACCTTTTAAAGGTTGTCTTGTTCAGACAGATATACAGACAGATAGAATATGACCAGTTGACCAGTCAGACTATGTAGGAACTAAGACTGACATTCAAGCGCTTCAACAATAGTAATGTAGCTCATTGCTCTGTTGACAAACTTCAAAACTCAAATATTATGTGATAAAATTATAATTGTTATCGCAATCGAGTATTTGGAAATTCATAGATAATACCGCTATATCGATACTGCTTAGATTAATAGTCACCGTGTTTTTACTCTATTTCTGAATATTTCTTATTAGCAAGCAACAGAAAAACTTTTCGTAAAAAGAAGTGTAGAAATAAAGTTACAAAGCCATCCGGTCTTCCTAAGTGCCCGAAACGTCAAACGTCCTTCCCTAAATGAATTTGGACCCTGGAAAGGAAATCCCTTATGCCCCTCGGCCCTCAGCTTCACCACTAGTTCCACTAGTTTGCTGCTTTTCTAAAACCTAACCTAGTAAAATGCTCAATGTAAAACAATGTAAAACGTATTATATTGTGGTATTAAATTGGTTTGAATTTGGTTAGAATTCCTGAGCATACAAATAAATAAGTACCCGAGCTAAATTCGTTTACGAGGGGTATTAAGGCATCTGGAAAAGGTCCCCGTAAATGAAAATAAGGTTTGCAATAAGATACCGATTTTTTTGAAAATTGTCATTGTAGAATCATAAGCCATTTTGCTTACCGCAGTATCAAAGGTGATTACGTTACTACAATATGTACAATAAAAGTGTGCTCTTACCTCGGTCGAACTTTTTCCCTTCTGGATCAATATCTTTTACGTCAAAAATATCTTCAAAAAGTACACCAGACATTTTGTATTCGTCACTAATTAAATATTGTTACGGAACTACGAGATACAAATTATGAAAGGCCGCACGTTATTTGAAAATCGCGCTGTACTGCAATTTACCACAAGGATAAGCATGCACATGTAAGTTGTTCTTTACTACTGAGTCATAGGTGCAATATGGATTTACGGTGACTTTTATGGTTTAATTATGAAAATGGCAGTAATGTCAAATGATGGTTCTAATACATGAAAATACCCTGAAATTAATAACTTTGTTAGAAATAGAAATACAATACATTATCGATTACTGTAATTTGAATTGGATGGTGATCATTTATTGCTTTCATTTGGCCACATCGAAATGTGTTATCTAGAAAGATATAATATAGTATTGACAAAATCGTAGACTAATTCTAAACTTACAAACAATTAGTAACAATAATCAGTATATAGTGAACAAAAGTTGAGTATAAAATGTTGAAATGTGTGTTGAATAAATTGAATTGACTGTTCATTACAAAGATTTGTGTTGAAGTTGCTGAATTACTTGTATAAGTAGGTAAAATATTACATGTTGTTAGTTAGTACTCAGATTATTCACTGACAAGCACACTGCTTGCGTGAAATGCTTTTTACCTTGAATTCTTACAATTAGTTACACACTAAAGTAGAAGGCAAACAAATTTATAAACGAGATACTGTGATTATTCATCGTAATTACTAGACGGGTACTGAGGTTGGTAATGAGAAACATTTTTATTGTCATAAACTATTACCCCGGAAGAAGGATGAGCGCCATTGTCTCCTTCGTTGCGTCCAGTGTTGCGAATTGACAAGGACAATGGGGTATTCATAATAGCACTATTCGCTATTCCGCTAGTATTCATATTAATTCCATTGTTTGGATTAATATTTGGAACATATTCGTACTGACTGCCCATATTCAAGTTACTTTGATGAGGAGACATGGATAGACTGGGAATGTATGGATTACTATTGACACCCACTGGATTTAAAATAGAGGCGTGTTGTTCTGAATAATTCGGATGTGTCACAATGACGGACTCGTGCGGTTGGGGTGTGTAGCTCTCGGGGGCTCCTCCAGACTCTACAGAGGCTCCTAGAGATAATCCATAAGACGCCGCCACAGTGGTATTAGAGATACGACGTTTTGATAGATTTGGCATAGGCATAGTCATTGGCAATGACTGATGTGCACCGCCAACAGATAGCCCTGCTCCGGAAGGTCTTTGGTCGTAAAAAGTACTATAGCCACCACCCGTAGATACGGGTTTTTCTTGAGGTGTACTCACACTTTCTGAAATTGAAATAGAAAACCACTTTAATATTTTCCCTTCACATTATTTTCTATCATTCAGTTGTACTACCCATTTGTGCCAATGGCTATTACTACATGAATATTATTCAAATGTAACAGTCCTTTTACACATATTCTATTAACTCACAAAAGTATACAAGAGAATACAAACTCAAATTCACCTCGTCCCGCTGGACTTGAGGTTCCTGAAGAAGATGAAGAAGACGAAGCGTTGGTGGATGTCGCCGAAGTAGATGGGAACACAAAAGCAGTATTTGAAATTGAACTTCTTGGTGTCTCTGCCATTGCACTTTCGTCGTCTCCTTGGACATCAGGTATTGTTGCGACAAGGTCCTTTAAGAAGTCAAAGCGTTTTTCTGCCAGAATACATTGTTTTCTGAAATATGGATAGAATGTATTTATAATACAGACAACATTACAACTCAAAGAAAAATTGTTATAGAAGGTACATTAAAAATTGTCTTACAAATGAGTAGGTGTTAAAGTTTTGGCGTTTCTACTTTGGGTTACAGTCTCTGCTTTCTTTAGTAAATTTTCAACAAACAGCTCCAGCGCTCGAGGTAAACATTTCATTAAGGAAAATTTTTGAATATTTTGCCTTACTACTTATAAAATAAAATAATGATAATTAAATTAAAGATTATTGCGGAGGACACCCTGTGTAGTGAGTATATAAATCGTCGTTTCATATGGGCATTGAAATTGAAAACTTATTCCGAATGATTTTATCAAGACTTTTTGCAAATGATGAAACTTATTTTAATAAATCTCAGGGTCCAAAATATAAAGAACCCAATTACTTATTACTTATCCCCCTTTAATTGGCATATGATATGTTGACAGTATCAATGTTTTACCTTTTCTACTGCATAATTTTGATTAGACATTAGGTATTCAGGAAAAAAATTTCAACATTCATTAAATTGACTTCAGCTTCACTGTTAAAGAAAGTACAAGTATAGAGTAATTTTGAATTGAATATATCAAAATATCAAATTAGTTTTAACTGCAAATTGGGGGTCGGGGTATACTCCTACAGCCGACCTACTGAGTATAAAGAAAGTTAAAACATAAAATTAATTTGCTAAACAATTGCCCAAATATTTTATGATTTACCCAAGTATCAGTACCAGTACCAATAAAACTATTTTATAATTACTTTCTGTATAATTAAATTTAAGACACTAAAAAAATAATTGCATGAAAGGATATAGATGATTACAGGAACGGCCTGCGCGACTTTTCCTATTTCGTCATCTGATTGCATAATCTTTTTTATTCGAGCCTAAAACAAAAAAAGTCATTTGATTATGATTATTAACAATAATGTAGTGAAAAAAGCGAAAAAACAACAATAGTTATATAAAATTATCACACCAATTCACATTTTAATCATTTCAATTATCAATGAAAGATTTTATTTCACATACAAATTGCCTTAAATACCACTTAGTCATTATACCTATATATTATACACATAGTTTAACATATATTAATTTTTTAGTTTAATAAATACAGAAAGCATTCAAATATCTAAATTTAATTTTTTTATGTAATTCAGTAAAGTCATATTGCATTGATCACATTCTCAATCAATTTGTCAAGTCTGAATGTATTTGAAGTATTAATTTCGTTCAATCCGATCTCCCTGCTCTATTGAGCTACCTTTATTCCTTGTTCCTTGACCTTAAAAATGAACTATAAAAATGATTTTATACCCCAACCAACCACATCAGTAAAGTTCAAGTTTTACGGTATGACACTAATCATGCTCATCATCTTTGTCTTTCATCTTTTGGACAGAAATAATGGCCAAAGCAAATTATTTGTCTGGCAGGGCAGGGCCACAAACTAAGGGAAACTATCGATATAAATATGTAACACAACGCCTCTCTCTATATGTGTCAAAGACAACCACAACCTATTTTTCAGTGAGATCGTAACTTAACCATCATTCAAAATTCAAAGAAGATTATTTTGCTTTTATGCATTTAGGAAATTAGGTAGTCAGTCAGTCAGTCACTCTACATTCCCTACATTCTTAATCACATTGTGACATATTACCTTCAAATTAGCATAACAATTTCTCATGCAGGCTAAATCAGGAGATAAGTTTCGTAGAATAAAAGTACGATAAATGTAGAAGAACAAAATGTTTTTAAATGTCTTTACCGGTGGAAATCTAGCGTTATACTTTTTCTTCTTGTTTGGCATTGTTTGGTATATCTGCAAATCTGAAAACAAACCCAAATGAAATATAAGCACAAATTAGTAAGATAAAGTATCCTTAAGCATTTACTGATTACTGCTATATTTTTCGTGATTTTTTTATTTTTTAAACACACACAATACAGTATTTTGTGTGAGTAACATCTAAAATCTCGAATGTGGCTCCCATTTACATTTTACACCCACTTCACCACATAAAAAACTATTTATCTTCACATCAAAAAACTTGACAATAGCAAAAACCAATATTTTAGGTATTTTGACTATCTAACTAACTAAAACACATAATATTTACTACATGACATGGCCATTGATTCCAATTGGCCTGTAGATGTAATTTATAGCAATTTGTCGATCGGTAGAGGTAGAGCTTACCACTTGCAAATTGTCAAACACTGAAAAAGAGTTGTATTTTGACCTGAAACTAACTCAAGCCTCTAAAACCGGAAAACTTTGCCGTGCCTTGGTAGTGTCGATTTCTTTACCCGAAGAGCTTCCAATTTCCAAGACCAGTGACAGTGAAGCCAATGAATTTTCACTTGTACAGGACGAAGAATAGCTTTTTGAAATACATAAATTATTTGTAGTCCAAATTATTTCTTCATCTTTCAAACTGTGAGTGAACTTGCCACTCCAAGTTTAACATCCAAGGATGAAGATTGGTGGATTGGATGTATTATTATTATTATCTTATTACTATTTATGAAGAATAGTAGTCGTATGATGTTATGAGCTAATGAAATTACTGAATAAAAAACCTACCAAAGAATGGAGTAATGGATGCAGAAAAACAATAGGTGTACTGAGTCTAATCCAAATTTCCAAATCAGAAATCCTTTTTTGGTCGAAAAATGTCATGTAAATAATGGCGCTCGGCTCAGTTGTTTTAGCGTTTGAATTTTAGTCCGAAACATACGCGTATCCAGAGGAGTCATAGTGGACCTGTAATACATTAGATGGCAATACCACTTTATTACTAAGAGTGAATTAAATTAAAAGTCTCAAGTAGAGCAATCAAAATAAGTCTTGCTCTTGCTTTATGCAAGTTGCTCAAAAGTGTACGTAGTCTACGTAGTATCTACGCAGCAGTTCAATTCTTTTATAAGAACCCCATGGCCAGCCACCACATCACATCTCATTCTGCTATCCCCAATTCCCACAACGTGGATGGAAAAAAATGTTTTATACTGAACAAAAGTGTTTGGATTATGCGAAAAATTGATTTATACTGAGCAAAAATATTTGGGTCTTGGAAAAATAGATTTACTCCGGAAAAACGATTTTATACTGATCAAAAATGTTTGGATCATGGGAAAAACTGTTTTACTCTGGAAAAACGGTTTTTTGACCAAAAATGTTTGGATCATGGGAAAAACTGTTTCGCTCTGGAAAAAGCGCTTTTATACTGAGCAAAATGCTTGGGTCATGGAAAAAACTGTTTTACTCCGGAAAAATTTAGAAATTTTTAATGCCCAAGAAAGATTTTACTGTTTCATAAATTCATAAGCAATACATTTGAAGAAAATCATTTTGTTTCAAATGTATGAACATAGAACTTAAATAAATTATCATGTCATGGTCATTAGCTAGCCCATGCCCTTTCCACAAACTGTATAGGTGTATACAAAACTTATATAAGTTGCTCTATTCTTCATTTACGGGAATTTCGTATGCATAAATTATGAAAATGTAATTGTGATCACGTAAGCCGGTAAGCCTCGGTAGAACATTCGTGTCTTTAATATATTCGATTTTTCGCTCGACTAATAAGGTAATATAATAGTGTAACGCAAGTAGTAATCTTAGTAATTAATTTATACTGTACTGAAATATGCACGAAATCGAGTACGGAGGGAATGGAAGTATCCCGAAATGGATTACATATGCAATTTATCTGTAAGAAAACTCGTTTCACATTCACTTTGTATTGCGTGTGAAAAAGAGTTATCCTATTCCAAGAGCTCCAGCGGATGGTATATAATCTAGATTAAATAGAGGCTTAAAGGCTTTAATTGCCTTACACATGAATGAAAGGTGTGTACTCCAAAAAATAAATTACTGCCAAGCTATTTTTGCCTTACATATATTTCTTTGCCTTTATCCAGAGCCCAGATGAAAGTATGTAGCTCGATAATAATTAAAGCTAATATACCGGGAATCATAATAAAATTTATTTAAAGTTTTCCGAAAAGCAGCTCCCTAAATTGTTTTTGCTACAATTCAAAGCGCTGGGGTTAATTGAATATGCCCATAAGCCTTATTGTTTTAAAACACAGTTAATACAATCGATAAAATCTAAATATTAAGTCAAAGCTATAAAAATCCTAAAAAAGCTGTAATACAACAGGCATTTACCAGAAATGTACTATTTTTGTTCAAACGATCATTCAACTAAAACCATTAGTATTCTGAAACCCCGGCACCTAAGTCTGGAAAAATTCTATTTTCGTTGCAGATTCACATGTCGAACTCGACTCAGGTATCTGTGCGTTTTTCATATACTACCGTCTCATGAATTTATAGTTCGCAATTTAAACAACTAGTATATATTATTAACTATTGGTTCATATCGGAGCGTAGCGTAGGTATTGATTTGCTTAATTCGCGTTGTGATAAAAGTTTTACTTGCAAAAACAAATGCAGACCGAGGCACAAAAAGGACTTTAACAGTTAACATAAAAAGTTAACTTTTAGATTCAAAAGGCCGTCAGATGAGAAGCTCAAAATTTTCGTCGGAAACAATTGGAATGCGTTTATGAATTGCATGGAGTTTGGAGTAAGGACATTTAAAACAGACGCGAGTCGTCTAGAAAGGCTGTTTAATCTCCTCCCAAAGGATTTCTGATTTCATCTCCGAAATGGCTTTACTAATGTACAGCCAGCCGTCTGCTTTACGTCAACCGCAGCCCGATGCTGCGTTGGTAGCTTAGTTGTTGCGAATTAATTAATACAGATAGGTAGGAATTAATGGATGATTTTAAGAGGAAGCTACCAACACACATAGTTTGCAGTGTTTCAACTCATTTCGGTGTATAGTGTGTGTACAACATAATGTACAGGTAATAATTTTAGCGTAGTTTAACTTTTGGGAGAGTCATTGTATATGACACGGACGTATTAAAATGTATGTGGAAACGAATTGCTTATTTATGCAGAAACTGCAACCAATGATGTTGAATTCCAAATTGGAAACTGCTGTATTCTTTCACTGGTTGATTGAAATTTGCAAACTGTAGCAGCTATTCACTCTGCAACATCCTCATATTTGGGAGGCACTAAAATTCAAACATAGTCATTAAAATTTAGAGTAATTACCGTTATTTTAATGAAAGAGACATGGTTCCTTTTGATATTGATATTAATATTTAGGGGAGTTACAAGTTTCGCAGGAGGTCGACCGAGTAGATAAATGTGAATAATTTGGAGGTGGTTGTGGCTGAGAATATCTTCTGGGTGACGATGGCGGGTTGTACCGAGAAGATGTTGCCTCATTTTCCGATTCTTCGGCATAATCCGCAGTGCAAACGATTATCGGAATTTCTGATCTCAATTTCGGCTCTTTTCTGTCATCAGTGAAGACTTCCACCTTTTCAAAGAATTACATTACATATAGCTCAATGAGGTAAGCGATAAACCCATTATCAAGGCTTAAATACCATTGGCTCCATACTCTAGTATCATGTAAGATAAAATTAGAAATACTAATACATACCACAATATAATACTGATGCTGAATAATAAATTCATCTGTGGAAGGGTAGCTGTCCTTTGGAACAAGGAGCGTGTTCCGCCATTCCAAATCCGATTGATCCACAGTTGTGCGGGAGTCCAATATCAGCTTACTACTTTTGACAGTATTTTCGCCTTTAAATGTTGTTTTCTTTAATAGTGTCACGAATCGCCGTGATATCTTTTTATCATGCGGATTAAATAACTCCAAGAAAAAGGAGAAACTTTCTCCAGCCACGGCTCCCATTTGAGGAACAGTCAAACGAAACTTAATACTGCTGCTGGAAGAAAATATTGATTTCTTGATAGGACCATCAGTAATGTAAGGCTTATTCGATAATAATTCAGGTATTGACTGCATATTCAAATGATTGGTCATGCGGATATTTCTCTGCGTCGTCTTCAAAGCATAATATTGATGGTTGACATGTGCTGCAATTCTGTACTCGATATTTCCTGAGTTTCCTTTAAAGCTGCCGAGAAATGGATTCAATTTCATAACTGGAATATAGAATGGTAGTTTGTGGTGCCCTTTCGGAACCCTTACGCAACCAGTTCGATCGCCTATGCGTACAAAAAAATTAGAAAACAATATAGTATATAAATCGTCTTTTACTATATTATAATCTGTTGTCTTGCGTGAAGGAGGGTTGCTTACAATAATTAAATACGCTGAAAAGAATTCTTAAATAAGTTATAATATGTAATATGCGTGGGAAATTAATAAACCATACAATAATGGAAAGTGGAAGGTGCAGATAGATAGAATATTAATGAAATGCATAATAAGCTGTTATACAAAATAGCTTTAAAATATTTCGGATATTTTATTAGTGGAAATATTATGCTAAATGAGCAATTGGTTAGTTGATCTGGATTCCTCCTGGCTCCAAGCTAAGAGTTCCGATTTAGGATACAGCAGAGTACCATGGCCAATAAAGTTAAATTAAAATTAACTAATATCACAGTAGTTGAAGATATGCTGCCTCACAACCATCGATGTTGATCTGGAGAAATTTCTAACCATCAGCTGAGTGAAAGTAATGCAAACTCCAATATCTTAACTCACCGCCAGGAAAATGTTAATAATTTAGCTGATTAGCTAGTTTCTGGCAAAAAGGCACTTTTCTGCTTTTCCGTTAAAATAAATGATCATTCATACCCCAAAAATCTGGCAAGCGTCAAAGCGGAGTCCACCTTTGAAATAGATGGTGAAAATTAATGAAGGTTTGGGAAAGTTGGAGAAAGTACCGGTGAAAGTCGGTAAAAGCTAGGGACCTCCAGAAAGACCTCTCCCCTGAGACGTACGTAATTTTTGGGGTACGATCACTTTCTAGAAAGATGGTAGAAGAATAAAGCAGTGAAAATAGGCTTTTTCAGTTGCAGGAAAAGCAGAGACAGTGTCCGGACGCATGCGCATTCTGAGCAAAATGAGCAGAGAGCTTAGCAAAAAGAGTGAAAAGCTGCTTTCGATACAACCTTTGAAACGCCCTAGTATACTTTGCCAATATTTGCTTTAATGGGCTTTATATCGTTTGTGAAGATATTTTTGGGTTGGGCGCTCCGAAATATTTTACCTACTATCGAACTGCTAAATATCGGACCATTTCGACACACTCGATGTTTGTATCCGGATATTTCTTCACCTGTACGATACACAACACGTATAAATTAACATTATCCAATTTGCCTTACATCTAGGATATGCTAACACTTAACAATAGGTGCATGTTGACAGATTAAAATACACAGAAAATGAGGATGAGTAAATGGGTCAAATGATAATCAATAATACCCGATTCCGAAAAATGGTTGTCCCTTATGTTTTAATGGTTTGCTTCTTGAATTAATTAAGTGGTTCTAATTAATTCTTAAATTATCTTTGCATTAACACCAATATGGGCCGAAAATTATAAGTACGATTATTAAACTTTTAGGGTTTGGTTAGGTTACCACTAATATGAATTAACTTACTTGCTCCTCCAAAAAAGTTGACTATTGCCCAATCATAAGGCAAAATATTTTCGGTATTTGTTTTGAGTACGCTTCCAGATTGGTAGCTCACCGTTGCTGTTCCCTCCAAACAAACATCGACACCTACGTGCAATAAAGAATCGATTATTCGTGAACAAAATCGTTAAAAATTAATACATAAACTACGGTTAAGTCCTGCTAAGTTATGTAAAGCATTAGAAAGGGAAGAAAGAACAAAAGAAAGGTAATAGCACTTGAGTAATGAAACTGATTAAAAATTTATACAACGTGGAATTGTTTTCAATTGGAAAATAGTTTTCACTTAATCACATGTAACGAAAATGGGACTGACCAGCGCAATTGAAATCGTCACTAGTTTTGAGGATTACATTTCCGCAGATGAGATCTCCAGGTTCAAACCACATCCTTGAATTAATCCTTTTCAACTGAATTTCGAAGACATCAATAGGAAGATCTTCGGGACGGCTATTTAGCCCACTTAACACAGCCCCAATACTCGCCATTGTAATAAATTGGAATTAAGAAAACTGTAAAAATGAAAAGAGAGATTAATTTGTGTTGTCAAACAAAACAGCTCAGAGCTCCATCACCTAGAAGGGAATTGTGATGAAATAGCTGGTGTTCTGTTCGGAGCAGAGTGCACACATTTGTCTGAAAAGCGTTTTAAAGGAAAGTGGTGGAGTATGGATCTAGTCTAACTAATGATCTGCTGCAATGATGGTCTTGCCTGGAAGTAGTTGGAATTGGAACACATTTATACACTTAGGCACTTCCAGTTCCAGTCCAGACTCCAGACCAGAGTGGTGCTACTGCCTGTCCCGCTTCCTACAGAATCTAATCTACCTTGGTAGGAGGTATGTATTAGTACTTGTACTGCAGCAGAGCGTAATCTGTACCGACTGTACCCGTACATCGGACCTACGGAGCCAACGGAGTATACATAGGCACATTACATCTAATGCTGAATTTCTTACAGAATATCAACTTGTATTTCTAAATGTATATATATGCAGGCATTCTATGATTGCAGCAGAAATCAATACTTTAGTAGGTCACGCATTGCGTAATATTCCTCTCGTACTACTTGCTTGCAGCAATAGCATGCAGTTTCGTAGACACTCTCCACACTCTCCAGCAATCCCCTGTGGAATACAAAAAACGGGGAATCATCATCGTCAAATAATAGGGAAAATGTACCTGCACTCTAAAATGAATGAATACAAAGAAACATGTCAAACTAAACTTGCCTGCCAGAGTTTTCCAAAAGTACACACCCAAACATACCATAACAAACAATTTTACTTTCTGTAGTGTAGTATTTATACGACACGTTATTCTCAAAATGAATGAAGATTGAAAGTCTGGAAGTACCTCTATAAATTCATGTCGCTGTTCCTACCTTGCTAACCTAATGTCGACAGGCTCGTGAATATTAATTTAGTACTCCTTTGTCACGACTAGACATATTCTGTCTTCTATGGTTTATTGGTATGATACAGTATGAGCCATAAAAAGGAAAATATTCTGATAACATATTTTATGAGATATGAGTCTCAATGTACCTTTTCAATTACGTAATTACATCTACAATAAACCATTCAACTAATGCATTTAATGAAGTAGCAGAAGCGACACAGATTTAACAGCGTCCACTGAACCGTAGCGACACAATAGAAAAATTTTAAGTATATGTATCGAAGCGTTCAAGAGTTATAACACCTCAATTAGGTGCTGAAAATCCACCTCAATTTGGTGCTGAAAATGCACCTCAATTTTCCTACATACACAACACGTTTAGTAATACATAGAGCTGAGCAGATGCGGGTGCTGAAAATGCGCCTCAATTTTCCAACATACACAACACTTTTAGTAATACATGGAGCTGAGCAGATGCGGGTGCTGAAAATGCGCCTCAATTTTCCAACATACACAACACTTTTAGTAATACATGGAACTGATCAGCAGCCGGTGCTGAACTGTAGGCTCTACATACAAAATTCAATTTTTTTAGTAGATGTCATTTATCGATCACACCCATTTTCACAGGGGACCTTCCTCGGAACACCAAGAACATGTACTAAAAGTTTTAGCGAATTATATTAAGCCGTTCAGGAGTTATAGAGCCAACAGACAGACAGACAGACAGACGGACAGACAGACAGACGGACAGACAGACAGACAGACAGACAGACAGACAGATTGTTCAGGGCATTATTATAAAGTAGCTTCCGCTACTTAATAATGTGTGTCATTCAATTAAACGAGACGTATTAAATGCCTGAATAAATTATAGAATGCTAAAATTCAAGTTTACATACCGGGAACACAAGAATATCCTCAGTAAAATAATTCTAGCCAGCCCATGTATAAAATTAGAATAAACTGCAACGAATGTAGTCTACATTGAAAATAATGTACTTCAAATCATCATACTGCATATCTAAATAAATATTTCAATTTTTTATTCCATTTGGGAGACCCATAACCTTCTTTGGAAAACAACTTCATTACGGAATCGTGAAAGCACACAGTAAAATGTTTTGACGTTTGATAATTTGAGTTGGGAGTTGACATTATGGAAATAAATGGAAATAGACTTAAATACCCGGAGATGCACGCTATATTTCATTTCGGATATCTGAAACGTAGCATTCTCAATAAATAGTTATTTTATTCTTCTTCTCGATACAAACCATTATTTTTGCTTAGGTATTACAGAGGCTATTACAGAGCAAAATTAACCTAGAATTTTGCAATATCCATAAGCTTCGCTCTTCAAATTGATTTTAATAAATAATTATATTGTGGTGAGTATATAATGGCTATTGCTAATTACAGAGGTATCCATAAATGCATGGAGCTTTCTGCATATTTAACAAAGTATTCTGGGATGTCCAATTTCATTATGTATTAACGTTTCTCACATACAGAAGCGAAATATCGGAAACCTAATCGGAATTTGACACACTTCTTGCGCATAAATTCGTGCGGCCAATTTCCCATCGATGAGAAAACCGATAACTTAGCGATAACGTTTCCTTTCCCAGCATTTTAGTGTACTAATTTGGGCTTCATATCAGCACCGATAAATGACAAATCTCCCTCCAAGGGGTTTCTATAACAACCCTTTGTTGTTGTTTACTTTTTACCTATAGTGAGCAGGTGTACAAAATGTACATGGGTAGATTTTATACAGCTTTAGCTTTTCTTTCTTCGCTCAATGCTCCATTTCTTTCTCTTCTTCTGCCGAGGAAAACTTTATTTGCGTAACGAATTCAGGAATGGAATGATAACACAGAATTGAATCTTTTGTTGCAATATGTAGCGGTTGTTGTAGCGTAATAAATTGTTTACATTTCTGTTATATTCCTAAAAAGAAGACTGTTTGTCCCAAATAAATAGTGCAATGTGCAAAGCGGTTAGATAAATTGCTCCGATTTAAGTCCTTTTTAGGAGACAGTTTTGGAACCATTTATTTTGTCAAGGTCTAAAAAGCTGGCCATTATGTCTCTAAAAAATAGGTCAAAAATAAGGACTGATGCACCACCAGCGAAATCCTCTCAACCTGCTCTGGGACAGAAAAGTACATCCAACACTAAAAGAATTTCAAAAACTTCGTCTTCTACTTTGGAAAGTAAACAAAAATCTCCTTATGAAAGAAATCTAGATACAAAAAGAACCCCTCCTGGAGTTAATAAGCCTGGACACCCTTCTAAGAATGGGCCAACAGAAGTTTCAGTTAAAAAGGCGCGACCTTCTCCATATGAGGTACAGTCTCAAAATGAAATTAATATAGTTTAGGTAGTTTTTGCTCACGTTTTCATAAGTCTACAGCAATAGCAATTAACGTAGAAGTATTTAACGCATGCATAAAAAGATGTGATATTCATGTTGAAGGTTTCGTCGAGAACTTCTTTGAGTAATGGACAGTTAAAGAAATCTACTACAAGCAGAACTGTGGATAGAGTGGGGAAGAAGACTGTCGTGAAAGTACCGGAGGAGAAATATGATTACGACGATGATTTCGAAGTATTTATAATACATGTTTATATTTAAAAATTACAGTAATGCGATTTTGTGATGTCTGTATTTTATAAATTTAATTTAAGGAAGATTACGAATCAGATTTTGAGGATGACGTAAGCGATTCTGAAAAGAATATCAAAAATGATGATTCTGGTGGAGAAGATGACAAGCGAGTTAGCAGTGCGAGTATATCAGAACGAGAAAAGACCAACAGTGTACTGGAATTCGAAATTTTGGAAAAGAAAGTTGAAGAGGAATTAACAAGTGAGACTCCAGGAAAAAGACCAATAAAATTGCAGTTGAAAGATGCAGAGAAAGCTGTTGTGCAGCAAGCAGACGTGGAGGTTGGAGCCATGGGAGATGTTTCCAACACTAAATCTAAAAATCAAACTATACCATTGACAACCTTATATACGGCTCATAATTCAATAGCAAATGAGAAGACTGACGAAGAGAGCTTGTCAGAGGATGAAAGTGACCAAGTGACACCTGAGAGTCCTGTTTTAGTGAATGAAATGGAACTAGATACTAAAGAGGATTACTTAAAATCTAAAGCACAGCAATTGGCCAGTCGTAATCCAGAAGCTCAAATGTCCTTCCCAATATTCCAAAGTGCCCCAAATAATCAAAAGACCTTAAAAATTGATAACTACACTGCTAAAGCCGGCTATGGTTTTGTTTTTGAGTCAGATTCATATTACAAGGAAAATGAAAGAAAGAAGGTATACACAAAACAGTTAATTGAGCAATGCACTAATTTATTTAGCTATACGTAATATTTATTTGAATTTACCTAGTCTGCTGGTGCTGCTAAAACTTCCAGAGGTCAAAGAATTCAAAGCATGATAAAACTGGACAACATTTCTGTTGAATTGTTTCATATGGATACTGTTGACTACAGCCGTTATATGCTACTCTTTGCGTCCAAAAATAGCACTCAGGTTGTCCACTATTTCTTTGGTATTGACTACCGTGACATTTTACTTTACCCTTATACATGCTGGTTTTAAAATTTGGAGAACCGTATGAAAATATAAAGAATATTTCTGTAGTAGCGGTAATAGATATTCGGAATAGAGAGTAGTTGAATTTTTAGTTTACATGAGAAGGATTTTCCTGACAATTTCAATAATATTAATAATTATTGTACACCATACACCTTGTATCTACCAAAGAAACATTTAATGAGCAAAATTGTAAAATAGGTGGGAACCCAAACATCGGATGATAATTTGGATCAAGAAGTGCAAACAGATGAACTGATCCCTTTAAATAAATGGACTCAGAAGCCACCATCATGGTCCACTGTGAGTCACTCAAATTGTGATGTCAATTTAACAAGACAGGTATTATTGTATTTTTATAAGGTTTTTCTCGCAGATAAGTAAAATGGAAAATGGATACCCTAACTCCTAACTAATCAGATTTATTTGTACAAAAATTTCTGTACAAATACTATGCTATCCCACATTCACAGCTAAATGATTTCTTCTGCCTGAATTATGGATCTTATTAGAAATTTTTTATCTTAAATCTTATAGGAAGCTCTAGGAGTTGGTACCGACGACATTCAGATAATCACTGACAGAAGCCCTGAGAGACAGTTCCAATTCCTTCAAAACTTTCAAGAGTATTCACGTTTCGTAAGCCGGGCAAGTGATTTAATACTTTCTATTTTGGAGCTTGATAAGAAGAGGAATATGCCAATAAAACAAGACACAGAAAATAAAGGGGGTACAAAATTTACAAAGGGTCTGAGTATTCTTAAAAAGTTAGAAGTACACACATTGGCCTGCAAAGGAGAATACGTGGCATGCTCTAATGGACAGCCGGCGACCCAGATCGGAAATAGGTTAGGTATAAAATTATTTCACTTGAGTTATTACTTACAATCAAGGCCCCGAATGTTATTGCGCTTTAGAAACACCAAAGAAACGAAGTTGCTATAATTGAAGTTAATTTATTATTACCTAGTCGAAAATATTCTTCTAAGAACATGATTACCATATGGCACTTGAGAGAGCCCAGTATGCCGAAATACTTCCTTCGTGTTTGGTCTCACGTCACAGTTTTGAAATTAGAACCTTTATTTTCATTGACGGTTTGTGGGAATAATGATGGCTCATTAAACTTTTGGAACTTGAAAGATTCATCAGTTCGCCATACGCAATACCAGGAGCAAACTATAAGAACTCCATGTGTTAATACAAGTAAGAATTCCATAATACTTTTTCAGTTTACTCAATTTTACCTATAATGCCTAGCATTATTGATTAATTGATTGTTTGCAAAATTGATTACGATTGTATAACATGAACTGCCTTTTTTTATTGCCTATCATAAAATAAAGTTATCCGATTTTCTTGGGACCTATATCTTGGCAATATACAGTATTTTGTATGTACAGGTTGTATGGGCGATAAAGACACTAACCACGCAAATACAATCATCGCGTTGGAAATAATTCCGGATACACAAGCTTATTTAACTGTAAGAAAAAAGGAAAACCACTGCTTTACAATTTAGTATACATGTTTTTAAAATATTGTTTATTTCAAACAAAGGTTTTGTCTTTGGACACTGATAATGTTTTAATATCGTGGAGTTGCATACGATCCAATGAAACAGCGGATGAGTCAACTGCCATTTACTTCGCTCCATGGTCTAATTTTCACGTGACGATTAGCAAAACAGTAAAATTATCACAGTCATTACCGAGCTCGGTTGAAACTCGGTGCTTTACAGTATGGAAAGATAGAGAAAATATAAGCTTTCTTTTGGGCTCCAATTTGGGTTACATTCTCAGAGGAACATTTGCAGAAGCCTTTATTGACGCTAAGCCTAAAATGGAAGAATTCCAAATCGACTATAATCTTGACCTGTCCGATTTTGTTATGAAAGTTACTTGCATTGCTCTCAATGAGCCCCTATCTCTTTTTGCGGTAATATAGTCCTTTCCTATTCTAGCTCATTTGTCATTTAATTGACATTATTATATTGTCATGAAATTCCACTGGGGATTTTATTTAGGCTGGTTTTGAAGATGCTTACATACGTATTTTCACGCTTAAAAATCGACGATGTATACTTACAATTGACTGCAATGGCCTCGTACCTTGGAAAATGAGTTGGAGCCAAAGAAGGCCACCGAATTTGTATGTTGGCTTGACTGATCGCGTAGAAATATGGGATTTCCTTTCCAGTGATTTGAAACCTTGGAAATCTATACCCTTGAAAAAGCTCAAGGATTTTTCTTTGGTCATCTCAACACAAAGCGAATTTTTGGTCAGAATATTTCTATAAAATAATGTTTTATGGAAATGGTTTTATGGATATTATAGATATTTCCCTGTACTCATTACATGGTGAATGACGCATTTATAAATTATAATGCATTTTTTATGTTTACAGATCACAATAGTGGAAAATGAAGTGTCAATTTTCCCCTTTACGAGTGACATTAAAATCATGTCTAGTAAAGACGAAAGGAGGCTAAACGAATTTTTAAGACTACTTTCCGATAACTCTTAGATTATGTAATAATTGGAAATGGAAATTAAATATATCTATATATATTTAAAATATTTTGGTCTATTTTGTATGATTCAGAAGCAAAAACCACGAATTCTATGGATTTATGAGATTTTGTATAACCATCGACTTTCTCATCTATGTTTTTTGGAAACTAGTAAGGCAAAAAATGACAACTGTGAATTCAAGATAAAAATTAGTAAACGGTAGGAACTTTTGAATGTTGGGCTAAAGTGAAAGCAAAAAAATCTTTTATTATTCGTCAATGAATTTTGATTTTATTCCGATTCCCACTACAAGTCTTTTCCATACTTTTCGATTTCATCCAAGAAAAAGTCAATATCTTCCTTCTGAACCTCGGAACTTTGGATAACGAGACGGAAAAAGTTTGGATAATTTCTTAATGGCTGGTAGGTCACCATCATTGTACCGGCTTTCATCATTCTCTCTTTTACCTTGGGAGCCACCTGCAATAAAAAACGTATAAAATAGCTTCTATACTTTTGTCTTAGTCTAATGTTCAAAGCTCCCTTGACATTTCCTTAGGAGAAAGCATTGAGTAAAATTTTAAAATGTTTCTTTGCAATCAAAATCAGAAGTAATCGAAAAATAGTCTATTGATGTGCAACTGCAAATAAAACTTTTAAAGTTAGTCTTAGTACAAAACTCAAATGCATAAAAGTTGGAGAAATGCAGGCAGATAGAATTCACATTTCATAAACATAAAAAATTCTTGCCCAAAAATAATTCAAAATTACAAGTTAAAAGCAGAATGCTCCGTATAGGTTTTTTAAAACGCATTATTAAAGTTCGGAAGAGTATTTATTTAACTTAAGATCATGAGGGTATTGTATTGTATTCATGTATTGAAATAACCTTATGAATTTTCGAAATGAACTCTTGAGACTCCTGATTGATCCCTTGAAGAGAAGGCGGAATATACCAAAACGAAACGTTTGTGCATTCAGGTCGTGCCAGAAGAAGTTTAAAAGCTGGGGCTCGCTTTTCCAGTTGTTCAACGCAATATTCTGACATGCTAAAAACATGATCTATGTGGGCAGCAAATCCTTGTTTACCCTAAAGGAAAATATTGCCAATGTTAATTTAAACTTTTGATTAACGCTTATTTAGAGTATCCAGTAGAATTTATTATTTTAATGTATGTTAACCTTGGCCTTCCACATCATCCAAAACTTGAAGACATCAGCTCTTCTTCCGCACTGAATGTGCTTGTCCCCGGTGTCATATTGACTTGCATCGTAAAACTTATCTTGTTGAAACAAATATGTAGCATGTGTTGCATGCGCATCTGCAACAATTCTTTCATGTTTTAGAAGAAATGTAGAACATTGTTGCGGGGCACAAAGAAGTTTGTGAGGGTTCCATGTCACAGAATCAGCCCTGTAATTTAATCATTCAAATAAATAATTGATACTCAGGAGCTCAATATTAGTGAAACAGGTTTGAAACTTACTTTTCTATTCCCTTCATTAAATGTCTGTATTTGTCTGACATCAGAGCTCCTCCACCCCAAGCCGCGTCTACGTGAAACCAAAGGCCGTACTTCATACAAATCGTTCCTAATGCATCTATTGGGTCGAAAGCCCCCAATACCGTTGTAGCTGAAAAAATTACATTCATTTAGTCATTTTCAATTACTTTTCGAATTTACAATTTGTAACAAGTATGCATCATTATGAATTGATAGTACTAACATTTGACACTGAAAATAAGGTACCATAATAGGCAAACATAAAAATGGAAAAATAAATTCCTCATTGCAAATATATTTAGATTTCTTAGAATTACTGGAATGTAAGAAACAAACCTGCAGTAGCACAGACTAAAAATGGTTCATGTCCAACAGCCAAAGCGTCTTCAATGGCTCTAATCAAATGGCATGGTTCCATTTTCCCTCTAGAGTCGACTTTTATACCTACAACATGTTTTCCTCCCATTCCTGAAAGAAAACAATTTTGAATTTTTTCACAAATACAATTTATAGTATAAACTGCCCGCAAAACGATGTTGACTGACTGTGGACAAAAACTTTATTGCAATGCACGAAAGGCTTTTCTGCATGAAATGACTAGAAAATGATTTCTACCAATGATGGAATAAATGCATTGTTAGCAGAGATTAGCAAATTAAGAGCTACCTTGGAAAGACGCAAGCTTCTTAAAGGAGTAATGGGCATCTTCGGATACAAACATGACCATTTCCGGTATGCCAAACAAGCCATTCTCCTGAAATCATGGAATCAGTTATTTTACATCTTTTTTCTAAAGCTTACTCGAACTGTTAATTGTATGTCAATTGTATTTAGGAAATAAATGGGAAGAGAAAAGACAGTAACAGCTTCTTTTGTGATTGCGTGACAAATAACAATCAATGATCATTTAATGATAAATGTTGTGAATACTTTGATTTCAGGGCGTTTTCTGAATCGGGCAAGGGAAATCGCATAGCCATTAGCAATAGAACCACCGGGGCAAAACAGACCATCTCCTTTTCCAGCAGGAAATCCGACAATGTTTCTCATTTTCTCGAAAACTTCCAATTCCATCAGTGTGAATACAGGAGCTACTTCATATGTGTATACGGACGCATTAATAGCAGAGGCTACCCATTCTGCAGAAACTCCATAAGGATCCATGCTGCATATAATAAAGTAATAAATTATGTTGTGCAATACAATAGAATTGCGATCGCTCAATTCCTGTATAGTCATCCAAAACATCTACATTAATTATATGAAGTAAAATGTGTTCACTATAGTAAATGTAACAGCGACCTCAAAATGTATTTTAGCTACTAATTGTTTTGTGTGTAGCTAAAATACATTTTGAGGTCGCTATTACATTTACTATAATGAACATAATTTTGCCTGTTTAGATTATATATAGATGTTTTGCCTTGCTGCACTAAAACTTATTTTATATTATTCCTTAGAATTATTTTTTTCCTGTTTTCCTCATATATGTGCCAGTTTATATCACATTGTCAACCAATACAAACCTAAGGTTTACCCAAAGCTTTAATTTTTATTCCTATTCACAATTTAGAAATGCATTCTCGTGTACATTATTCTCGTGTACAATGTTTAAATAGGCCTGTGTATTGGCTTATTATTTTAGACTGGTGCGGTAAATTCGCTATTCTTTTACTTCGCGTATTTGCTTGTTGATGTATTTGCAATTTAATGTATTATGTTGCATTTAAAAATTCTTTAAGCAGGTTTTTGACAACTATTTTTTATTTATTTTGCCGCTATGCATATGCTAGTGTAAAATTGCAGAAGTGCCAACAAATGAGATGTTCAATTCTACTATAATACTGCTATTTTGCTATCGACAAAGATGTCTAGGTGAAAATAGGTGAGGTTGAGATAGCCTACTGAAAAATAAGTGAAAACTGGAGAAAATTGGAAACTACATTGAATTGCATCAAAGGACCCCCAAAAAAGGCATCATTTTTAGCTGACTAATTATTAGGTTATAGCCTATGCTTGTATTTAAAGAAGTTGTTACTCTAATGCTTTATTAATAATGCTAATGTGTATGCTTTATTAATAATGCTAATGTGTATGCTTTATTAATAATGCTAATGTGTATGCTTTATTAATAAAGCATACACATTTCCTGAAGCGACCATATTTTATGAAAAGAATACAGATACAGATAAAAAGTAATTCTAAGGTTTACCCAGAGTAAAGTTGATTTATGAAGCGAGGGTGACCAGGTTTGACACTGTGGTAGACAGTATCCTTAATGAGTTTGATGAGAGCATCATGGTTAAGCGCAGGTTCGGTTTTCAGATCCAAGTCCAGAATCTGTTTTAAATCCGAAGGCAATTTAAATCTGAGGACGGGTTCTGATCTACTAATCCCTTTAAAGAGCAGATCTTCAAGAATAATTTCGAATAGTTCTCGGAGATATTTCTCATGAATTTCTTGCTTAGGAGCAGTGACGAAATATTTCGGATTTTTTGCTAGTTCTGACATTTTAATTAAGATTGGACTGAGAATTTGGATGCGACTTTATTCCAAGTTCAGATTTTCTACTTGGAGAGACTCTGTGGAAAACACAAGTGACAAAATTCACTGACAGTGGAATGAAATGAATTACGGCAGACTGCCGATGATATAAATGGTTCTGAAGGTTGAATGTTCAAATGAATTAAGGGTGACGTATGCATGAAAATAACCGTCCAACTGTAATATCTCTTTTGTTCCTCTTGGGTTTTAAATTGAATTTACTTAATATCTGTAGGATTCATTGTTTTTGCATGTGCATAACTGAATTGACAGAAAATGCTAATTAGCCAGTGTAAGCACTGTGAACATTGTCAAGTTAATTACCATTTTCCTCAATGGAAAAGGATGTGGGCTCTCTGTTCTGTGGTATTTGGTCTTTTATTCTACGAAGAGGACATAACGCTACAAGAATAAATATAAGCACACTACTGCTAGCAGTAGCACTGTCTGTCATTGTACACATATTCTCTTAAAAGCCTAGCTAGACCAAAAGTCAAAGTCACAGGGAGCATTTTTGAATTCCAGATTATTAACGCAACCTGTGAGCACATTCTTTCTACACATCACAACAATGATTTCTTAAGTTGAGTCTCAGAAAAGATGCGTCACAATATCGGAACTTCATTTGCGTATAGAAGAATTAGAAATTCTGAAAAGTACACCTAAATAATAAAAAATTACGTGCTCTTCCCGAAGTGGAGATATTGACGTTGGTTTCACAGAATGTTTGTCGACGACCCTATGTGTCATTGCTTTTTACACTTTGTTTGCATTTTGTACTAAGAATTTAGATGGTCTGGATGGTAAGGTCCTGATGTAGCTTTACTGCAAATTTTGTAATAATGGCATTGTCATTCTTATGTCACACTTTTTCACACTGAAATCTGGGGATTTTGTCAATGAACTAAAGTGTGGCATAAAAATACCATAATGGGATATGATTCTCGTTAACTTTACTAGACAAACGACGCAAGTCTCGCTTGGGATAGTGGTGTTAAAAAATTCCCAAATATTTGACCTAAAATGGAGATAGTGAAAAGCCATGGCTACAAAAGTCTGTACTGGAAGTTTAGAAATGGTCTTCAATATTGCATTTTAACAGGGTGAAATATTTTCCAAGTACTATACTAATAATTTTCACGCGCCCCTAGCTACGGGGCTCTAAATTATCTATGCACCCGACATACGATATTAGGAAACCCAAATATAATAACTGCAAATATAATTCTTTAACATCTAATCATTAAAAGGAAAAAAAAACTTACGAGGATAAATATAATTTTCAAAAATATGTGAAGTTAAGCAGGGGTGTTGGGTTTTAAAATCCCTGATTGGGGGAGAATGACTAAACGGAGAGTTTTGGGGTAGACATTTTTGAAATCGCCGCATATTTTTCTAGCGGCTATGAGGGTTTGATTTTCAAAAATGCTTTTTAAGGAGGAAATATTTGGGGTTCTTGGGAGTGGGGGAAATACATTGAAAACATGTATTTCTATTTTTCTTACATAGTTACAAACTGAAATTCAAAAAAAGCGGCTTCATAACCGCTGCTAAATTTTTTTTTCTTTTTTAAACATTTTTTTGAAACGCGTACGTTGCTTCAAGATCCCAAAATCATATCTTTCCGAAAACGTCGGCAAATTTCATGTAAAGGAGCTTGTCATAGAGTAAAATATATGGCAATGTGATAAAACCTTCAACGGAGCAAATATGTACAGATCGAGTGGAGTTTTACATAGAATATAATACTCTATGGTTGAGGGAAGCGCGTGCAGGAGTGAGTCTCAAATTAGAAAACAGAGACAAACTGCATTTCAGAGCTCCTTGTGGGTCTATTCCACTACTTTTTGAAATACACCATTTCCCCCTTGCACTGACATCATCAAAATTCAAGTGTAAACCCCTCCTTAAAGCACTTAGAAATGAGCTGATTACGAAATAACTGTCTTCTTCAACGCATTTCATACAGTTGTTGGACCAACAATTACCAACAATGTTAAATAATAATCTTTTTAACTATTCTCTTGCCTCTTACTCGCTAAATATCACAAATATTTAAAAAAAGTCTTGTTATTGGAAGCATTGGCCCTAATGAAAACAACGTCAGTGATTTGCCTATAACTAATCCTTTTAATGAATGCATTTAAAGTTACTTCGTTGGTAAGTGCTTAGAATTTAAAGAATTCTTATGTTGGTTTTTGATGCGTGTTTTGCACTATTGCCATAATTATTAAAGTACCTCCTATGTATTGTGTGTTAAATATCTTATGGTTCTTCTCGTGTATTTAAATAAAATTATGTAGTCTTGTCTTGTGCTGGGCACCAAAATATTATTCCCTTTTCGCTGCATTTATTACCTACATCTGACTGCAAATTCTTGCTAACAATGGTAGTAAAGTAACAAGCATATTTATTAACAGTATTAAGTAACTCAAGAATTAGTTATTTTTAGCGGGTTTCCTAATATCGTATGTCGGGTGCATAGATAATTTAGAGCCCCGTAGCTAGGGGCGCGTGAAAATTGTTTTGATAGTAATTTTGGGTAACGTTGCAGAAAACGGATTTCAAAATGTTTTACCTACTGATATTTTGATTTTCTAATAGGCTAACCATGAAAGAACTTTTCAGGAGTCAAACTGTGTATTTGAGGAAGGTTTTTCCAGTTTATTATAGTTTGTAAAAATGATTTTATTTTATTTCCGGCATTGTTTGGTGGAAGCAAATAAAAATAGAATAAGTTAATATATAATACAGATAAATACAATTGTATTGCTGATAAATTGATGATCTAAATGTAGTGTCATATACTCTACCCACTGGCGATTCGCAGAAGAAGGTTTTCATTAGTTGCATCTACACAGTTCGGTTTATGTTCTATAACGGTGCAAAAAGTATATTCGTTTCTTGAGCACTTTGAGTGACAAGGATCTCCGCACACTCCGTGTATACAAGCCATATTATTTGGACAATCGTGGTCTTTGAAGCATTTAGGAGTACACGCCGGAGGAATTCCATTGTAGCCAGGCAGACAGTGACATACTGCCCGATTCCGACTGATGTGGCAAGAAGCCATAGTTCCACAGGGAGAAGGATTACATGCATTAACTCGTCGCTTGTTCA
The DNA here is from genome assembly GCA_020352615.2 of Yoshiicerus persimilis. NCBI lineage: Eukaryota > Metazoa > Arthropoda > Collembola > Entomobryomorpha > Tomoceridae > Yoshiicerus > Yoshiicerus persimilis. The sequence goes on from CM036941.2 coordinate 42,939,499, forward strand.
CCAAACTGTAGGGTCCTGTAATATATTCAAAATCGACCTAGTGTAAAATTCCTTAATAGTGACAAGAATGAAAATCCCTCAAGAATGGAGAGTGCAGATGAGAATAAGTTTAGTTTGAGGTAGAAAAAATACAAAATTGTACATTGTGCGTAATATATTCTACATAAAATACTTTAACCATTATTTACCTTGATGTCCTAGCATTGTCGCATTCTTTTGTTCATCAGACGTAAAACAACGCTTCCAAGGTTGACCTACATTAGGACACCAGCAAGTGGCTCGATGTCTTTTTGCTTCACATTTTGCTCCCGTGTGCATTGCACAAACATGATTACACGGACTGACACAGAAACCATGCAAGCCACAGCTCATGTCATCAGGACAATCTCCATCCGTGTCGCATTCATCTCCTTCGACTGCAAGAATAAAGTTTCATGAAAGTTAGTGGTCGATTATTCAAAAATTAGAAAAACGAAAGCAGAAAAAACTTACATGGTGGTCTTGGAGCCATTTTTGCACACCAGTAGTATGGGTCACCTAGAATACAAAATTTTTCAGTATAAAAACATAATCCTCAAAAATGCATTGTGAATTTTAAACTATTTTTTGTGATTCACAAACCTGTAAAGCCTGCTGGACAGTAGCAAGATGGGATGTGATTTTTAACTGAAACATAAAAATCACAATTAGCAATTTCCACAAGAGTGTAGAATTTCTATTTAAGAGCCACAAAAACTTACTTATGCATTCAGCAGCGTTTCCACAAGTTCCCATACATGGAGATTGACAGCGACCGTTAATACACGATTCAAAATCAGTGCATTGAGTGTCATTGTAGCAAGCTGGAAGATTTGTAGGGGTCTTAATTTTTTCGCAGGACTCAGTTCCGTCCCCTTCGTATCCCTTGAGGCATTTGCATTGAGGCTTGTCATCTTCGACGACACAAACAGCATTTGCTGTACAGTGGACCGTCGTGCAGGCGTGGACACACCGTCCGTTCAAACAAGTCTGGTCGCTCTTGCCACACTCGTAGGCACTGACACAAGCTTTGCAGTTCGGAGGGTTCCCCACATAACCTTGTAAGCACCGGCAAACAGGGCCCACTGTTGATTCTATGCACTGGGAATTTTGACCACAAACACGAATTGGATCTCGACCACAGTAAGAACCTATATCATATTGTTAAATTGAATTTACATCAGCCAATGGTTGGAATTTCCATCTTGGAAATAAAAAGTAACTGTGCGTTCGCAGTGCTTTTCATTACCTGAATTAAGAAGACAGTTTCCATCATCTGCAGAGTAAGTGTTAACCTCACAGGAGCATCTAGGTTTGTGTTCTATGACTTCGCATTTCTTCCACAGGCCTCTGCAGTAGCCAACACAGGGATCCCTGCAGTATCCATTAACACATGCTTCGTTAGGAAGACAGTCTACATCTAAATTACATCTGGCAGCTATCTCGTCTGCACAAAAGAAAATTAGAAACCATATATTTAAGCCAAGAGCTTTTGCCTGTCTCTAACTCTATATTGTGCTTTAGTTTCCATCTGTGGAATATCTACTAGTTATTATACTGGAAATGCCGATCGATTAAGTCATTTAGCCAATAAAATGCACTCCTTACTCCTTGTAAACAAAAAGTAGGCATATTATGGATGATTTGACTGTTATATTGCTTGCAAATACAACAAGGAAAATTTTGTTAAGGATTCTGAGCAATACTCACAAAATATAATCTTGAATAAAACAAACCTTCAACAACGGCAGCACAAGCCTCGAAGGGGTTTCCACTGTAGCCAGGAACGCAAACACAAGTTGCATGATGTCTGACGACCCAACATTTGGCGTTAGCCCCACATTTTACACCATCACAAGGATCTCGGCACAGATTTCCCTTGCAAGCCAAATCTGGAGGACACTGATCGTTATCACCGCAGTATGAAGCTGAAATTACACATCAAAAGTATTGATACATTATGTGTTAGGCCAAATATTGTTTGTTCATGCATCATCGTAAGCACAATAGCTTAACTAGTGACGTTCTTTAATCAATGAGTGAATATTCGCATAAATTAATGTTCGCATCGCACTCTTGTAGTATGCATAGAGTGAACGAACCTGAACCTAGATATATGTAAACACTGGAAAATACTAGTTTTAAAAAGTATAGAAAGGTTTTATTTTACCTTTACACTGGAAGAAAGGATCTCCATTAAAACCTGCAAACATTAAACAACAAAATAATGTTTTACATAATTTTAACCTATGTTTATAATTTTAATTACAAAAAGTAGAAAACAAATTATACCTTTCAAACAGCGACAAACTGGAAAATGGTTAACAACTTTGCATTCTGCTCCCAATCCACAAATTCCTTGACAAGGATCTTTGCATAATCCCCTACAATTACCAACAGCAAGGATATTATTATGTTCCAATTGCTCTACACTATATATCTTATACATATTGCTGTTAACAATAAAGTAAATAAAGAAATGTATGTTAAATCTAAATACATCTTGCGATAAACTTAATTGCTAGATATCACACACTGTATTTAACACTAATTTAATAGTTCACAGCTCAACAGAATAGGAAACCTGTTCAACAAACGTCTTTTACGTAAATATCTATTGAAGTGATGCCTCATGCATGCTATGCTCATTAAACAATTTTTTCATCAATGACTACACTTAAGAAAGACTAGAAATCTCTCTAGGTCAAAACTGTGACAATGGTAATTAAAATTAAAAAATTGTACACTACTAATACAAATGAGTTCTTCCTATAGTGCAAACCAGAGGCCATTCTGTTGTCCATAACCGTTGTCCCAACTTACTCAAATTTTCATTACTTAAAATCATGAACATGAAATGTAATGACAAATAATAATTCCGAAGCTATAAAAAATTTCAATAGGAAGAAGAAACAAAAAGACCTAACTTTTAAAATATTTTGGCCATCTTTAGCTCAAAAAATGCGGACAATCTCTAAAATACTTGTAAGAAAATTAGTTTATGGTTATCCAAATTTGCTTACTTGACACAAGAGAATTGAGTTGGACAATCTGCATTATGGGCACATGAAAGAGGGCGACATTTGGGTGGAGCCCCGATGTGATGCGGAAGACAAGCACAGAGAACGGTTTGGGACGAATTGCCTCCGGGCTCTTGGCCTTGTTTGCCCTGGAATCTTTTGAGAGCTCTGGAAATGGTGGAACTCCAGTTGAGTGAAGCTACATCGTCACTGCGTCTCTTTAAATTGTCTACTTCTAAGCACTGACTGTAGGGTCCACAAACTCCAGGATCTTCACATGGTGGGGCTAAAACATTCGTGTCAAGTTTTAATGAAATATTACAATGGAGAACAAAAACCTAATTTTAAGGTACCTAAGAAGATGAAATGAAATGAAGAATGGAGAGAGTTTCGAGTCGGATTATTTAAGTACCTTTTCCCGCTTGGAGTCCAGGAACCAAACTAATAGTTACTGCTGTAAAAACAGTTATCCAACCAATCATTGTGTGGGTGATTAATCGGAGCTAGACTTTCAATAGTAAAATATTATGCATGTAATGTGATATGTGTAAGTAAACAACCAATAATGTAAATAATATGGAGAACTACAAGAGCAGAAAGACTAGACTAGAACAACCAGATCTAGAAATGATACAATGAAGATGCTACGAGCAAATGTCATCGTCCGGTTGATCTCGTAGCAAACTCACGAAACGAGCACGAACTTAGCAAGGTGACCACGCTTCGCAAATTCAACTTCAGTACCGATCTTAATCGCAATGTACTTAGGTATGCTTTATGCCGTTGCATTAAGCCGAGCAGAAGGTCGAGTCAAACACTTTTTAGTAGTTGTTCCCTGCAAATTGAAGTTACAGTGTTTTTCGTTTCAGGAAAAAAAAGTTACATGTAAAAAATTTAAAACCAGCTTCAAAAACATTATTTATTAAAAATACGCAAAACTATTTTCTTTTCAAATCATGCCTACTCTATATGTCTGTGATAATGGCCAACTTATAGTTCATTTTCAGGTCACAATTTTTAAAAAATGCAAAAACATTTTTATATAATTTTTTGAAAGATTTAATTATTAAAGAAATTGCGAACTAAATTGATAAAAATTACCTAAAAATCTTTTCTGCTCTCGGTTTGAAATCAAATTGACCAAAAGTATATTTACGAACTGAATTGATGTATGCTTAAATACAATAATTAAGTGTGGTGCCCCCAGGGGTGGGGATAATCATAGTTCCACAGGCCACACGGCTAAAGCTACAGCATAGTCCACATTTTACATACGAAAACACAGTATGCACTCTTGAACACTGTAATGGAAACATTATCTAGTATATCTAGGTATCTACGGAAAGTAGCAACGATCCAAATTCTTCTCTCTTGTTCTAGCTCTTCTTAACTGGGTTCAAGAGCAGTAGAACATCACATAAGAAACAGCAAACTTGTTTTCTGAAAGCGCTCTTGTCTTGATTTAGGTTACACTTCAGCACAGCAATTGCTGAAACGGAGCAAAGTTGAGATGCACATGTTTTTTGAAGAGCCTCTTATTCGTTGAACATTTTGAGCATCTTTGAAAGCATTACAAGCGTTGAATTCAGGAGAGAAAAGCTCTTCCAAGATATATTCAGGTGTACTGACTCGTAACTATATTCCGTTTGTTCAGCAAGTGCTGTGCTGAATGTATCTTAGTCCCGTCTTGCTAACTCTGTCCTTATTAATTGTGTTTGTAGCCAGTTTACACATTCGGGGTAATATTAAAAAATCACAACCTACTTATTTATGTCTATGTATTTTATGCTGCACAAAATCAACTCACAGAAGTCGCGACAAGTTAAGTGAGACGAACAACAATAACTCAAGTCACTTTTTTCATGTAAATGAGTATCTTTAATGGTTTGTCAAGTATTAGAAACGGTAGCACCTTAATTGTCAACATCCACCGCCAAAACAAGTAGTAATTGAAAATGAACTCAGACCAGTCTCCTTTTTGAACGTTTCACTACTCGAAAGTTGTAAATAGTAAAGTCCTGTTTAAGGAGACTCGTCTGAAATTCGATACTTAGCTATGACTATTTGCAGAAAATAAGGATATAACATATAACTGCTAGACTACCAAATCCCAAAATGAAAATATTCAGCACTTCCTTTTAGGTCATTTTGGAGTGAATGGGATTTGAAAAAACGAAACCCGTACTATACATTTTTATAATGATTTCTGTACTTGGGAAAAGTTTAATATCATAGTGGACCTAAATAAGATAATGAAGAATTATATTGTCTTCCTGCTCTGTCATTTTTATCATTAATCATCATACACTGATATAATTAGTCTGCGAGACAGAATCCCTCTCTGTCTATTTATTAGTTGTACCCTCTAAGGACTCTGTGGCCTGGACGTCCATTTCAATGGAGTATACATGATAATTGCCGCAGATTCAGGTAATTTTAAATGAGGTAATCCATCGAGGGATAAGCTAGCATGCCTTTCCCTGCACCGTTCCCTGCAGGTTGCTTATTTTAAGTTATATAATTAGATTGTAGAAATAACAAAAATATTATTCTAAAATGAGCTCGAAGCTTATGGCTATAAGGACCACCCACGCGGTTTCCTTTATGCATTTCCATTATATTATTATGGCTAATTATTATGCAATTATGTAAATGTCTGTTGAATTGCATGCTAGAAATCGTATGCCCCTACATAGCACATTTAAATGCTTTTATGAAATTATGAAATATTTCTTACATATGATTGTAGATCAATTATTGTTATTATTACAGTACTATATTAAGTAGTACTAGGTCTACTCTTCTGTAGCATGAAATACTAAATCATATTATAACATTGTATTAGAAGAGTAGGTTAATAACTTAAACTGTACACACATAACTTGTATTGTAAAATGTAGCATGCAGTAGAGGAGGATAGAAAAAACTGCATCTTTCTCATCTTAATTCCACGCAATACACATTGCAGAAAAACAGCATGAAGCACGCCCACAATCAATTGCGTAAGTACTAAAACTTAATGGTAAGATTTGGTTGACAGCCAACGCTGAGGAAAACACGGTGATCTACAGAATCCAAGTCAAGTTCATTAACTTCAAGTGTAACAAAACACGTTCGGCCACTTACTTCTTCTTACTGCATATTGCATGCAATTACATTGCCATAAAGTTCACAACACTCCTGCTGAGCTTAAGACTGTATTCCATAATCTTACAATTAGTTTTGCAAATCTATTCGGTTCGCAAAATAGGGCTGCGCCAGTTGCCGCACGCCGCCACGATGTGAAAACACTGCGCCGCCTCAGTGCTATCAGAATTTCAAACTGTATTTCATCAGAAGCAATACTTTATTTAAACAGTAATATTTTTTTAAACATATATTCAAGTGCATCCTACCCTTAATTTTACCATATGCAATTTTACCATGGGTTTGCGCTTGTATTTATATAGCTCTGCCATTAAAATGCTTTTATCATGGCATTTTTGCCATTTCCCATTAAGGTGCACCATTTTCCATTACGGTACATTTTTTCTTTTCTCTTTAAAGTGCATTTTAGCACTTCCTTTTAAGAGGCGCTTCTTTTTCCATTAAGGATATGGTGCAGTTATATCATTTTCCATTAGAACTCATTTTTGTCATTTCCCATGAAAGTACACTTTTATCATTTTCCATTTAAGGTGCGTTTCAATCATTTCCCATTAAAAGATTCATTTTTACCGTTTCCCATTCCGATGCATTTAATAATATTATCATTTCCATTATTATTCATTTTTATCATTTCCCACCATAAACGTGTAACTATTTCGTATTAAAGAGAATTTTTATCGTTTATGAAACCTCAACCCTTTTATAACTTTAAACATTTTAACCATTAAAAGGAATTTATCGAAACATTGTCGTAAAAGGTAGTATATTCTTATTCCGTGCCCAACAAAATTGTAGTAAAAATATTTCTCTGCAAAATATCTGAAATATTTTTCTGTCACAAGGGGTTTTGAGTACATAAATAAATGTAGTACAGGCACTAATTGGCACTCCAAACGCTGAGGACTAATAGAAACCCGAAAATTTGTTAATTCAGTGGAGATAGGTCATTAGTCATTGCGTAGTTGTAGTCTGTCTGTACACATAGTGTAATATGCATTCTGTAAAACTACGAAGTTCTAATATTCCACATGAATAAAAGCGACAGTTATTTTCCTATTCTATCTTGCGGAGTAAAAGGTGTTCTGGGAGTATTATCACGTCTTTTATATCATGCAAAAGCCAAGTTATAGATATTCAAGCCATTTAGACCAGAGTATAATAGTCATTCATTTTTCTAGGGTCATACATCTTCAGGATATCTTAGCTTAACATTTTAAGAAAAATGACAGATGATATATACATTCATGATAGATAAGTTGCATGCATTATAAAATATAGAGCTCTTATGTGTGCGGGGACTCTTATTCCTATCTTTCCACTACGCTGCAGCATAGTGCAGGTATTTCCACGTACAAGGTTACCTACTACTACGTTCTCTCTTATACTATTTGAAATGCAAATGTAAGTATAGAGTGTAGAGCGTAGTATTATGAGCGTAGCAGGTAAAAGTCAGTTCAGTCCCCCTTAGACAACTCTTCTACTTTGGGTTTATCCGTTGTATATTGTATACATAATAATATTAAGTGCAGTCAGTGAGTTCGCTTTTGGAGTACCGTCCTTTTTAATCAGTCAAATCTTTTCTTTGTTTCGTAGGATGAATGATTCGTGTTATCGTAATAAAAAATGAATTGGTTATGTATTTGGGAAAGGAAGAGGAGGGTTCGAACCCAACGAAACCAAAAGTAAATGTTACTTGCAATAATGTGGAAGATACCATATTTAGCTAAATACATGCATCTTTCCCTTGCTCTCCTGCAGTTCACAGAAGAGATGTGTCATTCGTAGATTCTCAGATTGCGAAGGCGATCCGACGAGGAAAACTGTGAAGCTTGACAGAGTTCGGGTTATTTTCCAAGTTCCACTGTGCCTTACATCTTACACAACTCAAGATTTGCTTTCTGATTCCAATACCTACTCTTCTATTCACCTGGAACATTCTCTGAGGTCCTTCCTTACCCAAACATTTAGCAGTGTGCGATAAATGATTTGAGTGTGCAGTAATTTTTGTAAACGCACAATTTTCTGAAAATGAAAACCTTAATCTTGATTGCTACATGCACGTGGCTTACTGTAGTAATCCCCTTGGATAGTGTAAAAGCACAAACTGGAGGTACATCTACATATATTTCTATACTATGAAAAAACCATAAAGACTGTACAATCAAAGAGGTTGCAAGATCAATTACATAAATTTGTAACAAAGCTGTAATTTTTTGGTTACCTCAGTTCATGTGCACAAAAAATTACGTAATGCATTTATTTATGGGTAGTCGTGCCCAACTCGGTAACTTCCTCTTCATCATATTTTTGTGTTTTTGATACAATTTACAATTTTTGGGTATAATTTAGAGTTCTAAAGCAAAATATAGAAAATTGAATACATGCAGTAAAGCGTTTTATCTTTGATGCATGGAAATATTAAAATTTTACGAGTTTCTGTTAAGAACTTTTGCATTGGGTAGTGAAGAAAAAAATAAGTAAACCTAACAAAAATAAAAATACTGCAGTCATTAATCATAACCATTTTTTGACTATGCAGATGCTGATCCGTGTTCAGCACAGCCTTGTGGCATTGGAGCCAAATGCGCATTCATGAGAGATATGGTTGTATGCACTTGCAGTGATGATACATTTGGAGATCCATTTGAAGAATGCAAAAAACTATCACCAGGTTTGTATAATTTTTAGACAAGATATTTCAGGCAATAAAAAGGGAGGTTCTATTACTATATAAAATCAAACATTTGCTTGCTATACCAATTTACCTAGTAGAACCTCATCTTTCTAGTTTTAGAGTTCATTCATAATTTTTTTCAGATGGATCTTCTGCGACTACACACTTAGAGAATAACATGGGTGGAAATCAAGGAACAACATTACAAACATCCGCTACATCAGTAGCTGAAACATTAGGAACATCTCCGACAAGACAGACGACACAAACACACATGCAGGAGGAAACTCCGAGTCCATCTCAGAACAAACCGAATGTTATATCGATCAATGAAGGAGTAAACCGCTATCATGTCGCCAATGCTGATTACTCAAATAATTACAACCCTAATACTCCTATCGTAATTCCAACAGTGCAGAAGCCGAAAACTCAAGAATCTCAAAACAAACCGTTTTTCACTTCATTAGACCAGACCAGAGATCCACACCGGTCCCCTACAACAATGGGAAGCTTTCTGGACTCTGGAAATCATCGCACGGATAGTATTTCGAATACACCCAAACACACAACGACAACAACAACGATGAGAACAACAACAACAAGTGAACCAGAACCTTATTATAACCACAATAAATATTACCATTCCAGTACTTCTTCAGATACTCCACATTCTGTAACTTCTGTAAGACTGTCTCCAATTGTACCAAACACAGATGCTACTCCCATTTACAACCCTATCACAAAATACTACAGCGATGATAAAATTGCAGTTCTCCATCCAATAACGATAACAAGTGATTCGATTGGTTACCAAAACTCTCATTCTTCTGTGGATCATACTTCTGACAAAAATCGATTTAACTACAATGATTACGCTAATAATCAACACAAAAACGGTTACGATTACGACAATAGTCACAAAACAACTTATAATAGTGGAAATGACGACTTTAATTTCCATAAAAATGGAAATACACAGAATCAACATCATCATCAACAGAGTAATTTCCAAACCAAAGATCCAATGGGCGAATTCACAAACTGCAGGATTGTTAACAATATTGTAGCATGTGCCGATAATTCAGGTATAATTTCCATATACTGCAACTGCATTGAATATTTATTGAGTGCTGAAATTTAAAAATACTTTCAACATTTTCAGGGGACGACTTTTCCAACAATTTCCAACATAGAACTCAACAAACAGGAGATAATGAAGACAATTCTTTTCAGCATAGATTTCAACACCATTCTTATGAAAAACCCCGTCCAGGTCATCATGATAGCATTAAGCACACCAATTTTCCAAATTTCGCTTCTCAACACAATGATTATCAAACTATTCGCACTCCTATTCATTCAAGTGAGGGATCAAGCCAGGCAGAATATAAATTGAAACCGACACATCAAAGTCCAGTCGATAAATCTGATACTAATGACCTTTGTAAAAAGCTTTGTGGAGTCAATTCTGTATGCAGACTTTTCCTCGGCAGGCCAGTTTGCGGTTGTCCTGCAGGGCACTCCGGGGACCCTTCAGTCATGTGCACCAAAATTGAACCAGAGAAAAAGTCAGGGTGTCAGCGCCACACGGACTGCAAAGCAGTCGAAATTTGCATGCAGTCCGTTTGTGTCAACCCTTGTGTCTTGGCTATAAAAAATCCAAGTCAGAATCCCATCAAGGAGAGAATTGACTCTCATAGCGTCAATGTAGATAGCAGTATGTGTGGTAACAATGCAAAGTGTTTAGTCATCCAACATACACCATTGTGCGCTTGCAATGATGGATTTTTTGGAAATCCTTATGTTGCGTGTACTGCGTAATCGTTCTGATTATAAAATCAAATGCATTGTTTGAGTTTTAGAAAAAGTATATATGGACTAATTTTCAATTTCTCCTAGAATTTGGTTTATAAATGTTATATTAATTTATTTCAAAAAATTATGTTCTGAAAACTAATTTGTTTTAAAATGTTATTAATAAATGTTTCTTAAACAGAATAACCTTTTAATGATATTACTATTTTTGACTGTTGTAGATTTTTTAGTCCAATTTGTTATTGAAATAAAGATGTATATAATTTTTTCACTTGCACAACTCTATTTCTTTAAATGCATTTGAAAAATAAAATTTCATATCTAACATATATTTATGTGAAAATGTGAACCGTAATGATTAGATAGATAACAAATTGAATATTAATATGATAGCATTATTATTCATTTCCCTTACTTTATGAAAATTACAAATTCGTACTGCGAAATTGTAGATACTTCACTTAAAGTATTAATAATATTATCGATTAGTATCAACATCAAGTGAATCCGTATCGGACGTTGTGTCACCGTGTACATGACGGTCAGCTTTCTCTTGAGTGTGCCGAGCAGGAAAGCAGACCTGAACATGGTATTTGTTTTTGAACCAGTCCCGGTGAGGGCGAAAACATTTGAATCTTTTGTTTTTGTGTATCTAAATTGTGAAAAAACGAAATAATTTTTTGCTGGAAAGGCACACAGGGTCTCCCGTGTATAAAGTATAAAGCAAACATCTATATCTAGGGGTTATTGAAAGATTTTAATAACCATTGCATGTTTATGGCAGAGGACAATGAATTACTATTATGTAAACTGACCATATCTTGGTACACGTAATAAACCGCAAATGCTGCCACTGATATTACCGGGAGAATGGATATGGTATTCCCGATGTACATATTTGTCGTATTGTTCCAAATGGAATTCCCTTGATCTGGATAAGGACGTTCAAACAAAGTGGACAAAATAGCAACCTAAGTAAAGAAAGATTTAAATATAGGTACACAGTCAATTGGCGAAGTTTCTTAGTTATAATAGTTACTGATCTTACAGTCATGAACAGCATAAAGATTCCGCAAGCTATCTTGACTATATGAACATTAATCCTTTGTACTTGAAGGCCTTTGTAATGTGTCATGTTGACTAAATCGAACATAAACTTGGTAATATTTACTCCGTACACAACCGCACCAAAGAAGCAAGTCATTATGAACAGTACTGTGGCAGAACGGTTAGAATAGAATTCAAAGAAAATCAAGTGCCGAAAACCGTCCTAAAAAAGGGAACCAGAATGAACAAAATTCTATTTATAGTGCTAGCATAAAAATTAAAAGAAATTTCAAATGAACATTACTTACCTCACTTAATATTAGTGTTGGAAAGATGATACACCAAATAATAGCAAAAAGTATATGAATTCCAATTTTATGTGTCAGCATTCCTTGATCAGTATAAAGACAGTCAGTTACCATATATAGATAGATAACCGTTGCTGTTAGATCTACAAATTTTCATTATAAACTTTCGATAAACTGCTTATACAAGAATACAAGAGATTTTAAGTCATAATGCATTATTTAGCTCTCCAAAAATGGCTAACTTAATATCCCATTAATGGCGACAAAGCATCCGTTGAAGAAGAGGATATCTGACTCAACTGATGATGACATTTCTGCCTGAAAGTGCTTTAAGAAGAAAACTATAAAAATTCCATAATTTCCCTCAAGGTTTGTCATAGCCAATTTTATTTGTTTCCTATCAACACCAACATATCCAAGCCATAGTAAAGCTGCTACAGCAAAAGTCGCATTCCATATAAAAGTACACACTATCAGCCAAATTCCGTCCCTAAATTAATTATTAGTATTATTACATGTACACAATTATAAGTACCTACAGTGTTCTACAGCGAAAATTAATGGTTTATTTTGTACGCATTATACCTTTGAGTATTATAATGAAAGAAGGATTTGGATCCAAGGTAAGGATGCACTAATGTGCCCAACGCCAAACTTCGCAAGACATGGTAAATGGCATCGACCCAGGCTTCTCCAGATAATAAGCTACTCCATTTCGTGTTTAGGAGCATTCGCAAGGGTAGAAACATGAGAGAGTCAGAACTTCCACCACCCACACGTAGGCAAATAATTATTAAATACCCAATCAGTCCAAGATACAGTATTTTGACAATTTTCGTTAATGCCAATCCAATCTCTTTGATACTCGTCATTAATACCAGCTATGCGCAAAAATATGTTTATGTGTAGTATACCTTATTAATCTGTGGATTAATTAAAATATAGTATAATTAAATAATTATTTGCTTCACTTTCACTCTTAAGACTCTTACCATATAAATAATGAAAATGAAAAGAGTCCAGAATGAGTAATTCAAATCTGCGAGTTCTCCATTGTCATCACTGTAAGCTGGAGCTTGGTCGAGTAATTCAAAGAAGGTGTACATTTTGTGATCTTTTTCAACGCTAACAACCATGTTCACTCATTTCAGAAAATGAAATTCATTCTCAGTTACACCAATACATTACAAAGCAAAATATTTGAATAACATCAAATGTGCATCATCAAAATTCGTCTTAATTGTAATATGTACATCCTTTGTCCTTTCGTGAAGGAGGTTGTAATATATTACTTATTAAATATATTAAGCATAGAGCAGAAATATGTGCATTTGTTTGTAGTCATCCGTGTGTTTTCTGTTTATTCGTTTACTTTTAGTTTTAATATCTTTCGAATTGAAGTAAATACTGATTGCTTAAAATATTAAATGAATTTGGACAGATTACAAACCCACAGATAAAGCACATTTAACACCCAGCATACATATCCGCTTTATGCTTCCTTTATGCTATAATGAGAGATTAATAAATATTAAGGTACTCACAGATATTATTTTCCCAAGGAGTACAGAAAAATAAATCCCAAGCGAAATACACAGCGTAAATAAACATTCCCAAAGAGTTTAAACCTTGAGCAAATGCACGCATATACCATGCGGGTCCAATCCCTAAGTTAATCGATTTTCAACAATAATTTTATAGTAATAAAAGTTTTCCATTTGTTTTCATTTTTCAGTGGAAAAGAATAATTACTAATCACCACTGAGAGCGGGGCACATGTATCTCAACATTCGTAACGGCTTTCTCCCAGAATATTGACTTATCATTGTCTCCATTACAAGTAGGGGGTATCCAACGGAAATGTAAGCGAGTAGAACAATAAGGAAAAATGCACATCCACCATGTTTTAGCATTAAGCTCACTAAATGAAAGTAAGTTCCTTGGGCTGAAATTGAAGTTAATCATATATTCTTCAATAAGGAAGTAGATTGCAACTTTTACAAACGATATTATCGTTAGCTTGCATTGTAGCATCAATGTAATTACAGCTTATAGTTTGAATAGTCTATACCGAATTGTGTTCGTTTTAATAGTGTATTTGTAAGAGTTATTCAGTACTTACCGATACACATTGTCAATGCAAGATAAAAATAATTTTCATTAAACTTTCTTGTTCTGCCATGTTTTGGTTCACAATAGAAAGCTTCCCATGAATCCCATTTTAGCGGATATGGCAGTTTTCTATTTCTGATAGTTGTACTTTCCCCAATATTTTCGACAGATATTGTGCCATGCCGCTTCCATCGCTGCCTAACCCATCGTCTAATTCTACCTGCCCATACAAAATGAAATTATGTTTTCACCACTTATTAGTGTTATTAGGAAGAAACTGGCAATTGCAAAATCGTAATACCATATCGGTTCCTTCTCTTTGACCTTTTTCTATTGGACATTACGGGATGCGATGATGTAGTCTAGATTTTTGAGACTTTTCTCTCAACTGAGTGAGGCAACACAAGAATACTCTATATCAAAACTGTACATAGAAAGTCTCGACAAATTCCTTACATTTTCCTTACCTTGACTACAAACGAAACAGTTTAGTGACCTCGCCTCGATGACACATACAAACCGAAAAACCAATCTACAAAATATTTTTGGTAGGAAGCCATAGAATTGGGAACAAAATATCTTCTGTGGATTCTCTTGGCAGGAAGGAAATTCTGGCAGTGCAGAGAAACCCTTATCTAGTTGTCAAACTTCGAAATACCTTTTTATTATTATTAAAACTTTGTTTTTTATTTTCCCAAAATATGAGTATAAGAATTTCCCATATTCAAATTCGTGGTGAAGGTTCCTCAAAAACTTATGTAGCCGGAAGTATATTAGATGGTCACATCCAGTTTACTGTGCTCAACCCATGCAAAATATACAGTAATTAATTATGAAACTAACCTTCGCTTTTGTTATTTGAAACAACAGTTTACCCGTAAGCGGTTTTACTAGCTAGATCAGTTTTACTGGTTATATTATGTGTATTGTATTTCTACAGCATGTACTGTTGGATTGTATGGGATTGGGAAGTCCAAGTGGGAAATAGAAACGGACAAGAAGAAACACCGAGTCAAAGGTTATGAGGAATACAACACTGTGTGCGATCTTATTCGAGATGGTTAGTGGAAATACTTATACAGAAAATTGTTTTCAAAGAAATATTTATATTTTTTAGTAAATAGGTCAAAAGTGCTAATGAGAAAGTCGGCATATTAAATAACTCTGATTTTTAAATTTTCATTTTCCGAATTTTTATAAATTCGTCGTTTTTACAGCAAAATTCTATGGAAAATACACATTTTAGTATCTTAAAACATTAGGGTTTTAATTATTTATGAAAATTTAAACATAACGCTCCCCTGAATTAATTATAATTGATTCATTATCATTTTTGTGTTGCTGAAGGCGAAACGATTTTGTATCCAGAAGGCAAGTACGATATCCCATTTCGATTGAAAGTGAACCCAAATACACCTCAGTCTTACGATGGTACTTACAGCAAAATAAAATACGTTCTCAGAGCTAAATTGAAGACTGGCGAAGACTCAGAGTTAATTACAATCAAACATGAGCACAAAGTACGCATTCGCATCATTCGGGATTTAAACCAAATGCTGGACAAAAGACGATATCCTTTGGGTGGTAGAAAAGTGAGCATTGAAGAAGCTTTTAAAGAAGAACTCGGCTGCTGGTTTTCAACTTTGGGGAAAATTGTCTACCAAATATACTGTTTGCGCCAAGCTTTTGTCCGTGGAGATGAAATCGAACTGAAAATCGTTGTTTTGAATCACACTACCAGCTTATCTTGTTTTTTACATTATGCTTTACAACAGGTATCTCAATATTTTTCATCGTTACAATTTATTGATCCGATTCAAAAGCTTAATTAATTTCTAATATTCAGAGGACAATGAATATTCATGACAATCGGGCTCTCGAACGTTCAATGGCTGTTGTAAAGTCAGTTGCATATATGGACGGCGAAATGCTCCTTCCGTCACAAGAGACAGAGAAGACTATAGTATTTAAGCTTTCAAAACATATTCCTATTTCAGGCTGCCGTGATTGCAATATCGTGGATATTTCATATCATATAAAAGTAATTAGTACTATTATAGCTACGATGATGTAAATTCTCCTTCAATTTGGTAACTAATTAAGATTAATCTGAATAGGTACAGTTTGAGCTCTTCTCTGAAACTTCTGGAATAAAATCTACGAAAAGAAATGTATTTATTCCTATAATAATCGGTGATATACCACTGGACACAAGTCAATGGAAACATTTGCAAAATCAAACGGAGTGGGCGTCTCCAAAAAAATTCTTCATGGGAATGCGAACCACTTGGGACTGCAATGAACTGGTCAGAGCAAAACGATTCAATAGAGAAAAATTCAGCAAGACATTCAGAAGACTCCGATCTAATAGGAAGTTGTAGTACCGTCAGTGCACAGTGTTGAAATCAATATGCTATGGAAAATTAAAACTGATTAATAATTAAGAGTGTCCAAAACATTCTGTTTGTTAGATTAGACGCATTCCCTTTCTTTGGAATTAAATCAACAATACAGAACAGCAAAATACTTTTTATCTTTTATGCTTTCAAAATAAATATGTTGCAAAATTCTAAGTGATTATAGCACAAATATAAAATGAACGGTAAGGTAAGGCATTTTTCATCGTAACTGATTTTAACAATGTTGCGGAGGTTAATGGGATTGGGGTCATTGGGATGTACTAAAAATTTCATATAGGTGCGGATAATAAAAGTACTGTAGGTGGATATAGACTGAATTGCAATTACAATGGCTTTGCACGTATATTATTATTATTTTAATAACGACAAAATATCGCTCAATGCAAAGCGGCATAAAAAGGGTGAAACCTTAAATAAAATTGTAGTTTAATTAGTGACGTTTTTGTAGGAAGCATCTTTCGGTTGTGGTGGGGTAATTCCGTCCTCAAAGCGAAAAAGTCTGGGAAATTTTTTACGATAGCCGTCAATTTCAAGGTTATAAGCAACCATCATCTCATTTAAAGGTTTGGGGTGGTGGATAATTCTATTCATCGCAGCAATGAGATCAGTGGTAGTGAAGTTGGAAGAAAGCTTGACAGGACCATCATCTGAACCGAAAATCAGAGGATACTTTTCTTTCATCTGCACAGGGAAACCAGGTCCCGTCATCAAAGTCTTTTGGTGTTTCCACTCCAAGTCCATTCGAAATTCATTCCACTTTGCCTGCGTGAAATCATCCTTACCATACTTCTTCCAAAATTCATCGGCTTCTCTTATTCTTTTTCTCTCTCGATAATTTTTCGGTGGATAATAAGGCTTAGAAATGTGCCCAAGGCCTGCGTTGTCTCCTCTCTTAAAGAAATATATCCTTTATTACGCACTCAATTACAAAACAAAAAGCTTGTCAACTATTTTATTTGTATTCATGAATTTTACTATGTAAGTTGGGGGAAATAATTTTAGAAGGGGTCTCCTATTTGCATTTTCTCTGGTGTTGCGTTTTCCATCTCTTAGAAATTCCGAAACATTTCTATTGGCTTTTTGAATTTTATCGAAAACATTGTTTGCATTGGCTTTTGACATGTTTTTATCGAAGTAGTTGGAATTAAATGGAGACCCCACTGAGCTACGTTGCGCTTGAAAGTAATCAAGTTTACACGTCATGTTATCATTGCATTTTACACCTTCAGGGACAGTTTGTTCATTCCATTTATTCGCAGCATTAGTCTTTGACATTTTCATTGACAGTTCTCTAATACTTTTTCGGAGCCCGTTTATCACTTCCCCTTGAATTTCTCTCGGGCTTTTAGAAGCATTCTTTTCTTTTTGCTTATATATGTTAGCAAATGTTTTTTGACCAGCTTCCCTTTGGTCTAGAAAATGTTCCCTAATTCTCAAGTCTGACAGATGGTCCTCCTTGAATTCGTCCTTTATAAGGGGTTTTCCTGTGACTCCTAAGTTACGCTTTACGTTTTCAAAATCCCCTTTGGTATTTGCCAGACCGTCGAGCAGTCGAGTGTATTTGATATCCTTCTTATTGTTTTCGTCAGGAAGGTCAAAAGAATATCTGTAAAATAAATATTCCAATTTCTTTATATTTATTCACACTTTTGCTTGTTAAATGCAATAAAATTCTATCTTTCTATCGGACAGGAAAAGTCGTTTGCATACCTTTCCAGTAACGGTGACCGAATATTTCTTTGTTTTATATTCGTCACTCCGTTACTCTTATTTTGAGATGCTCTTTTAATAGTATGACCTCTTTTCTCCTTTTCGGGTCTTATGTTGTACTGGTTTACAGAAACCTCATTCAAGGCGATCCAATTTTCCATTTTTTGATTGTAGGTCAGCGAAGGTATTCCAATCAAATTCGCCTGTGCAGGTTTCCCGAACGGGAGTTCCCCACCTTGCCATTTATTATGCAGCCGCTTTGTCAACCCAGCGTCCACTAAATTCTCTGGAGAGTCTTCGGAATTCCATTCATTTTCAGGTCTCTGTATGTACACCGTTTGTTGAAGTTTGTCTTGGTATACTTTTGCCTTCGAATGCATTGATCGTTTTTTCATTTTATAATTTGTGCTAAATCTACTAAGAAGAGGAATAATCTTTAGGTTAGGGAGTATAATAAAATATGATCACGTAAAAATTTCTGGGGAAGGCAGTTTTACTGTGCAAGCGAATGTCTTTCGTGCTTACTCCACTATAGCGAATAAATTATTGTAATGTCTGTAGACAAAGCCTAGACAAAGCCAGTTTTAGCGATGTCCGCTTGTACTACGGCTCCCTGTTAGCTTTACAAAATTGAGTTCGATACCATTGAGACCTCCGAAAAACTACTTATCAGAATTACCGAATTTTGAAAATAATTTTGTAGTCATAGAGAGGAGGCAGGGTTTCCAATCAGGGGAAGCATTTTACCCCCAGGAAATCAATTCATCCGATATATCCGATATTTCTCACAATTATTATTGGTTTCATAATTTATCTTATGTACATGCATATAAATGTCAAAATTGTATTTCGTAATATTGTGCAAACAAATGTATTTATTTAAGTTTTTAAAGCCACATTGTTACATTTACATCATTAATGAATACACAGACATTTTCACAATATAAGATTTTCTTAAGATTTGCATCTAATTAATCCCAGGGTTAGTAGCTTTTTTCGAAATTTAGATTCCAATTCAACCCTCCAGTGGGTTACTAACAAGTCCTGCAGCAACTATGAAACTGTTGGTATAATCGTACAGTACGAAGTAGAAACATCGATTCAGAAACATTTTAACACACTTTGGTCGGGCTTTCCATGCGGGTCGGGGAGGAAGCAAGGCTAAATGCATTAGAAACAGTCTGTTTATTTCGGCTACACAACTTAGTTATAAATATGATTAGTAAATATAACAGCAACATAAGATAATGGAGATGATACCGGTTAGGAAGTTGTAGGATGTAACTCAATAATCTAAAGTAAAAATAAAAACTTTTGTAGATTGCCTACGTGTTTGCTTCACATTAGGAGTTGCTCCATTCTCATTAATTTCAATACTGCACCGCTGGATCATTTGAGTGAGGCTGGCATTTTTGCCATTATCCTTTTCGAAGGCGCTTGTGAATAATGTTGATGAAGTATGGAAAGGACTGCCCTCAACCTGAAAATAAAAAGACTTAATTTAATGGCAACTAGGACAAAGTACATATGAATACTTCATTATAGGGTTAATTTACAGAAAATGATAACTAACATTTCTTAGGGCTTTGTTTAATATATGACGAGATTGAATTTTGAAGCGAGGCATTTGAATGCTGACCAGAAGACCACCTTCACCGCGACGACTTTTTGCATGGTAGCGTCTGAAATGAGCAATAAGCTTATCCGGAAGTAAGTCATTCCCCATGTGCTGCTCCAAGTTCGTTTGAAATGCAGCTCCAGTTTCTCTGGGGCGAACCACGATCATGCAAAATCTGGACCCCTAATTCACAGAATTAATTTACGGTCAGAATTCAAAATCCCGGGAGAATACTTACACTCACTTAATTACTATTTCCTATCTTACTTCAAAATACATGGCACAAGCATGACACCTCATGTCCCGAAAGTTAGTGTAGGACATTCCTGGAACCTTATTCTTGATCATCATGGGAACTTTGACTACCTGACCATTTTGTTTCGAGAAGTCCATCATTTTGGTGTCTTCAGGTTTGAACGGAACTTCCCAAATTCCTCTGAAGTAAAATGAGCTGACGATAACGATTTTTGCATTTTTTTCCAAAGTACCTTAAATATTAACCACAACATATATTTCAAGATGGATATTTGCCATTTTGGTAGTTTTTTAAATAAGTTTTAGTTTAACTTTTACCATTTTCTACAGGATCCTTCACAAGATCAATAGTTGCTTTTGAAAAGTCGTCATTTATTTTTTCTGTAGCCTGAGTTTGGTTGCCAAACGATATCATTTCATGCCTACATCGATACTCTCCCAGAACTTTGTTCAAAAACTCGTCTTTCAGGGGACCAAGCGATGAACACGTATACATCTTATTTACGATGTTCATAACTGCTTCTTGAGGGCCAGGTGTTTTCTGAGATATTTAAGAATTAAGGGTTAAAAGATTTACTATATCAAAAAGTGAATAAAGATTATTTCAAAATAAGGAAAACTCAAATTGAGTTTTGCAATTCATTTTCAATAATAAATTACATCATAATCTCTCATAACTTCGCCATATCCATCAGTGACATGATGTATCTTCCCTGGATTTAATTGAAGGCACTTCGTAGCCATTGTAGCTGGAATACTGGTGCTTCTGCTTGTAACTGGAAAGGAATCCCACATCATAGCCAACATACTGCTAATAGATATTCCACTGTAAACGAAGTTTGCTCCGACTGATGAGTATGATGTGGTGAAATCCGTAACAGTAGGGCGAAGTTTCTAGCAATAAATAATTTTGTTGGGTTTTGTTTACAAATAGTCATTTGGAAGCTTTTCAAAATCTAATGATGATGGTAGGAAAATAACTATCTGTAGTTATATAGAAATCCAAAAACTCCATTTAAAACAGGAACTTACCCCATGAAAATCCAAGATGAATTTATTATTGGCTTCAGCCACGGCCAGCACGTCCTCTGAAGCTTTACTTGCCATTTTTTAAAGGCTTTTGCGAACACAATTCGATATAGTATATAATAACTCTTTGAAAATGATTTAACATTAACTCTTGCACAACCACACCCAATTTTTACCCTTTTTTGTGTGCTTTCAGTTTTCTCTAGTCTGCTAAAGAGAAAATTCGTGCTCCGTTTCTAGTGTGTTGCCCTCAACTACTATCAAAACAATTTTCACGCGCCCCTAGCTACGGGGCTCTAAATTATCTATGCACCCGACATACGGTAAAAAATGCAGCGAAAAGGGAATAATATTTTGGTGCCCAGCACAAGACAAGACTACATAATTTTATTTAAATACACGAGAAGAACCATAAGATATTTAACACACAATACATAGGAGGTACTTTAATAATTATGGCAATACTGCAAAACACGCATCAAAAACCAACATAAGAATTCTTTAAATTCTAAGCACTTACCAACGAAGTAACTTTAAATGCATTCATTAAAAGGATTAGTTATAGGCAAATCACTGACGTTGTTTTCATTAGGGCCAATGCTTCCAATAACAAGACTTTTTTTTAAATATTTGTGATATTTAGCGAGTAAGAGGCAAGAGAACAGTTAAAAAGATTATTATTTAACAATTTTTATTTAGGATAAAATGATAATGTTGAATAAGACTATTTAAAAATTACCTTTAATTGGAAATGCGGTACCAAATTGACAGCCAACGTCGTCTTCAACTTAGGTAATTGTTGGTCCAACAACTGTATGAAATGCGTTGAAGAAGACTGTTATTTCGTAATCAGCTCATTTCTAAGTGCTTTAAGGAGGTGTTTACAGGTGAATTTTGATGATGTCAGTGCAAGGGGGAAATGGTGTATTTCAAAAAGTAGTGGAATAGACCCACAAGGAGCTCTGAAATGCAGTTTGTCTCTGTTTTCTAATTTGAGACTCACTCCTGCACGCGCTTCCCTCAACCATAGAGTATTATATTCTATGTAAAACTCCACTCGATCTGTACATATTTACTCCGTTGAAGGTTTTATCACATTGCCATATATTTTACTCTATGACAAGCTCCTTTACATGAAATTTGCCGACGTTTTCGGAAAGATATGATTTTGGGATTTTGAAGCAACGTACGCGTTTCAAAAAAATGTTTAAAAAAGAGAAAAAAATTTAGCAGCGGTTATGAAGCCGCTTTTTTTGAATTTCAGTTTGTAACTATGTAAGAAAAATAGAAATACATGTTTTCAATGTATTTCCCCCACTCCCAAGAACCCCAAATATTTCCTCCTTAAAAAGCATTTTTGAAAATCAAGCCCTCATAGCCGCTAGAAAAATATGCGGCGATTTCAAAAATGTCTACCCCAAAACTCTCCGTTTAGTCATTCTCCCCCAATCAGGGATTTAAAAACCCAACACCCCTCCTTAACTTCACATATTTTTGAAAATTATATTTATCCTCGTAAGTTTTTTTTACTTTTAATGATTAGATGTTAAAGAATTATATTTGCAGTACTAATAAGGGTTTATATTTTTCAGTAATCATGATAACTTTTGCTATATTTACTATATTTAACCACATGTAGATACAATCTGTAGACAATTACTAGGTCACAGGTCAGCTAAAGTAATGGAATCTCCAGCGACAAAGAACGTTTTACTCAAAGCAAGCTCAATATCCTAAAACCAGGTTTACATGGGTAAACAGGTCCTATGTAATGTGTGTTAAATATCTTATGGTTCTTCTCAAATAAAATTATGTAGTCTTGTCTTGTGCTGGGCACCAAAATATTATTCCCTTTTCGCTGCATTTATTACCTACATCTGACTGCAAATTCTTGCTAACAATGGTAGTAAAGTAACAAGCATATTTATTAACAGTATTAAGTAACTCAAGAATTAGTTATTTTTAGCGGGTTTCCTAATATCGTATGTCGGGTGCATAGATAATTTAGAGCCCCGTAGCTAGGGGCGCGTGAAAATTATTAGTATAGTAATTAGACCAAACAAGTGGCGCTTGCTGCTATGGAAGCATTTTCTTATTGGTTAGATATTCGTCATTTTGGAGCTATCCCATAGGTTCATTCACATTAATCAAAAAAATAGTTTTCCTCTGGGGTTGATTTTATGTTACTATTTGCACGAACATCTTCCGATCTTCCTAATAGGAGTATTCGGAAATAATCTTCCGAAATAATAGGAGTACCATTACTATTACCTACTTGAAAATCTCCCTTTCGTTTCTTTATAAGCGTATCTTTGAAAGTAATGTAATGCAGAATGATAAAGAACCGCGTGTATTAGAACAGTAACAATGATAATATTATTGTTTGCTTACTGAATTAGTATAACTACAAAAGACAACTAACTACGAAAAGCTTATTTCATTAGAACAATGTAACCACATAACTATACATAACATCTCACCAAACTATTACAAAATACACTTGTTATTGATAATTTACAAATAGCGAACATTTCAAATACTCATCTTCATTCTCTAAAACACTATAACCTCTTTTAAATGCGTCATTAGATTTCAACACATTTGCTAACTTATCTATCTTGGTATGCAACTTAACTTTCTGACGTCTTCTGCAAAAGCTTAACAGAAATCCGAATAAGAAAATAAGAACTGCAATAAGAAAACAACCAAAGTTAATTCATGGTTTATGGTCATTTAGAAATTGTTAAATACATATTAAATATTCACATTAATAATAAATTTTTATACTCCAATTCTGATTAATCTAATCAAAATTAGCTCAAGTAAAATCATTGTTACTGTTCTAATACACGCGGTTCTTTATCATTCTGCATTACATTACTTTCAAAGATACGCTTATAAAGAAACGAAAGGGAGATTTTCAAGTAGGTAATAGTAATGGTACTCCTATTATTTCGGAAGATTATTTCCGAATACTCCTATTAGGAAGATCGGAAGATGTTCGTGCAAATTTCAGAAACTTGACAAATAGTAACATAAAATCAACCCCAGAGGAAAACTATTTTTTTGATTAATGTGAATGAGCCTATGGGATAGCTCCAAAATGACGAATATCTAACCAATAAGAAAATGCTTCCATAGCAGCAAGCGCCACTTGTTTGGTCAAATTAGTTGAGGGCAACTGTAGGCATAACACTCGAATTTCATTGAAATAAGAGTGTAGGGTCTTAGGTAATAGTTTCTAAGGGAAACTGCATCAAAATTGAGGGGGGTTAATTAAAATTTCAGCACTTATTACAATGCACTCTACTAAATCCCCATTGTACAATCTCCGCACTAATCTCAAAAAACTCCTATTAGTATAGTGGCCAGGGTTGGCCAAAATACTTCAATTCGAAAATACAAAATACAAAATACAAAATACTTTTCAAAATTAGTCAAAATACAAAATACAAAATACAAAATACTTTTCAAAATTAGTCAAAATACAAAATCCAAAATCCAAAATACTTTTGACAAATTAGTCAAAATACAAAATACAAAATACTTCGCTCGAATTTCCAGAAAATACAAAATACAAAATACTTAATCAAAATACTTGATAAAATACAAAATACTGCAACTTTTTCAATTCCTTTTTCCCCCATTAATTACCGATTTCCTATCATAATTTAATGTAATAAATATTACAATTTTACGTAATACTGCAATTTAATTTAATATTACAATTTAACTTGATATTAAAATTTAATTTAATACTACAATTTGATTAAATACTACAATTTAATTTAATACTAGCTATTTAATTTAATAACTCAAGTTTAAAAGCCGCGTCAACGGATTTCTAGCAATAACTTAGTAGTTATTGATTTTCAGAAGAGTCAATTTCTCAAAATTTGGGTCACTCAGTTTACGTCTGAATGAAATTTCAGTATAAAGTAGAGGAAGAGTATTCAAATTTCAGATATCTCTGCTTGGTAGTTGAGACAAAATAGTTGCCCGAGTCTTAGTAAGAATACCGTCTGAAACGATATCCAAACGCAAAGCGTGCGCATGCACGTTTTCCTGCAAAGTATTTTGTATTTTCTCAAGTATTTTCACTATTCGGGGCAGATACTTATTTATTCAAAATACAAAATCCAAAATCCAAAATACTTTTCAAAATTTGTGAAAATACAAAATCCAAAATCCAAAATACTTTTGCCAAATTAGTCAAAATACAAAATACAAAATACTCCGCTCAAACTTTCTGAAAATACAAAATACAGGTAGGATTTTGGATTTTGTATTTTGTATTTTGTATTCCGACAAAGTATTTTGGCCAACCCTGATAGTGGCTAACAACAAAAAAAGTAAGAAAATCCCCAAAAGGGCAACATCAGCAGATGCAGATTTGGTAACTTTTTCTGTTTCTAGCTACTGTACAGAAGATTTATTTAACCTTTTGTATTTCAGAAGTTAGTCAAGTCATTAGAGATTACAGATATGAAATTTTACATTATGTGAGTATAAAAATTGTTAATTATTTACTGTTTAAATGACAAAGATTTGAAAGAAATTGGAGCCAAACATAAGCAAATTTTCTAATTTTGGCGAAACAAAAAACACCAGCCAAGTTATTGGTAAGGGCTAGAGAAAACCATACAATTTATATTTCTATGACTACAGGTTGTTGATATATCCTTCACGGGTTTTCTTATGTATGCAAACTTGGAAAAGGTTCGAATTTCCCAAAAAACTAAGTCTAAATATTGCTCATATTGCCTAAATATTGCCAGGCTTTCATTATTTATACCCAACTTTTGTCAATTTTTCGAATTTCGTAAAAACAAAAAAAACTGACCTCAGCATTGTTTAGTAGTGTAGAAAACTGGAAATTTCATGTTTCCATGACGACGCGTTTCTAAGATAATCATTCCCCTTTTATTACAATTTGTACCCAAATTTCGTCAATTTTTCGAAATTCGTCAAAGCAAAAAAAGCTGACCTCAGAATTGTTTAGTAGTGTTGAAAACTGGAAATTTCAAGTTTCCATGACAACGCGTTGCTAAGATAATCATTCCCCTTTTATTACAATTTGTACCCAAATTTCGTCAATTTTTCGAATTTCGTCAAAGCAAAAAAAACTGACCTCAGAATTGTTTAGCAGTGTTGAAAACTGGAAATTTCATGTTTCCATGACAACGCGTTTCTAAGATAATCATTCCCCTTTTATTACAATTTGTACCCAAATTTCGTCAATTTTTCGAAATTCGTCAAAGCAAAAAAAACTGACCTCAGAATTGTTTAGTAGTGTTGAAAACTGGAAATTTCATGTTTCCATGACAACGCGTTTCTAAGATAATCATTCCCCTTTTATTACAATTTGTACCCAAATTTCGTCAATTTTTCGAAATTCGCCAAAATAAAAAAAGGGGACCTAGGTATTACTTAGTAGTGTTGAAAACATCAAATTTCATGTTTCCATGACTACGGGTTGCTGAGATATTCCTGGACAATTTTCCCCAATTTGTACCCGAATTTCGTCAATTTTACGAATTTCGTCAAACCAAAAATCAACCACCTAGATATTGGTAAGGAGTGTTGAAAACCGTTAACATTAAGTTTCTATGACAACGGGTTACTGAGATAACAATGGAAACATTTTTAAGTTGTTGTGCATGTCCAGGTGCTGAAATTATCCGCCGTTTTACTGGTTACTAACACTACGCCTACCAAAGGTCAACCGAACGCTATGCACCAATGGGTTACAATTGTAACCTATACATAGGACCAGTACAAAATGAAAGATTACTTTCACATTCAATATGTCTGCGTACGGGAACATTCATCAACATAAGAGACTGCAAATAAGTACTATTATCCGTAATGGTAAGTCCATAAGGACTTAGTTTTTTTCATCGCGTTTACTTTGAAAAGTTGGAGTTCAGGCCAATTTATTTCAATGTGCGCAACGCGATCCAGCAAAAAGAATTATACAGCCGCAACGCCCATAGTAAGGACTACTTATTTCAGCAAAAATTGGCTGCTACTTTTTGCTACTTTTGGAAAATAAAAAATTACAAACCTTGTAAAAAATCAAATTTTAACACTTTCATTACCAGACAGCACCTTCACCGTGTTTTATATTAATCGAAAGCTGCTGTCGAGGGCTTTCGAATGATATAAATATCAACGGTGTACGTTGACGGGTTCAAAAGGTGTTTAGCGTAACATGTCAAAAACCGAAAATTTTTGGGGGGAAAGTGACGATGGAATCTTGATAAAAGGCCTAAAAAATGCCTAGAAATTAATAGCACAGACACCGTACAAAATTCTAGAAAGCCCATTGTGCGTATATAACAATGATGGTTTTTTCGGTATTACAAATAATATTTCGAAAAGCATTCGTATTCTAAATCGAGTTATTATAAATAAATAAAAAGTTTCAATTTATTTCAAATTATTCAAAAAAGTTTCAATTTATTTCAAATTATTCAAAAAAGTTTCAATTTATTTCAAATTATTCAAAAAAGTTTCAATTTATTTCAAATTATTCAAAAAAGTTTCAATTTATTTCAAATTATTCAAAAAAGTTTCAATTTATTTCAAATTATTCAAAAAAGTTTCAATTTATTTCAAATTATTCAAAAAAGTTTCAATTTATTTCAAATTATTCAAAAAAGTTTCAATTTATTTCAAATTATTCAAAAAAGTTTCAATTTATTTCAAATTATTCAAAAAAGTTTCAATTTATTTCAAATTATTCAAAAAAGTTTCAATTTATTTCAAATTATTCAAAAAAGTTTCAATTTATTTCAAATTATTCAAAAAAGTTTCAATTTATTTCAAATTATTCAAAAAAGTTTCAATTTATTTCAAATTATTCAAAAAAGTTTCAATTTATTTCAAATTATTCAAAAAAGTTTCAATTTATTTCAAATTATTCAAAAAAGTTTCAATTTATTCAAAAATATTTGAATTTATTTCAATTTATTCAAAAGACAGCTTGTAAAGGTCATCAGCCCAGTTGCACTACTGAATAATGCATATAATATGTCAATGGATGACCCCTTACCACACAAAGACTTTTCCTTAGAGGTTATAGCAAATTGGTGACCATTTACATGGAAAGGATAGGTAGATTTTCAACTTTTTTTTTCAAAAAATCCATATCTCTGAAACTACTGAACGGATTTTTATAATTTTTTCGGGAAAATGTAAATAAATTTCTAAAACTTAGCTACTGTGAAGCAAAAAGTACTCAATGGTCAAGTAAAAATTTTACAACTGTTTAAAGTTGCAAAAGTTACAATTGTAACCCATTGGTAGGACACGGGCTAAACAACTAGGCCTCTAGCCTACTCCGTTTCCAAATTTTCATTTGACGGGATCTAATACGCGATAAACAGTGGCAGACATGGAAACCAGTTTTTAGAGAAGGTTAGATTGTAATTTGGAAGGAGATTCCCACCAGGTGCTGGGTGGGTGCAATGTAAAAGTTTTTTGATCGGGTGTCACAACTCCATCAGCTTCAGAGTTCAGAGCTAACTTGCTTCTATTCAGACTAATTGGTCTTTATTTATTTATTCATTAATTGGGAGGGCAGGAGAAATGCGAAGAAAGTTAGAAATACATTAAGGTGGTGAGAGTGGGAGAAATGGAAGAAAGTGACATGGGGCTCTTGTAAGGTACCCCAACTTTAAAACAATCATTTCCGCAAACATCCGGGTCCGCATCCACAAACATTCGCAATCCTTCTTTTCAGACTCAGACAGAATACTGCGATCTATCCTCGACATGTTAAACGCTCGAAGTTTGTTTGCAATACAATTCTAAATTCTAATTCTAGGAACTGTAGCTTTGGTAGTGAAGTTCTAAGAGCCAGTAACGTTTTTCAATACTTATTCACACTGATTTGTTATGATATTTGTTAAATTTTGGTACGAATGACACCAACCTGATAATTAATAAGTTACAACCGCAATGTCTGCCAAGCAGCAAAAGGAGTAAGGAATTTCTATTTTTATCATTGTTAGATTTTCTTTACATTATCATAAACACAAGTCCAAACTCCAAACCTTACTTCATTATTTGAGATCGAAATATTATTAATATGTAAGACTCATTGCAGGTATGGCTTGATAATTCCAAAGAAACACATTGGAGGTGCCGGTGTCAGTACCAGTACCAAAAAGACAACTAATGTGTTCGGGGATGATTCAGATGAAGACCAAAGTCCGGTCGATTGGACTAAACAAACATTGAAGGTGAGCTCAATGAAATAAACAATATTGAATTGACCCTTTACCTTATATGTGATTGTGATTATACATCTTTGATATACCTTTCCTATATGCACATAGAAAGTGTGAAATCTTTTACAGTGAGCAAAGTCTTTTCTTCGAGTTTCTTCTGGATTTTTCCTCTTTCTCAGTCTAAACTAATTCTTTTGAAGTCAAGTGTCCATCACATTATCCAAACACATTTCAACTCGAGAGTATATCCTTACGTAGACGAAATTAGTTTCCTATCTCTATAAGCTAGAAGAGCAATAGCTTCCGCGAATTTTGGAAATTTTTCTCAGTCCTTCGTAATGCCCGTGGGTTTCCGCCACCTTCTCCGTGATTTCAACCCGAGCGCTAACATTGATAATTGCTAATTACTATCTAAAAAAGTTAAATCTAAGCCATAGCATCCCACCTTGGCACGCTGTGCACGCGGACCCGGAGTCAGGCCGGCGCAGCCGGCCGGACCCGGGTTGATTTTACTTGGGCGCCTGGTCAGGCAGGCGAAAACGGTTAGACCCGGGTTAATTATACGTCCGGCCGGCGAAGCCGGCTGGACCCGGATTTTTGAAGCAAATTTTTTGAGATTCAGGCTTTCAGCGAAGCTGAGGGTATGAATCTCAAGAAATTTGCCATAACCACTTGTAAATGCTTTATATATTTCATTTTCTTTTGTTTTGGGGGGGACTTTTGCCTTTATTATGAAAACAACAACAAACAAAAACAGTATTACATTGTGTACAATCTCATCTGAGTTGACAATATTAAATATTATGAACTCAGGTAAATAAATAATATTATTATTATTGATTTTTCTACGTCTGTTTGACTTATTCATTCATTCAAATATGAAAAACCTTGTCAAAATAATGGCTTTTAATGACTTTTGAAACACTGGATTCAAAAAATTTAAACCACGCCCCTATGACTTTAAGCCACGCCCACCCAAAAATTTTTCGGAATTTTCTTGTAACTACCATTCTAACTCTAGTTGTATCTCAACAAGTAGTGCTTTCCCTACATTAACCCACAACAACAATGTGACACATCCACTTAATGCCTATAACCTTATTTTTCATAATCTATTCATTACTAAAGCAGCCAAATCTAACATACACTCTCTATCTCCTTTACGATTCTAAATAGTTTTAACCAAGCAATTCAAACTATGTAATCCCAGGGCACTATAGAAGATATTCTTCCTGACTTATTTATGTAGACCAACCAAGCACTGCAGTCAAATGTTGTTTGTTTGCCAATGCGTGAAAAGTACTTATTATTTGTTGTAATTCTCCTTAATGTTAAGTATTAATAAATAAATATCAAAATTAAATATCAAATATCAAGTGACCCAAACCCCTCATTTGCCATATTCACTATGTAAGCCTGTTACTCTAATACTGACGTATATTTATAGAAACAATCGCTGAGCAGTATGCAGCAGAAGCAATCAACCCTAGTTATGAAAAAAGCTCTTCAAGAAGATCCGAATGTTTATCAATATGATGAGCTCTATGATGATATGGAGAAAAAGCGTGCTGATATTAAAGAAAAAGCAAAGAAGAACACGGCAGCAAAATACATGCCGGTATTATTACAAGCTGCAGAACGCCGTAACCGTGAACATGAGCAACGTATTGAGCGACAGGTTCAGAAGGAACGAGAAGCCGAACAGGGCATGTATAATGACAAGGATGTGTTTGTAACCGGAGCATACAGAAAAAAAATGGAAGAAGCCCAACGAATTCAGGAAGAGCAAGATAAAAAGGATGCTTTAGATGGTGAGTAAAATAATACATATTATTATTGTACATTGCATTGGTCAATAGTTTTCTTTGAAGCCACATAACCAAACATTTTCTTCTCTTTACAGACTTAACTGAAGTAACGAAGCAAAAAGACATGAGTGGATTTTACAGACATTTATATCGACAAACAATGGAAGAGGAAGATAAATTAGCTGCTCAGAATGACAAAGCTACCAAAGAAAATTCTGGGTCACCAACAGCTGAGACACAAACAAAAGAAATTGAAAGTAAGTCAGAAAAGAAGAATTCGCGCGATAGAGACCTATCACCTAGAAGGGATTCTGTGGAAAGGAAAGAAAGTCATAGGGAAACACACAAAACATTAGAAAAGCAAAGGCGTCGTTCGTATTCACGTAGTCGTAGTCCAAGAGAGAGATCCTACCGTAAAAGTAGAGATGACAGCCGCTACTCAGGCAGAGCCAAAGAGGAAGTCAGGACAAGACATCGGAGTCGAAGTGGTGACAGTCGTCGACGTGACAGATATTTTCGGCGAACGCCGGAATCCAATCGCCATCACAGACACAGACCAAGCAGGTCTCGCAGCAGAAGCACAGACAGAATGCGAAATAGAAATCACAGAAGACGTTATGGAGGTCATGAACAAAAAGAACGTGAAATGTCCCCCAAACGACCAACTCATCG
Organism: Yoshiicerus persimilis; assembly: GCA_020352615.2. NCBI lineage: Eukaryota > Metazoa > Arthropoda > Collembola > Entomobryomorpha > Tomoceridae > Yoshiicerus > Yoshiicerus persimilis. The sequence goes on from CM036941.2 coordinate 42,971,389, forward strand.
TGATACTGGCACGACTGAAAAAGATATTTCTCCAAAGCTAAGTACAACGAATGTAGTGGAGAAGGAAAATGTGAAAGGTGTCAGTGAAGAAGGTAATCAAGACGAAGAACCTCCTAAAAGCTCAATTTGGACTAAGAGAACAGTAGGAACTAAATTTACTGATGCCTTAGCTAGGTACTTCCGCAGAAAGCAAGAGAATTATGTCGCTCCATGTACCGTTACAGCAATGTAAGTGCAATCAAAACTTATATTTTGCTGCAACCACTAAGTTATAATTTTTTTATTAAATGTTCAATGAAGATATTCTAGCATTATTATAAAATAGTATTATTTTACGTATGTATGTACCCCACTGAAGAGGAATGAAAGTAAAGACAAATTTTCAAAGCTAATTTGTATTGCTCAGAATTAGTTTTATAATAAATAGTGTACTATTACTACTTTCATAACTGGCTTTAATTGTTAGTGCATACATAATTCGTAGGTTGATCATTTGTCTTGTGAGTGTACTTCTTTTGATGTCACTTATATATATCATTTAACTTACCTATTCAAAGACTAGTCCAGGGCATAGATACTATTACTGGAAGAAATATTAAAATGTGTTCACACAGATTTTCCTTATTCTTATTTTCATTTTATTGATGGTAAGAGATAGGAGTTAATTCAAAGAGGTGAATTAGGATTCGTAGTAGTACCGTATAGAAATACGTGCAACATATTTTCCCAGCCCAATCAAACTAAATATCCGTAAACGGATTCTCCAAAAAATGTTAAATTTCGTTGCATTGAACGTTGAATTACGTATGAGACAAGTCTTTGCTATAGAAAAGGCAGTTCTTTCGATAATAAAAATAACGATAGTAAGACAAGAGCTATGGTAGGACTGAATGTTGCATAATAAATAATGTGGCTATGTGACTAGGTGGCCATGAAACCAGTTTTATACTATAAGATTCTGGAAATCTTGTAGACCACTTCTACATATCAATTCCTGGTCAGAGAGAAGAATCAAAGCATTATCACATACTGTTTCTTGTGCATAATATTTTGTATCATTAATGTTAAATGAAACTGCTAAAGTTATATCTATATAAAAAACTATTTAGGTATCTGTAAAGAGCTTAGCTACTAGGTAGCTTACATTATAACCTAATCATACATTTAATTTGCGGCCGATTCAATTACACCTTCAGAGCAATCTTCGCTTAAAATTAGATCACAATAGACAATAGTGCTTATTAGTCCACCTGATAATACTTAGCACGTGGACGGGAAATTATAAGGTAAACTATATATCCACAGTAAGTATCTTTCAACTATATTATATAAACTGTATATCAGATAGAACAGGTCTCTTTTGCCAATATTGCTTTCATCTAGCTTAGTTGTAGTATAAATACAATACTATTGCGTAATAGCTATTTACTATTTACAGAATAGATCATTTGTGGTTCGCATTATGTATGGGATAGGCTTACGCATCTGTACGTCACTGGTATGAAGGACAAGGGTCTCGGTCTAGGGTGCGAGGTCAACTCACACACACTCGCTATATACTATACAACACAAGTAAGAAGAAGCATGGCATAGCTAGTACAAACAATATTATCTTTCTGGCTTAGTTTAACTAGTTTCAATACACGAGGAAATCAGGGTGACAAGACTACAGACATTCTTAAAGATACTGTACCAAACGGCCAACCTTTTATGTGTGTAAATATAGGTAGGTAATTTATAAAATATAATCAATCTTTCTTATTCTTATACACAGTACACAAATTATTTTTCTTACATGCACCTCTGCTCTGATTCAATTCAATAGAACGATTTCCATTAAATACTTTTGGGATTTCAGACAGAATAGTCAATGCACATGCTAAATCTACACACAATACATAGATAGTGCGTATTAACCAAAGTAGGGAGTAGGTACGGGGATTGAGATTTTAGTTACATAACTTCTTAAACACATCAAGCACACGGGCAACTCATATAATATATCTCCTTTACTGCTATACTTCCTTCCACTGCACATTGCCGGACATTGCATTTACAGAGGCCATACTTTGTCAATATTGGAGTCTTAGTTCTGTTGTTAAACCATTAAAAAGTAAATTCGCGTTTTATTGACATTTTATTTCTGTGACTTCATTAAAAATTAAAAAGCGATTTACAAGTGTTTTGTAGGCTATATTATTATTCCTTGCAGTAACGTTCGCCATAAATATCTACATTTCTTTTGTAATACAGCACATCCATATCTGCATCTGCCTACACTGCAACTTAACACAACCAAACCAAACAACGATCAATCCCAAAGCCCTCTTGGGGAAGGACGTCAGGTGACTTTCAGAAGATTATATCCGAAGTTCGGAGAATTGTTATTTAAATATTCCCACCGGGCATCGTCTTTATCACTGACGCCCAGTCTAAACTCTAAACGGTCTTTGAGATTGAGAAGATGAGACAATGATAACTTAATAACGGTCGAATAGACATTGGAACGGAAATGAAAAACAAGAACGATACAATTCCTTCGCTGGCTGAATCTAAGGGTTCACAAAGTGGAAAAGATGCGGTAATTGATTTCATTGCAGGAACAGCAGGTAGAGTACAAGATCAAATATTATACACATTTAAATACTATACATGGTCATGTTTTCAAACTGAGCTACATAACACAAAGGTGGTATTGCCTGCGTTTATACTGGTCAGCCTTTGGATACCGTAAAAGTCAAAATGCAAACATTTCCATCAATCTACTCAAAAGGAATGATCCATTGTTTCATGGAGACTTTTCGAAAAGATGGCATTCGCAGAGGATTGTATGCAGGAACAGTTCCAGCACTTGTTGCCAATGTCGCTGAAAATTCCATTTTATTTGCTTCATATGGAATTTGCCAAAAAGCTGTGGCTTCTGTCACTAGACAAGTAATCAAGGGCTTAGGTATTCGGATGACCGAATGACCAGAATCGGATGACCAGCATCAAAACACGTGCACATTATTACATTAGCGTGCACAGCGTATAGCGTATTTAAGAACCTAACCTAATAAACATATACCTACTTTGAAATTTGATTATTTTAGTTAGGTTAGGTTCTTAAATACGCTATTCGCTATGCATGCTAATGTAATAGTGAGCATGGGCATGCGCTTTGACGCTGGTCATCCGATTCTGGTCATCCGATTCTGGTCATTCGGTCATCCGATTACCCAAGCCCGTAATCAATAATATTATCTGTATGCTTTTCCCTCTTTTGAAACTGCGGGAACAAAATCACTCCAAAAATATGCAATTGCAAATTCCCGAATCCTTAAATCTTAATCCAACTTTTGTGACATAATTTTCTTAGAATGTAGAAGAAATGAGTCCCGTTTACAATGGAATTTCCGGTTTTCTAGCCGGGTTCTTTTCGTCGTTATCACTGTGCCCTACGGAACTAGTCAAATGCAGATTGCAAGCCATGAGAGAAATGTCAGTTATAGGAGTTGAAGGAGGTGCCAGTGCTGGTGCACAGATACATGTACTTTTTTTATTGTTTTGGAAGAAGTTTTACATAAAAACCGTTTTTGTAAGTTCTACTCTTTAGTATTGATAATTAATTTTTCTTGCAGATCGGTCCTTGGCGTTTGTGCAGACAGATATTTCAGGAAGAAGGATTCCGAGGATTTTTTCACGGACTAACCTCTACTTTTGCTAGGGAGATGCCCGGATACTTTTTCTTTTTTGGTGGTTACGAGCTTGGTCGACATTTACTTACTCCGCCCGGGAAAACGAAAGACGAAATCGGTTTGACATTTTTATTGAATTTTTTAAAATGCTAAACTACTCTAAAAACTCTTTTCCAAAATATATTAGGGCCATTTCGTACCATGATATGTGGAGGAATTGGAGGAACAACCCTTTGGCTTTTAATGTTTCCAACCGATGTTGTAAAGTCACGTATTCAAATCAATAAACTTAATATGTCAATGACTGCCTGTATGCAAGATATTTTAAGAAAAGAAGGTGACTATCAGAATTACCAAAACAATTATCTAATTAATTTTTGACATTTATTAATATTAAATTGCAAAAACATCTAGGTATGGTATGTATATATTTTTAAAAAATCGGTGTGTACTTTTAGGAGTAAGAGCTTTATACAATGGATTAGGTCCAACAATGGTTCGAACCTTTCCAGCCACTGGAGCATTGTTTCTCGCGTATGAATACACAAAGAAAGTTTTACATCAAGTTACAGCATAATGAAGAAATTTTATCAATTTTATGATCTTATTTTTAACCTCAATTTTAAAGGCTCAATAACGTTAAGAAAACGATATTTCAAAACTATTGTAACATAAGTTTTGATATTACATTAATAATCTTTGATTCATGTGACATTGGTCACATAGGACACAAATATTCTTTATAGTATATCCATAGCGAGTAGATGGGTTGGCTTCCTAGATAGTGGTGAAACTAAGAGTATTGGGGAGAATAGCTACAACTTCCAAGCATCTGTGGCTTACCAAAAAATCTCACTACGTTCGCATAGTCTCGAGTTCGCTACACCTACTCCTTTGCAAGCCTGAGATTGGAGGTTTTGACTCTTCTAAGGGCTCCCCTAATCAAACCACCACACCCAAAATTGATAGAACCCCTTTAAATTGTTCTTCATTCAGTTTGCCTTCATTTCCATCAAAATTTGAAATTTTAAAATCAATGGGAAACCCACAGAAATTTTTTCAAACCAAAACTAAAACAGAAATGGCTTCGAACTTTTTCATAAACATGTGTCTGCATAGTCGTGTGCATGGCGCATGGAAGGGTCTGTGTTTAGTCAGCGCCAAAGCGTTCGAAGCGCGTAGTGGAATTCCGTGGAACACATTGGGAAGAAGGGGAATGTTTGAACTCTTAGTTTCACAACTATTTACTCTACTAGCTATGGTATATCTAAATAAAAATATATGCTTTCAGGCACCTACTAAATCATTATTTTGATTAAAATATTAAAATCATACATTATTCAAAACTATGGCATGCATTTAATTATATTTATAGGCACTTGCAGTTGGTTGATGAATGCACCTGCATTAAATGTAGGCGCATTACATTTAACAGTCAATTAACAGTATTGGCACGCATGGGTGACATTGAGTGGAGTTTTGAAAAAGACAAAAAAGGTTTCCTTCCTACAATGGTGTGTATCAAGAAGAAAGTAGAAACGCTAAACGGTCGGTTATCTTTCCTTATTTGATTTCCCAGTCTCTACTGATGGGCTTTTCAACAACTTGCTGACTTTTGCCATCTTTCCAATATAAGCACTTAACATTCTTGAACTTTGTATTTTGACATGTAAATATTCCATCTCCTTCGTCGGCAACTTTCACCATCGCAGAATGAGTTATTTCATGACTAAATACAGAAATACAAAAATTAGAAAAAAATAAAGAATTCTCAAAGTAGAATAAAACAATGTGGGTAATAATCTAATAATACTAAAGAGATAAACGTACCATTCTTGATCCATTTGTTCGTGACGCCCTTCAACAACACAGTTTTTCATATGTAAATGGCCGCCCTTAATCATTATACCAACTTGTGTCTTGCAGCCATTTTCATAATCTTCGTGGTCGTATTTTATATCATCATAAAATTCAGTCATGAAAACAATGTTTTCAAAATATAGTAAATTTTGAACGTTGAAATCCATCATTAACCAAATAGAACTCATTTCAGACTGTTCAAGGACAATGGGCATATCGTCCATGGAAATGCCTAATACAAAAGTGATGTAAAATATGTAACTTCAGTTAAAATTTTTTTTATACAAAATAGAAACGTCTACTAGACAGTGCAATAGGGTGACCTAGAAGAGACTTACCCACAATGCTTCCTCCATACTCAAAATTATTTAGCCCTGATATTTGGTATGTTCCTGGAGTAATAAATATAGTTCCCTCGGGTGAGCATGTACTCAACGCTAACTCCAGAGAATTTACAACTCTATTCAAAAGAAACAAAAATATGTTCAGCCTATTCAGCCTCCCTATCCGGTTATCCGAATTTAAAACATTAAGATTATGCAATAAGTAGGCTTTAATTAATAATATTCGGAGATTACTGTATGTTGATGTAATCACAACGGAATTTAGATTCTATGATTTGTGATACTTTTTTCAATGCCTTTGGGGATGAATTCGCACAAACCAAAAAAACAGCATCCCCCACGCCACATCTCTGCTCTTTTTGCTTGGCTATTTTTGTTAGCTCCAATTTCTTCATAAGTACCCTTTCCAAAAAATTATCTAATTTATTTTTTTCTCGCAATCCGATATTTTATTGACTAATTATCCTATTTACGCTATTTTATTTACAGCTACTACTTATCTAATATCAATGCCTACCTCCAAACAGGATTTTCCAATCGTTTTATTTTATTTCCAATTTCTTCTTGCTCCAATTGCAATTCTAACAATTTCAGCAATTCATCATCATTTCCATCTTCACAATCTTCAACGTCAGCACTTTCAATTTCAATTATTTTCTGTTCCAATGCCCTGGACCGCCTTATCATTTCGATTATTGCCTTTTCTTCCTTAGTGGACAACAAACCATTTTCTACGTCATACAGAAATTGAATTCTTCGTTCAAGATTTTCCTCAAAAAATTGCTCAATGTCTTCGGTGTCCCAAGAAAACCACAGCTTCTCAAAGAAGAATCTATACAAGAGAATTGTACAGCAAGTTAATTAATGAAATAAAAGAAAAGCTGATATTAGATGATATGAAAAATTGTTTTATTTTACCGACATAAACGAAGACATTCTAAGGTAAATTGCATTGGTGCATTTGAATTTACATCAGGGCGTAACTGCCAAATAGGTACTACAGTTGGAATAGTTTCTTCAGACTCAGGTTCCATTTTCTCAATTGTAACCATTAATGACTCAGTGTTCAGCCCAATGATTTTTAATTTCTGAAAATCTTCAGAGACAATGGTACTTTCGCAATCCTTTTTGGAATCAGTTTTTTTCCATGTACAAACCATTCCTTCCGTAATTTCGGTAAACTCTTTTAAATACATCATCCAACACTTCTTGACATTTGGTCTCAGATTTGGGGACAAATCGTCGAAACACAGTTCTTTCATTGAAGTGTATGCCTCATTTAAATTGATTAATAAATCTTGATAAAAATTGTTCACACTTATACTTGGCCTGTTATTTTCATTAGAAAGTAAACTCTCAGTATCACTCTTAAATGTGGCAATTTGTGATTGTGAAGTATCATCTTCCATGAACTCCAAAGAACTGCAACTTCCAAGACTTCCATCGTTAGAACCAAGACTATCATCCTCATTATCAGGGTACATGAAGTTCGGCAAAGGAGGCGGAGGCGGAATGGTTGTTACATTACTGTATATAATTAAAGTAATCGTTCAATATCATTTTTTAGTCGTGTAAATTAAAACCAACAGTTTCTGATAGCGGAGCTGAGTACCCTGGTCTAACCTTTTATCTTATAACGGTTATTACCAAACATAGATGTACTGTATAGGAAAAGTAAAAATTATGAAGTAACTTACTTAAAAGATTTTTCGGTCACTTCGTATTGCTGATCACTGATTTCCATTGTGCCGACAGGATATGCTACTTTTTAACTAAAAATATGATCTATGACAAGAAGACAACACAAAAGTTTTGTCCGTTACGTTAATCACATAAATATAACGATGAAGATGTTTGTTTTACATGAAGAGTTGTTGCTGTAAATGCGTGTAAAAGTGGATTTCAGTTTGAATGGTCAAGCGCCTGGGAACCACATGATGCTGCAACTCAAATAGAGAAGACAAGAGAAGAAAAGTCAAAAGAGTTGAGTGAGACGAGTGAGTTCTTCGTAATGTTCGTTCGTACCATCATGCTTTGTACAATATGTTTATGAAAATGATGTGAAAATCATGACAAAATATTATGTCACATATTGACCCAACATGAATATTCTCTTGGCCATAAAAATACTTCTACGTTTGTTCATAATATACAAAGTACCATACTATAAGAACAATACTTTTTGATTCGCATTTTCATGTGTATAGTATTTAATATGCATGTATGTGGGTTTCGAATTTTTGGCAAACTGTGAAGGTCAGAAAATGCTCACTTGCAATTGAATGATGATTTATTAAAATCGGTTTGAATGAAATATTTCAATAATGTGTTTTCGAGCAACAATAAGTTCTAGTGCTCTTAAGTAATAGTATATCCGAGGTTATACGTGTACATTTCACAGAAGATTCCTTTAAGGTTTAGAGGTGACCACCATTTTGGAAACTGCAAAGCAAGTTAACATGGAAAAAGTTCACTTTCTTAAAAGCGGATAACTCCAACATTAAATAAGTAAATGCAAATGTGAAAATGTAGAAAGAATCTCCATTCCATTGGCAAAATTCTCAAGTGTTGAATTTTTGATTTATCGTCTGTGCTTTGAGAAAAAAGTAGTTAAAAAAAGCCAACAGTGTGAATCGAACCAATGTAGTTCGATTCCTACTGTTGTCTTTTTTAAATTACTTTTTTCTCAAAGCACAGACGATAAATCAAAAATTCAACACTTGAGAATTTTGCCAATGGAATGGAGATTCTTTCTACATTTTCACTTTTGCATTTACTTCTTTAATGTTGGAGTTATCCGCTCTTTACTAACTACCACGCTAACTAATAGCTTTTCAGTTTCCAAAATGTCGCTCAGCTCTCAACCTTAAACTACATACAAAAATAAGGGAGCATAGTCGAAACGGAAATCGAAGAAAGTGATTAAAAAGTTAACAACGCCTAAGTTTATTCTCTAGCAAATCTGTCATAATAATGTCATAGTCAGATGCAAGATTATTACTTCTGAAATTCTTGTCTCTAACGACTTTGCTTAAAGTTGTTAATGAAACAGTTTCAGGAGATACTTCAGCATTTTTCCCTTTTCCTTGTTTCTCATTATAACCCAAGGCTATACAATCAGAGTGATGGTCATTTGGAATTCCCTGCCAAGTCAGACTGTGAACTTTATTTTCACTTAAACCATTGTAAACTAAATATTCCCATCTGCCAGCATAAGCCTCTGTTACAACATGTGTGCCATATTCCTCGAAAAAGTCTAGCCATTTTTCTTGATTTTTACAGTCATTATTATCCAAGTGTGATGGCAATTCCATTACCGCTGTTTCAAATTCAGGGGTAAAGCTTAATAGTGCTGTATCTAATTGAACCTTAAAAAATCTACTCTCCTGGTAAACACTAAATGGACCGTGTTTGGCAAGGCGTTCCATGACATTGTAACCTGGTCGAACAGCTCCTAAGAATTTAGTAAATCCTCCTGTAGGGTTCAGGAAGATTATAGGTGTATAAATAGAATCGATTCTTTTGCTAGCGTATTCTGAGTAGGTAGGAATTCTATCGAATCGTCTGTAGATGCAAGGAGTTTCCAAACGTGTTACCGACGCTCCATAGGGCAAAGTAATCCCTTCTCCTCGTTTTCTAACACTCAGCGGTAGAAATGGTGTTTCGCGAAGCACAGTATCCTTCATTAAATGGTAACCCTGTCCTAAAATGTTTTCGGTGAAATCTTCTTGGTGAGAATTTGTTTCAACGGATTTCTTCTGCACATCTTGAGAAGAAAGCGGACATTCGCACACAAGGCAAGAAGGAGGATGTTCGGAACATTTCGTTGGGTCGCACTCAGTTTGTGTTGCATTTAATGTTATCGTTGTCCTCTGTGGACCATAAGTAGAGAGATTTTCTGTAGCAGTAGCTGTTGATACTCTTTCCGAAGGCCTTGACGTAGGTTTTTGACTTCGCCGAACATAGATCAAAGTTCCTTTGAAAAGATGCTCCAGAGATTTTTCAACTTCATGTCCCATGCTTCCATTGACTAATTTGACAATTGTGCTAATTGGAGTAAGCTTTAAACTCAATTCAGAAATTCTAGGATCTAACCTGACACTATCTTTCCATTGTTGTAGCAGATTGTTTCTTGTTTGCGGAGAAAGTCTGTGGACTTCAGCAAGTTTAGCATCAGGAGATCCTCCGAAGAAGGAATGAAATATTTCAATCCTATTAACCCCCGGTGACAAACTTTCAAAGCCAAGTAAATTTCTTTTAATTGCATCTAGAGTACTACTATTTCCTAGATTATTTTTGATTGACTCTCCACTAGCCTTCCCTTCCATATAGCCACCCCCGTACGCCTCAGAAACGACATGAGTTCCATATTTGTTGAAAAAAGCTTTCCATTCTCTTGGGGATTCTCGATCACTCTGATTGAAAGGAGTCAAATTACTCACATCGACTAGAAATTCTTCGTTCATGCTGGAGGACATATTCAGACTACATTTAAAATTACGAATTTCCTTAATGGCTGTCAGTGACACGAAGGCATCTGAATCTGGACGAATATTATTGTAACCTGAACGAACGGCGCCGGTGAAAATGCTAGAATTAATTTGTTCCTCAATACCCAAATCCTTAAGTCGATATTCTTTGTATTCTTCATAACTTTCGATCAGTTTAAAATTTTCTACATTTACATCATTCAAATTATTAGTACAAATCAATATATCTGGAAGGGAGTAACCAATTAAGGTCGGCTCATATTTATTGATGACAAACGGGCTATTTGGAACTGTTTCATCTTTCAGTACATCATAGCCTTGTCCGACGACTGGAGGGTAAATATAATGTGGTTGTTCAATACTAAATGCATCTTTCACTAAAACATAAGAAATCACAGAAAATGGCAGATTCTGAAACAATTCTACCGTTTTTAATGTGGTTTTTGGTATATGCTCTAATGTGGTAATATTTAGTCGTTGAAATGTCTTCTGGACTTGTTCAAGTATTCCTGGACGTTTATTTATCTCATCTAAATTATTATAGGCTATTGTAAGCTCTGTGTCTATCCATGAGTTTTTCTCATCCCTCGAATCTAGTACAAATAGTATAAGAAATCATTTAGTTAATCATGCATGCAAATATCAAAATAACTCGCGAAAAGTTAATGCTATTGTTTAATCGGAATAATGCACCTTACCCTGGCTTACTGCAGTTGAAGTGTAGAGGATATGCAGAATAATCGGCAAAATCACTTTCATTTTAATTAGCTTTAATTAACACTTACAAATTCACAGTTAATGTTATACGAAGTCCTTCGTTAATGGTATGGTTAATTCCACATGCACTGTAAACTTATATCCAGTGGATGGCTTTAGATGTAAATGAATATTAATGCTCCCGTATATGTAGTTGTGATTATATGTGAGAAGCAGATCTGATGTGTAAGACTGAATAGTATTTAGAATCACAGTGTTGTTTCATGATTTTGGACATTTAACATGCATAAGTCAGTCCAACACACACCTTCAGTATGTACTTATATGTTTGTGGGTAGGGAGGTCAGCTCTTGTAAACCCCGCAGTCTAAAAGAGTTTCGGGTCCTATTTTATCCTATTTTACAGACCCTACCCCCTTCTCACCGCCTCTCTGTCCCGTATCCCATTCTAAAATTTTAAAAAAACCTTACGTAACCAAGTGCATACATATGCCCTCTTACAGTTCCCATATACTTGATTAATTGGTAAGTTAATTTATTTCATCTTATTTATACAGCTCACTTATTTGTGAAACATACATAAATACATTAGCCGCATAAATAACAATCTGAAGGCACGAATAAACATGCAATAGTGACAGCTACGAAGAAGCAATTTTAAAATACGAAGAAACGTATTTACGCAGAAATTCCAGCTATGAAGAAAATTAAGAGCTACGAAGAAACACATTCTGTAGATACTACGAATTATGCATAAACTCTGAAGATAAGGAAGTATATATATTCCTGACTTCAGAAGATCACTTATTACAGATAATATTTACATTCTACAACTGGAAATAAATAGTATTATATTCCTCAGCGAAATGAATATTAAGGTTGAGAGGTTATCATTAGTATACCAATAACAAGAAAGCAATGTCATGTTTCAAAATGTCTTATACTAATCATTTGAAGCGGGTGAGTATCCGAAGACGCTATATTTACGTTTGAAATTATCCAAGTGTTAATATTTTTGCTGTACCAATAAATGCATTGATTTAGTTTTGAATCCCTTGGCGAAATGCCCTCATCAAAAATTGTTTGGAGTTTGGATATACATAATATAAAGCACAAATGAAAATCTGCTTACTCCCAGGGACCTTTACTTACAAGATAGAATTTTCTGATTACTGGCTAATGCCATTAACCAAGGATAGGACGTAACAGTCAAGTCGAGAGGTCCATGAATACTGATAATGTGAAAAAGATTACCAAGAAATTCGAAACCGTAAAGGATAACCTTTTAATAGTCCAAAAGGTTGACTTCTCTATGGCCTATGTCTATTTTGGTGCATAAAACGAAAACATTTATTATTAGTTTCTATAATAATTATATAAAGAACTATATAAGTATATATAAAGAATTCAGAGAGGCCAGACACATTTTTTGACCATTTCTTTCAGCTTTTCTACCGGATTCTTTATTACAGCAGTAAATAAATCTTGTGTTATATTGCGAAAGTTATTCTATTTAGCATTTAGTATAAGTATTATGCAATTAACCCTTTCTAATAAAATTGACTTTAAAATCAAATACTTTCAATACATTTTCTTCAACCATATGTGGACACCCATTGGAGGCGATCCCCCTCTTTCGCTTTATAGTGGGGAAAATGACCCATTTTATTGGTGTAAAATATGGTCAGCTTGCAGATAAAAATGACCAGCAAACAAAAAATGACCACCACAATTTGCACAAGCACTCTTTTAATGTAACCGATACGTACATGTTAAATCTATCTCTCATCTTAGTTGGTAATCTTGTAATTTCTTCGATCCATTTCCCCCTACTCGTGCCCCTTGCCTTCGTTGTATGCATGTAATTTTTTGTCAACAGCTTCCTATGCCTATATATTATATTTGAACTAAATATCCCTGATCATATTTATCAATAGTAACTAACAACTCATACATGCTTACTGAATCTATATAAAAGTGGATCCTCATAAATACCAATTATGTCTCTTATACTTGTTCATATTCAATGTGAAGGCAAGGCAATAAGTAATTAAACCAGCAGTCGCAGTTTCTAAAGTGGAATTAACTTTGACGATTGGTCTTAGTGAATTTGTTAGCAGTAAGGGTACCTGTTACGATGTACCCACTTAGCTTATGTTTCCTGGTTTTGGTGGCCTTTCGACTTGGTGAAGGGGCCCTTGAAGTAAAGTCTTGCGGATTCCTTCATAGCAAAAGTAATTTCACAGGAGATAAATTCGATATACTTGACGAAAACAACATTGCCAATTTGGAGGAAACATATTTAACCTTCGATCAAGTCTGGAATGTGACAAACTCATTCGAAGTAGAGAAAGGTTGCTTACTCACCGCTTGCAACGAGAGTTATTTTGATGGAATTTGTCGGGAATTCACAGAAAACGCTGATGCACTACCAGAGGGATTTAACAATGTTTTGTCCGTCAATTGCACTTGCGCTGCTGTAAAAATTTAATAATAATAAATAATACTTTATTTTATAAACTAAAAATTGAATAACTGATAGTTGTGTCCAGAACCAGATATATACACAGTACCATTACATGATAATCTTTGGCTATAGAAGTACATTTTGATATAATTAGGATTGCCGATGCAGTGACGTTCACATGAGAAAGACTTCTTGTGCAAGAGGCTATATATCCAAAGGGTGCAATACCTGTAATGCCTACTACACAGATTTTAAGGGCTCGAAAGGCTTCTTACCAGAAGACTTCAAAGACAAAATTGCTTCTATTATTGTCAGAAAAGGTTGCACACTTACTGTATATGATGAAGAAGATTACGAAGGAGATTCGCTGACCCTGGACGGAATTAAAGAGGTGAGTACTTAATTATGTTAATATATGCCTGAACATTATAATACATTCTTAATTCTAATATTTCTGCTCCGTTTATATGTCCATCTCCATGTTTGTAAGCACATCTACGCATAAAATTACTGATTTCTTATGAAATATTAAGCTAATCATGCTGCAGTAATTGCTTGGAACAAACTTCCTCGTAAATTTGTTTGTGATGATAATGATATAGCACTTGATGCATTAGTTAATGATCTGAAAGATGTATATACTGGACTTGGAAAAAACAAATGAATTTGTTTACTGTTAATTAAATGAATCCTTATAATATAAGCTTTTAATCATTACTTATTATCGTTTGATAACTTTAGGTATTTAAGTTTATAATGTAGATGTAAATATATCTAAGGTGGGAGAGAGAGCAGTGACCAATTTTTGTTGGAATGCAGATTTTGTTTGGTTAAACAGTTCCTAGTTCCGACAAATGTATAAATTTGGATTGGACATGTTATTAAACACTCATTCATCCATTCATCAGTCGGCCCTACGACTACGTCGTCGTCTGCTGGGGCGTCGAGGTGCACGTCTTTTCCGAGTAGTTGGTGCTTGGTCATTATCTACTATTGGTTTGATGGTTTCGGAACGTCTCTCTGCTCGGGCTTCATCACGGAAAGCTTTGGCTACATCCAAAGTAATGGTTCCAACAGATTCAGAATTGTCTTGTACACCTTGAAACAATTCACTTGTGTTGGATGCCGTAATTGGATACCATGAACTTTGTTGAGGTGCAACATTAGCTGTAGATATAATTTTTGTGTTGGGATCCACAAGGAAAAGAGTCAGGATTTTCCGATGGCCAGGTTTCGACTTGTCTTTTAATTCAAATGGTCGTACGACATGTTCGTAAATATTCGGGAACACCACCATGCGATTTGATTCAGCTGTGATATGTCCCAGTTGTCTAAAATGACCTTTCCTTCCGTTTACTTGAACTTTAAATTCAAGCTTAGATTCCGAAATGTTGGACACGTCAAAATAATAAACAGCAGACGCCACAATTCCTTCATTTTTCAATCCTTCGGTGTGCCAATCGCTCCCTCCATACTTTGGATTTGAATCCGGGGTCAAGTAAACACTTTTCATCGAGACGACTATTTGAAGTGATCGTCCGCTGAGATCTATTTGAGTGTTCTTGCCACTGATTTGCATCAGTCCTCCTAAAACATTTTCAAAATGTGGCACTGCTTTCTCCACAATCATCTCAATTGATTCGTACAAAGTTCTGTGGGTCCTTGGGTCGATGTTGTTTATATAAGAAGTTGCTTTCACTTTCTTTGTTGATTTATCGACGAAGAATTCAGATGGAAGCAACTGGTATTTCTTTGAGTAGTTTTCATCGTTAAATTTCAAGGGAGTTTGATCGGCCGTGGGTGTATATTTGGTCACTCCGTCGATATAGCAGAACAAAAAGGGATCTACTAGCTCCAACAATCCCGGGCGGTCTGGCCGCATATCCTTTTCAGCATTTCCCTCTTCAAAAGCAGTTGCTTTCACCTTCATGGCATCCTGCTCCTTTTTGGAGAGACCATTGTCTGTAGTCTCAACGAGATTTATGGCTTCTTTAATGTCCTTCCAAAACTCATCGAACGGACCAGGAATCTTATTTTCATCCATTTTCTGAACAATTATTGACGACTGAATCCACAGTCCTTAGGTTGAACTCAAATCAAAATCCACAGAAAATAAATTCCTTTTGCATTAAGCAAAGTAGAATGCTCAGCATGCAGAAGTGAATTTTAATCCAGTGACTAACTTTTGCAGGGGTAAAAGTTTTTTCTTTATTGACAAAATGTTCACAGGATTGTATGATATTGTATGATGTGTATGATAACCTAGGCAATTAATGCATTTACTTCTACTTGAGTAAAATGAAGGGGAAATCGAATAGAATGGAGAAAACGAATATGGAAAGGTTACGGAAAACGTTTAGTTTGTCTTTGTGAGTGATGCCTTTCATTCAGAGTTGAGATGGAATATACTAAAGAACCTAAGAACCTATACATGTGACATCACATCGGGAGCGTGAGTGTACACAGTGCACAGTGTAAGGAGATGAGGAGAAAGTGTGGTGGAGGAAAGATAGTAGAGCAGCAGTAGGAAGTCTAGTAAGGAAAGAATGTCCATCCACCAATATAGCCCCCAGTTTTACAAAGAATACTATCATCCATTTCGGTAGGCGTCTTTTAGATTTTCTGTGGGAGTATAATAATTGTATATATTATATCTTATATCTGCCATAATACAATTACTAAGACTTTTCAAACCATAATTGACTGTTTTTGTAGGCTTGGACAAGTCCGATCGGGTCTTACGAATGCGTTTGTGAAGACCCTGTGGTGGGTAACGAAACAATGAACGAATCCAAGGAACCGAGGCCCCCGAACAGTAATTTATTATTATATTGTTCAGTACATCAGTGCACTCAGTATAGTTCTACTAGATTTAGAGGTTCATAATATTTATCTTGGAGATTTTCTAAAGAATGTTTATGAAAATTTAGGTCCGCCGTTTATTGACATACCCTCAACTGCTGACGACATAAGTGCGCTTTTGAATACCGACCTAGGGAACCTCCCTGGAATTGGAAAGCATCCTGGATTAGTGGCAGCTTTAAAATCGGTGAAGGGGCACAGGAGTCCAAGAAATGCTTACATTCTACTAATTGGTCTAACTGGAGCAGGCAAATCTTCAGCAGTGAGTTTGATTGATTCAAATCAAATAATTTACCAAAGTATACAAAATTAATATATAATTTGCTTCAGATAAATCTGCTTTTCGACAATCCGAATGTGACACGTGTTGGAGAAGATGAGTCCACAACTTCAAATATTCATGAATTTCGGATACCTGTTCCTATCGATCATTTGGGAATTCAGAATTCTGAGTTGAGAGTAATAGATACTCCTGGTCTAGGAGACACAAGAGGTTTGGAACAAGATGCCAAATTTTTGGCGACATTAGAAGACTATTTAAATGGGCATGAGGAATTGAGTAAACGCATTCCTAACATCGTTTTAGTCTTCGCCAAATTTCATGACAATAGATTTGCAGGAAATGGAGCTACATTTGTGAAAATGCTTCGAGGAGTGGATTCATTCAGAGATAGAATTACCGACAAGAAATTCTCCAACGTCATTTTTGTCTTTTCGCATTTCATGTCGGAGACAGCATCTATTCGAAGACGTCCAAGGGCACGCTTGCAAAGTTTTAAGAAAGTAATCGAAGACTACAGTTTGTTTCCCAAACCAATTTCCATTGTGGTGGCTGAAAATAAGGCTGCGGAACAAGATCTGCCGATGTACAATGGATATTACAAACTTCCAAATGGGGATTTTTACCCTAGAAATTTATTTGAGAAAATTGAATCTGCAACCATAAACGGAGTTGATCCAATCGGCGAGGCTGTAATTCGAACTGCTTTCAGCGATTCTGACGGATTTAATATCTCAAGCTCTACACATCTTCTCGTCAGCTCTCAACACAGTAAAGTCATTAAATACTTAAGCGAACTGAGTGGAGCTCATTTTAATCCAGAAAACACCGAAGTTTCACAAATCTTAGCCACTGCATACGAAACTTTGGATATGGATTTACGAAAAAAATTCCCTGATGCTTTGCCCTACATCCAAAGGTCATTTAACATAAGAAGCATTCTTACAAAAGCTGATATTCCAAGAACTACATTTGAGATTGTCAAATTTATGAAAGATATTAAGAAAAACGAAGCTGTTCTTTATTTAATGGACAAGGCATTTGGTTTAAAAGCTCCAACACTAAAAGAGAATATTATTACGGGATATGGGTACAATGTGATGGAAGATCGACCTTTAGCAACTACTCCATTTAAATTAGGAGAGCCAAAAAATGCAGATATTGGATACATGATTCCAAGTATTATGACCTGCAACATGGAATCAAGTTCCAAAGGAGTCTTTCAAGTTTTCAAAAACCGTGAGGATTATTTAGCAAATCGACTGCAAAGTCTTAATGTAGAAGGGGCAATTCCTGTGGAGAGTTTCAAAGGAACTCTTCAACCTGGCTCAAACATATATGACTTTCAAGGTGAAGAACAGGATAATGAAACACAAACCGTAACATCCGCCGTAAAAGAACACAGAACATTTGAATTGGTTCTAAATGATCGCTTAGACTTAACACCTCAATTTATCGCCACTGTAAGAAACTTGACATCCTACAATGCAAGTGATTATGACAGCGTTGAATCGTGGAATAAATTTTTCAATGATTATGGAACTCATGTAGTAAAGTCGACACATGGGGGAGGTTCAATAGAGATAAAACTGGTAAGCAATGAAACGTTCGGTCCAGATATCGCTCAAGCTATGTTTAACATCATCGAGTTTGCAGAAGACGTCACCATCGGCAGAGTACGAAATACCAGTTTTGATATTGAGGGAACGAACCATCACCTAAAGTTCCGAGGCGGAGATCACAAATATCATGCAACCGAATTGAGTTCCATGAGCTTAACAGAAGCTGCAGATCTTCTTGAAAATTGGAAAGAATCCTTAGCAATAAATCCTGCTATTTTAGTAAGTGATATGAGACTTTTGCCAATTAGCGAAGTTGCCAGAAAAGTCGGTCAGAATTATTCTTCTGAAATACAAAAAGCTGCTATGGCTTTATTTAATTCTACATTAAAATATCAACCACCACAGAAGAGTAGTAATGTGCCACCTAAAGACAGAATTGACACTGGACATGACCACAGTGCCAACCAGCAAAGTGAATTGGCCGCTTTGATAAAAGCAATTATAGAACAAGACCGTCTATCTCAAGAAAAATTCGAGAAAATGATGACAATGATGCAAGAAAACACAAACAAGCAATTTGAACTGCGAGAAAAGGAAAGAAAAGAAGAAAGAGAACGACAAGAGAAACAACTTCAAGCTCTGGCAATCCAAAGGAGAGAAGACCGTGAACTGGAATTAAAACGACTAGAAGCAGAAGAGAAAAAGTACCAAACTGCTTTGGAAGTACAGAGAAACCAAACAGAACAGTTACTGCAACAGCAGCGTAATCATGCTATTCAACTTGCAGCTCAGAGACGACAGGCTGAAGAGCAACAACAGGAATTACAGAGACGGCTGATAGAGGCAAGTAAACTGAGAGATCGGTCAAGTTGCTTGAAAAAGGGTACAAAAATCCTTATGGCTAACAAGAAAACAAAATCTGTTGAAGATCTGCAAATTGGTGATATCGTTTTGGATGAAAATTTGGAACCGACACATGTTATGGGAATCGCTTCTGAGTTTCTATTGGAACAAAACTTTTATGGCTTTGAGGAAAACGCATATTTTTTCACAGATAGTCATCTTTTGGTCGGCAGAGATAATACAACAGGCGAGACGCAATTGTATGCTATGTCCACACAACGCCTCTATGATCAGAATCCCCTAATGGAATATTTACCAGTTAAAGATATGAAAGGAGAGTTCAATATTTTACAATGCAAGGACAACAAGGAAGTTGAATTAAAAGGAGTTTCATTAATGAAAGATCCTGTTAGGTATCCATACGACACTCTAGTTTATTTTCTACAAGTTGATAATCCTCAAGGAACGTACATCGCAAACGGATTTGTCTGTCGCCATGAACTTCCTCCATTAGAATACTGGCCCAAAACCATTGCACTGTTGTATTCTATTGTCTACTGTCCAGAGGTCCAAAGGATATCTCAGTTAAATTACACCATAGAATACCTTAATTTCATTGATAACATTATTGACGGGATTTACTACAAAATGGAAGGCATTCTGAGGAAAGCAGATGATATTCTTGAGGATGAAAGCGATCCTGAAATCCTTTTAGAACATTTCGACTCCGAAAAGGTCATCAGCGAAATATTTGGTCAACCATCTTTCTCTGCTTTTGCTATGGGACTTTATGGGCGAACTGGAAATGCCTTAGCTGACAGATTAGACTTAGATTTGGTTTACACTGGCAAAGTGGGAACTCTACAAAAAGTATTAAGGGATGCCGCTATGGAAGAAATCAAGCAACATATTCATAGTGCTCAATTTAAGTACTTAACCAATTTGAGATAATCATATCTCTCTTTTCCGTTTTTTGAAATCATTATTCTTTGTTTGCGCGTATGAAAAACATTATTGAATTAACACAGCGAATTTCGAGTAAAAATAGTTATGACTCCTTATTTTGCTTATTAACATGTATAATAAAAAATTAGACTAATTTATTAACAAAATACCTATTGTGGAGGTATTGAATAAAATGTATCGCCAATCTTCATTTGTCTCATTTACGCATTACGCAAGAATGTAAATTACAAAGAGCAAAAATTGAGTATTGAGTACTTGAATATGCAACTTTAAATAAATGCATTTGCATGTGTATTATTTTAATATTCTGCAGTTTTTATTGTCACTCATTAATTATCTGCACTTACATTTCCATCAATGCCCATTTGGGCCAAAATTGCAGACTTGGCATCATCTAGAATAACAACATTTGTTATATCGCTACCACAATCCTTTTTGACAGACCGAATAGCAAAATCGATTGAATTACTGACGGTAACTTTTTTAACGGACTTGTAACAAGTTGCATTTCCTTTAAAATTATTTTCTGCAAACACAGTCCAAGAAGATTGTCCCATGGTTATTAAACTATGAACAGGAAACGGAATTTCGGCCAATGAAGATACTTCAACAACAACTTCACTTCCTAATTGGTTCTTTTCAGAATAAAAGGAAATTGATTCTGTGTCCGTGTCATTCGTTCCCAAAAATCGGGCAGATCCTGTGGTATTTCCTAGTCCGGAGTTGTGGCATTTGAAACTTTTTGTAGAGAAGGCCAGTAATTCAGTAAAATTGTCGAAAACAAAGTCTTTTTTGGGAAATATTCTCCAACTAGCCATATTAATAATATTTGTGTAAAAATTATTTATTTGCTTACGTACCTATTTGCAGACAAGGATATAATTAATATTATAAGAAGCTTACCGGCCCTGAACACAAAACGATTTGACATTGTTGACAATTGCAGGTGATATATCTAGCAAATTGGCAACTTTATCCCTCAAGAGGAGGGCATTTCCCCCTTGATCAACCTCGGTGTATAATTCCAATTCTTGCTCAAATGCTCGACACGAATTTTTTACACTTGCAATAAAATTACAAAGCAATGCAATTTTTAAGGTACATATAAAGCACAAAATTGGATTCATTGTTATGTGCCTATATGCGGAAGTTATTGCTGTAAAATCCATAAATACTCTAAATGCTAATGTGTCTGCATGATACTTCCCAAATTGAAGAATAATTTTATGTCGATTTTTTACTTAAAGTACACGCAGCAAGTTTATTTCATTTTAATGTCAGTACTACCGTAAACAAAACACAGAAAGAAACAATCACTTTTTGTTCTCTCTATATATAATTGCTAGAAGGCCTAATTCCCCATTACAACCTATTATACATAGTATGTCTACGTCACAGTCATATCGTACTGATAATAATCCCAAATAGCCATTCGATTGCTACAGAGAGTACAAGTACAACCTCTCATTACATTTTTACAAGAAGAAAATCTAAAGGATTCCCAAACAGGGAATTTAAAAAATATATACAATACATATGCACAATTAAATATCTTAATATCTGTATGCATTCCTCATTTTTTTTCAACACAGTAGTGGAAAACAAGATTTTATCACAGGATGTTTACAGTTTATCAACATAATGTCTTTGGTCCAACTTTGCATTCGATTATAGTAACAATATTTTCCAAGGGCAAAGTAAGTTTGCATTATGGACTGGAACACAAAGCGAATAGGTAAATTATTTAGTAAATTAACACGTAAAAACCACAACCTCTAACGCTCCTTTGTTTTTAAGACTGTATAGACTTTACATAACATTTGGATAAAGTCAGATTCAGTTTAGTACTATACTAAAAGGATAATGTGCATGTGAACTATGATTGATTGTTGTCCAATATAATAAATCTATAATCCAAATATAGACCGAAAGTTGCTTTACTTTTCAGCAAGGGCCGTCATGTTTTTCTTGCAAGCCTATAGAAAATCAAAAAGTTTAAGGGTGGTATTTAATCGTTCGTCTTAACATTTGACATTTTCGTCTTTTTCCGTTGAATATTTCGTCATTTGAATTTTTCGACAGACCATTTAACGGGTCTTCTTACCATTTAATGTGTCGTCTTCCACGTAATTTATGAAGTTTATTACAACTCAACATTGTAGGGTGTATTGTAGCGCCGTGTGCATGTACACGGTACGTGTACATGCTACGTGACTCGCTTCGCTATATAGAACTATTAAGGGCATAAGGTCTTGCATATTCTTGGAGGTGGAACTGCGAGTGGGGAGGATAGGGAGAATGAGTCTACAAAGGATATCTATATACTATCTATATACAAAGGATATATATGTCACTCTGTGTCGTGAGACAAGGGACAATGCTGCATGAGCTTGAGACAAGCATAGAGTAGTGACTCTCAATGCATCATGTTTACTACATTGATGTATGAAAGTCGCGCGCTCTTCCATCATTGGAGACTACGTCAAAAGCTCAGTGGTCACCCTGGTACCATACGATTGGCTTAAAAATCTTCACGTTGGAAGATGCACCTTGCGAGTTATATAAATACCACAGAGTGTGGCTCCATCTCTATTATATGAGGACACCCGTCAACGAACAACGGACTGGAATCCATTAATAGGATCATGAGGGATGAATTCACGTTACGCAGTCGACTACCGTTAGGTATTCTATTTACATTTACCAATTTCCATTATGCATATGCATTACCGTTTGCTCTTGTCCAACTTACCAAAAGAATTCACTATGCAAACATATAATTGGAATTGCGTCGATGAAGAAACTTACATATTTCACTCAGTCAGTGAGGAAGATTCCAATTGGCGAGAAGCGGAAACGGGGGAGATCTAAGCTGGCCACAAAAGCTTTACTTTACTGAACATCTATGCCAACTAAAACACTAAAAATAATGTATATAAATGTATATACCATGTAAATGCATGACGACACATTAAATGGTAAGAAGACCCGTTAAATGGTCTGTCGAAAAATTCAAATGACGAAATATTCAACGGAAAAAGACGAAAATGTCAAATGTTAAGACGAACGATTAATTATAAGTCAAAGTTTAATATTGAATTGTTTAACGCATTTCTACCTTGAATTTAATTTTTTAACACAAATGTAATTTGAAACTCCAGGTGAACATTGTACATATTTAAGCACTAGACTTTTAAATTACGTTATTGCTATAATTTACTGCAATTAAATTAAGTCTATCTGCTTGTTTTCGAAGCATATCCTTGTCAAGTAATAATTATGTCCACAACGGGACTCATTTTCAAATGCGTCTTTTAAAAAGTGTTCCTAAGTAGAATTATTTCGAATTGTGAAATTCTCTGGTGTATCTAAGTATGTACATTAATTTAAACTTTCACAAGAATTTTTTATTGTTTCACTAACATTTGAATTTTTAAACCACCGTGGCACGATAAGGCTTCAAATGTGCTACGTAATATCCTCCTAAAGTATACGTAGCACATAATTATGTACTTAAAGTAGCTAAAACAAAGATGGAAAATAATACCTGCTAAGACATTTGTTTTACAGTCAAAAAGACATTTGTTATTGTAAGTAACACCGTCGGTTCCACAGACTGGGTCCATCGTTTTTGGACACGGACATTTTTTTTCAAAAGAAGCTGCTGAATTCTGTGGGGAGAAGAATGCTAAAACGAAAAGCATTGTCGAGAAGAGTAATCCGAAAACCCTCATGATTTTCAAGAAAGACAGTTATACCAATTGGTCGTTTGGTACCCCCAGTTTAGTAGTAGTTTAGTAGTAGTAGTAGTTTAGTAGTACTATAGTAGTAGTATTTCGTTGCTTCATTGCTTTTATACTCGTTTTTCTTGTGTCGATATAGGTCAGACTAGAATAGTCAGAAGGCATTAGAACATCAGGTTGGTAGGTTTAATATTAAAATTAATAGCTTAATTTATCGAAAGCTGTCATTAAAATATTTCTATTGTAACGAATCGTTAATTTGCTTGCACTAAACCTTAAAACCACTCCAAGATTACTGATACCATTTACTCCTACTTATAAATGATTGCATTCGCCAAATGCAACCACAATATATTTTATAACAACGGTAGGTCAATTAAAATGCAAGTTTGCTGGAATAAATTCTTTCTTTTCATTTGCCTTTAAATGTGTAAAGCACTCGCTGTATGATATTAACCTTAATTATGGGAAATACTACTGAAGAACCTTGTAATTAAGTCAACCTGACCTACACACATTTTGTATTTGTAGACAAATTCACGCTCACAATAATTAATTAAGTACCTTGACTGTGGAATCCCCCATTACATATTCCCATGTTCGCTATATTCAGCCTATGGGGATTTTGTCTGCCAAAACTATTCTCCCCGTACAATGTATACATTCTTCATATTATCCATTAAAAAATTATAATTATACCATTCAGTCTGGATTTTTAATACATAATATGGTTCGATTACAATCTTCATGCATCTTCATCTAAATAATGCATTCATTGAAGTATTCGCTTTATAAACTCTTAATTTAGCAAGTTCCAAAAACTTCATCTCCGATTTTCACTTTTAAAATTTTTAATTTTTCTGATTTGATTTTTCTGAATCACAATTGCGGCAAATTTTTTTTTATTGAATTCTGGAAAATCACCAACTTATCACCATCAAGCTGTTTCTCACATATAATGATAATTATTGTGTATTCTTTTTAGTTTTTGCATTTGACAAAAGATACACGTGTATTGGTGCATTACATTACATTACAATACCCCCTGGGAAAATGAGATGCATTATAGTTTTCTTTTTCCCAAGACCAGTACTATATAGTAGGTTGAAAAATTGGTTGTTGTGAATTTAGTGCAGAACAGGAACGTATCCATTCCATCCATACCAATTAGTGAACAGATATAAGACAACAATTTTTTGTAGTTAATTTCAGGTACCTACAAAAATACTGCGTAGAGCCATTGCTGCGTTGAAAGATGCAATGCAAAATGTGTTCTTTTCTCACTTTCATTAGGTATCTATTATATGCTTATCCTTATCCGCACGGTTTACTTTTCTGTACCATTTCTTGTATACCGTGCAATTGCTCCGTTGAATCTCTTTTATTTTGTTCAAAACAGTTGAAAAGCAAACAAGAGCTGGGTTACCTAAAGCATTTATAAAAATAAACTACGTTACGTGAAGATAAATATTTGTGCATAAAATAAAACCTGACCTATTAAATTCCTTGAAATGTCTTCCTTGGACTACGAAGAAGTACACCAAGAAAATATTACAATTATTAATAAATTGTTTGGTAGCATCACCATCCAGTTCGTTTAAAACCTGCCTAAAACCAGGTTAAATAAATAACAGTGTGTTACGTTATTTTGGCAAAGATATTACATAATGTCTCTGAAAAGAGTTCTAGTGAGTTTTAGAAAGATAATTTCTTTTCCTTTTGCCGTATTAAATGCAACATTATGCTTTACGGTAATATTGATCCTACCCCCGTTGTTATTTATTCCATTAACTCTGTACAAGTTCCTAATTGTCTCACTAGCTAAATGTGTAATTCCCGGTTCCAGAAGAGTACTCTCTATACAAGAAAGTGTGATGACACTAAATAATCTCTACGAGGACCGAGATTTGTACGTGCATGCTCAATTGAATTTCGAAGGACGGTTTAGTTTAAAAGATTTCGCAGACGCATGGGATAAACGAGTTCTGAATAAAAAACTGGAAAATGGGGATTTGAAATTTCCAGAATTTAGATACTATATTGACACTTTCATGGGATACTTTTTCTACAAAGAGGACACAACATTTTGCTTAAAAAATCACATAAATGTATACAAGGATCCTACCGATTCCAAGACTTCAGTAGATAGAAAGAAATTGGACAAAATTGTGGCAAATTTTGCTACTAAATTGTTTCCAGCAAAAAGAAGTCCGTGGGAACTTCTTCTGATCAACAATTGCAAATTGGATGAAAACCCTGAAAAAGAATGTACCGTTTTTTGTTTTAAATTTCATCACTGTTTGGCTGATGGCTATGCTCTAATAATGATTGTATGGGAATGTCTGCTACAACAAGAAATGAAAGCTCTTATAAAACCAAAACTTGCCGATTCTTTTAAGAAGTCTGCGTGGAAAAGATTTTCAACAATTGCGGCTATAATCATTCAGGGGATTAAGATGCTTGTAACAATACCGTTTTCCCTGTTCTACGATCCAGACAAAATGTATGATAAAAATTCATGGCACAAACCAAAAGTATCTTCTGAGTACGCCCATTGTACTGTAAGGGGAATTGAAACTGCAATAGTAAAGAAAATCTGTGCTGATAATAATGTCAGCATTACAACTGTGATCTTTGCAATTTTGTCCGGAGGTTTTCGTAGAATGATGGAAACAAAGGGACTGACCACACCTGAAGCTATTCGACTAACATATTCGCTTCCCCTTCCAAATCATCCCGGCGGACTAACATCTCATTCGTAAGAAAACAATCATAAAATGTTTTGATGTAAAAGTAATTTTTGGGGTAAAAACATATTTTTGATGGAAATACAATTTCTTTGAGGCAGAAACATTTCTTGTTGCTGTAAAAACAATTCCTTTGGAGCAAAAATATTTGTTGATGTATTTCATGTAAAAAATTGGTTTGCAAGAACATTATTTTTTGTTGTAAAAACAATTTCTTTGGAACAAAAACAATTTCTTTGGAACAAAAACAATTTCTTTGGAACAAAATCAATTTCTTTGGAACAAAAACAATTTCTTTGGAACAAAATCAATTTCTTTGGAACAAAAACAATTTTTTGTGTAAAAACATTTTTTTTGTGTAAAGAGCAATTTCTTTGTAGCACAAATATTATTTGATGTCAATACACAATTTACGATGTAAAAAGCAAATTCTTTGGAGTAAAAATATTTTTTGATGTTAAAATAATTTATTTATGGTATCGAAATTCTAGATGCAGTTTTGTCCTTTAAAAATGTGAAATGAATAAAAATTGCGTATAAATGCATAAAGAGACTTAAAAATACAATAAATATCAATAAATATAAATAATAATGTAGTAAAATAGATTTAAGATTTCTTTTGTGATTCCAGAACTGCGGCTTACTTTACAAGCTGTATACATGACTCAAAATCTCCGTTAATGGACAAGACTTTGCTTCAGCGCAACGAAAAAATTATGAAAATGGCGATTAGGCCCTGCCTTGCCGCAACAAAGCCAGGAATGGCCATAATGGGTTCCCTTCCAATGTCCTGGAATTGGCGTTTACCCAAATATGATATTCCCTTTTCATTCACTTCATTTTACGCCACTGTTCCACTTCCACAACCTTCCTCTTCTGAAGTAGAATTTCTCGGTTGTAAAATGGTTGGCAGTTATGCAGCCATAGAATTATCCGGAAAGACGAATGTCTGTAAGTCCCTTAATGATTTTTAACTTGATACTGCTCTCATACTTCATAATGTGAAGGTCACTTTTTGTTAAGTTAGTCTACTTGAATATTGAATTGAGCATACTTTTAGGATTTCAATCATGTTAATCTAAAAGATTCGATAATTTTTTTCAAAGAATATTTTAATGCTTTTGATTTTCATGGATTTTGATTTTGTAGGTAGGTTATTCATGATGTTTGGAATTTTTTGTTCTATTTTGCTTTTCCTTTGCAACAAATTAATGCTTATAAATCATTTCTTTATCCCTACAGGTACAACAGTCTGTGTTGTTAAATTCAAGGAACACTTTTTCATCAATTATGGAATACAAAAACATTTTCTTAAGAATGAAGATAATCTATACGACATTGAAAAATTCGTATTTGAAGAATTAAATCATTTATCAAATATGCAATCATCTCCTGTCAAAGGTCATGAAAATTCCACTGTTTTCATTGACGAAGAGCAAACTTCTATATGTATCCAGGATGGTAAGACCACATCTTCTGAAGCAAACAGGCAGGAGGACATTTGCGTGACCATCTGTGATGATAATCTCGTTGGCAAATAATGTGTAAAGAATTCGCCCAATCAATTTTGATGCTTTTGTAATTTATAGGGAAATTAAACATATGTATGATAAACAATTTAATTTTTTTTTGCTTCGGATAGGAGAAGTGGATATCTTTTCTATATCATGCATGCCTTATTCTTTATTCCCCTGTGTGATATGTTGGCCAATAATATTACAATTAAACATAGGTAATTGCACATATTGAACATTCAGCTTGACCCAAGTGTTGTTCACAAAGCTTAACTTTTTCCCGAACATTATTTTTGCGAATTGTACTACAATCAATTTCAGCACAGGAATTTTTGGAACCAGTATATTGACGTATTAGTGGTACTAGGGGATATGTCTGTGAACCACTTAAGTAAAGCCTAAGCCAGCAATTTTAATTATTTTTGTATGTACATGTACATATATGTACGATTGTACGGAATGACCAGGCGCACGGCGCACACTACACAATTAAACCAATGACGCAAACCTGACGTCATCTTTCACCAGAAATCAGTTTAATACCGATATTTTGATTCGCCTCCCCACGTAGAGATTTAAAAAACTAGTTTTGCAGTGTTAATATTACATAACTATCGCAATTCTCGTTGTAATGTTTGTATTGTATGCGGATGCTATAATAGAAATAAATACCTATTTGGTTTTCTTTATCGTAGTACCTATTCCGACTAATGAAATAAAAATATTTATGAGAAAATTTTGACGGAATTCCACAAATTTAATTGATACAAAAAATTGGTTAACATGACGGGGTTGTGCGAAATAAGTTGAAAGGTAGTAACATAACAATTATTACTTACATTTGCGTCATTTCATTGTGGATGCTTACGATAAAGCAAGGTTGTAACAGGGAAATCATCGATTGCTTTTTACAATACTATAAAAACCTATACTGACTGAGATCCAGATATCCACACAGAAATAAGGTAAAATTATGAGTCTGCTATCAATGTAAGAGCAACGAAAATGTTAAGGAGGAAACAATAATAGTCACCCATAATAATTACAGCAACGGATTATTGTAATACTACAATGCGAAATATTATCCTGTTGTACGGACTAGAGGTACTGTGTTATTTATTTGATTTTAATTACAATGAGAAAGAAGCGGTCTTCTCTGGGAATATTTTTACAATTACCTATTTACTTACGCAGCGCTGCTTAATATTCAGAACATGCGTTTGGAAAGAAGTGAACACGGAGCACACATGCGAATTCTGCAAATGGTTACATCTACATTGAACTTTACACACAATCTATGCGTACTTATGCATTAATTATTAATGTATAATAATTTATAATCGCAAAAAGATATATGCCATAATTTTACTATTATTTAACCTCACTTAGCCGGTCCTTGTAGCATTCATCATAACGTGTCAATAATTATCAATTATTAGACCACAAGGACTCCAATGACATAGGTATTGGTCATCGGTGACCAAAATCAATAAAAAATTTAAATGTCAGGTTCCGCTAAAAGGACGGGTCGGGCGTTAGAAAAATCACTGACGTCAGCGTATTTCTAATCCAATATTGATTATGACGAGGGTCCATTTCTACGAAATCAAGATGAGTACAATCTTACCACCCTATGTATAGGGAGGTATGACTGTACTCATGGTTGAAATGTAGTGTAGGCATAACACTCGAATTTCATTGAAATGAATAAAATAATTAAATTGCCTGGGCGCAGGGCGCAGGTGCTGAAACTCCACCAAAATTTTGGTATATAGCAATTAAGGTGGTCTCTAAGGTAACATGGCTGTGTAAGGAGGTGGTGAAGATTCAAAAATCTTCATAATAGGATATGGTACGGTTTTGCATAGACTTCGAAGTAGGCTGTGGGACGGTTCAGGAGAGAAACTGTTCAAGGAGTTTTTTGGTTGCCTGTTGCCTCTCCTTATGGTCTCCTAGCCTATTTTAAAGAGGAAATGTACTAAAAAGGTTCCAATGTTCACCACCTGTATACCCATCATGTAACCTTAGAGATACTTTGGTGAGCAGTAGTTTCCCTTCGTTACTGCACCGTCTGCACCCATTCCAATGAAATACATAGAAAATAGAAAAGTAGAAGTCAATTTTACCATAATGGTAGCTTAAAATTGCTCCAATGGCTAAGAATGAGGGAGGGGGATGTGTCAGATTTTTAGATCGTGTGAGGACATGCTTCGACTCTTTTTTCGATTGTTCTGGAAGTTCTAAGAATCAAATAGAGGACGAGGCCGCCTACGAAAACGTGAAACCGTTCGAAGAGTTATACACTTCATCCCCACCAGGAGCCTACAATAAATGTGATGAAAAATTTCGGTTGTATCGCGGGGAGCATGCCTCATTTGGCATGGGTATGAAGTTTAGGTTTTCAGAGCCACTTTTCGGTGTGATTCCCGGAGTACTTCGAACCTGTGTTGGATTCTCAGGAGGTAAAAAGCCGAATCCTGCCCACGCCGATACTCTCGATCATACACAATGTGTTCACGTTGAATTCGACCCAAAAATCGTGACTTACAGAAAATTGGTCCAATATTTCTTTGCCAATCATGACCCCAGCAAAGAAAGCTTGACTGAAGAATTCGCATCGATTATTTTATATCATAATGATAGTCAAAAGAAAATTGCCATTGAGGAATTCAAAAATTTTAATGAGACTAATAAACAGAATTGCTACACCCGGATCGTTCCTGCAAGATATTTTTATCTAGCCGACGATGAACATCAAAAGTACATTTTGCTCAATTATCCTGCTTTGATGGAAGCTTTGCATTTGGTGGTTGGAAAAGAAATGATTTATTCTCATCGAGCGACAGTTCTGAATGGATTTATTGCTGGCTGTGCATCTCCTCAGGAATTCGAAAAAATCAAAGCCGATTTAATGTTGCCACCACACGTTGTCGTTTTCCTGAGAAAAGTTGTAGAAGCCAATCAACCAAAAGTTTTAGAATTTCCAGAATACAAGATGAAGCTTCGCCTCTGATTTACACAACTCATGATAACATTATATTTTTACTGATATTCCCAGTTTATATTCAAAAATTGAAACACTGTACGAAGCATTTTGTAAAAAATTCTAATTTCACTTTTTTCATGTGAGTTGCATTACTCAAACATTCATTTTCAAACCTACATCCTACAATAACATGTTTTCTTTCCCTGTTTCGTATTATCATGCAGATATTATCATGGTGCCTAATTTGCAGTAATTTCATTTGCCAGTTTCTGAACTTTTTTTTCAGTGTTTAAAAGATTTTTAGGGAAAAGCAAAAAGCAACCGTCGTAGAAACAATGGGATTCCATTTTTTTATCCGTTATCCTAAACTGTGAGAGAATCCTACGCTACTTTTGTTGCACTAAATTCAAATCAAAACTGCAACGGAGTAAAACAACCTCCCTCTACGTTGTTAATTTATACTCTACCAACTCAAACGTGGTGAAGTGCTTAGTGAAATTGCATTTTAAATTAAAGATACTTTACAGTTATTTAATGTCTTTAAAAGTGACAAGGACGGCACACCCATGATTCACTGGTTTCTTTAAAACCCCATCAGTAGAGCAGTGATTTATTTTATAAAACTAGATGTTCTATGTTAGAAGGCACAATCCCGATCACGAGGTTATCGCTTCCCGAAGAACTAAAATTCAAAAGTTGATTAATTAGCACTATTATCATGTCACATCTATAAACATTCACATGTAGTGTTAGTAAACAATTTATTTAACTGATAAAATACGAGACAGTGGCAGAAAAAGGGTTAATTTATAATTGATAGTTGTTTTTGAAATATATTATTATAAAACAGTTACTTCGAGAATTGAATATTGTCAACCAATTATTAGAAAGTGAGTAGTTCATAGTTAACGTTGCCCAACGCTAAGTGATTAGTATTTAAAGAGAACTCTCTATCGTCATTTAAAATGACGCAGTTTCTGCCACCTAATTTGCTAGCTCTTTTTGCTGCTCGGGATCCAATCCCCTATTTGCCCCCTGCCAGTAAATTGCGCCACGAAAAACATCCTGTGGGGTATACTGGAGTAGGATCGTTTCTCTCTCACTTTGAGGCAAGTAAATCTTGGAAATATTTGGTATCTTTAATTTGGAACAAGTTGTTGTTTAATAAGTTTAATTAGCTTCAAACCAGTTTATCTAAATTCCAATTTCAACATTAGTAGTAAGCAAACTTCTCACGTAGGCTGTTATTCTATACATTCAAATTGAAATGTTATTTTGAATTTCAGGACCCATCGGAGACACCGCCACCACTAAAATTAGAGAAACGTGAAGAAAGGCTAGAAAGAAAACGTAAAGATAAAGCAGAACAAGTTGCCTACAAATTAGAACAAGCTATCGCCACATGTAAGTCGACTTCAAGTTAAATCCAACTATTATAGCTACAATAAATGATTATGATAACAGTATCGTTATTATTAAGCCCACTGTGCCGTGTGCCGACATGAGTTCTAAAAGAATTGTGACAATGCCTTTGGTCACGCTGATTTAAAATGGCAATTGACAACGTTAAAATGGTTTGATAAGGAAGCAATTTTTTGATTTTCATGAATACTAATATTTAATTTCTTTCACAAAGGGAATCCAAACACAAATACTGGAGCTACATTGGACCCATTCCGGACTTTGTTCGTAGGAAGAATAGTAAGTTTACAATGCACTACCGCATTTGAAATGAATTTGAATAATATTACAATTACAACTTATACAAGTAGAGTAGAAGTAGTCTTTTGCTAATGAAACTATTATTTAATTACATAGAATTATGATACATCTGAATCAAAATTGAAAAGAGAATTTGACGTCTACGGCCCCATTACAAAGGTAGTGATTTACTTGATTTATTCCTGTTAATTCATTTTCATGGTATTTCAAGCATTTTCTACAGTAAAAAATATGAGTTATTATATTAAGTATTTTTGATACAGATTCAAATGGTACACAACAAGAAGACTGGAAAACCACGTGGGTATGCATTTGTGGAGTACGAGCATGAAAGAGACATGCATTGTAAGTACATGTGGTTTATAGACGATGCTTTGCATCGAACATCAATACTTAAATCTAATCTCAGTTTCGTCAAATTGATCTCAATTAATTTTACACTTGTACTTTTTTCCACGCTAAAGAATTTTCGTTATACAACTCGCTTCTTTTCTATTCAAGATGTTTGATTTATTTTTGTAAAACGACGATTTTAACATTATTTTCAGCTTATTACGTTCTCAAATAGAGTTGTTAAATCATATTTTTTGTATACTTTAAATCATAAATATGCGCAATTGTCTACTTAAAACGAACAAAGAAGGATTTTGCATGCATGCATTTCTACTGATCGCAATGGTAGAAAATAAAAATGGATTCGTAGCAACGTTAGCCAGGTATTGTAATCTGCTCTAAGATGGATTAAATTATATATATCATATATGACGGACTAACTAATAGACAGTCACGAATTTAAGAAGCCTATATGGCAAACGACGTATTATGTAATGCGTTCTTCGTTTTGGAATTCATTGAATGCATACTACGTGTGTGTAATATTGTAGAGGCACGGAAATAGGTAAGACAAGGTAATACAATTTGAGCTTAGAATTAGGAATTTAGATATTTTACAAATTTCTATGACTAATGTTGTAAATGAACAGAGAGAATTGAATGGGCATGGAGACTTAACTGACTAAGATAAAATTTACGTACGAACTTTTGCACCCAGCAAACCAAAACGTAAGTAAAATATTTTCCTGGGTATGGAAAATACGGGTAAATTCTTTTTGGTATTGCGTAGTCTATATAGCGTACACACAACTAATTATAATACTCATTTTGAGTCACTTTTAATTTTCATAAGTCTTTCTTCATTGACTATGACTAAAAATTCCCTTTGCCAGTTTATTTATTTTCTCATTTTTTCCATTTCTTTCTAGAACCCCTTTTTTACTTTATTCTAATTTTTAGATTTTAACGTATTACCCTCATGTCACTTCATAGAAACTAGGATTTTACACCTTTTTGGTTATATTAACCATGTCGAAGCGTTTGTGAACGAGCTGATATTATGAGATCAGGTATTGTTGCATCGAGGCTTTCTGAATTCTGACGATGGCGTTCAGGTAACAGTGTATGGTACTATAGGTAAAAAACATGATTTTTTTCATTTCAACTTACCAAATTTCAAACCAAAGCCAATTTCCAAGTATATTTTTGAATTGTTGTTCTATGTAAATTTAAATGATGTTTAAAGACAGAGGGTAACTGTCTATTCAATGTGTCTTGGTCTTATAATGTATGCCCGTGGGCAGTGGGATTTCGATTATCTTCTGATTGAAATGCAGATATTTTGGATGTCATTTTTCTTATCTGTATGTATGGTTTACTAAACTACATCTTGAACTCTCAGGCTTGGTACCCTGAAGAGTGTGACATTTATTTGTATTGTACTTACCTTTTCACTATTAAATTAATAGACACAAAAATATTTTATTCGGGTAAGTATGGGTAAGCTGGTTGGTTTATTTGAAATTGGAATTCATGGGTAAGTTGGAAAAAGAAGGAGGTCTGTGAAGGATTGACGCAATTGTCATGACATGGTCTAATCTGGATTTGGTTCCATTGTCTTGCCTTGCCAAATCACTGACAATGATGAATCTTGCTCGAGATCTGTATCTCACTCAGTCAGCTCAGCAATCATCGATGTGCTCCCCCAAAAAACGATTGTGGCTCGCCAATGAATTTCCCTCCCCGTGTTTGGATATGCAACATACGTATGTCTTTTCGTATAGTATGTATATTCAAATCAACTACATAGTGAAAGTGATAGACAATGATTACACTCAAAGATCATAAGTGCAAATGCAAACTGTGATTCGATGCAAACCAAACAATAATGTTATGCTGTTCTCAAACCTGTACCCCGAATAGCCGAATCAAATCTCGTTGCTGAGCAAGGCCATCTTCATTAGTAGGTATTACGTAAGTAATTACCTTATCCTTATAAAACCCAATTCACATCTATCATATTTAGGCAGGCAGCAGGGAAACTTACTCTTTCAGTAGGAATCATGACGCAATTTATAGACATTTCATCACCAAGGTCTTCTCGCCTAAGGGTTCCTTCACTAGCCATCGTTAGTGTTGTAGATTTTACTTATATGCTCTGATTAATATATCTCAATAGGTAGAACCACACTACGTACTATATAAAAACAGTATTAAGTATTTTGAAAATCTGTTAACAAGTTTAGACTAGACCCATTAAATTGTTATAGAAGTTTTCGTCCTAAACTACGTTTTCCCTGTGAAACTGAACTGAAAAACTTCAGTTCAGTCTCAGATGTTTGAGTAGTGTGAACATGTAGATACTATCCTTATGTCAACAGTATTAACTTTTCTAATTGGTCTTACAACTTGCATTGCTAGTAAAATACTTGTTTTTGGAAAGCTAAATATTTTTATATCAAAATATATAGTAATCCTCTGGACAACTTTAAAGTTGAGTTGAGATACTTGGAGGTACAATGCATGGATGACTATAATATGCTGTATACAGCACAAGAGAAATAAATTGTTCCGTTAAGTAAATGAGGATGACAGGGTTGTGAGCAGAACAAATTACAGGGTTTGGTTATCTGTGAAGGCAGCGCAGCGTACATATTTAACTCAACAGGCAGTTCCACGTGTAGCGAAGAGGAATTCTAATTAACTTACGAGCTAATTTAGAGGAAGGACTAGGATAGGGTAAGTTAGATCTAAGGATGAAATAATATTTGTTGTGAATAAATTACAGCTGCGTATAAACACGCGGATGGCAAGAAAATTGACGGAAGACGAGTGCTCGTGGACGTGGAGCGTGGACGTACTGTTAAAGGCTGGCTGCCTCGCCGTTTAGGTTCGTTAATCTTAATCCCTCGGGTACAACTTTTATGAGCAGAGAGAGAGTGAGGTGTGTAGATATGATAATTCGGAATGTTTGTATTTTCTAGGTGGAGGTCTAGGCGGAACAAGACGTGGTGGTCCCGAGGTGAACGTCAAGATATCTGGACGTGAGGATCCAGATCGGGATCGATTTAGGGATGAGAAGCCTGAGCGTGGAAGAGATCGTGAAGGTCGCCGAGAGCGAGAAAGATCTCGGGAGAAAGAAACAGAGAGGCATCGTGAAAGAGACAGAGAACGGGATAGGGACAAGGACAAAGATCGGAGGCGTACTAGGTTCGTGAAAACACTATTATACATTTTAAGCCTCCGTTTTAAACCTGTTTACTTCTTAGGCTTTGTATTGCTTGGCTACTCCTCTGTTTATATTAAGTACGAAAGTAAAAGTGGTGAAATGATTTTAATTAGCCGAGATAAAGTGGAGAGAGTGGAGAGAGTGGAACGTGACCGGGGTGACAGAGAAGAGAGGGATCGTGAGCGTGAAGACAGATCGCGTTCAGACAGGAAAAGGCGTCGCTCACGTTCTAGAGATAAAAGAGAAAAGGAAGTCGGAGGACCAGAAGAAGAGGAAAGAAACAGAAAACGGTCTAAATCTCGTGAGAGGAAGAGACATAGAAGCAAATCAAAGGACAAGGATAAGAAAAAAGACAAAAGGGATAAGGATCGGGATCGTGGGGATCGCGACAGGGAGCGAGATAGAAAGGATAAGGGCAAAGACAGGATAAAGGTCGAAGACATGGATTTCGCTCGTGTCAGAGTTAAGGAGGAACCTGTCGATGGTATGCAATATTTTTGTTTGATTCATTACTGTTTGGGATTACAATCGTGGATAAACTGTTTTGTAACAATTATTTGCTTGTGGAACTTTCAGACTATCCTCAGTTTGATAACTACGCTAATTATGATGGGTATAACGTGAAGAGTGAAAACGATACAAACGGGGAAAATAACGGTGACTCAGAATACGCACGTTGAAAGCCACACCGGTGTGCCTTTTCGCTGCTTGTTCAGAACATTTTATATTTGTGTTGTCCATCCTTTATATTATATTTCTTCGAGTTCATTTTTAGTTTTTTAGACCATGTTCTATTTTAAATGTTAGCTGAAATTAAGATTAATTTATTAAGTTTTAGTAAATAATAGAAATTGGAATAAGGCGATTGGTAATTGTAGTATAAAAGGTAAGTGAGTTTATGCAATTTCAATTGTATTGTTTAGAAGAGGTAGACTGTCTGATGAGACGCTTTGTTAGATGGAAAGGTAAAAGGTAAGTAATAACTCTCTGTTATCAACTTACATAAAACTTAAGACTCGCGAACAGGACGTTCGTTAACCTCATGATGGGCAGATTAATGGGTTAGCAGTTAAAAGTTAAAAAATTCTTGTTTAATATTTAAAGTTGGCTGATATTTTGCCACTGTTGTCTATTTTAGCATAAGAGCTTACAAAACTCATGTTCAGTTTCAGGCTGTATTTATTAGGTTTAGGACTTAAAAAGTAGAATTCTGTAACCCTATACTAGAAGTCTTATGCTGGACCTTTCGATTTCACAATTACAAATATAGCATGTAAATTGTTGGGAGTTTGATTCCTAAGTAAAAATTCTCATCCAAATAATTTGCCAATCACCTTAATATATCCGATAAGGTATGTAAGGAATGTTCAGCAATATATAGCAAAACTGGGGGGGAATGATTTAGCAGGTGAACTTGCATTTATCTGTGCTTAATACCTCACATCACAAGTAATAAAGAACCGTATGATATGAACCCTAGCAGGAACCTTGAACCTTTACGAAAACACCTGGGTATTCACAATATGAATCTGGGTTATACAAAACCATCCATTATGTCAAGTTATAATGTGTACATACCTGCATTATGAATAAAGAAAAAAATAAAAATAGGTTCTTTACAAAACTAATTAAAACTTAATAATTTATTTGTTTTGTGAATGCTGAAGAAAGTTCACAATTCAGTTTATTTGCTTCAACATTCAATGTACAATTTTAATGAAGCCGAATTATATACCTAGGTCTGAACAATAATCGATTCGAACCTGCGAAGTTGTCAATTATTCTAAGTTCTAAGTTATCGTTGTTCTTAACTGTATGCATAACATTCTTTCGTAAGTATTTTGTCCACATTACGTTATAATGGTACATAAATGCACTCGGACTAGGGAGTACAACTATTTACAGATATATTATTTTAGAAAATATTAATGTTACGATGTAAGTTTCAAAAAACTGAAAGTTGAATTCATGACACAGATACAATCGAATTTTTTTGCGCTTTTTTCTGGTTTATCAAAAATTAAACAATACCTGTTGTTAGCTACCTGTGAAAATGAGTTATGTTACAGTAGAAAATTGATTTAAGTGAGTTTAAAAGTTTCACTGATGGAGCACGTGTAGAAAATGTTTGAAGAAACTGAAATGAGCACTTTTGCGATTGTGCTCTATACCTGGACAATATTTTTAGCAAAAGTAACTCTTTTCTGTGCGAAGTAGTAGGATGTAATAGTTGAATTGCGTTGGAGGCGACGAGGATTGAAAATAATGGATTTGAACGCTTCGCGAAACTTGGCGTTGAGAAAAGCGTAGAGAATGGGGTTAACGCAAGAGTTGGAAGCCCCGAGCCACTGGGCTATGGGCATGGCTATGGAAATAACTTCGTCTTCCCAGTCGCTTGTAGGCCCTCCAAACTTGAGTCTGGTGAAAATGGTGTAGAGAGGTAGCCAACTCAAAAGAAATATCAAGATGACAAAGGTGAGCATTTTCAGAACACCGTTCTTAGTTTTCTGGTGCAATCTTTTCACGTCCTTAGTGCTGGCCATGTCCGTCGGAATTTTTCTGCGGATGACACGACACCAAATTAAAAGGTAGAAGACCGAGATGCTGAATAAGGGGAGAGCGTAGCAGATGATAACATTTGCGACTAGGAAGTAGAGATTTCCGTCTATTGTCTTGGGCCACTCTTCCACACAGTACTCCTGCTCGTCCTCCTTCAGCTTCGTTGTGAAGAAAAGAGCCCAAGGAAGGATCACCAGACATGCTACCACCCAAATAAATCCAATTATTCCTCTTGCATGTCTCTTATGTAAACCTCCGTGACTTCGAGTTGGAAACCAAATTGCCAAGAACCTGAATGTCAAATAAAAAACAAAACAATTACAATACTACAATATATATTCGTTTGAATTTGTTATGAAAGAAAGTCCTATTTTATTCCACAATGTCAATTATGCAATATAGCTAAAGTATCTTAGCGTATCTTCAGATCACGATTCCGGGAAAACTCCCGGGTTTCTAAGAAGACAAATCTCGTTAAGAGCTCTTTAAGAGATCTTTTGTAAACCTCAATACAGTTTTACCACTAATTCGAATTGCATAAAAAAGTAGTATCCGTTCCGTTGTAATATCTGACTCAAAGCCATGAG
Source organism: Yoshiicerus persimilis (assembly GCA_020352615.2). Taxonomy (NCBI): domain Eukaryota; kingdom Metazoa; phylum Arthropoda; class Collembola; order Entomobryomorpha; family Tomoceridae; genus Yoshiicerus; species Yoshiicerus persimilis. The sequence goes on from CM036941.2 coordinate 43,010,876, forward strand.
TAACAAAAATGTAGATACTATTTACCAACTGGTAAACCAATAAGTCAGTTTTCGAGTACTTTGTAAAATCCATAATAACCTATCTCAAATATAATAAAGAGTGCTTAGGAATGTTTAGGACTACTGAAAATGAATGCACGCACCACATTTCTCATTAGCTAATGACTTTGACTTGACTGCATTCCAGTTCTTTTCAGGCTAAATTACAAATGAGCAAGTCACGTATTTCATCCCATTTCAGCACGGACGACAAGAAATGCAAATCGCTCTGAACTCTATGGCTGTATTTATTATGGATTACGCCCATACTCATTATCACTTTATCAATGTACAATGAATATCTGATATCTGTGCTGAACCCGAACCTCAAAATGTGCTCTTTGGAAAATAAAACGGTGTGATGTCATTTTCAATGTAAGTATCACACTGCAGTTTATTTGTTGTCCTCATATTAATTATTGATAGATCCTTCAATCTGGAAACATCCCAGATCAACTGTATTGAAATTGCACTTTTTTAAATTCAAATGATAAAAAATGTTGCTAATACTTTATAGGTACATTTTTTCTACCACTTTTACTATTTTAGATTTAAAACATCCGCAGAGTATTTTCTGATTGAAAGCATTGTCTATTTCTCCTACCATCAAGAGAGGCCTAATGTTAGTACCTAATGTGAGTAGGGCTCTCCCTGTTGTTGGGGACTGGATAGTAAACAAAAATGAAAAAATTGAAAGACAAAGGCACAAATCTGTTTGATGTAACTTATTATTCTACTAGTAAGCTCTGGATGAGGTTTTTATGGGTTTTGTAAGCCTTTTGTAAGTCTTTGTAGGTCTTTGTAAGGCTTTCTACACTTGGTAGCGGTATATGTCTTCTATTATAATCCCTATCTGCCACTATAATTAAATAGTTAAAAAATTCCAATTCTCGAGGCTGAACACGTCCCAATCAATACTACCACATAATGTAAGGCAAATCCTTTGTAGTACATGTAAACAAATTTTTAGTCAAGTATTTCTGTTTCTGCATGAGTGTGCTTTTGTTGAAACGCAGTAAGATCAACTGTCAACTCTGTTGGTGAAATAAAATGGAAAATTGGTGAATTACATAAATAAAAGTTTACCTGTCCAAAGAAATGGCGACGAGGGAGTAGACGGATGCAAACACAGAGACACCTTGAATGTACGCAACAGCCTTGCACATGATAGATCCCAGAACCCAGGCTGAAAATTAATTAAAAATATTCTTAGTATTTCCGATCTGGATTGAAATTCAGTTGCAAAATAAATCCAAGTCACGGGACCCTTGCATTGCATTTACATAAATTCTGCATCATTTGGCACTGAAAGGTAATTTTTCATCGTTCTGGGGCTCCAGGTAGGTTTCCGTCAAATAGTTTACATTTTATGGATAGATTAGAACACATTTTATGCGCATATTGACATGGACAACCCTACGGAGTACGGACTAGAAAATTCCAGAGAAAAGTTGCAAATTTTACCACTTTCAGAAATATTATTCTATTTTCCCTAATGTGACTTCCCGTACTATTAGGGGATCTTTAGTCCCGAAATTCAATTCATGTGAATACAGTTTTCCTCTTTACGGAATCGAGAAAAGGTAGCTTTTGCTGCATGAGTCCCGATCAAACCATGAAACCATTTGTAAATGCCAATCAGGATTTATTTAGTTAAATGTAAAACACCTAAGGTGTTTCACTTTCCGAAAAATGGTAGAAGAGACTATTTGAATGTATGGAAATCAATCTAAACTATATACATAATTCCTACATTTCTATATACACCTCCTTCCTGCAGCATTCTGTCAAATGTCAATATCTTAAGAAGGGTAACGCAGTAACGCTCTAACACTTTTATTGCTTTAAAGATGAGCTAGATATTCGAACCATGTTTCTTTCCATCTTAACCAAGTCAATGAATTGCCTTCAGGAATGTGTTCAGATGTGGGTATTCGTTTATTGCAAAGCATCTGCCGTAAGCTTCCCTTCCCAGTTGGGTTGAGAATATTGAATCAAGCAAATAAATGGATATAGAATACTGAATTCTGTACAACTGATACCCCTTATGATTATGACACTTATGAGTGTGTGAGTGAGTGACACATCTTTAGTATTCTAATTTCTAATTATAGGTAAATGTAGGTTCTTATATAGTTCTGTGAATATTAAAAGTCTCAGTTAAAAAGCTTCAAAACGGTGAATTCAGCAACATTGGTAACAAATATAAAAATTATAAGGATACCCTTAAAGAAATAATCAAGGTCCTCATACAAATCTCTCCCAAAAGGGACAAAGTTTTCCAATGCTGTTTTTTGATGTTTATGGTTTTTTAATTTACATTGCTCATTTATTACTGCTTTATATCAAATAATATAGGTTCAGGGGGAAAACGTCTAAATATTATATGTTACTCTTTGTTTTTTGTCGATTTAATTTTTATATACCTAAGTGCATTTTAAGAGATTATTGATGTTCCAAATTAGGTTTCAAATACTTGATTGTTTGTCATCAGAATTTCTGCTATGTATACATAGATTCTCTTATAATGTTAACGATTCGGTGGATTGCTCCAATTTTCATTTTTTAAATTGACAGTTTTACTATGTATTCCATTTTTCATGTATATCGTAAATTTAATTAGTTATTATTAGTTATATTAGCTATCAAATTTCCCTGTGCCCGTGGCCCTTGATTAAATTAGATTTACAAGGTCGTGATGTGACTTTCTGTTTTAATTTTGAAAGTTATGTGTACAAAATACTTATGAAGTCAGGGTAGTTTAGGTATATAGCTTGTTTTTCATTTGAGTGTCCACTTTGTATTAAACTCTGGAGTAGTGGTTGCTACTTGGTACAGAATCTACTGCTTTGATGAAAAGGTTCATTTTCCTTCCAGATAGATTCAAAGTAAGGCATTAGATTACTTAGATCTTACATTCGGCACATAATATTAGTTTATTGGCCTCTGTAAAGCTTTATGATTTTCATTAATCGCAAGTCTACTAGACAAGAAGACAAGAATGCCTTCACAGTGCGGTTGCGGATACAGTTATAGAGCCATTTCGGAGTATCCGGAAAGCGACTGGATTCCGATTCCATGTATACCAGTAAAGGAACTTAAGAGCAGCTCAGAACTAGTAATATCCAGTTCATCTTTATACAGCACACAAACACATCAACACAAATTACATACTGAAAGGGAGGAAATTCTCCTTGGTACTTGCATAATGTGCAACCTCCAAGTAGCTATTAAGTCTCTATGTGCTCTGCAAATCTGCAGTGCACTGTAATAAAAGCTGAGACACAAATAACTATCAATACTTCTATAAAAGGATGAGTTATTACCTAAATGAAAAAGTAATTCAGGGCCCAGTAGAGATCTGACCTCATCTGTTTTCGTTTAATGTGTCAAACTTTAACCCTTAAGATAAAGGGAAACTGAGTGGAATTGCTATTCTTTCATTTTATCGTTGTTAGTTAACCTAACATGATTTGTAATAGTTTTTTCCTAAAATAAATACTTATGGAAGTATCCTCTAGGAAAGATATTATTAATTAAATGTCTTTTCTGTGTGCTCTGACAATTTCCAATCCTACTTCCCAGGTACAAGGCACGTAGTAAAATGCATTCAGCTTAAATTACAAGGATGCAAAAACCCAAAAACCCGTGGGTTTTTGCAGTAAAAACAAATCAAAAACCCGAACACCCAGAAACCCTGGGGCTACATGCTTGAAATTCAATGATTATCAATTCATATGTGCAAAACTTGGAAATATGGAAAATAAATCTCTGAAAATATGGAGAAAGGTGATAGAAAATGGTGAAAGCAGGGAAAAACGTTTTTAAAAAATTGTACTTTTTGCTTAAAAATAGCTGAATAATAAAGGAGTAATAAATAGAAAGGACAGAGTTGACTTACGGACAAAAATGTTGGCCAGAAGACTTGGAACGGTACAGAAGAGAGTGACAAGTAAATCTGCGACTGCCAAATTGACAATAAAAAGGTTAGTGACCGTTCTCATGGTGGAGCGAAAGACGACGACACAAACGACCATGCTGTTCCCAACAACGCCCAAAGCAAAGACGATGAGGTATGCAAAAATGAATACAACGGTCCACGGTAATGCGTGACGAAGCAAAGTGTCCTCCACCACCCATTGGGTTGCATTTCCATGGCTGACGGATAAATTGGTCCAAATATCTCCCGTAGCAGCAATTACATTGTCACTCTCTGTGGAATTTGCGTTTAAAGCATTGTCTGGAACTTTTGCGTGGACGAAAACTGGGTTTTTTGCATTTATAAGCTCCATTGCTAAGTAGTTGTCGTGTAACACTGTGAAAAATGCACTCTGTCCTAAAGTGTTTATGTTTCAATGCTTCTTGAATGCATGTAAAGATAAAAGGTAGAGGAATCAAATAGCGTTGTTCTTACAAGGTATTACATGTAAAGTTGTTTTCCCCCGTATTTATATTTAGTGAGGATTTATGGTCCATTGAAGAACATACTGGCGTCTAACCAGAGGTAACTGGTAAATTCTTGACAGTGATACATTAAATGCAGACTAGAACAAAGACTACTGCATACTACGTCTCGTCCATAATATGAGATGAAAAATTAATGTCCTGTCTCCTGTCTCTACCAGACTAAGTGAAGTGAAGTGAAGAGTCAAAGTAGAATCCTTCCTACACACGTTTACTTAAAAATGAAAAGTCGCAGACCCCTTCCCATAGGTCTTCCTAGTTCCATATATCTACTTTAGATCAGGATAAATCTAAATCTTCCGTGCTGCTCTAAGAAGTTGGGAAAAGATAAATGGTGACACCATATATTTCTATTATCTGATTGTGGCTACACGTATTGACTCCAGTCTTTCTCCATTTAAACTCAATATTGGAACAGTATAATCGAATGCTTTTACTTCAGTTATGTTTGATTATGTAAATAGGGAAAGGATCTTCTGGGATTAAGTGTCAAACAGTTTGGTCGAGTTAGCTTTTAGTTTTATTCCGCAGTGTCTACCGAAATTTCTTATTCCTTTTATCTTTCACCTGCAAAAGAAAACCACTTCGATTTCCAATCTTGAGAATTCTTCAGTCTTACTGCGCTTCGTTTCCTCAGATTACATTTGCATACCTACACAACTTTGTGATCAAATTTTTATAGTTTTTTATACAGTCAATCAGGAAGTCAAGACCAAAACCATTCTTGTTTGAATTACAATAAATCCGAAAGAAAGTGTATCTGCACAAAATAGGTATGAGTTCCTTTCTACTCTCTTCACATTATTATTTGTTATGAAACTGATGTAAAGGAAATATTAAATTAATTTTTGTGACACTAACTATTAGCCCAATGTTAAGAGAGGGAAAGCAAACAGTAAAATTCTGAAACTACAGCACAAACGTATTGTAGAGAAGAAAGTAAGGAGAAAGTCAGATAAGAACTTTTATGTTTTCCAATTCGCAGGGTAAAGTTAGAAAAAGAAAGCTGACCAAGTTGAGAACTTGTTGAGATCCAACCGTAAACTGACTGAATGGAGAGATGAACTCAAAGTGAAAGTTGCATGACTTTCTCTTTTGGCTCTATTCCACTCACTGTTTGCTACTGCTTTCGTCTCTTCTGGATATTCATCGCATCTTTCCACTCGCAGCTTTATCAGGTTCTTCCCTGTAGTATACAGTAGTTGAAACCGTTTATTAATACAGCCCTCTGCTTGCTACTCGTATGCTCCCAGCTAAATTGTAAACTCCAACTGCTGGTATAATCCTCACTTTCCTTACTTATTCTTGTTGACGTTCAAGTAATTTGTTTGCTAGATTATGTTTACGTGCAGAGAACCATAAACATGAATTTAATACACACTTACACACAGAACAGTGAGGTAATCACTTGCGTGAGCAGCAACATTGAGTAATGCGCTAGTGTTTCTTGCCAGAAGTGTTTATTTACTACGGACTGCACACTGAATCCGAAATCCAAACAAGTACTAGTTAGATTGAATGGCAAACACACGTCAGGAGACATTCATATCCTTAAAAGTGGGTTGCTTAATGTGCAATGAAAGTAATGCGGACTTTTCCCAGGACATATTAAACGCATGGACTTGTAGCAACTCCCAGGCTATTCTAGATTTCCTTTAAAAGTTCTGCACTGAAAAATACTTTGCTAAAAGTGTTTATCAGGCTATCAAATTAAATGATAAGCTGACATATTTGTGATGCAAGTGAAACAAATTGCTTCATTTTGTAACTATCTAAATAGATACATACAAATTTCTTACAAGTACCTCTATTTTTACAATGCGCCGTAATAGTACTTTTCACTAACTTACATGGAAGGATTTGTTTTAGAATTTATCATGTCAATATAATTGAAAGCAAAAATGCATAATCTAATCAATTCAATGTCAAGATGTCTTATTTCTTACTTAATCTTCTTTCCCATTCTGCATATAGTTTATGAACTTGAGTAAAGTAATGTGGAGCAAAACTACAGTACTATCTGGAGCAAAACTACAGTACTATCTGGAGCAAATCTACAGTACTATCTGGAGCAAAACTACAATACTATCTGGAGCAAAACTAGTCTACTAATATGCTTATAATCTTTCTACAAGTAGCGGATAAGGATAACTATTATTTACTAACAACGCAATAGTGCTCTATCACATTAAAAATTAAAGAGACTCTTGAATTTACAAGGAATTGCTCTCAGCTTAGTATTTTTAGCGAGCCAGAGGCTCACTTATGGAACCGTGTTGTCTGTCCGTATGTACGTACGTATGTACGTACGTATGTACGTACGTATGTACGTACGTATGTGAACACCATAACTCTTGAAGGCATTGACCGATTTGGATTAAACCTCGGATTTGGACTCATCTCGGCCTAGTTAGGAACCCTATTTAAAATGGGCGTGGTCACCTCACCCCTTTGGGAGATAACGCGCGCTCACTTTATAAGCAATAAGATATGAAAATGGGGTTTTGGGTACTAAAATATCTTACACCGCTTCTAGTAGTTTGTTAGCGGGATAGTAAAAAATATTTTTTACCGCTTCCACTTTATAAGCAATAAGATACTCAAATAGGGTTTTTAGGTGTAAAATATAGTTTGTGGGCGTGTCCACTTTTGGGAAGCGGTACATTCATAATTTTGGTGGTCTTTTATTATATGAAGCGCTAAGTTAACATTTTGGGTGTTTCCCACTTTATGAAGCGGTAAGCTAACTTTTTGGGTGTTTCCCACTTTATGAAGCGGTAAGCTAACTTTTTGGGTGTTTCCCACTTTATGAAGCGGTAAGCTAACTTTTTGGGTGTTTCCCACTTTATGAAGCGGTAAACTAACTTTTTGGGTTTTTCCCACTTTATGAAGCGGTAAGCTAACTTTTTGGGTGTTTCTACTTGTGGGAAGCGCCAAATTATTTTTTGGTTGCTTCTACTTATAGCTTTCAGTTAGCAAGGCAAAATTTAATACATTTCAATTTTTTGAAAAATTTTAATCCATTTAGCGTTGCCATGGCAAAAATTTAATATTTTCCAGTTTCCATGAAGAATTATGTTTTCCATTGCTCCGAGAAAAGTATTCATTTAAGATTATCAAATTATAAATGAAACAAATAATTTTATCCTCTGGCTCGCTTCATGTTACGGCTTGGCGATGTTTTAACTACTAATACCGTAGGATTAGTTGGCCCAAAATGTTACAATGCAATAAACTTACTGCAAGAAAATCTAAGAACCTAAGACTAGAGACACAACGAGGGCAGTGATCAAAGTGCAGTACAGAGGGATAACGGATGAATGCTTAACCGGCAACACAATGACAATGATGAGCCAATAAAACGTATTGATGTTGTAAGACTATACATTAGGTAAATCTAATTTATTATTCTTTACTGCTTAACTTCTTTAAATGATTTAACACTGGGAAGTATAAGGTAAGCTAATTCTCTTGTTGTCGAATGTACATTACCTACTAAACTAAACTGCACAAAAGGCCACGGTCATCATGATATGTGTGATATGAATCATGATAGGAAACAATACATTAAGCACTCTCTTTCTTAGTGCGTAGAAAAATTCCATTCCCTGTCGTTGGTTGGTGAAACAAAGATCTAGCAAATCCCTCTACCTGCTATTATTTTTAAGAACCTTTCTTGATGACCTTCACTGGTTATGAAGGGTCATTCTGGAAGTGACCAATTGTTTGTAATACTTAATAAATCATTGCAAAATGCATATAGCACAGTAGCGAAAGCAAAGCAAAGAAACAAAACGTCTTGAAACCAGTCACAAGTAGTGTTTTAGAAATTGCTTATTTTTGTAAGAGGACCTACATTTAGTCCCAACTCCCAAGAAGACCAACACAAAGTTTCATAAAAGAAATTTCAATGCGTTATTGAATTATATGCAGACACACACTAAGACAATGATATCTATTCTGTGCAGTTGCTTCCGCTACTGAATAAGGGACTGTTGCGTTTAAATTTTTTGTATTTTTCATGTTCTGTACAGAAGTGTGCTGATTAGTGAGACCACGAATTGCACAACCATACTATACAGTGTGGTCCATATCTAAGGTGGGGAGCTGTTGCGGAAGAACCGGAAGTAGTACAGCAAAACTGTTAACACCACTCGAAAGCCAATACAAAGTTACATTGGAATCTTAATTTTCATGGCCATATCCCTGCGCATTCGCTTACGCTGACAATTCTCCCAAAAAAAGTCAAAAACATGAAATGTTCAAATTGATGAATAGCTAATTCGTGGTAAAAATCCCGAGAGAGAGTAAAATGGCAAGTTTACTTGTGCTACCAATTTTCAGTGCTCACGTCACTTACTTTCATTAGTTTTTCTTCAAAAATGTCACTTATTAATGACACTGAACAAGATCGCCTTTTTGATCGCTTTAAGGCAATCGCTTGGAAGGATGCAGGAGCAAAATTCATAAGCCAAGGTTGGGTATCTGGACGACTAAAGAGATCTATAAATTGGGAATAAAACCATGGCATATTATCAAAAGGGACTTTCCAAATAACAACTTTGGCACGGCAGAACTATTGGAACGCTTAACAACACATCTTGAAAAAATGAAGACTGACACCAATTTATTCGAAACTCTTCTTCGTTCATATCCTGGTAGACTTGAAGCTGTTAGGGAAGCTGGAGGAGGTCATACGAAGTATTAGCTAATTGTAAACATATCAGAAAAGATAATTTGTTTATAATGTTTCAATATTTTGATGAGGTTATTCCAGCTCGTATAACAAAAAAAGTTCCTCATGTAAACGACTTTAATTTATGTTTTTGACATTTTTTGGGAGAATTGTCAGCGTAAGCGAATGCGCAGGGATATGGCCATGAAAATTAAGATTCCAATGTAACTTTGTATTGGCCTTCGAGTGGTGTTAACAGTTTTGCTGTACTACTTCCGGTTCTTCTGGAACAGCTCCCCACCTTAGATGTGGACCACCCTGTAGTTGTAAAGTGAAAGTAAATATCTGCATGAAAATTTTGTTGGCTGTAATGGTATTGTTTAGTAACAAATATGGGTAATTTTTTGTGATGCCTTAATAAATAAGTGGTGACTGGTAACATTATGCTTTCAAGCCGATTTTTGCATTTAATTCATGATTTAAGCATCATAAAATTGTTATATACTAATCAAAATACATTAGGTATTTAGAAAACAAAAATGTAATAAATTAACAATGTACTATAAGCACGAACTAAGAATATCATAATCATAACACTACTGCGATTGTACGTAGCACCTTAATTAGGCTCGCGACATATTCCACATTCTCAATGTGAATTGCCCATAGCCGTGTTTAAAGTGCCAATGTCCCCTAGCTACTGTAATGAGAGCTTACACAATCTAGGTGAAATCATTAATATACTATATTTAGTAAGTATTCTAAGTGCATATGAATGTATTTTATGCACAGGCAGGATTTTGGATAATTATAGGGAGTAGAACAGAAATGACAAAATCCACTAACATGAAACTGAGCTTACTGCTATTGTATTACCTATTAATTAATGACAATAAATGAGACTGATCGTTGTAATGTAACTGGAAATATGTCAGAAAGAACGTCATGAGGTACTAACAATACTGTTTTGGTATAACAAATGAATAAAGGGTGATTTGTACTTTCTACACTGACCATGCATACCTATTACACATTAACATAAATATTGCAAAATGCAGTCAATATTCAAAATACGTTAATAATAATGGGCACATATAAAGCATTGGATAATAATTTATATACATAAGCGAACTGCTTTATAAAATTAGCCGAGGAGACATCCCCCTGAAGTCCATAGAGCCTGAGAAATTTTTAATTGCGTGTCTTTTATAACAGACTCCGCAGGCAGGTGCGGCATTTCATTCTGAGCGGCCCGATCTCGACATTTTTCTCGACTTTTACCCAGACATTCCAGGAATTCCTAAAACAATAAAAAATCATTAAGAAAGAACGTTATGAAACTTGTTGTTGTTTTAGATTACGCATTATATATTACGCATTGCTATATAGGTATACATAATAATAAAGAATAATTAATCGATTCCTTCAGCCTGACTCTACAGATGCTTCATCTATTCTCTCTGTATTCTCAAAGGATTTCATAAGACCTTCAAACATTGTCTAAGCGTTCATTTGGTATATACTAAGGAGTTGATCTGAACAGTGCAAACATTCGTAAACAAAGTTTTGTAGTATTCTTACTGTGTTGTAATAATTAAGGAATTCAACTTAATAACACTACTCTGTGAACTTTTTGATTGCTAATATTTACTTATTTAGCTTTCCTTTCTATTAATGCCCTTAAAATTAACTCCTTTTTGATAAATCATACAGATGAGAGAATCTACTTCAATTTACGTAAGTACGCATATATTAATTGGTTTCTGAAGGAAATTTTCTTGGAAAAAATCTGTAATGCTTGGATGTTGGATGTGTGCTTAGCTTTTTCAACCCACTTTCAATTCGATATAAAACCTGCTTATTTAACTTTTCTTATAGTGTTTTATACCAATGCATGCTTAAAATTCAAAGTAATTCAAAGTTTGAGTATAAATGAATGCAATTAACAAACCTCTCTGGCAGTGCATCGATCGTGAACAGTTTTGCTGTTTTCTTTATTAAATTCCAGGGATTGCAATACTTCATTTCCGCATATTAGTGATGAGCTGACAGCACACAGTTCTGAGAAAATTAGAAAATTTATTCACTTTTGTAGTTATTAAATAGGTATATCACAATCAGACAAAATCATTTATATTAAGGTTGCTGGGTGCCAGCTTATTTGTCCTGTACGTTTAACAAACTAATCCAGTAAAGACTTCGTACAAGTAATATGATGTAATACCGAAGAAGAAGACTAAGCACCTCTTAGCTAAAATAAACCTTCTTAATTGGACTTTATGGATTAACAAACTAAATAAAAGCCCTAAATGGGAAATCGATGGTACAGGATAACCTTTTACTCAGTTATGTATTAAATTAAGAAAACTAAAAGAAAGTTAGCTTATATGAGAATAAAATACTATGACATCTGTGATACTAAAGTACTGGTGGTGATAAAGCAGGAACTTTTCTGCTTTCTTTAATTAGAAAAATAAAAGTATGAATGCACGAGACATCAATAGAAAATAAAAGCCCAAAATAATCCATCCATTTGATGACGCTTCTTTTCATTAAATCTCTTAGATAGAAAAACTGGAAAACGCGAAGTAAATTAATTTTACTCAGAACAATGGAAATTTGTCTAAAGGTTGGATTTTGGTTCTGGAGTACTTAGTACTTGAAGGTCTTTTATAAAAGAATATTTTAAATCCACTTTCATTGCCAATAATACGTTTATATACGTTAGGTATTCTAAGTCGTTATTATAAGTCATGGCAAAGAAGATTAAATGTCCACTTGTGAAACCATGAGAGTTGCAATGTGCTGCAACCCTTTCCCCAAACTCACATATGCAGCGTCCAGAAAACCGTCAGTAAGATATACTGACTGATCTTGTGTAACAAAGCAGCAAAATGAGTATAAAAGAAAGCTGACGAAATCCTAAATGCAAGACGAAAAGAGGGATAACCAATTATTTCTCTTTTCGTACTTTTTCATTGTTCTAGAGAAACTTATATTTCCTTTGTTTTGAGGGATAATTTCTACTTTGTGCAACCAAAGTATAAAAGTAAAAGTAAGAAAAATACTTTTGTTGTCAGATTTCTGGGCTTGAGAAACCTTTATGCCTTTATTTGTAATCCTATTCTTTTGCTTTGCTGGCATTCTTGTTCACTTCGTCATTTCCAACTACCTAATTGTAATGCATATTATGAACAAATATGAAACGACCACGATTCGTATAAACTTTGTTTTGTGGAAAATTTATATGTCAATCTCTGCTTGCGGAATACAGTTACTGCCTACTGTGCAATAATATTACATTTATGATCTATATACATACCCTCACTTCCTGTTTGTTCTCAAGTTAGTTTGCAAAATGTCATTGGAAAATATAATATTTCGTGATATTTCGTATAATATAATATATATTAAAATGGAATTGGTTAAAACTATTTCCTGCATAGGTTCACAGGAGTTCAAATACCGGTTGCGGTCATGAAAACCTGGCACCATAGGTGATAGGATCAAAGCAAGCAAATATTATTAGGTCTTTGATCCACCGAAAATTCACGACACTACCATAAACTTAATATTTTACACATTCCTCTGTGGTTCTTATTTCATTCACCCAGCAAATACCTATGTACCATATCATGCATTCTGCTATCATATTAGCATTACAACCGATGCTTTTGTAATAGTTTTGCGATATAAGTTAAACTTACCATCGATATTCGTAGCTTTATCTGGATGAGAGTTTTGCCGAGCTTCTCGGAAATTAAGTTTCATCACATCATCCCTTTTTCTCTGGTTTGAAATACTGAAATAATAAAATTTCAAAGAATAAAACCTGTTTTGCGTGAGAGATTGTTAGGAATAACTCAGCATTTACTGCCTATATATTATTCTTTAACGAAAGCTACTCTATGCAAATGCGATTTCTTTCTGTTTGTCTGTCTGTGAGTGTACATTTCCCAAGAGCGCACTAAAAATTTTGTGTGTTGGGTCTTCGTGGAACTACATGTATAAGTTTCTTTTCAAATTGGGCCAATTGTGACCTATGACCTCTGAATAAAAAATTTTAATCCCCCAAAAATAAGTAAATATAATTAACATTACTTGAGACTGATACTAAAATGTGACGCTTTCTGTTTCTTTGTCTTTCTTTACTGTGTTACTGCGTTTTGGGATAGTTTATTTTACTTTTTTATTATTCAATGTTTATCTCGTTAAATTACAATACATTGCCCTGTGTACATTTCTATTTTTAGAATGAGTGTATTTTTCTGATTTTAATGTAACACCTGGTCTTTAGAAGTTCTAGGGCTTTCCTTGCAGGTACAATCCCAGCTTTGCGTACATCCTCTTCTGTTATTTCTCTGGAATCTGCTTTGGGAGTTATGACGGAGCAGAGAATAAGAAGGAAAAGAGAGGAGGCTGAAAGGTAAGTTGGGTTTAGGAGTACACCACAGGCTTTCATTTCTGGATTTATTTGTAATTTGCTGACTTCACTCCTCCAGGATTCTGTCCCTCTGCGGTTAACAATGAATTACCAGGAGACTTGTTCACTCATCAGTCAAACATTGTCCCACAATCACAGAATACAGTGTTATTCATAAACAGTCAGAATCAATCCTAATAAATCCTAATTTGTCTACCTTGTGGCTTACTTGTCCTTCAAGTTGGCAAATGTCACTTTTTCCTAGGCTTATGCAGCTCTGCCGTGTGATCAATGCGTTTCTTTCACAGACCAAAAGCTATCACTTAGCATAGGAACTCAAACAGTGGTTTCTATTCAAACTCTTTATACCAAAATAGATCTGCGGTTTTCCAGTTTACTTAATATTTGTTTCCGTTACTGAAGTAATCAAAATCAAGAAGCAGCACACTAATGAGTTTTCCAATGTTTACGTAATCAGCAATAGTGACATTGTTGAGTTTAGTGGTTGCAGCACAATTCCCTTATTGCAGCCGGTGTTCGATTCTGTTTGCACACAACTAAACTTTTGCATTTAAATAATGCAAGACACTTTTCTTTGTATATGGAGCAGCATTTGCTACACTCTATTGATTTTTAGTAACTCAATCAAACTCAGTCTATCTATTACTCTAGTAAAACTGAAATGATATTATTTCCTGCCTATTCTCCACAAATTCTCTCAAGTAAATCCACTTTCACAACCGCATCAATACTATTCAGTTAACGCGGTTTCCCAAACTGAATTATGTTACCAACTTGCCAAGTGGAAGGCTCAATGCAGTGTAGCACTATTTTCTATAGAATACCAGAAATAGTAGTAATTTGAGGACTCAAAAGTTCCAAGACCACTATTTACTCATCTAGCTATATCAGTAACAAAACCTAACGCTCATAAAAAGGTAACCCGAATACAACCTATTCTGACTTCATACAAGTTGTTTTTATATTGTAGGATACACACATATGTATATATATAAGCTTATGGACACTTCTGTCCTTAAGTATTTATAAGCCAACACAAGAAACTTTTAATGAGTATACGATACAATAATAGGATTTGCTTGCGTACTCCACATTGGAACACATATGCACTTCACTCGCACTCACAGACAGCACAAAGACAAGATATACTGAACTGACTAGATATAGGTAGATGGTTTATACAGTAACTGACTAATACAACATACCAGGCAAGTGACATCATGCTAATTTCTACGAATAATCTAAAATTAGTTCATTCCTTTTACTAATATAGTTAATACTTGCGGACGGTTAAGAAGACAGGAAGAACATGGAAGAACAGGTTTATTAACATGGGCATTCTTCATGACGTTGTTGAAAACGTAGGAAAAGTACTTTTGTACGTATGGGAGCGTCCATAAATTACGAAGTCACTTTTTTGCCGATTTTTGACCCCCACCCTCCCCTTTGAGGACATTGAAGACAACTGATGTACACCCCCTACCCTGTCTTCGAAGACATATACCCTTTTTTGCCCACCAATAAAATTTTCATTAACATCATCTATGAACGTTATTGAATTTATTATATCAGGAAAGCAAGCAAATTCAATTTGAAAGCACAGATTCAACTCCGCGTTTTAGAGCAGGACTAATGATACGTTTGATAATTTTGTGTAAATAATAAGTCCAATCATCAGGAAATCCTTTCAGCAAATTTGATTTGAGCTAGGGAACACTTTTTTAATTTACATACTAAACGTAACTTTGAAACATGCAACTCTAGTCCTGCAGATTGTCTTACATATTGTTTATTTGGTACTCTTAGCATGGTGTGCACATTATGCTAATCTCCTTCAAGAGGATACCCTTTTGAGATGCAAACAAGACAATAAAAGCGCTCGAAATGATGCAATTGGCTTCGATAAACATTTTTTAAACTTAATGTTTGGATTGCGCAGACTAGTATTTTATTGTTTTGTTCGACAAAAATCCTTTGACGACCTGTGAAGTCAGACCTTTGACACCCCCCCTCAATTTTGAAGAATTAGATGAGGCCATTTGGATGACCCCCACCCCCCCTATGGGTGACCACGTAATTTGTGGACGCTCCCTATACCTTTATTACTCTCGATATGAATATTCCATTTTGTACAAAGCAGTTATAAGATTAAACATGTCACACTGATTTACAATAGTAGGTATACATCGTTATCAAAGTTAAGAAATTCAAAGCTCAATACTTAGAAAAACGTCAAATACAAAATACTAGGAAAAACACGTGTAAATGGAAATTGTTAACTGCCTTTTGGGTACTTATGTTATGTGTCAACCCGCATAAACCATATTGCATTATTACTTTATGAAGTTGGAAACCAAGGTGGAATGTATACTGGTATTGACACTGCTCGATTTATCACAGCTATATAGACCGCATGTGTGCCACGTGAGGTGTATAGTGTTGTATATTGCAGAAGCAGTTTTCTATAATATTTTAAGGAATGATTTCATGATGATACTGACTGCACGACTCCTACCATGTACTGCCAGGATTTATTTACAATCCACAAAATATTTCATTACTTTCGCGTTTCGATAAAACAAACAGGTTACTCAACAGTTCTTTGGAAAATGGATTTTATATTTCCATGTAAAGTAAACGCTTCAAGCAATGTCAACGTTTCAAGCAATCTTAACGAAAAATGACTTTAATTAATTGTTTAGTTAATGTAGGAACAATAGACTGTAGTAATTAGCGAAAGCTAGTTTTTTCACTCCAGAACGTTGGCCTTTAGAACTTAAGAACGGATTGAGGTAAAAGCCCTAGAAACTACAACATGATTTTATAATGTTCTACTTTTATTAATGAGCACTTGAGTCTCAATTCTGTGAAAGTCTAGCACAACTTCTGAGAACTCTTTGAACTTTTTTGCTAAGAGAAAAAGCGAAGAGCAACCACAGGAAGGAAATCCCTACTACCAGAGCATATTGTGTTGTAAAGGCAGTGTCGTTGGGAATAATGAAAACAGAAAAATGTAGTGTCATGTTGCTTGTGATCCACGGTGGAAATAACGGAAATTTTGAAGTTAATGTAGTAATAAATTTATTTAACAGTTGATACTATTCCCAAAAGTAAGTTAAGTACCTATAGGTTCATGTGACTGTTTCTAAGTTGCTAGAATGCATAGTGTAACGTAACTGGGGAAAGCGGATCCTTGAAGCATTCTCTTGGAATTAGAATTGACAACGAAGCTGACGTAGGCATAGTTCATATGAAAATACCTTTTAATACTTAATATATAAGTGCTTTTTTAGTGAAAATCCCGATTGTGTCTCTGGTGATTATTATCCTGTTTCAAGCACTGCAGCATTTTAATATTTTTCTATGAAAACCAAATGGTTGTAATCGGGTTGTTTATACGGTTCCAGGAATCGGATAAGCATTCCTTTGTTGAACAGTCAGTGGACTTGCGTGTCCCAGTTCTCAATGCCATCCTTAATCCTCTCATTTGGCTAAAATCTGGACAACTGTTACATGTGCACGAATTCTGGACATATTATTATAACTGTATTAGTCCTACACTTACTCAACTGTATATAAACATTACTGAGCAGTTATATGAAATCCGAATAGTTAAATGAATCTAATGCTCCATGTAAAGTAGATTGTTTGAAGAACTTTAAAGCAAAATTTAATAGCACTTTTTAAAATGTTACTGATAATGCTAAGTGCATAATCCTGAAAGCTGAACACCACTCTTCTACTGTGCATCTCTACGGTTTTACTCCACTAACAAGCTCGAAAGAATTTTTGCAAATCTTCTGATTTCAGATATGAAATAATTCTTGCCATTGTGGTCCACAAGCCTATAAGATTTAGGTATACATTTTTAAACATTACCTTTCATCATGGTTATAAAGGGAATATTCAACTTGATAAACGAATTAGACTTTATTCCATTAAAAATCTATTTGAATTTCGAAATGATTTTTATGGGTATTGCGAATTGTTTTAGCCAAAATGCTGCAAGGAATGTATAATAAAATAATCCAGGTTATTATATTTCTAATTCTAACATGAAAGCAACAAAAGGTACCCGCATTTAAATTGTAAATGCTTTAAGACAATGAAGAGACTCATTTTATGTTTCGGTTAACCGATCCTAATTTTTCTTTTGATGGCACTTATGTAATAATTTCGAAAACCCACAACCGCAGTCTAAAGATATAAATTTAGGAAAGAACGTGTCATAGTATTAAGAATAAAAAGCTTTTTTATAAAAATGCTTTTAACAATCTGCCTGTCTGTCCATGGTTGAATTGAATGGTTTGAGATACTTCTTCTGGAGTACTCCTTCTTCCAATATAAATACGTAATTAATCTTTGTAATTTGTATTGAATGTACGTTGAGTCAACTTCAATTAATACTGATACTGATAGAGGTATAAATAGTACATAGTAAAGCACTGTAATCGCAAAATGTGTTTCAAAAATACATTTATGCTTGACCTATCAATTAAGCAGTGCAAAATAAGCCTAAAAGAATAGAAATGACGTACATTTTTGTAGGACTAAGAAGACCATTACCGTTTATGACAAGTGAGTGCTTTGCGATTCTTGCATTTGACATGTTACACATTTACATACCTACTTGTTTGCAATTTGTCCATGTTCATGGTTGCTTGCTAGTTGGAAGCCCATTTAAAAAATTGTAGAAGTTGAAGCGTGTAACAACCGGTCTGTTCCGGTTGACGTAAGTATTTCATTGTATTACTGCTGTGTAGATAACAATCATGAACTGCCAAAATGGACTGGAGTATTGCTTTTCACTCCCTACGGTGCATGAACTGAAGTTTGAGCATGACAGTCCACGAGAAAGTTGTTTCTTTACCATATAACGCTATTCTATCCTTCTCTTTGAATCTTTCACTCCAATAAAGAACTGGAAGGCTACGTCTGTCGCGTTGACTGACAGTCTCAGACAGAGCCATGAAGTAAGAATAGAAATCCTGAAAAGATGAAAAGATATCGGAAGCATTTACGGTTTGGTGTGTATTAGGAATGAAACAGAGCAAGGGAAAGCAGCTGTGCACCCAGAGAAAGTAAAATTCAATGTGCTCGGTCGATCATCTCATACAAAATCTCAATACAGCCAAGTGAACCTTTTAGTATCTCATAATTCCCGATATTTTTTCTTTTAAACAGATTCACAAGTGCACTTAGCAGGTGTCGACGTATAAATTTTTTTGTCTAGCTTCTACCCACACGCTGGCATGAAGATGAAATTGTATTTTGATCTGACGCTTAGCGCTTGTCCTACCATATTCTCTAATATGCACGTGTGCAGCTTATGCTTTATGTAGTGTTGATAAAGTACTCTGAAATCTATAAAATAAACCTCCAGTGTTATTAGCACTCGGTAAGGAATCCTTGACCTAATAAGTCTCGTAAATAACGCCTGTGATTCATAATCAAAATGCATTCTTTGTAAAATGTTACCAGAAAATAAAAAAGTACGGTTTGTAATGCTGGAATATATATTCAGAGCTCAAATATTTTGTTGGCAATGCAGATAATGTACTAAATGTAGTATTACAATAATGCCCCATCATATACAAATAAATAGTGTTTGAGTTGAGTTAAGGATGCTTGTGGAATATCATTCCTGATTTATCACAAAAGACATGTCATTGGTTGGATTTTTGCAAGTTTGCTTTGAAACCTTGCTGTCTTTAGACTTAAAAACGTCAGATCCTCCTTTTTATTCAAGAGGATATCAGTTTTATTAGGTAACATTGCAAGACTCGTGACGTAAATCTTGCAAGTCTCCAGAAGGTCACCCTTTCATTCATCCCATTCCCACAGTATAGTACCTATACTGTTTGCAGTATGCACTTAAAAGGTCTTGACATCTTCCAGAGCTCCCCTATGCAAATGAATGTCAATAAAATAAGGAGTTGCAATTGGAGAGTGTTGCTGTTGCATATAGTAGTGCATAGTGATGACTTGTGTCGCATTTCGCTTGCAGGTTTCCACATTTTTTATTCGGGAAATATTTCCTTTGATGTTCATTTATGCTATTCTGTACATGTACCATTGCTGAAATGTACTGAATCCCGTATACTATACTGTCATATGTGTCAGGAAATTCTTATTGGTCTGCCATTGTCCCTGAATCCTACAAAAAGGGTAAAGCTTAAAGAAAAAGTTTCAGCATTTTTGAAGCTTAAAATCATGTTCATTCTTTTGTGCAACTGTAATAGTATTACTTGAAGCTGGCCAACCTACAAAAAAGTACTATAAATAGATTTTTACAACAATAGCAGCCCCAATATATTTATGATGGCGATCGAAACATTTTACCTTTCCTCTTTAAAAAATCACTCCCCAAAATATAATAACTTTAACCTTGCAATAAATATTTTTAATGTTCAAAATGCAATTTTTCAGATTGCGCCTGTTCTGTCTCAAGCATTGTCATAAACACTGTTTATGTTATACTACTGAACTTTAATGAGCCTTGAGGGGCTACATTTAGGTAACTAAAATTATATTATGAACAATCCAGTAATTAAGGAAACCACTAAACTGATATTCAAGGCTATATATTATTAAGTGATGCTTTGGTGCACAACTTGGGTAAACTATATAGTAGCCGATTAGCCGTCGTGGTTTTCCTAAAGGCGAATATCTCAAGTACCAGACCGTTTAAACGAATGCTTACTCTCAATGAAGATCTGAGTCAAATTTCTGCATTGTGCGTTGCTTTATCCTGATCTTCACTAATACCAATAGCCTCTTCACTAGCCTTTCGTATACTCAGGCAAAAGAGCCTTAGCCATTCGGATTCACTGAGCTGAACATTCTAAGCCTAACAAAATTATAATTTTAGAAAATCTTTCGCTTTGGCTTCATTTAATTACTGTTATGAATTCTCAGATAGTAATTTAAGTAGATAGTAATTTAAATATTGAGAATCTATAAATATACACTGGAAAGAATTCGCTGAGTACTCGTAATAGTACCCGATTGGATCTTTGAATTAACTTTGTTTGGGTCGATTAAAATGAAAGATCAAATATTCTACTTTTTAATTTTTGCCTTCTTTATTGTATCTATAACTGTTACAAGTAATAAAACTGCATAACAAGTATATTCTTACAAATTGCTACAGATTACAGATAAGAAATACTATATCATTTGCATGGTTTATGAATCCATTGAAAATGAAATTCATTTTGATTAGGTAGTGTTCCCGGAAAGAATTAGTTTGCATTAATGACAGTGGATTAAGACTTTTCATTCGGAAATCAAGAAAAATTCAAGAGAAAAGAATCCGTTTTATTAGCTCATTGTTGTACTTTAATCCTTCCAAATGACATCATTAGGCTTTATACATATTCCATCAGGGTTCTTTCCATGTCATTGCACTTTACGATGATTCCAGCTAATTTTCGTCCCAAATCCCAAGTGAATGCACATCCTTAACTTTTCAGATTAAAAATACATTTCATTAAGTGCGCAATAAGGGCAATAACTTCAAATGACATCTAAGCATAAACAAGTACCGCCTAAGTGTAAAACAACTGTTGTATAGAAATGTGTGAAACCGGAAAAGTTCATTCTACAGTTACAGTAATATCATAGCCTTTACTTATTTACTCATTTTCGCCGAAACTTTGTCATTTTGCAAACATCTTTGACAAAGTATAGGCATCCGTCACTAAAACCTCTGCATTTCTACAAATATCCGAATGTAGGTAGAGTTCGCCCGTATAGGGCCGAATATGTACTGCACTACGGCAGCAGTACAGACATTACAGTTAGTACAGAACATAGAACATCTTACATTGTGTACTAAGTGAATTTCTAATACAATAACAAAATTTTCTATAAACATTTGAATACTAAACATATAAACCAGGTACTTTAAACACGTATTAAAGGGAATGGTTAATACAAACAAAATAATCTTTGTTTGTGTACCACAATAAACAATACAGAGATAAACAAACATAATACTATTTATACATTGGATTCATAACAATTTCAATTTCCCCAGCCTTGGGATATTTACTTAGTTGTTTTGTTTTGTGATGATTTAATTGGCTAAAGTACAGCCTCCAGACGTCCACAAAGCACGCAAAATTCTAGATTGAGTGCTTTTGACCACATCTTCAGCTGGGAGTTGAGGAAGAATTCCTTTTTCTGCAAGTTGTCTGCAATTCCTTCGGTGAAGTTCAATGCATTGGAGAAACTCCTGGAGAGAAAAGAGAAAATCAATAAGACTTCTTACGACACACTTTCTGTTGAGATTAGCCTTAACAATAAAATTGAAATGTCGATCTTCATAAAGGATAATATTAAAACTAAGAGAAAATGTCACACAGGGAAACCAATGAAACTTAGTGCCTGTAATTTTGTTTGTTGCTGCCAGGGATCAAAACTTCATTTCGATTCCAATTCCAACACTCCACGCAGATAAGATAGAGATATGGAAATAATTCAGTGGAAGAGTCAAGTGCAGCACGTTACCCCTGCATTGCAAGGAAGAGCACCATCTCACTTTTTCAATAAATGGAACAACTTTTCCTCTCAATGCAATTTCTCAATTTCTGGTATGACTGTATTATATAGATTATATACACTATCTTAATCCTGATTTAACAGTGTCTAGTGTCTACTACTTTGAGGTAAGATATATTCAGCTTACAGAATATACAGGTTTCGAAGATATATTTGTAGACGCCATGCTCCAATGCTTCTGAATTGAGAGCAGTGCGTTACCCCTGTATCTGGATGTAAGAGCACCGTTTCACTTTTTCGATAAATGGAAGAACTTTTCCACTCAGTGCAATTTCTTGTATGACTGTATTATTGTATTATATTAATCCTGGTCTGATTTAACAGTGCCTACTAGAGTCTACTAGCCTGCGAAGTAAAAAATATGCAGTTTACAGAATGTACGGGCTTCGATGATATTATTTGTAGACGAAATGCTCCAATGCTTCTAAATTACATCCGCTCCACTTTCCCGCTATCTTTGTCGGCAGTGAAAGAAAAATTTCAGTTGGCTGATTCCCAATAAATATTCATTATTTTACCGGAAAATTAAATCACCTGATAGTCAATTTAATTCGTGCAGAACACTTTTAGTGCTTCTGAGTCTACAATATCTGTAGAAAGTGCATTCCATAGAAAACTGGCGAACGAATTTTAACGGTAATCCGACGATGGATTTGTTACGCCACTACAAGTCTAATCTACAAGTTTCATCAATAACAATCTTAGGAGATTGCCTACTCAAGTATTTAAATTTTTGTTGCAATTTAAAGTAGACGATACATATCTCTGAACCCGTGTTTAGGCATAGTAGGCCATTTTCACAAGGTACAAGTATATAGTTAGTAACTAGTTAGTCAGTTTTATTCAGGGAAACTCAGATCATTAATTCATTTACAGAACTAGGCCTTTGCGAATAAATATATAATTATTAAAACACAAAGCACAACTGCCAAGCAAGTAAAACACTATACATGAGTAGAATATAACGAGAGGTGCATTGTGCAAGCGGTTCATTATCTTTTCGTGAACATCGAAAATGTCAGGGAAAAGAATTCAGCGAAAACAAAACCCTAGTTTTGTTTTCGCCCTAGTTTGGATTCAAGATATTCCATTCCTATTAAACTTTACTCATGCATATTGCAATTGAACTGATTTTCCTCAAACATGCTTTCGTTCATTTTGGTTTCTCCTTTCGCCATAAATTGCTAGTTGAAGGCTAGAATAAGCTTTAGTACTTCGAAGAGTAAAATGATTCAAAATCGATTTTGTCAGTTCCCTATCCTCAGTGACAAACTGATTTGGCTGTATGTACACATAACTAGTTTATCACATTTGCATATTAAAACCAATGAGGCAAACGAAATAAATTACTGTTTTAAATTCATTATGCATTTTATCACAGTTTACGAAGATGAAGTAGGTAAATCGTTTTACTAGTAAAGCAAGCCTGACGATACGAACGTAAATGTAAAGTAACTTTTATTCGAGTCTGCTTCAGAAATGAAATGAAAAATTGTCAGAATAACGTTTGAAAAGTAAAGAAGTATGACAAATTATTCAGTGGGGAAAGATTCTATATTGAAACGGGTTATGTCTGTATGTTAGTTAAATAGTGAGTGCAAAGCGAACATAACCAAGAACGCATTGCCATGTCTTAAAACTTTCAGTAGGCCTTTGTGGGACTAAATGCGTAGGTTCATTTGAAAAAACTAACCATTTCTGTCTTGTGACCTCTGATCAAAAAATCAAAAACCTCAAAAACGTAATATATGTCCCTGGTAGAATTTTTGTGTGCGAAATTGGGATTTCATCAAAAATTCAGTGATTTTCCGTGTTTTTGGAATACTGAAAAACCATTTACTAAGAAGACACAATTGGTCAAATGTTGAATAATATATATGATAGTAAATGATTATGAAACAATCAATTTGGTGTTTTTGGTTTCTTTGTTTTGCTTTCGCTACTGAATTCACTGTATTGAATGCGTTTTGCATTGCAATAGCTTATTCTTCTGTATAGTCTGTTTACTAACGGTTATCAATAAAACTTTCAATAATAAACTTAATTATTAACAGGTGGTCATTGCTTAAATGATTTTGAAAGAAAAAAAGTTGAGCAGTGAAGTGGAAAATGTACCTTGCGAACGAGACATCGTACTGAGAGAGAAATAGTAGGTGCTGTTGACTCCATTTCTTCTTCCAGAGAACTCAATACTTTCTTTCCACACTCCAAAGATGCGCTAGTACCGCAAATCTCTAGTTGCAAATAAACATAGAATGTGTATATATCTGTCCTCGAGCACAATACCTCTTTATGCCTGCATGAAGTGCTGAAGGCCAATATTCTTGTAGGTTTATGTAGGTAGTGGAAGCATGCTATTTGTATACTTATTATTTCACTGTGTTTGCTCCCGTGGGCAAACAACACGGAGAAAGTGAAAAGAGAAAGCTTGGAAAAGGATAGTAATTGTCAATACTAGTGTAGACAGAATATTTCTTTTTTATTGTGTTTCTTAGAAAACAGTTACAATTCAATACTTATTTACTGTATTATTGGGATTCGGGAATTACAACTCAAAAAACAGTAAACAAACCATGAATGTCAATGAATTCTCTTTAAGAGTACTACAAATCCATTACACATTGCTCTGTTATTCATACAGGCAAGACGAATTCAGCATGCTTTCCATGTACCGTGAAAGTACTTTCTTATTTTTTGCTTAATACGTTGGCATATTCATTGTGCAAGTTTTAATAATACTAAAACATATTTTCAACAGCAGAGCTCCTCTAAAAGCATTCTTTGAATCTTGGAGGTGATTGACATTTCATTTAATGTACGCAATGGTTTGCCAATTTTGAGTGAAAGTGCGCTTACCTCCAATTTTTCTCCGAGAATTCCGTTCGTTAGTAGTACTCGCTTCAGAAAGAGTGGAAAGCATTCTGGGCTCCTGGATCTTTTTTAGCTTTTCTTTATACCTAAAACATTTGCCATATAAATTATACATACAAATGCTGAAAAGTTTACTTGTTATAGCACCTATACCTAAGTAAATAAAGTACCTAAGTAAATAAAAGCTACTTCCTCTACTGCTTACTGGGTATGTGAGTGTATGTAAATATTTCGTCACTTATGTGCTGAGATACCACACACCACACGCTGGCATTTCTGCGAAATGAAACCCAAGATTTTTCTTTGTATCCTTGCTGTCTAATTAAGTTGATACCTAAATTCCATTATTAAAGTACCAGTTTGCCAGTTCTATGAACTTTAAATTCTCGTTCACAGAATTGGTAAATTAATACTTTTTCTGTACAATACTACCCTATCTTTCCGCCTGTAGTATATCCTACACAAAAATTCGCTCCTGATTATGAATTTGCTTGCAAGGTGTGTATAATCTCTGGTAGTGCACGAGGAATATAATTCATTCATATTAATATGCAAATATTAGGAGCCGATTTATTACACCTTTAAAACGTACTGCGTTTTGGAAACCATTTTCTAGGTTTTATATATGAAAAAGTTTCTTCAATAAACATCCTCAACTGTATACTGTATAGGTATACACTTCTGTGTTATTCACTACGCTATGCTTGGTTTTTTATTGAGCTCTTTACAATTTGAACAGTCTATCGCCCTCAACACGTGTGAAGTGTAATTAGTAGCAAAATAAGTTGGCAAAAAGAGATTTCAAAATAATTTGGGAGCAATATTTAACTTGATACCAGGAAATTGTGAGCTTTCAAAATAGGTGCGGAAGACAACCTACAAGGTTTTCACTAGACAGAGCAATAAGGGAATGTTTTAAGTTATCATCGAGAAAATTTAATTTATGGGAAATTGGTATCGTATTGAAAAATGTGCTTAGCATGAACTAGGAATATTCACTACGATTTCATTCTCCACACTACATAACCAATAATCTATTCCTATTCCCAAGATTAATTGGCAATTTGATGACTTTCCACAATAAGAGATAATATTATACCAATGTACCAGAACCATAAGTACATTTATTAACCTCGTTTCGCATCAATGAAGACACACCGCGATTTCTGTACATCACTTAGCGAGAAGCAGTGTGCCTAGGATGTGATTATCCTCCGAAACCGTTCTCTTTGGTTAGATAACATGCATATATATTTTAACTTTCCAATATCTTGCATCAATGCACAATATCTTCACATGCACAACATCCATCATGAGGTCCTCGTCTTCAAATAGTTGAACCAAACGACCTCATTGCCAAACTTATAACCTTCCTTTGGTTGGACCCATCAGTAAATTTTAAAAAGATTTATGGAAATATCGCAATCCGTTCTTGACTTATAGACAATGAGCATTGAGAAAATTCATAAAAGTAATAAATGCTAAACCATTTGAGAAACGCATATACAGTACCCCTCAAAACTAGAAACAAAACAAGTGTCCAACGGTGCTATGGAAGCAGTTTCTTATTGGTTAGATTTTCGTCATTTTGGAGCTATCCCATTGGCTAATTCACATTTATCAAAAAAATAGTTTTCCTCTGGGGGTGATTTTATGTTTTTATTTGTGAAGTTACTGAAATTTGCAGTAACATCATCCTGAATTCAAAATAATGTGAGTGGTATTACTATTACCGACTAGAAATATTTTTTATATGCGTACCAAATACCAGGTGATGCCATGGTAAAAATAACAAATTTCTAGCTGCCAGTTTTTTACAGACATTTGCACCAACAAAACTGGCAGCTGGAAACCACTTTTAAAAAGGAAGTCGCCACCTGTACCCCCAGAAAGAGGGGTCATGACAACTAAAAGCACCTTGTGCGTACCTTTGAAAATATGATGCAAATAATGCAAAATGATTCAAATGATACAGAACGTGTTTATGAAAACAATCACAATAATATATTATCTCAATAGTGTGAACTGCATGCTGTTTTTATATACAACACAATAAAGAAAATCTTATTTCGTTATTACAAAGGTACACTGAAAGTTTTTCCACAGTTAAATACTAAGGATTACAATTTTAATAAAAAATAGCGAATGAAGGAACAATAGTTAATTGCACTGTATATAAACACAACTTAAAGGACTTGACAAACTGCAATACAAAGATATTTCATTGAATCATAAGGATATCTAACTCTATTGGTAGAAGACTATACTAAATACAAAGGAATTCATTCAAATCATTAGAAACAGTGAACAATTTTAATTAATTTTAATTAATAAGTTCCTTCATACGCTATTTTTTATTAAAATTGTAATCCTTAGTATTTAACTGTGGAAAAACTTTCAGTGTACCTTTGTAATAACGAAATAAGATTTTCTTTATTGTGTTGTATATAAAAACAGCATGCAGTTCACACTATTGAGATAATATATTATTGTGATTGTTTTCATACACACGTTCCGTATCATTTGAATCATTTTGCATTATTTGCATCATATTTTCAAAGGTACGCTTATAAAAAATATTTCTAGTCGGTAATAGTAATACTACTCACATTATTTTGAATTCAGGATGATGTTACTGCAAATTTCAGTAACTTCACAAATAAAAACATAAAATCACCCCCAGAGGAAAACTATTTTTTTGATAAATGTGAATTAGCCAATGGGATAGCTCCAAAATGACGAAAATCTAACCAATAAGAAACTGCTTCCATAGCACCGTTGGACACTTGTTTTGTTTCTAGTTTTGAGGGGCACTGTAATACGGTAGCGGAATCAAAACAAAAGAAGGAAAACATCGAAAGTTTGAATTTATTCAAAAAAAAACTATTCTTCGAAAAAGTTCGAATTGTTTTGGAAACGTCTTTTTTAACTTTTTAAAATTAATTTTTAATTTTTTACAAAGTTCTAATTTACGTATACGTGTTTGAACAGAAACTAGGTCAAAGGTAGCACCAGTGTTACTGATTGACCCCACATTTTAAAGGGAAGCCACACTTGGTTCCCTAGAAGACCCACTGAATACTTCAAGTTCGTGAGATATTGGAATACTCACTAACAGACAGACAGATACGACCACGCCCACTTTCAATTGGGTTCCTGTTCCTAACCATACCGAGATAAGTCCAAATCGGAGGTTTTATCCAAATCAATGTCAATGCCTTCGAAAGTTATCATGTAATGTAAACGTCAGTACTCCCCGTTTCATAAGTGCACGAACCTCTGGTGCACTAAAACAGCGCCTCATAGTCCTCCTGGATAATCAGCCTACAACATGCATACTCAAAAATACTCATACACATCCAGGTTGACAAGCAATTAATGGAGAAATCGTTGATCTAGTGGAGTAAGAAAACATGTATTTCTTCATGCTGTATGAACTTAAACTTGACCTTAAACCTTCACTTGAGAACGGTATCAATGTTATGTAGTTAAATACAGAATTTCAAAATTTCTTTGGAGATTGTTATTGCAAAATCTGTTTGGCAGTTTTAATATACCAACTGGGTTTCTGTGTTCCAATAATACCAACTCAGGTTTGATGTTAAGTGTACTGAAGTAAAACTTGTACCTATAGTACTGAAGTAAAACATTGAGGTTTAAAATCATTTTGCCCCTAACTTGCAAGTATCGAGAATATTTGCATTTGTCATCAAAAGAAGGAAAACACTTGTTGTGTATGACTCACTTTATTCAACAGAGAAAAAGCGTTTTAAGAGTTCAACATAGAGCGTCACCTTAAAAGGGCATTTTTATTTGCTCTTGATTTGTTAGAGCGCTTGCAAAATTCATTTCCCAATATCATTTTGTCATGTCATGATTAAAAACAATGAGATTTTACAGCGTTTCTACAAAGAGAAAGAAATCCAGAAATCTAACTAAAATGTAGCACCTAAGGAGAAATGCATACTTTTTGACAAAAAGTAATTGTATATCTAAACTTTTGTTTTTCATTTCATGACGGTAGGCATCACCGTTTCATTCATGATTAAAGGATTCCCTTGCATGAAAGATCGAAAATACCCTGCAGCTTTCAATTATGTCTGCCTTTCACAAAGTTCCAACTCAACTGATTCGCTGCTAAATAAGAGTACTAAACTAGAAAATTCCAGTCAACCTTAATTCTGATGTTGTGTAAACTTGTGATCCTCCCTGTACTGTATTACTTGCTGCTCGTGTTATAAGTTATAAGTATTTAAGTTGTTGGAAACATGGGTAAACATGTAAAGGTAAATACATAATAATTGCAAGGGAATATCCATCCATGCATATCACTGATTGTATTAGCTTTCTTTTACATGGGGAACAAATTACAAGGCACTGGCCAAAAAACTACTGGTGAACACATTAATTTCAAAGTTCAAAGACTATCAATTCGTTGAACCTGAACCAGCAAACCAGCAAACCAGTTATATATGTTCAGTACAGTTTGTGCATGACATAAAAGTAACCTGTGCAAACCGAAAGGTCATTATACTTTAAAATTTGTTTTTAATGTTGACGTTTCAGTGAGATTTTGACTCATCGCAGTGGATTCTTAGTGTAAAAATACCCTTCAGCATATTTTGTCAAATACACCTTTTCAGGAATAAAACTCATTAAAAGCTACACGATAAGCATAAGTGCTTGTTTGGAAGCTTTGAGAGTATTTCACGTGTTTTCCATCATTCTGTACATGTAACAAGTATTTCTGTTCTAGATTGAAAATAGATGAAATTTTGATTAGATAAATGCAATTCTCAATTCTGAGTATTGGGATCACTAACATCGAAATGATATACGAGCAACTTACCTAATAGTTTAGGTAACGAAATACGGAAATTAAATATTCATTAACGAAATGATTATGTAGCATACCTTACTGTGCGTTGACTTCTACTACAAGATTTCTGTTTCAACTTTAATGGAACACGAGCAACATATTTGGAAATGAAGTGAGTAATACAGAAATACTTTGAGTACAGCGAACTGTAACATTCAATGAATTTTGTATGAACTATTGCGGTTCTTGTATTTACTTATGAATGAACCATGAACCTACATGTCCTAATGTCCTAACCTACATGATTTCTCTTCTTCATCATTCATCATGTCTCCGCATTTTTAAGTGTACTAACAGTAAATATTAGGGTAAATACTACTATTCAAATTCTACTATTCCGAACTAGGTGCAAGCAAACTCAATATTTGAAATAAATATAAAATTAATATAAAAAATACAGCTTCTCTCTCCTTTACACTCAAATAATTATGCACGCAGTCATTTCTATTACTATTTCTACCATGTATAATAATGCAACTCTCGTCAGTAGCACAATTCATAAGCCAACCTTAAATAATGCACATTTTATGCAATGTTTATGCTAAACATGTTGGTAACTGTGTTTGCTTACACAGAAAATTACAGTTGCACAAGCAGTAATACTTAACCTTTTTACAGAACGGTTGGTCTTGGTCTTGAGTAAATCTTTGCAAAATATGATAATGGCAAAAGTAATCCGATACCCAATTCAGTGACACCGAATGGCTTTAGATTCTCTTTCGTGAATTAAGTGTTTTAATAAAACACAGTCAGTGCGTAATTTTGTTTATGGAACGCTTTCCAAACACAAAGTGATGTGCAACTACATAATTAATGCACGTGGAGAGAACCAACAGAAGCTGCAACCGGAGAAGTGTAACGGTGCAACTCTGTCGTTTAGAGTGACATAACACTATTTACTGAAAGTAATTTCCTATGTTTGCTTCATTACGAAGTGATACAGATAGTGTGACCTCGACCACAAGATCCAGTAAGGTTAAACAAACCAATACATAAAAATAAGCTACTGATTTAACTGCGAAGGTATGAAGAGCAATTACACAGTATCGTAAAAAGTAATAGCTAATAGGATTGACTTTTATTACCTAGTCAGGATGAGATCAAGAATTTCGTCCATGTTGAGTCCCGAAACGGGCAATTCCTCTTCGAGCAAATCCATAGCCAATGCGACTTTCTTTTTGTCTGCCTCTGACATTTGATGTCCGACCCCAACCTCTTTGGCAACAATTACGACAGTCGAGAGCAACAATGAGAGAGCTCCACATAGCAATAAATGAGACAACATTTTGAAGATATTTGTACTGACAGTGACAAAGGAACGGAAAGAGGAAAGGTTGTAATGACAATTGTAGGATCTTCAGATTTAAGATGAGATCCGGATGCAGGCGAGCCAATTACTAAATGAAAATGTTCGTCCAACGAAAGAGTCTTACAAAGGAAAATGTTTTTCTCAGAGAGTTACTATTTATGATTATGATACTTCAGTAATTCATATAACTAATATCAGTTGTGTTGCGTTATAATTGATAATATGATGAGCAGGTCAAGTAAATTAGGATTATTTGAGCGGAATGTCAGGTTTAGGAATTGTGAAGTATAGAAAAGGTGCTAATGGGTATATAATCTTCTACGTTCTTCTGTTTAAGCTCCACTTGACAAACTAACTACGAGATGAATGCCGTCACTCAGTCACCTTCACTCACACCTCCACCTTAATCGCAAGTGAAATGAAAATCCTTTCCATCTTTCTTATTTATTGTCCATTTGATGCCTTTTACTCTCCATGTGTCTTGTCTGTTACGTACATGTGTGCAAAACATCACGAATAATGAGAGAATGTATTATAAGATACTATAAGTAGGTATCCCCATTATTAAGTTCTACCTGTCATCATGTTTTTATCTCCACTACAACTCCTATTCATATAAACTTATAAGATAGGTAAGTGTACTTGTATTAGTTTACGTAGCCTTGCATTGTGTATACGTGTGTGTTATGAACTGAAAACTATTTACATTTCTCATCATCGTAACAGATATTGCTCATTGTGTATTACTCATTCTCACCGCTGAATAAATAACCTTACTGTGCTACAAGGCATTAGTTTACGCACATAGAAACAACTTACGCTAGCCACGGCACTTGACTGCACAACGTACGTAATACTATCATCGTCACTGTCTGTATATGAAATTGATGAGATTTCGTGCACCTCAGGTACAAACTAGCGAGGAGTATAATATACAAGCATCTAGGTACCTACTACATGTATGGTAATGATACATTACGTTGTAAATTGGAAAGGTCGTGCATAGACAATATAAACATGGATCAATAGTAATGATAATGCTACAGTACATACAGATAATGAATAATGATGCATGTAATGCAGTAATGATGAATGGAGATGCCTACAAATGCGACCACTTCTCTGCTACCACAAACTAAACCAGGATAGGAGTTAATTCTCAGGGGAGCTCGCGTAATTCCGATTTGTTTATACTAGCTACAGATGAGTACATGGAGGGATGGAGACAACAGGTCTACTCGCTTACGGAGACACTAATCTTTTTCGGATGAAACTGCAAATCATTGCTAAACGCCTACTCAGCTATCTGTTTGCAGCTGATAAATCCATTATGTAAGTCCTCACAATAGAACACCTACTTTATTCATTGAAATGAAATTTGGGCTTCCCAAAATATTCCTTATGAATATTACGCTTAAAAAATATCATTTTATGAAATTGAATTCAAGTATTGTGTAATATTACTTTGCCTTTTCATTTACTTCTCTGCTCTGCGAACATACCTCTCGGGAAAGTAGATATTCAAGCAAGAAGATCTGTATATAAAGAACTCTGTTAAATGGAACATACTGATGATGCATGGCAGACTGGATAATAATTACATTGGAAAAATATTATTTGAACATTACCTAGATACAGATCTAGCCAAGTAATATAATGGAACGGTTGCTTTCACAAATGCTTTCGAATGGATTCAGGCTTCTGTATAGTGTACGAGACGTATTTGGGAGAAAAATAGATTTGAAAGAGCAAGTTATGTAACTGAACTTTACTCAAGAAAAAGTATCTAATAAGAAAAAATTAAATTGCAGACCTCCTATGTCCTATAGCGTAGAAATTCGTGGTAAAAATTAGAATTCGTTTGCAATCTTCTACATTTCAATAAAATCAAATTTATTAAGAATGGAGTTCTCAAGTTCAGTACATAATGCAATTTTATATTACAAAAATATGGAAAGAATATTTTCTTTGAAACTAATACTATTTTGCGAAAATTGTTTAAAATTAAAAGTTGCAAATGCTGGAGAATGAAAATCTACATTTTTACATTGAATGAAGTAGCCGTGGCAGTGCGGGGAATAACTTTCTCGGATACATTAGTGTTTGCCATGCGAAGAAATAGCTACACATGATGATTATAGCATATAGACTGTAGAAATTATATTTATGATGTCTGCTCAAGGAAGGAAAGTAATCTACTAAATATAAATCCCCGACGAATTTAGCTGTTTCATGCAAGTAGCCCCTCTACACTGGTTATGTAGAAAATGCATTGTCTGCAATTCTACATCATTTAATTAACATTAAGTAAATAAAAGCTAAGCAAAGCAACACAAACACAATTGATTCAAACAATTAATAAAAGTAATTTCATTTCCTGTTATCAACACCATTACATGAACTGATGAACTGATGAACTCTGCAAACGTCAGTAAATAGTAAATGTTATTTTAGGCAGAGGCGTTTGTATCTTCATCACAGCAACAAGAAATACATCATTTATGTAAACTGCTGTTGTTGTAAAAAGATATTGGGAATGAGGAATCTTAATAATAATCTAAGTATTGCAAATGTTTAGAATTGTTCAGCATAAGAAAACAATTTAGGCAAGGCATGTACTTTTTAAAGGCATACTTCATATGCTTATTATACAGAATATACTTCTGATTCTAGCAATAGTTTTCCTTCATTCTTGTCTTCTAGCTGAGTGGATGTTTGTCGTAGCGTAAAAATAAATAAGCAGCTTCTAAGGGACTTGAATGCGAAAGAAAGTTTCCCTGAGAAAGTTAACTCTGTAGACATTCGACATTCATTTGGTTGTACTTTTGTACTACCGCACCATATACTAAGATGGGAAAGTAAGATTTAAGGGCTTATTTTAGGCATTACGAAAGTGTTTCCTCCGTCCATAATTATAATGCATTGTTTTGATAAAAATTATATAAAATATATATTGTGGAAGAGGTACGCGGTCAGTTTTCGCATTACTGACCGTCTAAAAACTGTCCAAGAAATGAGATCATGTCCAAAATATGCATCAATGTCCAAAAATTGGATCACTCCAAAATATGCATCACTGAGCTAATTATAGGCCTTAGTTCAAATTATTAGATCACTATCTAAATATGGACCAAGGTCCAAAACATGGACCTGGACATAAAGGGATAAATGTCCCAAAAGGATCACTGCCCATAATATTAGAGTACACTTACTGTACTCTCGGTAAACCTAGCTTCAGATAGGCGGCGACAGAAAATGCGATGATTCATTTTCCTTTGTTCGCATCTGATGCTGTTTCTTGTCGAGTACAGTATTACTAATTGGATGTCGGTTTATTTCCTGCCTTTTAAACCAAACCTAAACCCCGAGTCCAGATACAACTTTAGGTAAGTGAAAATTGTAACAATATGGTTTGGCAAAGATATTTGCTAAATAGGAATTGAAGAGGCAATTCAACACTTGCTGCAAACTTTACTTTACAGTACCTACAGACGCAAGACAAACGTGACTTAAGCAAATATAGGCATACAAATAATCTATTTTGAAATAAAACGCAATAATTCATACTACGGGCTTGTGTTGACTTAAGATGTCTTGTTCAGATTGCAGGGGGCCTGTATTTTGTACTGTTTTGCAATATTTTGCTTTAGATACATATTTACATAGCTTATGGCAATTAATGAACATGTAATGATAGTACAAAGATCAACGAGAATGTGGAAAATAATTGTGCGTCAACATGACTTATATACCTACGTACTATACAACTACAACGTCAAAGCAACATACAACACTACTACACTACTAATCACGAATGTAATCAGCAGAATCACAAAATAAAGCAGAAAGAAGATGCACATAGACAAGGTAGCTGTTTGTATGCAGTTTAACACAACAGGGAACATTGTGCTACGCTTATGCTCATTACAGTAGGATTACTGTGTGTAATGCCGAGATATGACCGTCTGTCTGTGGAATTACTACGTACACATAAAAATGTGCATATATAGTCTTCGGCAGAGAATGTGTGGTAACCTGTTAGATTGGAGGATAGAAGCACGATCGTGATTTGCCTATCATTATTTGGCACAACAACTAGCTGATACTCGGAATTTGGTGATATTCAACAATAACATGCACAAGCTGATGATTACTGCACTACGTCATTCATTAGTTATGTGGTGCAGTACATTCTGCAGTGAAGAATAGTAGTTCTCTGATGCAATCCATGTTACTTACTAAGGTATCCTAAAGAACTGTCAATGATGTTCCATACGTTTATGCGTCTTATAGCTTTATCTTTACGTTGTGTTGTGTTTATTGGAGTACTCCTTATACCTTAGTACAGGATCCTTGAATTACAGAATGCAAAAATATATTCTAAAACGAAAAATACCAAGAAATGTGCAAAATGCAACTTTGGAGAAAAGTTTTCGGGAAACAAAGATTACGCTCTGGGAGGCTTTTGCCTAAAAATGCCCTATGTATTTGAGCCAAAACAGCCAAAACATATGGAATTCAAAGTGTTGCATTTTGCTTTTACCCAAAATATGCATTTCACAAAAAGGATTATATTCGATATACTGCGGGTACAGAGCAACCAGCAGCCATAAGAAAAGCAGCATGTGTGGCCTTTATTCGCTATCAGGAATCAGGATATATAAAACAAGGAATATTGCACAGGTTTTTACATCATTAGTATCTAATCTTTTAA
Source organism: Yoshiicerus persimilis (assembly GCA_020352615.2). Lineage (NCBI taxonomy): Eukaryota > Metazoa > Arthropoda > Collembola > Entomobryomorpha > Tomoceridae > Yoshiicerus > Yoshiicerus persimilis. Next base: position 43,046,836 of record CM036941.2, read on the forward strand.
GGCTTCTAATTTTCTAGAGTACTAGTACTGAAATAGAAAGGAAAAATATTTTCCAATAGTTATTAACAGCTAATGTCAGAGAAATTGTGATAAACCATAGCCCAGTTTTGTTTACCTGTTGGCATCTGCAGAGTAGTATTATGTTCACCACAAGTACTTTATGACGACAAAATAAAAGTCAAAGGTATTAAGGCCATATTGCACAATTTTGAAGCGGATGTGTCCTTAAAGATCCTTCAGTTTTCATTCTCATCTTATCCTAGTTGAAAAATACTTACGATTTGTGCAAATATGTAAGTGGAAACTGTAAGTGCACTGCACTGATACAAATGTAATATTGATTCTTGGCCGTTACAGCAAATGTACGTGGTTTAACTAACCATATTTGGATAAACGTTTATAATGAAGACGCGAAAGTCTCCTATTACTTAAAATTTAACACAAGTTTATTTAAAGCATAAGTCTATTTGTGACCTATAGCAGATTACTGGGTCATATTTATTGAATTTTAATTTCCTAGGTATTTAAAAAACTTATGTGTAGGTTAGATTGGGTGTACACGGCTAGTCCTCCATTGCGCATGCACAACACTATCAACAAACCAGGAAGGACTCTAGCAGGTTAGTGGGCCTTTAGGTCAGAAGGGTTCAACCAATCGTCCTCAAATTTGAGCCAAATCTCCCCCTGGACCCCAACCACACGACAGAAAAGTCTGAACTAATTATCTCAAACTGTTCATGTTCAGGAGTTAACCAACTGACGGACAGACTGATTGCTTAGGGCATTTATATAAGGAATCCGCTTCTTAACAATCTATGCAACCAGCTTGCGTGGAAACAATCACTCCGAGAAGTTTAGAGTGCAACGTACATTGATGTACTATTGGATAATACAAATAAAATCTCAATAAGATTACCCGAGGACATACAAAATCTATACTATTCACTATAAAGAGAGCTGGAGAGAACTTCATAACTTATTAACACAAATTCTCAGTACAATATGTCAACATGTTTTGTCTCAACGGGTTACACAGTTATTATTTTGGCTTACAATAAATTGCTGAGTATGTCTCCAGGTGGGGACTAAAGTACACAAACTCTTCCCTGTCCCAAATCTATGCACTAAATTCTAAATTGTATGCTATCATTAGGCAGAGTTTGTAGACATGTGGTGTGTGTGTGACACAATGCCTAAATTAGTAAGTATGAATTGTATAATAATTCGGCCTTGGCCATTTACCAAACCACACAACAACTTGCTGCACTTTAAAATAATAAGCTGTGCTAAGTGCTAAGCCATGGTCACAACTCACAAAGGATTTCGTTTTTGAGATTGCATTAAAAAGTCGACGAAGCATCATTAATAACCTCATTTTATTATAATGTAGTTTTATTCCTCAGTGGATATTATGTTCCACTGTCGTAAAACAAATACCTTTACATTATTTTAGCTTTACCCAAGAGTCCAGAAACAGAAAAGAAATTGTCCAGTGAGAAAAGAATACATGTGGGAAAGATGTTTTATCTTTCTCTGAAATGAAATTACTGGAATGCAGCACTCTTTTAAAGTAATAAAACATTCCAAGAAGATAAAGGTAAATCCCTTATTAAGATAAAGGGATAATCCCTTATTAAATCAATTAAGATATTTTTGACTTTTCCCTCTACCTAAGCTAAGATTTCGCCTCAAATTTTCTCCTGCTTTCATGCATACTGCCATGCAGATTTAGATTTACTTTACCTCGCAATTATTTGTTGCATGTTGACAAGTAACAAAAAACTAAATACTTTGCAGAACAAATACCTAATCGTACTACAACTAAATTCGATCAAATTTAATAGATTTAATCAAATCCTTCGTTTTCTGGATTTCTGGCAAAAATGAATTCAAATTTCAAAGAACTACTTCAAGGTTCACAGTGAAACTTTTAAACTGGCGACTGTTTTTGACATCAACGATTTGTTTGTATGCTAAGGGATTAATCATTCTGGATTGGATAATGTAAATATTTTCTGTAAAGTAACTAAATTCATACTGGATAGAGACCTTCAACTTTACATTAGCTTAAGAAACTTAATTGAAATTTGGAATCACTATTCCCATTTACATTTCATCTCAGCAAGATCTAGCAAAACATTTACCTACACTTGCAAAAAAAGTCAAATTGTCTTGATAGTAAAAGAAATTGTAAATTTTTTAATATCATTTTTACATGCTATTCTTATTCTGAGAATACTGGGAAGGCACAACGGAACTCATAAGAATTTATTGTAATTACTTTTCAGAAGAAGAAAACTGCGCAGTACATACAAGCACTAGCCTAGATTTTGCATATATTACACAAATAATTACGGACCTAATTCTAATTCCAAAGAGAAGATGCAAACATAAGCAAGTGTAGCTTGTGTAAGATTTTCGCTGAGAGTTACAAGTAATTTATAAACTTAAGAATTCATAAAAGTATCATTAAGAATCCTTGAGTGATTGATACCTTTGTCGTAAATCAGCAAGCATGTCATGTATGCATTTTTCTATTGCCAGAGATTACACCTATTGTAAAGCATTTTTTGTGATAGTAGAAATAAGATGTTTTATGGAATCATCAGTGTGTAATTAACTATTAGAACTAAATACATACATTTGAATTTCCAAGAAAATATTCGCACTGCTATTTGTCTTACAAGATGCACGACAACGAACGATACAATTTCCTTTGCTTTCATCCTCATCCACACGAAATAAGCAAACAGGATTGCATAGATTTTACGTAAATACCTATTGTAATAAAAGTAATGGCGCAATCAAAATATAATAACATCTGTAATAAAATCATTTTCTTGGAACAGATCAAACATGCAAAACTACATTATTATACGTTACGTCGTTACGTTCAGTCTAAATAGTTCGCCAGCCTTGTTGTTCTTACTTTACTACTAGCACATTTATTATAATAATAATCGTATGCATTTATGCAGAACTACACAATATTATGTATAATGCATTGACAAAAAAAGTTTATGATTTCAGCGATCCAATCCACTTCCACTATCCACACAACGTTATTTTCATTTCAGAATAGAAACGCCCGCTATTTAAAAACACTAACCGCCAGGAGGAACGAAACACCTCTTTACACAATACAGAGATCATCATATAATTCATACATAACATTATAACACAACATGAAGGGCATTAATCAAGAAATGAATCTGTCCACTACCCATTATTGGTAGTAGTAGGTAAACTTTTCCATACAAGTTTCTATTACGTATTAGAAATAGCATGACTATTCCGTTTCAAACCGACGTTTTAAAACTAGGGAACGAAAATGCAATGATTTGGGAATGCATTTACTATTTAAGAAGGTTCGTTAAACATTTCGTCAAACAGCTTGGGATTTGGAATTGAAAAAACTTGCGGATTCTTTGGGGAAAAGAACATTGAGGCAGACGAATTGGAGAAGAGGAGGAAACTGAAAGTAACATAAATATAAGGCAACGGAGCGACTAATGGTACACTGAAGATTCAGCTGTGTTTCTTCAGACACCCCCACGCAAAACACGAAGAACGTCCTTTGATGCAAAAAAGCATGCAAATTTACCGAGTAGCAGATTGAGGGATAGGAATAAATTTACCTAATTTTTCATTCTTAAAATTAGATTAGTCACTCTCCTGAAGTCTTGTTCTCCTGGCATTCGTAATTGCAGTCAACTGGCTATTAGTTATATCTACTATATCATTATCTTGTATTCCAACTTGTACATGCATTCTGTAGCAGCAGACAAACCAAGGAAAGTACATGAAAAATCTGCTCTCACAACACTATAAACCAACCACATATTTATTACCTACAGTTCTCCTGCAGCTGACTTTCCCATTGCATGCTCAGGTCACTGCTCAAAGATCAAAGGCTGCATGGCAAACAGTTAATGACGAATTCTCTGAATTCATCGAAGGACGAACAATACAGCAAGAGGTGCATGCTCTCAGTCCCACACTCTATAATATATGCGTAACAGTACCTACCTACTTCCAACTACTAACTTACTAACTAGGTAGATATTAACAATGCAAAATGCAGTAATGCGTAGTCTAACTAATTATTCTTCTATAAAGCAATACTTACAATCAAACATGTAAAGAGACATTTATTTAAATGCATATTTTTGCATTTATAAATTTATAACCCATTTGTGCAACAGCATAATGTACTAAAGATATTGCGTAATACAGCATTCTCATAATATTAATTACGTAACCAGAATAATTAGGCAAGTCAGTACCTTTAAATCCTGATTCAATCCCAATTACAATACAGTAGATCAACTATATTATTGTGTAACTGTAAGTTAAGTGTAGTATATATGTATGTTTATGAACTACCAATGCTAGCTTATGATAGTCTCTTGCAGGTAAGCTTAGGAAATCACTAAAACTTTGTGAAGTAACTTTTATCATAAAATATTGAGATCTTACCAAATTCGGAAAACAACGGGGAAGTAATTTTTTGTATTATTGTTTGTTTTATAATATCTTTGTGAAATGGTATATTTATTTACTGCTTACAAGGTTTCATCTAAGCAATGTAGGTAATGTTTTATAACATTTAATGCATTGAAAGATTAATTACAAGAATAGTGGTTCCAAAAGCCTTAAAAGTGCTGTACTAGGGAATATTGCTTGATAAAAAATCTACACGCACAAAATGCCTGCTTATTTTCCAGCTATATTCGTACTAACCAAATACCTTGATGGACACTTTTTCTCTGATCGGTTACTTACTCTAATGGAGCATAATTTCGGTAAGTAGTTGGCTGAGCATTACGTTCTCTATCTGCCATCCGCCATCCTATCTGTTGTCATCAATTTGTTTACATAAATCTTTATTCGAAATTGCTTGCAGGCAAATCCTTGACATTTGGATTGAAAATCAATGATTCTTTAAGAACTGCTAACTGCTTTTCTAAATTTTCTATCATGAAGGACTCACACGCACTGCGAAGTTAGTGTTTAGACTTTGACTGGCATGGCGTGGCAAGGCACACTTTGATGTTATATGGAAGTATGGAACACACGTCGAAAGAGCCAAAAAGTTCATAGTCTAAGGTTGTAAACTTGTAAATAGGAAAATAAATGTACTCCAGTGAGCTCCACATTTCAATAGCTGATTTCTGGTGTTGCAGAGGTTGCTCCTCGTAGCTCGTTGTTGAACACGCTGAACCCGTGCAGATAAAACAATTCCTTATCTGCTCAGTCCACTGAAAGCAATTCAATTCTCTTCGCCATGATACATTGGCTACCTCACAGAACAGATAATTGGATAATTGGAAATTAAAGTATTATTAGAGCACATCCACGGATGCAGAGTACACAGAACACTGCGTTTGACCTTATGCTCTCATAATGCGTTTCCATAAACTAAATGAATGCTGAATGTTTATATAAAGACACTTTATATATATTATTAGCTCTTACTGATTATAATACTGGAGGTAACATAAAGTCTTCGCCATTATATAGGCCCTATAATAAACAGCTTTTACTGATACTGGCTGAATCACGATAAAATGTCAAACTTGAGTGTGGGCTTTTTACCCTAATTATATATAATATCTCATAGTTAACAGAACTAATTTTGGTTCATAGTCATGAGTAGGCTCTTTGGAAATGTGAAATGATTTATATTTTTACTCTTTAATTAGTTAATTAATTTTTAATCACTTGTAAGTACTACAATGAATTATGGAAATTGGGAGTCAATTACATGGCCCCCCTTTGGATTAGAGGCGATGGCAATTCTATTGACTTGTTCGTTTTGGAATTTTTTCAAAGAAATATTTTCTTTGGAAGCTACAAGATTCCAAATGAATTGGAGCTGAAAAGTTCTCGATTCAAATTGGATCATGTTCACCAAACATTATATTGTCAACAGAATTATGCAAGTATGGGATTAATAAAATTTTCCTTGTGCAATAGTATAATTGATAAAATTCTATAAAACATACTACACTAGAAATACTAGAAAGATTTTAGTAGCGGCAACTCAACGATAGCGTACATGCATGACTAATACGTAAAAGATTAATCCAAAGCATACAATGTAGACCAAATATCACACCACCATTTAATCTAATTCAAAATCCAGTGCACACTTCTTAAAATAGTATGCTAGCTCACCGGTGGTGTTTCTGTCACAGACATATATTTCCTATCCTGTATATCTTGACAGACATTTCGTATTCAACTGCTGTTGATGGAGTGAGTCAACAACAGATAATTAGAGTAAGCTAAGCCTTGTATGCATTGCATATCTAATTATTATTTATTTGTGATGTGATGATGACTGGACAAAGGGCAAGATTGCTATACTACGTTCAGCCACGTGTTATCTGTACCTACTGCTGTCAACTCTGGTGATTCTCTTTTAAGGTTGAGATCACTGGGAAGGAGTACATTGCAATTCCCGGTACACACAGTGTATTATTTCAATCGGTTATAACTTCCAAATTAAGTAAGTAAATGCAAATGTAAAAAACGTAAAAAGAATCTCCATTTCTTTTGCAAAATCCTCACCTGTCGAATTTTTAATTTATCGACTGCGCTATTGAGTAAAAAGTATTTAAAAAACAACAGAGGAATCGAACCATAAGCCTCGGTGGTTTGATTCTTTCTACATTTTCACATTGCATTTACGTATTTAATGTGGACGTTATAGGCTTTTTCAACAGAAAACTTTCAACAACAGGCTCTTTTGAGCTCAGCTCTCAACCTTAAGTGGTTGCATATAATGCTGCATGGAGTACATTGCATTTGAAGTTGATGTATAGTTCATGTACTATATAGGTATGCTGTAATGTTATCTTTATATATATTTCTATAACAAGTGGTGCATAATATATGTAAAGTGTATACACTAAATGATCGTTTTGGAAACCTGATTACACCATGCACAAATGAAGAGTACTTATGGCTCGGAAATTGGAGAAGTTGGACTCATAACAAAAACTAATTGTTATGTTTACTGGTGGCACTTCATAATGGAATTGTACATGGATACGATATTATTCCAGCAATTTCTAAATAGTGTTTATTTGGAAGTAGTGAGCATAACTATTGGGAATATATCCTGGTTTATATACATTTAATCTTTCTTGTACTTATACCTTCTTATAATAATCTAATCATAATGTAAGGAATAATATCTGTACGAAGTGTGTTTATTAAAGGGACACTTTTTTCTCAAGTGCAGTATGGAATACATCTTGAACTTGCACTTGGGGTGAACTCCATTTTAAGTAAGAAGTACTATCCGGTTTGTAATTGAACGTGTTGAAGTAGAGCCTAACCTAACTTTAACGAATGGTGTAACATCCTTGAGACTTTAAGAGTGACATAATGTATTGAAACAGTAATGATGACTTAAGTGAAGGAAAAACGAAAGAGGATTCAGTTATCTGACAATGACCTTATAGCCTTCTTCATCTTCAACTATTCTCACTATCTGTCGAGTCATTTATTGTCAGATACACACAAGAAGCCCCACTGCTACATATAAAACAGAAATGACTTTTTATTCACGTTTTCCATTCCTTGTGCTTCGTGCATGTCATCACAATTTATACTTCTTAATTTGTGCTCGCTGGGCTACTGATAATTCTCCAGACTATACTTCAGCCACATAATATATGGATATATATGGATTAGACCATAAATAATATAACTGATAAGAGTGCAGTACAGCAGTGCAGAGTCTGAAAGTCTTAATCTCGATACTGTGTTATATCCGAACCGTCTAAGTGGCGATTCCCCTCCACTCTACACACTTTCAAATTTACGGAATCTACTTATAGATACAAATAAATAAATAAATTCAAATAAGGATACATGAAGTGTGAAATCATACTTCCATCACGTACTCCTCAGACAGATGGGCACATCGAAGCAACATCCCATTTCTGTCTTGTCTTCTGTCAAGTATTTCATTTAAGACAGAATTACGATTATCAGTAGAAACACTTTTACCAGATCATTTAGTTTCTGAAGCTACTACATACAATATTGTTTTAACAGCGCTGTCAAAAAATCATGAGCAAATTGAAGACAGCAAACTTTACACAACCTTCGAAATCTCAAAGTTTAGTTTAATTACTGAAATTATTGTTATCGATTAGTTATTTCGCAATCTGATAATTGTTGTTGACAAGTTTAAGTGGAACTATGGCAGGGTGTTTCGCAATTCTAAAATTCTACACGTTGATTTTCGTGTACAGTATTCAATATTTGTTCTTGCATTTTATCAATGTCATTCTTCATCCTCAACGCTACAGACAAAACAAAAGAATTTCCGTTCCTCCGAAGTGCCTTTTCGATGAAGACTACGGGACGCACCAGTATGCCAAATTGTTAGTAAGTGACAAATATAGAATTTTCCTATTAAATAAACTCCCCGAAAGAATATCAACCTTATAAATGTTTAAGTATTATGTCTACAAAGGTTTGCGGGAACATGTATTGAAACGTGACCATTATAGCACAATAATAGATGTACCGTTATGCAACATGCACACGAAAACATGCTCATATAGACAGTAAAAGTAGACTGAAAGGAAATTGTATCATTAAAACGAATAATAATGTTGTTCAGGACTTAAAGAGTTAGTTCAGTCAAGTTTCTCCATCTTGTATTAGTGTGCACTGCACTGTTTGTAGTATACAATGTAGGCAAAATTCACATTGACGAGAAAATAACTATGCCATGCCATTTAAAATAGAAAAAGTTTCTGCAAAGCTTTCAGTTTAATTTATATTCTGCTGAATGAGCAATAATTTTCTGTGTAGTCATCGAAATGTGTAACCGAGAAAGATATAGAAGCTAACGAAAGCAGACTGTTGGGTAGTTGGATGGATGCGGTTGCTAAATTCTTTGCTACTCCACAAGTATGTTGATTTTGCCGAACTCTCCTACATAAAATTGTTGCGTTGTAACATCCATCCCATCCATAAGATACATATTACACACAAAAGTACATAACAAAGTTTCCTATCGCAGAAACTACGACGTTTGTTTAAAGAACTTGCAATTTTAAAATACTTTGACCTGGCAAACAAATTATTTTTAAGGAGTAGAGGAAACCTGTCAATTCGTTTACTATGTCAGTTCTAATTCAATAATATAGACCTTGGCTCAGGGAATACCCGTGTATTTACATTGTAAATATTTGTATTCAAAATATTGTTTAACGCAAAGTTAGCTGTTACAAGGCGATACAGCATCTAGAAACTAATTTATTTGCGGATAATAAAACAAGGAACACATTTCAAGGCAAAACATAGTTTCAGTATGCTTTCATAGCACTTGGCCTCTCTAAGCGACTAAATAAATAACTAACAAGTTTTGTGAGAAGAATACAAGTGGGGAACAGATGAAAGCGAACCTGGGAGACAAAGGTATGCCGAGTGTCGCGTCGTTGATGCACTTGTTCATTCAATATTGATTTGCAATTTGAGACTCTTAACTTTTACTCCATGCAATAGCCGTTGTCGATTCTGAGACAGCTTCCTCCCACGCACTTTCCGACTTCCGTCCTCATTTTCTCCCTTATTTTTAGAACTAACTGCTCTTTTGGTTCGTTTGGAATCCTTCCCAATATTCTTTAGGAGAAAGTGATAGTGTACTGGTCCTGTAGTCCCCTTTTCGGTCCCTAAACTTAGTTTAAGGAACATTAATTCAACGTAGGCACAAAAACAACTTATCCAAGTACATGAGTTTTGATTTCAATCCTTAATTTGAATTTCAAATTAATTTACGAATGTCTAGATTCATTACCTAACTATTCAAAATATTTTGCATGGAAAGATCAAAGATGTCAACTAATATAAGCTTAAATAATATGACTATGCTTAACAAAAGCAGAGCAAAACAAAATCAGAGTGTAAAGCATGAAAAGGAACTCCTGACACAGTACTCCATATATTTAGACCTGCTCGTTCCAAACTCTTATTTTATGGATATGACATTTTTGGAAATATCCCTTTGAGTTTGTGAGTAAAATAATAATCATTTATTTCTGTTAGTGTCATGTTAGTATACAGATGGGAATGATTCTGGGAATAATGGAAATACATAGTACGTTTTTCCTCTAGTAATTAAAATTCATTAATTAAATAATTAATTACTGCAACAGGCAATTGATGGCAATTGGCAATTGAATTTGATAGCTGCACTTGTAAATTAACTACGTTTCACACATTTACTTTATCAAATGAATTACGGAATTACGGAACAAGGCTTACGGTAATTAAATGTGTGAAATTGGTTTTGATCTATATTTGAAAGGATCGCATAATATAGTATAGGTATGTTAATTTATGCGATGTTACACAAGAAAAGATCACATGGTGAAATCCTGACAGTAGCTGGAATATGGACTTTCTAATTATCTTAGTGTCAAGTAAAGAGATATTTGCCCATATCACATTTAAATTAAGTTATGGCTATATTTCCATTTGATACTGCTTAGGTATTCGGTACGATAAAATGAAAGATTCAACTTTCATGTCTTTTATGTATCATCCTTGTTAGAATGTTGTACTGAATGTACTTCTCCGCTTGGAAAATGTAGAATGTAGTGTCTGCCATTTTTATGTCTTTGCAATAAAGAGAGCATACAGCCATGAACCAAATTCTAAATAACTTCCGATTCCGATTCAGGTCTACAGACTCCAGTTTACGTTGACTTGAGGAGCACGTTTATTTGAGGACAACTTTTGGTTAAGAATTCCCTTATACCGAAAATGCCAATTGTTATAGCTTGTTAGGAGATTTCAGACTTCTTTTCCTGGAAGGACACGTAGATAGAGTCAAAACCGCAAATACAACACTAATCATAATTATAAAATGACTCATAATATCATGGTAATCTAAAATCAGTTTTTCCCAAATTTTCCTTAGTAAATGTAATCCGGAAATCTACGGGGCACTTGATAAAAATAGTGTGACGCGCTTTTAGGATTCTGGAGAACTGGAGTAGAAGGGTCTTATTGTATATGTGACCGTGAATACTAATAATAGCTTAACTGTAATTAATTATACAATATAGAGTGATTGTAATGTAATAATTTGAGCAAGTTATTTGTTTGATGAAACGTAGCACTCAAAATTCCACTACGTGGAGAAAGGAGACAGAAATAACCGACTTTTACTTCTCATCCACGGCTACCCTGAATTTTGGTATTCATGGAGATTCCAGCTGAGGAATTTGTCCTCGTATTACTGGGTTGTTGCAATTGACATGAAAGGATATGGAGATTCAGATAAACCCAGTTCTAGGAATGAGTACAATGTTCCCGTCCTTGTTGAAGAGCTTTACGACTTTCTCACCGCTATCGGTACTTCTCTCCATTCCTTTACACTAATAATACAGGCTGACATGCAATATTCAGTATGTATGTATGTACTTAATACTTGTTTGATTGCACGAAACACAATCAACAACACTTTGGTAAATTAATTACGAGGTGTTGATTGCAATTGCTTCCAAACCATAATGTTCAATGTAATTGACAGGAATGTGGCAATGAAACCTGAACCGTGATAATAGAATTTATATTGTTTTACCAGGGAGAAAGAAGTGCTCAATAGTAACTCACGGATTCGGAGGATTATTGGGATGGTACTTTCTCAATCAGTACCCGGATGTTGTTGAAAATTTCATTTCAATTAGCAGCGCCCATCCAATGTCGTTTCTTCAGGAACTTTCTTTGTACCGGGTTCCTCATACAGGGTGAATTTATATACAGTATTTCCTTTGTTATTCTTTTCTTGCAGTGCGGGGTTATTCAAATTTTTAAGATTCAGAAAATACTGTTGAAATGAGTACTGATAATATATGTGTACATTTTATGACTGCAGGTGGCACTATTTTTGCCAGCTGCCGTATTTCCCAGAGAAAGAAGTGATGAAACAAGACTTGATTATTTTTGATAAGATGTTCACCAGAATGCTCAATAGTAAAAGGGGGAATTTAACTAAACAAGATGTGGATGCCTTCAAGTACACTTTCTCTCGACATGGTAAATATCTACTATTGACTTTTTAGGATTTTTCAATAAATTCTTGTATCTAATGATTTATGACGACTGGAATTTGTTTTATTTCTCAGAGGATTGGATAGGTCCCATAAATCACATACGAACTCTTCTTCTGCAGCTGAAGAAAGGGAAGCGAGATATTAAAAAGTCAACTGTGCCGACACTTTTCATTGTGGGAAATGCAGATCCGTACTACAGTTTAGAAATGATATGCAAATCATCTGAATTCGTGGAGAATTTCACTCTAAAGATTGTGGAGGGAGGCGGACATTTCCTTCCTCAAGAAATGCCCAACTACATTAATAGTTTAATTCTGGATTTTATGAAAAGTAGATTTTTAATTTAAAAACCGAAATTGTTTTGATTTGCTTTAAACTGACATTGATTTTTGTTGGGGATTTTTATTTGATTAGTGCCTGAACCAATGTATGAGTACACTGACGCAGACAATTCAATTTTTAGAAAGATGATCGGGGCTGGGAAAAATGTCGTTCACTCAACAGTCAACTATGGAAATCAAGTTAGCCAAATTATCATTAGCAATACTAAAAAGAAATATGAAATGATGTTTTGGTAGCTTTTCTTCCCTTTATCGTTCTGTAGTAAAGTAATTTGCCATTATATTTGTGTACTCACTGTGTCGTGTACTGTGTGTAATACGTATTTGTAAATTTTGACCACCATTATTTTTGTATTCTCGCCTTGTGTTCTGTGAAACATTTGTACCTCGTCACTGCGTTTTCAGTGTTCCCCTTCTAATTGTAAATTAGCTTCTAAATTAATAAATAGGAGGCACGCGTACAAAATTCTTGATACTTATTACTTATTTTGTGGATCTTGTTACTTGCTGCGCGAGTTAAAATAGCAATCCATGTTTATGCGGGATAGCATACGATTTCTTTGAGCACTGCCAGTCAAATAAAGAAAAAACGAAAAATGAATGCAATAAAATGAATAAATGTTACCTTTGCTCTTTGTGTTTGCTGTTACTTTTGTGTTTTCATTTTACGCTACTTTATTCAACCACACGTACACCAATAAGCTACCGAAAACTCCTTTGTATGCAATTTATGTATCTTTTTTCATTTAATGGGGATTATAACTTGATTGTGGTAAACTCACGTAAAATACTTTTTTCAGGTATGGTCAACTTCCGTGGATGCTGTGTCAAGAGGAAAGAAAATTGCGTCTCATCAAACACTTTTAACATAACACTTTTAATTCGACGGAGCATATTAACAAACATGCTTACACATTATTACATTACAATTCTAATACTACATACTACACAATACATAAGTATATCGGCCACTAATTATTTTTCATATTACTGATGATGACACTAGAAAAACAATTCTATAGCAGTCTTGTCAGTTTGGTAATACCTGAGTGAAATGTAGTATAAAATATATGCATGCGCTTATATTTTCCATTTTGTGAATTTGAACGTATTTGTGACAGTATAGGCCTTGAATTACAAGTACTATGTAGAAATGTCTAAATCCCTTTCCTTGAGTCTTGAGATATTTCAGGAAGGAATAAATACTAGTAAAAAAATTTTATTCAGAAAAATAAATATCAAACGCAAAAGAGTTTGATGAAAGAACTACGTCTAATTCATTTCCTCAGGTCGTTATCCTTTGTAAAAAGTCAATGTACATCTAGACACCCACGCAAAGTTCTACTTTTGTGGTTTTTGTGCAACTAATAAATAAAGCATTAATAAAGCTACATCTTCAGAGGTAACAAGTTATTAGAACCGGGTTTAGCTTAGCTTAGCAATATTGTTACAAGGTAGTAATTACAAAATATTAGTCAATTAGTAAATTAAATATTACAAGAGTACAACACTTAATGATTCTGAATGACAATGTAATGATGTTATTGTTGCTCTTGTCTTGTCTTTGTAAGTAAACTATTATAATACTCTACTAAAGTTAGTCAATAATTATTTAATAAAACTTAGAATTTGTCAATATCTTTTGAACCTATTGTTGCTTTGCATTCTGTCTCATCTACCATATTAAGGTGTCTGTTAATACTTACTTTGTATTTTCATTGGAAATATTAAAGATTTGAAAAAATATTAACATTGATTTATTTAGTCAGGTAAAAATGATAGCGTGGGAGGTACAACGTAATTAATTACGCGTTATTTCATTCCTGAGTATTTTCCTGTTGTGAATTTTCATTACCTAGGAGTAAGTTTAATCTTTCTACCTCTGGGTTTTCGTTCAACTCATCCATTTGACGTTGTAATCTTTGTGCCTTCAAATCTCTGACAAAATCTTTGAGGTTACTTTCGTCTTTGTAAAAAGGAGGATCTTTCATGCCAACGTGCAAGAATACACGACTCCATTCATCTTCGTTGATGCAGTTAATGAAAACAAGGAATTTGCCAGTTTTCTTGACACCAGTCACTAATGAGCGTAAAGCATTAGCCCCAGTGTAGTCCAAAGAGTGCATTTTCCTCAGATCTATGGCAAGAACGCTGCAGGTTTCGTACTTCAGAAGAATCTTATTTACAAAAGTGCGAACATGATCAACACCTGGAAAGGAAAGACCTTGTTCTGGTGTGATGATCAAGTAAGTCACTGGGTCTTCTTCTGTAAACAATTCTAGTTCTATGTCAGGCCTTACGGGTTTTATCAAATACAGCAGAACGCTTCCAGCAAGTCCGATAATAATCCCGTATTCCATCCCGAAAATTAAAGAGCTGACGAATGTTATCATGCAGGCGAGAAAATCCCATTCTGGAAGTGCAACAAAGAATGAAGAACCTTTAATCTTCTATATACCTCAATGACAATTATTTGCAAATTAAAAGCATCCATATTCATCAAGACATGCGTTCTACTTAATTAATTTGACTGTATTTTTGCTTTGTGACTGATAGTTTCACAATTGAAGCCCTAATCGTGAAAAGAATAAGGTTGATTATTAATATACCTAAATATTATTCTCTGGAATACCACAGGGCAAAATTAATTTTCATTTAATTACTGTTAGAATGGTAATATGTTACCTTGATTATGAGGTACTTAATTCTTATAGTCAGATAAACTTACTAGACACCCTCCACATCTTGGGTAGAGCTTCGTATTCTATCATGCTGCAAACAGCACATAAAATCACAGCCGCCAAACTGGCCTTGGGAATGTAGTAGAATGTTGGAGTAAGAAACGCAAGGGCGAACAAAATGAGTATTCCTTAATAGAAAATTACAAAATAGAAATATTGCGTCAGGCAAAAGTTAAGAGTCAAGTGTTAAAGTTTAATGAGGTGACACAGAAACTGTAACAAGATTTGAACTTTCTTGAGACAACTTTTCTTTTCGTTTCGCTGTATTATTTTAAGAAGATTGGCATTGACACAATTAGAGAAAAGTTGTGAACCTGTGAAAATTCCTCCAAGAGGACTTCTGACTCCACTGGCATCATTTACTGCTGAGCGCGTAAATGAGCCAGATGTCGGAATGGCACTGAAGAAAGAAGCAATGAGATGAGTGACTCCCAAGGCAAGCATTTCCTGAGTGGCATCAATCGACTGTCCACTTCCGAACGCCTTGGCAATCGCCACGTTCTGTAAAATGGAAATAAAAGCGACAGACAACGGAGCCGTTCTCAAATGTCCCCAAGTTTCCCAATAGGTCATAGTTTCGTTTGTGGCACTCCCATTTCTGGAAAGTGGAAATTCGAAACTAGGAATTCCTACTGGAGGAAGTCCACTTTTCACGGAACCGGTTAACTGGAATGGAGGTGGAAAAGTTGCCCAACTTGCAGCAACTGTTGCACCTGCCACAATTATGATTGCGTTTCTGGAAATTGCTAGTATCCACAATAGTTTATTCACACATTTTCCTGTTTTAGTAGCTTCATTTAGTTTGACGTAATCTTTCAAATTCTGCAAAGTTAAAGGAATACCCTTCAGGAAAATTACAAAATGATATAGGATAGAGGAAGAAATTGTCCATCCTTCACCTTTAATAAAACAAGGGTTAAAACCGAGCTGAGTCCAATAGTAAAATCTCCTAGATGAACAGTCTTTGCATTTTTTATGGTTTCTTTCCATATCCCTATAAAGCCATTTCCCTTTGGTCCCGTTAGCCCAAAAAAATTTCTAATTTGGGCAGACATTACAGTCAGCGCGGCTCCTGAAGTAAATCCAATAGTTACTGGTTCTGATATTAAACTGACAGTAGCACCTGTAAAAAAAATTCGTAGTTTTATACACAATGTAATATATCTTATGATTATCCAGACAATGAATTAGTGTTTCTGCTAATTAGAAATGTAGTACAATGTAGAATATACCTTTACGATTATTACAACGTAAAACGATAGAATAAAAGTTTTGGGAATTAGATATTAGAATTGTACCTAAATGTAGCAATCCCATGAGAAGTTGAAAAATTCCAGCATAGAATCCAATGAGAATGACGCAAGTAGGGAAGTCAGTTCCACAGGTTTCATATGTAAGTAATTCTACAATTGCCGTAGGGCCAATTGTCATTTGAGTACAAGATCCAAGAAGAATATAAACGAAAGGACCTACAAAGGAAGAATAAAGACCGAATTCCGGGGACAAACCGGCAATTCCAGCATAGGCCATGGACTGTGGAATTGCAGTGAGAAAAACAGTAGTTCCAGCTACTGCATCTGAAAATATGTAACGACGTTTGTACTTTGGAAACCATCGTAGAATTGGCAGTCTTGCTTTGGCACAGTCTTTTCCAAACTTTTTCCACTTTTCCACTGTAGATAAAGACGAACGGTTCTCCTCTTCCATTCTGCCCGCTGCTGTTATTTTCTGTGTAATATTTACCATGGTCAATTTAGCCAATTAATACAGGTGTGTAAAATCTGTACCTCCCACCCATGCAGTTTAGAGATTTCTAAATTAATTCATGTGCAATTTATTGACAGAGGCGTTTATTCTGTAGTCCAATGGTTTGAAGCAATGATAATTATTGTTATTGCATATGAAACACATAAACATAGTTCCTAATGACCTAAATAAAAGATATGAATGTAAATACGTTTCCACATGTCACCTTTAGCCCCACGAACAAAGGAAAATGGAAGCTAATTAGCGATCCATTAATAATTGATGCAATAAAATAGTAGTACTAATCAGTCACCTATATAGTTCCTGCCGTTTTGTTCAGAAGAAGGAAACGTGTCTAATTGACAAGCTAGACCAGTCGTACTAATCTGTTTACTCCCAGATACTGCCGATACTATAATACAAGCTTTATGTACACAGCTACCATAATCATCATGAATTTAACATAACTATTGTGAACAATTGCCATTTTAAACTGTTCTCTGGAGATATCTGTCTGTTTAATAAATGATAGCATTCAGATTAAAATGACAGCTATAGTATCTAAGTTTGCTATTGAATTCTGCATTAAATGTGTACTTCAAAATTAACATTAACATTGCACTCAGAATTTCTTAGCGAATTTGTTTGAAACAGTTTCTTAATTGTTCCAATTTTCCCTTAAATAAGTACATGGTTATGCTAGGAAATGGAAAAATACTCCCAGAAATAAACTCAAAATATACAGATAAAGCTAAAAATCTAAATTACTAAGCTATTAATTTAGATTTTAAAGTAACAAATACAAATTGGTTCGTTTACCTTTTCTTCGTCAGCTGTCTGTATTCGCCTTCAGTTGAGTAAGCAGCTGCTGGAAGGCTAGCATCTGGCCGGTCAGTTCTTCTCTTGCTGTTAGTGCTAAGTACAGTTACATGGACAATTATGTAATACTCTGCATGAACACATAAATCTGTCTCTACTTAAGGACATTCTGTAATGCAAATGATTTGAGTTCTCAATCGCAAATGTTTATTATTATGGGAGACTCCCGAGACACAGTTAGCCTATGACAATTTCCTCGTGTGGTTTAAAATCAGCCGGCTTGGCTCATGTTTTCCCTCAGACTCACCGGATTACCAAGACAGGTGTCCTGCAATTGTACAATACAAGCGAGGATTCATTCATATATGATATACATAGCAAAGATCTATGCCTGACTTTTCCGGGGGTGAAGCACCTAAAATATAATGATTATTCATGTATAAGGATTCTTTAAATGTAGATTTAATATTTTACATTTCTATAATTTTGGTGCACAAGAAGGCTTATTTTATATCTAAATTGTAGAACATGTAATAAGACTTTGTGAACTATGAACTATGAATTGATGTGATAATAAAGTCAACGAATGATAAGAATGTTTAAATATTTAGGTTTTATCGTGGCTGAGCTTTATTTGCTTATTCACAATCAAGCACTGTGACTTACTGAAGAGAATAAAAATAATTTTTGTCAGCACTATTTTTTCATAATTCGACCACAACAGAATCAGAAATATTATTTATATTTATCACACATTTGAGTATTTCACAATTACACAATAAACATTTATATAACACTTTCGTAAGACAACAAAGGCTGGATTTCGTGTGCCATTCAGGTACTTTTCTGAATATATGAATTTACTCCTTTCATAAGCGTTTATCTTTGCAAACACTCTTGTTTTATCTTTACACAAGTTACCTATAATGTTTACTCTGATTTCTCATAAATACATTTTCAATACTATTTTCCAATTTTGATGTGCATTTACTGCTAAGTGAAGGATTTTGCAGATAAGCCAAACTAACAATAGTAACAGTCAGTCGAAGTAAAATGTATATTCCTATTAGGGTATTTCATACTTCTTTATGTTCATTGTCTCATAGAGTTGCATTTGTGCTTTTGCGTCTACACACTCACCTTGAAGTTGAAGTATTGATGGTATTACTTGTGCACATCATTTAAAAATGTTTCATTTACATTTCCTACTGAATAGAGATATAATAATACGTGCGATAATAATAGCAAAGAAATGATTATAGCTGGTTAAGAAATGGTTGACCATTGACCCTTTAAATATAGTAAGTATACTATTTTTAAGCTACAAGACCCATTCATGTAAAGTCCCTATTTAATTTTCAGTTTAAGCAATAAGTTATATTTTTCTCAAGCATAATAGATTTTTATTTCTTCTAGAGGATTATAAATATACTTAGTGATTTCCTCCACGTGTCCACCCACATGCATGCACAATGTAATGCGTAATGCAATGACAACTGACTACAGGTTGTTAACGAATATATAGTAAGCATTAGAAATGCATACTTGGTGTTTTAGGTATTTGCCATGATGGCATGTTTCATGTACATAATATTATAGACTGCTGTCTTAGCATTGTGATAACTGAAAATAATGTGTTACATTTGTATTTCAATTCTGCATTAATTGATACTTGTTTCTTTTACCTTTGGAAATAGGGTTTAAAAGTTGTAATAATGCTGAATAATTTGGTATTAAAGTTAACTCATAAGCAACTTGAAAAATTTATGCAGTAATTGCAGTATCATCTAATTCTTTCTCATACCAATAACATTTATAATAGCTTGAATAATTGCAAAAGCAATTAGGCAATTAGTACTTGCAACGTGGCACATTAATAACGCATATAAAATCCAATGGAATCCGAATGGTTTTAATCAGTGGCAATCAATATCTCTGAGTCGTCTGAATTGCAACAATTGAAAAATGCAAAGGAGTAAATAAGACACAGGGAAGACAACAGCGTAAACTTATCAGTATTATTTGATTTTTAACACCAATTCCCAGTTATTGCTTTGTATTTTGTACCTTTGTCAAACTCAAGGCAGGCTTCCATTAATTCATTCTATATTCTGTATTTTCCGACTGTTGTTTCATGGTGTTTCATGTTTTTGATGTAAACTTGTATAACAACTTTTTCTTATTGTAGTGACTACTTAGTAGTGTTATACCTATATATGATCTTAGTTTCAGATAGCTATTTAAGTGACAATGTGACAACAGCTACTTTTTCTGATTTCATCATGACCTTATCTACTTTTATAGAAGCAGAAAACCTGATTTCACGCTGTCAGAGCTTATGTACATCAATACATTCTGGAGATGCGTGTTTGGATATCATAACAGTTTAGGGATATATACGCATGAAAACATCTCTTGTTTACATCGATTGTTTTTAATTTTTCTTGCTCTATCAGTGGAGTGAACGAGCAGTTGCAAATTCCGTGGAACACCTCACAAATCTCTCTGCATGCAATTCTTTCCTAAAACGTTTACCTTCCTGTGCAGCTTCTTACATTGTTTTGCCCTGCCTGTACAATTGTATAATCAGTAACACAATTTTTGGATACTCATTAATATTACATGTTTATTAGGAGGAGAACAGAAAGCATATAGAAATTATATTTGAGAAACGAACACATTTCTTACTCTAAATTTCGATATGATTGAGTGGATTTTAACAGTTTTATTTGGAATAATACTATGGATATTCCTTGAGAACAACAACAGGAGAAACATGCCGCCAGGTAAGAAGAACGTATTGGCAAAATTTAATTTAAATGGAAAATAGTAGTAATTATTAAGAAGCGAAGGTTTCTTTATAAGAATGCTCGGAACAATCCGTCTGTCCGTCCTTTGGATGACTGTATAACTCCTGAACAGTTTGATATGATAATTATAATTCCCATATTAAACCAAGGCTGTACTTTTTAACTACTTTGCCCTACATTGTAGGTTATTATTACAAGAATGCATAATATTCATAAAGCGACTTTTGCTAAGGCAAGCACTGGTTTTGCTGATTTGCAAATATAGCGGAAGGTGTATTTAATTTTTTCTATTGAGATTGGGGACAAAATATTTTAAGGCATTTTAATTTGCTATTACGCAGGTCCCTTAAAATGGCCCATATTTGGAAATACTCTTCAAGTTAAAATGGCACATCGCTCAGCAGGGCAAGCTTACTATAAGTTATCCCAAAAATACGGTGATATGATGAGCCTCAAGGATGGTGCAGGCGAATCAGGTAATAAAAAATAATTTGGATGAGCATTAAACAAGATTCTAAATTTTTTATTATCACAATTTAGTTGTGTTGTCAACTCCTGAGTTGGTGAATGAATTGTACTCTCGGGATGATCTCTCTGACAGACATGGAGGGGAAGGAGGGTTGGACAGAAATATGAACAGGAATATGGGTAATGAATAAATATAGGAATATTATTGTCTAAGTTAGGAAACATTGCCGAATTAATCGTTTGCCATTTTAAGGAATGATATTCGCTAGTGGGAAAGTATGGAGTGATCTTCGGCGCTTTACAATTCGTACACTAAGGGATTTCGGATTTGGAAAATCGTTCACTACGGAAAGCGCTCTAAATGAAGAGTTGGAGTATTTTGTACGTCATTTAAGAACAGTCATCCAAAGTAGTGATGGAATAGTCAATATGGATGGAGTTTTTGCATTGTCATCTCTAAATATCATTTGGAAACTAATTATGGGAGTGAGATTTGAATACGATGATCCAAAAATTCAAAAATATCTGAAATGCAATGAAGAATTTTTCAGAAGTCAAAGTTTTGTGTCTGGGTGGTCTTTAATTTTTCCATTTCTACGTGAATGGTTTCCCGAAAGAACTGGAAGAACTGCCATCCTCAAAAGTGTTGGAGCTTTACAAGATTTTATTAGAGTATGGAAACCATTCAAACCCAAGAACAGCCTTACATTAAACAAATTAATAATAATTAATAATGTCGTATAGTGCATATGTATACATATTAATCTTATTACATTCATTAGACACTTATTCATGAATGCCAAGAAACACAAATGTACAAAACGGATCCTCAAAATTTTGTTGACGTTTTCCTGGCAAAAATATATTCTGAATCTAAAAACCCGGAAACTGTTTTCACAGGTAAATTCAAATTATTTTAAAATTCTTACATCATTTCCATCTGTTCTAATAACTACGAGTTTATTCCAATTTTGGCAGAGGATCAACTGTTGATAACAATATTAGATATTTTTCAAGCGGGTGCCGAAACTACGGCTAATACTTTAGGGTTTGCAATTCTCTTTTTGATTCTGAATCCCGAGGTTCAGCAAAAGCTACAGAAAGAAATAGATAACGCAATTCTTAATGATAATGAAAACCTATTATCGAAAGAGAATAAGTCTCGGTAAGTCGGCTGTTCCGTAAATAATTAAGTTCACTGAATCTTATTTATAACAATAAGCTTAAGGTTTTTTTCCTGCCGTTTCTAGAATGATTTATACTCAGGCCACAATTTTAGAGATACACAGATGCAGTGTAATTATACCTTTACCGATTGCTCATAAAGTTACAAATGATTTTAAATTCAGAGGGTTTCTTTTTGAAAAGGTAAGTATTTAGTCCTTTTACTTTATTTCAGTTGTAAACTAGTTAAAACGAGAAAGAAAAAATTATTATGTGCTATCCATCATAATAAGCAATTTTAATTATTTGACTGAGATATAAAATAATAAATATCTGTAAAATAACAGGGAACCTCCGTGTTTGCGAATTTGTATGCAATATTTATGGATGAAAAAGTTTGGGGTGATCCTGAAAACTTTAGACCTGAGAGGTTTATAAACGCAGATGGAAAAATTAATGAGAAAGAAGCAAAGCGCATAATTCCATTCTTGACGGGTAGGTTGGTATATATGGCAAAGTGATTACTTTCCTTCCAAACTAAATATTTTTGTGATTTATGAATTTAAAAGCTTATTTATGTTGAAGGAAAGAGATTTTGTCCTGGAGAGACTATTGCGGAACCTACGATTTACATGTTTTTAATAACTCTGCTTAAGCACTTTACATTCTCGACAATTCCAAATCAAGGAAAACCGTCTTTGGAACCCCTGGAAGGATTCGCATTCGCTCCAAAACCTTTTTCTGCAATAATCAAGGAACGTAAATAGTCTGTGATTTTCTTGCAGTGGAATTGTGAAACATACTTTTTGTGTTTATATTTAGGCAACGATAAACAGCATTTTCATAATTTTTGTTTTCTTTTTGTTCTACAAAGATGTTTAGCATTACGTAAAATTTGGCAACATTTCTTCGCTTTTGTGCTTGTTCTCTTTTCCAAGAATTTGAGTAATTCTAATGAAATAAAGGTTACGTTTCTAAACATTGAAACTCGGGCTGTTTAACTCAGTTTGTTTTGCTAGCCGACTTTACACAAGGCAAATAATAAACATTTACTTTAGCATCGGATATCCTATAATAGAACCACAAAATCCAATTACCGAATATTAGGCATTGAACATCCGTTTTTCATGCTTTATCTTCTGTAAGTTCTAATGAATAACGTCACAATTCTTAGAACAGTAAGGAGAAACCCGTTTTGCTAGTAACTATTTACTTTTAGAGAAACCGAAAGTTGCTGAATGTCGTTGCACATCTTGTAGTCTATTTCCCCACTGGTGCAAAGTTACATCAATTTGTCAAGTCTAGCGAAACCATGAATATCAAGGCTTATTTTACTTGAACCTTATAATTATTTCACGCATTGAACACTATATTTAGATAAACGAGCCTAGAAAAGTACCTATACACCACAAGGCAAATAATATTACGTAGTTTGCAATAAGAAATGTTTTCTTTTCTCTTTACGTAAGAATTTTTGGCATAAAACGAGTGTCAAGTCTTACAGAACTGTTTGTAATTTTGCCTACACATAAGCTTAGCATTTGGCAGACACGTGATACGTTGCAACTGAGAATTAACTTTGTGGAAATCTTTCCCTTTTTCTTTGCTTATTAAGTGCTGTAGATAAACAAATTATCTTCTGTATTTGCAAATACTATTATAGCAAAAGCTTTCAACTTCTGTTCAACCCACACACATTTCATGAATAGGCATATTGACATTTCATACGTAAGTAGTTCTTTTTGTACTTGTGATGGATGGTGGGCAGCAATTATGCAGTTAAATACTCTGCTTGTAATACTTAATCACATCACAAATTACGAACGCTATTTATAAACGGTTAAAAAAACAATATACCTATCTAAGAATAATAGAACATAGAAGCTTGTGACTCATTCCTCTTGGAAAACGCCTACAAAAAACATTATGAGTCACTATACAATCATAATCTTGAGTGAATTATAATTTATTATAATTATAGTTATGGTGGAAGTGTGAAAAGTGAGAATTAAACAAGTGACACTAGTTCAAAATATTGGTACATAGGAGACCGCTTATGCCACATCTCATAAAAGGAAGCAAACCAATTTCTCTGTAATACCCATTCATTGAGACAGACTGACAATGTCGTGAGTCCAACAAAGGACACAAGTTTATTTTACTATTTAACATTTAATGATGATGATGTATTTAGGTTTCAAGGTCTAATCCAGAGACCTAAAGTTTGAAAATGTCAATATTCAAAAAGTCGACTTATAAGTCATGGTGAACCTCGCAGCTAGAAAACTGCATCATTAATGTCACTACCACTGTTTTGATATAAGGAAATTGGACACTTTTCAAAGGAAAGATCTCTGTGGATATTATTTTACTGTTTTCTGCATGTGTTGAGCTAACTGAGCTAGACTCTATATTCTATTTCCATTTATTTGATACTACTCATTGTTTGTTTAGTCGACGGAAGAGGTTTCCGTAGGGCCTCGTTAAGAGAACTGTTCCTTTCGCACTCTACATAGTTGTAAGTGCTGCTTTTCTAGAGCTGTGACTTATCTCAATCCAAGTAAAATATTTTTACTAAGATTTACATTCATTAGCATGCTTAACATAACAAAATATTCTTTTCACAAGTCTTCATCTTTCAAGTTATATATCCAATACTTGCAATGAATTCCAAGTCCAACACAAGTCTCTCGTTGAGATAACTACGAATGTTTAGAATTCATCATAAATTATGCAGGCACTCAACTATAATAACTAGGTCAGAGTGCTAGAATAGGTATCATCACACAAGTACGTAAACTGAAATGAGATTGGATTTTAAAGATTAATTCATTGTGCTTGTGGATATCTGGGTGCTTGTTTGCATTTTATCGGCGAAAGCAAATCGAATTGGGTCTTTAAAGTAATATCACTTCTCTATACATAATTTATTTCAAATTAAATCATCAAATTCAATGTCCATGCATTCAGTGTATTTCAAACGAGACTATTATTTATGAATGACGAAAACCCTTACCACTGCTCGGACCATGCAAATCCAATAGTCAATCAATCAAAGTGATTTCAACACTGAGTCAGCTAAAAGACGCAGACATTGAGTGACCTTTTATTTTGTATCTGTATTCTAAATAAGTTTAGTAAATAATATATTGGATTAATATTGTATTTGAATTCGTTTAGGCCATTTGCGTTTCACTTCTCTTTCGTTTATTACATAATACACTTAATTTTATACAGCAATGTGTACATCGTTACAAATCAAACGAATATCACAAACAAGCAGTTATCTTTTTCACAAACAAGGCCTGTGCTCAGACAGTAATGGAATGGACTCATTAAAGTAGCATAGTAATACTATATTCTAAAATCTATACTGAACCAGTGCCTTGCTTCGACCACAAACTGTTGGGATAAATTCCAAAACTATAAATAAGCAGTAAATAATGGTATTATATAACCAGAAATGTTATAATGCTACCATGTTTCTTCAGTTATCCGCTTATCCCTGTATTATTAGTACTTTTAAGAGTAGCAACAGCTACTTTTCAAGGAATTCCAGATTTGAAAGACACAACGATGTATAACTTACTTCGAGACGTCGGTCACGGTGATTTTGACATTTTTGTGGATACAATAAGTGTTCATTGCAAAGAATTTATTTCTGCGCTTGGAATACGTCATCAAATCGCCTTAATCTTGATTCCGAATCTCGGACGTAACGGAACTGATTCTTACTATAAAAGAAATTACAAGGATTTTCAACCACAAACGACACTTGTGATTGTTTCTTTATTAGAAAGCTTGGGTAGTGCCCTTAACACGGTATTAATAAATTGTACAAAATTAAACTTTTATTCAAAGTATGTGTTGTTAATGGTATATTATAGTTTTAAGAAATTTTTAACATCTTCACCAGAAAATATCTGATATTTTTATTCTTTTAGATGAAAAGCGTTTCCGACAAAGCAAAAGAGTCCTCTGCCTCTTTTTCTCTAAAAATTATCATAAAATGGCCTTTTGTGTTGGAGAGCGAGAGGAATATAGACTTTCAGAAGCTAATTGATATTTCTACAACAATTGACATCGACACTCAACTTTATATTGTGTTCATTGTTAACGCATCTAAAGTTACACAGTCACCTAAAACTGAAGACTACAGTACCACAACAATATTCGAAGTTTATTCAATCAAAAACAAAAGTTTTGTCCAGAAAGTATTTTTAAGAAATAGCTATACCCTAATTAATTTGTTTTCGCAATCCACCTTTCGACGACAGGATTTTCGTGGTGTTCCCATTTCAGCCATTTCGCCTGTAAATTAATATCTATCTTATCTATCTAATTAGTTAACTTCATATCCAACATTGGTACTTTATTTTTTTTGTCCATGACATTGATTTTCTAGATTGAAGCAGGGTTGGAAAATATAATAGAAATCCAAAGAACTAATAATTCCATTCTATTGGTTGGAGGATATTCTACAGATATTTACCGTGTGGTGAGAGATGCAATGAACTTCACGTAAAAACATTCTTCACTTTTTGCTTTATTTTCATGAGAAAACTGTCACATGCATTTATAAGATTAGAATTTTCTGTACTCTTTAGAGAATCAGTTGTAGAAGGAATTGGTTGGGTTTCTCTTCTGCCAAATGGATCTATTGGAGGGATGGCTCAGCAAGTAATACGAGACGAAGCCGACATATCCATACCTTTGCAATATTTAACTCCCTATAGGATGGAGAAATTAACTTTTCTGCAACCAATATCTTCAAACAAGTAATTGCTTCAAAAGATAATTATTAAATTAGTGGAACGCTGCTTTAATGAATGGTTCTTCCCCTCTGTCTGCCTGTTTTTCCTGTTTGTCTTTCTGCAAAGCTATACGAGTACATATACATACCCATTACTTTTAGAATTCATGAAATTTACCCCACACTACTTCAAAATACCCACACCACGAAGATATACTAATCTGAATGTCAATTAGACAATGGGTATCAAATTACAAGGGGTGTTTAATTTTTTGCGTGCCTCTTTTCTTTTTTAGATTGGTTGCAATTTTTCGAAAACCAGATTCGCGAGCTTACCGAGATATTTATAATGATCCATTTAATGACAACGTGTGGATCGCTATTCTATCTACTCAATTGTTTGTACTTGTTAGCATTATTGGAATTCTATTTGTGCAATCCGCATTTCGACGAATTTGTCAATTAGAAACTGCTGATGATAATTGGTTGGCGATGGATTCTATAATTTTTGCCACTGTTGGTTTTATTTCCCAACAAGGTAATGGCTCACTATTTCATCAAATGTTTAGATATTCCACAAAATGTTGTTATTGTAAATAGCTATACCCTATCCACTATTGTCATACTGTAATTCTTGGTTCATTACCACCTAATTTGATTATAGGGTGGTACATAACCCCTGCTGCGACATATTTCAGAATAATTTTCATTTCTGGACTATTTCTTGGAATGATGATTTACACATTTTATTGTGCAATGCTCATCTCTGGACTTTCCTTTGATATTTCTTTAATTAAAACTTTGACTGATTTAGTTACTTTTAAATACACCATTTTAATTGACAGAAATATTTTTCAGAAAGATTACTTGGAACAGGTAAGATAAAAGTATACTAACATTTTATGAGCTAGTAATTGGACGTTTCTCTTTTATTTTCTCTTTTCTGATTCTTTCTAACTATTTAATGAACACAGTTATTTCAGCATAAATCCCAAGAAGCTATGGCCCTTTTGCGAGATTATGATAATGAGACTACTGCAGTACAAAGGGTTTTAAGTGGAGGCTATGCATATTTCAAACCAAAGGATACTTTTTTCGAAAACACTAAAGCTCTGAATTATTCTGACAGTTTTATCTGCAATTCAGTCGGATTTGTACAAGTTACTGATGTAGAAGCAAAAAGTGGAATGTTTATTCGTAAAAATTCTCCTTTCAAAAAAATATTTAATTATAGGTACAAGAATTTAATAATTGTCTTTCTTTATTCAGTACTTCAGAATATTAATTTAATGTTTATTACGTAGAATAATCACGATCTCAGAAAAGGGTGTAAAAAATCGCTTTCTTGAACACATGAAACAAAAAACGCATATAATGTGCTCCAAGAATTCATGGCCAGCAAATGAAAGCAAAGGACTTGGTCTTCAGGAGGTAATCACTGCTTTCGTTCTTTTAGCATTTGGCAATTTATTTTGCATTCTAAATATCACAATTGAAATCTTTGTATCTCATTTATTGGCTGCTAATATTTAAATATAAGTATTGCGATTTGATTAAAAAAGAGAAAACTTGATTT
The DNA here is from genome assembly GCA_020352615.2 of Yoshiicerus persimilis. Classification (NCBI taxonomy): domain Eukaryota; kingdom Metazoa; phylum Arthropoda; class Collembola; order Entomobryomorpha; family Tomoceridae; genus Yoshiicerus; species Yoshiicerus persimilis. The sequence continues at coordinate 43,075,346 of CM036941.2, forward strand.
ATGTTGGTATCTTGATGCATTTGCCAAAGGTATAGTTTAGTAAAGGAATCCCAGACGATTCATTTATTTAAAAAATCACGATGTAATAATACTTTGCATTTTAAGTAGAATTTAAAAATATAAGTGTTCCTTATTAATATATTTATATATCATCCTCGCTGCTGCTTCCCAAATTAATATAACTACTATCAGAATTCAATTTTCCATCTTCTTGTGTAATTCTTAAGTTTCTTAAGTATTTCACGATTTCCTCTTCATTATCATAACATGCAGGATAAATTAATCCAGCAATTTCCAAGATTTCCACAAATTCTGCTTTGACATTAAGAAACATGAGCATATGATTGTATTTTTTGAGAGCTTTCACCAAAGTAGACAATGCAATCGCTGCAGAGTAGTCTAAGGAAATCAATTTGCCCAAATCTAAAACGATTGCTTGAGCAGAAGGACCTTGATCTGCCACCAACTTGTTAACTGTCGTTTGAATAAAGTCTACACTTGGGAAGTTTAGCCGTTCCTCTGGTCTCAGTAAATAAAACTGTACATCACCGTGCGTTTTCAGTTCCACGGGTAAAGTTGGTCGCACCGATTGAGCCAAAAGAGTGAGAATACTGGCTCCCATTCCAACTATGATCCCGTATTCCATCCCAAGTAATACTGAACTTGCAAAAGTCACCAGACATGCGCCCACGTCAACTCCTACGACAATTTACGAATTTATTAGCTAAATGAGCTAAAAGAAAAATGCTGTCTTTTGCAGTTAACGTTTTTTATCTAAATAACCAATAGGGATTAATTACTTGAGATTTTCCACATGGGTATGAGAGACTCGTATTCTATTAGTGATACTACGGCGCAAATAATCACAGCAGCTAAGCTCGCCTTCGGGATGTAATAAAAAGAAGGAGTAAGAAATCCCAGAGAAAGAAGCACAAGGAGTCCTAAAACAAAAGTTACCTCTGGTTAATTATTCATATTTTAATGTAGTAGCATAATTACTATTTAGCAACAACGTCGTGACTTTGACATTGACCCTTTTCTATTTGGTACCTGAGAAAACTCCCCCGAGAGTACTTCTTACTCCACTGGCCTCGTTAATGGCAGAGCGTGAAAAGGAGCCCGCAATCGGAATCGAACCGAAAAATGAGCCTGAAATCTGCATCACTCCCAAGGCAAACATTTCCTGAGTTCCATCCACAGTCTTTCCGCTTCCGAATGATTTGGCTATAGCAATATTGCACAGAACACTTACAGCAGCAAGAACAAATGGTCCTTGCTTAAGATAACCCAAGGTTTCCCAGAAACTCATTGTTCCACACGTTGTTGAGTTTTGCAATGTATCATTGTCACAGTCTTGGATAGGCAACCCGAATTGTGGAGCCTGTACATATGGAAGACCGCCAACAACAGTTCCAGTTAAGACAAAAGGCGGATTCGTCCAGGCAAACGCTATTATAGAAGTCAGCACAACTACAATGGCATTCCGCCCCACAGAAACGTACCACAGAATGTGTTTCAAGGTCGCCCCAACTTTTAGTTCCTTTAATCCTTTCTATTAATTTCCAAAAGTTGTGATTTTAGCCGAAATTAATTAATTGTGTCTTAATTGGGTTGCGTGCGACTACCTGCATGGTCACCAGAAATATAATGCAAAAAATTCCCACGGTGGCATCTCCTGGAGAAATACTTGGAATATTGTTTACTAGAGAGGCCACTGTTTTTATAAATCCGCTTCCTTTTGCTCCTTTCAGACCCAATAAATTCTTAATTTGAGATACTGCAACCGTTAGTGCTGCTCCACCTGTAAACCCTATTGTCACCGGTTCCGATATCAAGCTTACGGCAGCACCTGGAAATGAATAACAATATAATAAGAGCATTCCAGTTCTAAACCAACCCGTTTCCCAAATTGCCATATAATAAAATAATGTAGCAAGAAAGGAAATATTTAAGTATTTTAAATGTACATGAAGAATTTTCTTTGTACTAACCGAATTGAAGACAGGCCATTATAATCTGAATGACTCCCACATAGAATCCTGTCAGAGCCACACACGTTGGGTAATTATCCCCACATATATTAAAAGCCATGAGAGTAGTGAGGGCAGTGGGAAAAACTGTCATTTGCTTGCAAGAGCCAAAAATGACATAAAGAAAACATCCTACAAACGAACTGTATAATCCATACTGTAAAAAATAAATTTCCATTAGATACTACTTCATATATTAATTTTGCACACAATTACAATTGAATTTGCTAAGCTAACCTCGGGACTGAGGCCTGCAACAGTAGCATAGGCCATAGACTGCGGCACTGCTGTAAGTCCAACAGTAATACCTGCAATGATCTTTTAGTAGCAATCTTATTAATTTTTGTATGTAAAATAAGAAATTGTAAGATATAAGTAGAACTGAAGATTACATCGGAAGGAATGTAGCTGCACTCGTAACTGGGAAGCCAACCTAATATTGGCAATCTCTTTTTTGTCCATTTCGCCACCAGGGCTTTGTAATTTTTCTCTAGTTTCAAAGGAAAACATGAAATTGAAGAATTCATGGAGAATGTTAATCGTAGACTTAAGTTTGTATAATGGTTGGCTAAACACTTAAGTTATTAATGCGAGAATATTTTAGTTTTGTGTAATTACATTAAGTTTTAGTAATGACATCATATTTATTAGTAGTTAAAGAAAGTAGTGTTATAATGAAAATCTTACCGAACATTTTTTCTTATCACAATTTTACTTCGTTATTCTCATGCAGGCAGTAGTAACTGAATAGTATGTATGTATGTGGCTTCACGTTATTCATGAATCAATGTTATTGCAACTGGCAACTGGAAAAACAAATTGTTGACACTGACAATTATTTACTTAATATATTAGTACAGTAATCCCATATAGGGCTGCAGGAATATATTTTATCACTTATTTTATTACTAAGTTTTTGGATCAACTATCAATGTTTATTTACACTTAAATGAAACACACTAATTCTGAAGTAATTATTTGCAAATAGTACTCAATAACTATATTATACTACGCAAAAATTAATTGTTCACATTTAATGTAACCTAATTACCTAAATAGTTGTAATATGACATTAAAACATTAAAAGGGAGCACATCCAGTAATGTATTTACTTATTGCAGGCAATAATCCAATAAACTCTTTAAATCTTCAATAAATTGGTTAGCACTTGCGAATGGAAATTTTACAAAAGCTATAAATTGATAGGTAAACTGGAAATAAACGGTTTAATGAGAAAACACCGCTTTGTACATGTGTGATGATGAGACGAAATGACATAATATAAATTCAAAGGATAATAAATGTGAGAAAGGTGAGACACATTGAGCTATAACAAAAAAGAAGAGTGCAATTATTAAGCTTGAGGCTACCAATACTAAAAACACACCAACAGTCGGTACTGCACTGCAAACAACTACAGAGTACAGATTATTTCACATCGCACGGCATTTGTATGGAAATATTATTTACAGTCATCCTTAGTGTGTAGCCGTCGTGTCGCTGTTGCTGTTGCTGCTTACTACTGGGAAAATGTTCAAAATCCTCCTGCTGAGCACTAAAACTAATCAGCATTTCCATTCAGACAGCTTTGTAGGTCTAAGTACGGTAAGATGGAAAGTTACTCAAAAACAATTCATATGCGTGGGACACAATATCCAATATTTCTACATATATTCACATGATATATGCCTTACGTTGTTTTCCACTCACAAGTTAAATCAAATAAAGGTTTGTATGAAGCACTTATATGGTAAGTACTTTGTTATTTAATATAATTATAAACACATTGTGATAATTAATTACACACATTCCATATATGTACATTTGGATTATTCAAGTAGCGTACAGTGTACTGGCTTACATACAAATGTCTACATTCTGATTACTCATTACCTACATTAATGGGTATCCTACTTGCATAGAGTAAACAAGTAGGATTATTTATTAACACAAGTATAGTGTGGCCCTAGAGGTATATGGCGCGGTCAGATAATATGACATGCCTCTGTGGACTTTTGATATTGGACTGTGCTTTTCGATATATTTGGATTACAAATTGATAAGATTAAGTACTTTGTGTTCACAAACTAAACTGTTCGCTCGGGCAGCGGTTAGTAACGTTTTTATACAAAATTGCTTAATTGATACAGACAAGTTTGCACTCTTCATTTTAGTTAAGTATTATTAATTTGTATTACATGCAGAATTTACTAAATGATTTCAAAACACTAAGTAACATGCGATTGGTTTTTTAAATATCCTGATCATAAAAAATGTGAAATCTCGCAATGTCAGAAAGATATAACTTTTAAAGTTTACATCACATTGTAAATAAATTCAGAGTAACTCGTTTAAGTTTTTATTTGTAGAGAGCCCAAACCCCAAATTATATACTAAATCTGCAATGTGCTGATTGCTGATGCTCTTCTACTACTACGACACATACATCTCACTCAATCACACAAAATAAATAGTATTATGTAACATTTTCAGAGCTGGCATATCAATGATTCTAATTGTGATTCGCTACCATAAGTAAAATACTGACGTTTATTAAGTAGATGCATCATTGTATTCAAAGTCAACCATTCAAAGCTATACCTAATATTGCAAATTTGTTTGGAGTATATAAATACCGAACTGATAGGTTGACAAGGCTGACCGCTTGGTGTTCCTTTCTGTGGTAGAGGGTCGATACATCGGATGATTAACTACCTTCACTAAATAACTATTTATCGAGGATTAATTTGGAGACAGCGACCATCAATTCCAAAAACATGATAAGCATTCAATACCTTTTGTTAATCAAAGTTTATCGGATTAATGCAGAATTTATAATTTTTTCTATACTAGGGCTAAACACTAAACAGAACATTGCCACCAGTCCGCAATAACAGCACTATGAAAAGGGTCAACACTGATAACTCTGTTCGTGACGATTCTTGAGTGCTTACTGCTAACACGCAAACCAGGACAGAAGCACAAACACTGACATTCAAAGGCACATTCTCAACCTTGCCTCTGAATTTTCTTTTAAAATATTTTGAAGTAAAATTACTTACGCTAATTAAAACAAAATTTATCAGAATTAACAGAATGTCGGAAACTTCGAATCCAATTAAAGACTAATTTCCCTTCCGGTAAAGGACAAACATGCTACGTGAACTAAAACAGAGGGTATATTTTGTGTTCTTTGATGAAAATGCAAAGCTGAAATGTGGAAACTCGGTCCTAATGTCAGCGCATGAAAATAAAGTTATATAGTTTCAATACATTTACCAGGAAAATAGGTATTTAGTAAAAGGTAAAGATGATTGGTAAAGCCAATGGTAAATGCTAACTAGTAAAACAAGTTTTATGCTACAATTACTACAGAACCATTCTCTGGCTGCATGATACTTGGAGGTAGACGAGCTAAGAGACACAAGGAGTATACACGTCATTGTCATGACCTGTCTTTCAGGTAACAGAAAATAACAATCGCGTTTATTGGATCTCAAAACTGCAGACTTGCAACCGTATTGTACACATTCACACATGCTAAATAACTTAAATAAGAGAATAACAAATAGCAAACCATAAAAAATCTCAAGCTGCAATGTACGTCACTCTTGCTTGTGTGCTTCTGGGATTTCATAAGTATAACTTTTATTTACAGATGCGTGAGTAAAACTCGCCGGGTACAAGTTCGCCATTCATGACATGACAAACCCAGATATACAAATTCAGTGCCAAAAATTCAGTACCTGTATAAATCCCTGTTTGAGAACCAATATGTATTATTGATATTAGATAGTGACAAATGAATAATGAGAGTTGAAGTTGATTCATTCAATTTCTATTCACTATTGTGTTGCACAATTATTAATTCAAAATGGAAAATTGCTTTTTAAATTATAGGTTTTGAAATATCAATCCAATTAGGTATTTACAATTTTTCTAGAAAGCTATATAAGGTACTAAGGTCAAGGAAGAGGATATTATAAGACAATAAATAAATGTGTAATAAAACAGAGCATTTGTAAATGGGCGTATCTAATTCTAAATTCGTGCAATGAACAGCAGAACATATTCCCTTTGGATAAGTTTTATACTACTGGACAATTCTGCGAAATCGTGATAGGGAAAATCATGCCAGGAGTCAATAAAATTAAAAGGCTGACTCATTTCCTTAATTACACAGAATAAAAGGAACGCGATTTTAGAGAATGGTGGAAAATTCACATTATACAATGGAAGTATAGATTTTTTGTAGACTGTAATTGCCTAAGCTTGGTATCCTGAAGCAAAAACGCTTGTTAGCACGTATATATTGGAATCATATGGATTTTGAATGCATTTATACTATAGCTTATCTATTTTTATCTCCTTTGTTGTTGCACTATTGCTCCGTCACCGTTGATAATAGCTTATTAAAATTTTTAATACAAACAAAAATGATTGAAAAGCAAACAATTATTTTGCCATCTGCAGAAAAGTACAATAAGATAACATATTGAACTATTGCAACAGAAATCAAACTATTTTTGATATGCATTTGTATGCTATGTAGACAAAAGCTGTAGAAATATTTCCTCTCTATACTATATCAATATCATTGGTAAAATTTTAGTTAAACTTGCATAGAAACTGGAAACAATGAACGACGAAAATGTCATTTTTGAAGGTCATGCAAGTGAAAATATGCATTAGAAAGAGTTATTGGTATTACAGTCCATTAGGCATAATTTAAAGTGAAAAGAAATTCGATTTGGATGAACACGTTGCACTAACTTTCCCGTCCCATCCATACAAATAAACGACTAAAGAATTTATCTATGACAGGACGGATTTACGGTGAATTTTTTAGAATTCATATTTAGGCAGTATAGGAGAAATATCAATAATTCAGCATAGATCTTGTATTTGAAATTTCTGGATTTTATTTACGTACTAATAATTTTTTCCTTAAGGTTAATGTTGCGTATATACTGCTAATATTTTCCTGTACAATTTTTATACAATCTCAGTGTTTACCAATTAGTTAGCAATAGTACAATGATAATGAATTGATAAATGCGGAATTTATTGCATTGAAATGAAAACTTTGTAGTTGACCATCTTTACATTGAAACAAAATGTTTAGAACTTGGTTCTTTCAAAGTATAGAACTGTATAAGTAAAGGTAACATTTGTCCATCATATCTGAACATGTAATATCGAAGATTATTTACTGTATAAATTATAACAACAAGCATTCTTTCTGAGGGTACACAATTAAAAACATTTGTCTAATTAATATTAGCTTTAAACATGACAAACTGGCATATTGACGAAAAAGAAAACGTTTAATTCGAGGAGCGAGTCTACAGTTACGAAAACAAGATAAAGAGCTAGAGACACAGCCGCCACCTTTTTGTCTACGTAAAACCTGTTAAAGGCTACAATGATGTAAAAGAAAATCAAAGTGAACATCAGCATCCCTAAAAATGAACCACAGTAAAGTGAAAATCTTTAAAAAGGTTACAACGGAAAGTTTTGATGGAATATTTGAAATAATATTTGAAAATATCAACTATAAAATGTTTTAAACACAAATTGCAATACCTGTTGAATACAATAAAGCAGTAGCGTAAATTCTTGCTTTTGTGTCAATCAAAGCCCTAATGAGCCATGGAATTCCAAGACAGACGAGAATATCAAATGTGTTTGACCCAATTGAGTTGCTTACAGCCATTGTTCCCAAACCTAACGCAATACCAAATCAAAATTTGAATTATTCTTTTCATTACAAATAATAATCTATATATGATTTTATCACACATTCGGGTAAAAGCAGACCATTTCTTGCTACAATAACGGAAGACACGACTTCAGGAATGGAAGTTCCAGCGGCAATGATAGAAACCCCAAATACAGTATCAGGAATCCGAAAAGTATGCCCTGTGTTGCAAAAATTAACAATAATAAAATTTAGAGAAGTTTATAATGAATAATAGTTCACAAAAAAGAAACTATGCAAAATTGCGATTTAGTTTAGAGAATTTTTGCTTTACCAACAATGGTCATCATCCATGTAGCTATGTACGACAACAAGCCGATCCAAAAGGTAGACATAATAAATGAAAGCGGATATATACACGGGACGTTACGGCAATTAGGAATAGTTAATGAGAGCATTAGCCGGATGGGCCAACCAATAATCCACTGGAACCACACGAAATAGCTTTGTCCACGAGGTAAAACGTTAGGTTTCATTATTTCGTTACCTGTTTTATAAAACGCAACTCTAGAGTCTAAATTAAAATTCAGTTTTGATTATTTCCTGAAATTATTATTCAAATATTCAATTAATTGAATTGAACACGGATACTAGGCTAGTGTGAGTGAACACACCGTTATTACTTTGAGGTTGACTTTTGGGTTCTTCTGATCCGTTTTGCTCCAATGGATAAACTGTCTGACTTATATTGACAATAGTTGTTCGAGATGAGTTGAATTGATGAATGGCAGCCTCGGTATTCTCCAGAGTCCATGTCTCCCTTTTTCTTCGGCGTCGCTTTCTCCTCAGTTTAGATGTATCAAGACATAAGAATTTTTCTGCCCAATTTTGCAATAATTCGTCGTGGTACATTCCGTAAATGTACATTGCGTAAATTAAGAGAAGAATAAAGGCCTCCCACCAGTAAATCACTTCGTCTATTAGCACTATAAACAAAGCAATCACTGATACTCCGTAGTATGTCATGTCCCTTGTCAGTGGCCACCAATCGAGTTTTACAGCCTGTGGAAAAGAAACTAAATATTTTTTACTTGCTTTGGTTTTGATTACAGCGGAAATGCTACAGAAATTGTTTTATTACATCTTTAGCATCGAATCCTATACAAGTAGCGACAATCAACAAATTAAATGCAGCACTTCCGACAACAGTCCCTAAGAAATTCAAATTATTTTCTATACGTACTATAATTATCATATTATGTTATGCAATTTTGCAATTATTATTTGAATTTTTTACCAACTCCTATGTCCCCTTTCATGATAAAAGTCCCAACCACATTAGTAAATAGTTCTAGAAAATACCAAGAGGTGGTAAATAAAAGTTTACAGTATTTAATTTCTAGTTTTACGAATTTCTTTTGAAATAAACCTGGAGAACTAGTTGCAATTCCCATTAGTGTAGCTCCAGCAATATCGAATTCCATTTGTAGATCTTTTAGAAAAAATATTTCGCACTAATTTACGATTAGAATTAATAATTATCGTTACTTGTGTGTAGTGTAATAGATCCAGCATAATTGTAACATTAATTATGGCATTGGCGAAAATTAATGCATAATATGGATTTGACAAAAAAGAAAAGAAGAATAAATGTTTACCTTCGCTCAATTGATGTACAGACGGAATAAAATAATCTCCGCAGACAATTGCAAATGCATAAAACATATAAAATGTAATTAGCAAATGGATGACAACGAGTCCTCGCTCTCTGTATTCTTGAGAAAAGAAGTCAGGGGGAAACTCTTTGATTGTTGCTGGAGAACAGTTAAACCCACGAACGTAGGTTTGGCTATACACTACGGGTAACTCTTCTAAAAGATTATCAAAAGATAGTGCAATTAAAGCACCAATAAAATATAAATCTTGAGTTTTTTACATGCAAATTAAATTTTGCACGCGTTAGCTTTCGGGGTACATTATGTCGCTTTAATTGTGGCTTAACTTTTCTTATGTAACAGGAGATGAAAATTTGTTGAGATAATGCTAATTGATTTGAGAAACTGTGAACTAATAAACCGATAACATACCTGCATAATTATCGGATGAGACAAATTTTGCACAAGTATGTTTTATATTTTCCTGGAATAAAATAAAAGTGAAAAGAGTAACTAAACATTTCATTAAATAATTTTTATTTTTTCTTTGAGGTATATGGATGCTGGAGTTGAGTTGAAAGTTTCCATCGAAGGAGTTACTGGCACAGGAACAGGAACACATAGCAAATACTGAGCTAACGAGAAAATAAATCCGAGCAAACAATTAGAGAAAAGGAAAAATCATAGAGCTTAAGCTAAAACCTAATGGAAACTGGTTCCGGCTTGTACAATTCAAAATTTAAAGGAAGCGATTTTTAGAATAGTTTTATTTTATTGGTCATCCAATTCAGTTTGAGTGGGTTTGAAGCAAATAAAACGGGCGGGTGCCTTCCATAAAAAGCAATGTCCTATATAATATGTGCTGAGGTGATATTATGTTATGACACTGTACCTAAATGACAGTCTGACACTCATGCTTGATTTTATTCAAGAGTCATACAATTTACTACAAAAGGTATCATGCACTCGTGATGCATTTGATATATAGCACCAAATAAGGTAAAAACCCGAGTTGCCTTATTCTCAGCTCTCAGACTAACGATAGCCAATTATTAACCAATAATAAGTCTATCTTGTAATGTAAATCTTTATATGCACTTTAAAATTTCTAAACTAAATAGATAGCCATGACCATGACCCATGACATATATTGGTCTAAGTACGTTGTTATTGTTAACACAGAGTATTATTCCCCAGTTTTGTCTTAGGCTCACATAAAAGATTTAAAGAATTCGATACATAGAATCTAGAGGAAATTTTGAGGAATCGACACGAATTGATGCGCAAGTTGTTATTATATAAAGGTTTCGGAAAACCTTGTTAAAATCGTATTAATCTAATTGCAAATCCAATTACAAGGAAGATGTCTAAAATTCGTTCACTTTAATCATTATTCATTAATTAATGTATCATTAATTGTTAATGTAACGAAAACCAGTTGAATAATTCATCGAAGCATCGAGAAAATTGATAATCTCTACTATATTTTGAGTTGTGAAATTTGTATGTACTATATTTTTGTTCCGCTATGATCTAATGTCTAATATTTAAGTTTTGATTGGAATGGAATGACGGAAGCTGTACTACGGAAAATAAACGTTGTCACTAAAATCTCGATAATTGCTAAGTACCTACTTGTTTCATTTTACTGTAATTGCTAATTTGCATAATCTACGGATTTCCTGCTCATGGTTTCCGTTACAGCAAAATTATACATAAGTTTCACTAATTAACTGGTTTCACTTCAGCACAAGGGGTTTGGGTAATATCATTATGTATATGTTACAAATACAGGTAAGAGACTTAAGTGACTAGGTCAATAGACAACATGAGCTTAAACAGTAGAGTTAGGGACAGAGTTTCTGACCGATAAGCATTTGTACTTTACTCTTTATGCAAAATCCAAAAAGCTTCTTTTTCTTCTGAAACTTTCGAAGGAGTGGAATAAAAATCTTGAAGTCTTTAAGAAAGTAAAATAAATGACGACTGCCACTGGTAGTTGTAAATGTAAATCAAATTAAAGTACGGTACATTACGAAGGTGAAAACGTGTAGTAAAATTATATTTATTAAATTAATTACCGAAAATGGAGTATTTTACAATTTGTATGAATATGTATAGGCAATATTTGCATGTGGAGATGATATAATTCGGCAATTTTTATGAAAAAACTGTATATTATATCACTAACCTAACATTACAGGCCACAAAAACAGAATAGCTAAAATGACTATAGCTTTCCACATTATTTTAAAATTAGCCAGCAAGTTTTTTTTGAGTTGTGACTTTCAGGAAGGCTCTCTACCCATTTTCTCACTGTAATTGTGATGACTCCTGCAACTACAACGATAGCCCCAATAGAACTAAAAACATAAATAAATTGCGAAATTAGAAACCATGTTAATGCAGCAGTAGGCCAAGTCTCATTGCTTATATTTATTGTTTTCATAAACGAGTTTACCTTATCCAATGAGGAACAACACCCAGAAAAATGAATTGTAGTAAAAACGCAAAGATAATTTCAGTTGTGCGAACTAGTGCAATGGGACCAGCCTGTTCGAATTTAAAAGCTATTGTTAACAAGCTTTGTCCTACAAATGTGAGGAAAGCAATTCCAAATGCGTAAACCCAGTGCAGAGCTCCTTGTGGGAATTCGAATCCTTCAGAAGAGGTTAATGCCAGTATGAGTCCTGTCACAGTACCTAACAGTCCGTATACTAATGTCACAAGAGCAAAATGTACATGACGGATATAGCGAAGCACTATTACTCCGAATACTCCCAATAACATGCATCCAAAAGACATACTGGCACCTATCTGAAAAATAAACAGATTTATGAACTTTTCGTAATTTTTAAATTGTTTTAAGTAGCAAAGATTGTTTTTAAAAGTATACCAGTTGATCCGAGTCAAATTCCTGCTCCCCTGTAATTAAAGATGGGTTTGCAATTAAACCAACGCCTACAAGTGTGACAAGAGCAGCCAAAATCGGTACGAAGCCACATTTTTCGTCAAGAAGTAGCCAAGCGACTACTATGACGAAAACCGGTGAACTGAAAGCGATGACAGTGGAATCTCCCATACTCATGTACTGAAGTGAATAGATTCGCAAGACTACTCCTCCACTTCCTAGTAGGCCCCGTAACTATTTTCATGATAATCACTTATGTAGCATAACAGTTGAATAATGATGGCTTTGGTAATAAACCATTCAACTAATGCATTTAATGAAGTAGCAGAAGCGACACAGATTTAACAGCGTCCACTGAACCGTAGCGACACAATAGAAAAATTTTAAGTATATGTATCGAAGCGTTCAAGAGTTATAACACCTCAATTAGGTGCTGAAAATCCACCTCAATTTGGTGCTGAAAATGCACCTCAATTTTCCTACATACACAACACGTTTAGTAATACATAGAGCTGAGCAGATGCGGGTGCTGAAAATGCGCCTCAATTTTCCAACATACACAACACTTTTAGTAATACATGGAACTGATCAGCAGCCGGTGCTGAACTGTAGGCTCTACATACAAAATTCAATTTTTTTAGTAGATGTCATTTATCGATCACACCCATTTTCACAGGGGACCTTCCTCGGAACACCAAGAACATGTACTAAAAGTTTTAGCGAATTATATTAAGCCGTTCAGGAGTTATAGAGCCAACAGACAGACAGACAGACAGACGGACAGACAGACAGACGGACAGACAGACAGACAGACAGACAGACAGACAGATTGTTCAGGGCATTATTATAAAGTAGCTTCCGCTACTTAATAAACATTGATTTCCTGGTTGTTTGACTCACCGTAAGAAAAAGGGATAATTTGAAGTTCTGGAAATTGACATTGGCACCAACATTCGTAATGAGATTTTTCTTTTTGATAAATCGATGGTAAACCAACACTGGAATAGACGGCAGAAAAATTCCTTGAAAAGTCCACACAACAACACTATACGGGTGGTAGTCTGGAATTAATTTGACAAGTAGAGACGAAGCAGACAACACTGCACTGGCTAATAGCGCTAAAATAATTCCAAGGTACTTCCTCCAACTCTGTCTACTGTCAATATCTCTTTTGTCAGTCCGTTCTGGTTCACAGTAAATGTAAGTACTTGTTCTTTTAGAATTTACATTGCCTGTGTACGAAAGGCGTTTGTTCAAACGCTCTAATTCCTCTTCTTCAGCTAAACTCTTAATTAATTTTGGATTTGAAATTATTCGCGACCCCAAATTTGACTTCTTTTGCCTACGGATTACAGGAGGGATTTTCTCTTTCGGAGAGTTCTCTTCCTTTGATGATTCCGAAGAAGAATCATCTGAGAATTCAGCAATCATTTTCTATTTTCTGATAGGTTCACAGAACAGAGTAATACAGTAGAGTAATGAAAGTTATAGTTACCAATAAAATAATAAATACAATTCTAGGGTCTTAGAATGTCAGGACAAATTTTTTCCTAATTTTAATTTTTAATATTTTGATGAAGCATGAGAGGATTTTAAAATGTTGTTGTATAATACGGGTACTATTGCAGGTAAATGGAACGTCAAGATAAAAATGTTTGCTTTGGGATGTATTGAAATAATGCATTAACTGTGGTGTTATCTATATCACTGGGTAAGAGATTACGTGTACATCATTATTCCAAATTACAAGTTAATGTACACTCTAATATTCTCTATAGGAAAAAGGCTTATAAAAGCAACAGGTGTAATCTAATTGCGATTTCCATGTACTTGATTTATTTACATTTATTATCAGCATTTTTATGACGGAGCAATCGGGAGGAGCTAAAATTTATCATTTAACTTTAGACAAGGCTTTCATTGTGATTTGTGATAGAATATAGCTGGTTCTATTAGTGGGAAAAACTAAAAGACAACAAATCGTAGTTTATTTCCCATTTCTCAGATTTCTCTGCCTTTCTAACAAGTATCCAGACCGTAGACCGAATATAAACATAAATTCAAAATGAAACCTTGGGTCCAAATTTTGACTTATATTACGGTCACCACCATTCGCTGCCTTGAAGGGGAACCCTTGATCGAATTAAATGAAAACTCAGTCTGAGCAAAAATAGCAGTCACACTCTGGTACATATAGCTATGGATAGAATTGTTTACAGTTCTGTATTACATATAAAGCCAAAAACCCGGAAGTCAATAAAACCTGCCTCTAACTAATAGTGGTAGTAAAAATTCAGTTGTAACTTCATGACAGTAAGCAATTCAATTATTCTAGGAAAACTAGCATAACATATATATAGCCCGCTTAGAAGTGCAAAGTTATCGCTAATAATTCTTGCATTATCGAGGAATAGTGAATGCTTTTTTCAATTGAAATGGATTTTACACCTTAAATTCACGAAAAAATTACCATTTATTCGTATTTTATATCGAATACAATCATGAAAACTAAATCCCCAAAACCAAAAACTGCACCAAATACATAAAAATTAGTCATGCTGTTTATAATTTATGTTTGAAGCATTAGATGTGTGTGATTCGGTCAGCATGACTGTAGCGATGCTCTTTTAACATGACAGATGTTGGAAATGAAGTCCAACAAAATTCACATTGGTGGAGGGCAGGTACTTCATGTTCCCGTAAAGTGTGGAAGTTTATATTTTTGTAACCTTCGGTTTTGTAGGGGCACAAATGGCAATAGTAGGTCACCTTATTCCTTTCAGGGATGCCATGGGTCCCCATGTGCCTTGAGAAGTTGCCTGTTTCTTTAGTGACAAATTTACAATAGAGGCACTGGATCGCTGGCTTGTCCTTCCTGGGTCTTTCCCTACGAGATTCGATTTCTCCCTCTCCCTCTCTTTTAATATGAACAGCATTATGTCTTTTGAAGTTGCCTTGTTCCTTAGTTGCATAAGAACAAATTTCACAATGATAAATAGTTGCACTCTTGCTATTATTCCAGTTTCTACCTTGATCCTCGAATTTAATGGGCATCCTTGGTTTTACTTCCGGTTTAATATTAATTTCTTTCTTGACATTAGCTCTGGTGTATTTCAGAATTGCTTCCTCTCGTTCCACCTTAACAGTTAATGTTTTATCCACCCCTGCATTAGATAGTTGTAACCGCTCCAACGGAGTAGTAATACCAGTTGCACTGGTACTTTTCCCTAGAATTCTTGCTGTAAATGGTAGCTGAAAATTTTTTCGGTCTTCTTCTATCTTAACTTTAGGCGGTTTTATATCCGGTGGTGAATACTTTTTAATTTTCTTGGCATGGGTTTTCGTAGCCATGTGGCGATTGTAGTTCCCTTTTTCATCCGTATGATACTTACACCTTATACAATTGTAACGTTTCTCACTTTCGCTTACAATCCGAATTGGAGGGAATGACCCGTCTGGTTCTCTTTTAATTTTAGGACCTGTATGCTCCGTCTTAATTTTAATTCCAGAATGTGAACCGTTGGATTCTTTCGCAATCTGAGAATTACAGTGGCGTGGGTCATCGCATATCACACTCTTATCTGGATCTGGTTTGACAGGGACTCTAGGTACAGTCTCCGTATCCGTATCCTCCATTTCACAGTACTGTTCGTAATCAAAAATCCTCCAGTCAGTCTCCCAAAAAGAATGTGTTGACATGTGTGCGTTGTAATCTACACGTTTGCAAAATTGTACATCGCAAATGCCACATAGATTGTTCCTCACTAAAGCTTCTATGGGGGTGTGATACCTCAAAACGTGCTTCCCCATTTCTAATTCTGAATGAAATTCAACGTAACGGCATTCTTCTACTGCGCATTCTTCTCGGTAGTAATCTACCTGAAGGTCTTGGTCTTCTTCCTCCAGGTCAAACATCTGAAATTCAATCCAATAGACATTTATTTCAACAGGAAAACAAGCAGAAAAACCTTTGATGTTCAGAGACAATAAAATGTCATCATTTCCTTCTCAATAGTTTCCCCTTGAAAACGAAATCCTCTTACGGAGAAAATAATTATGTTCTAATCATACTCTATAAAGTTCTTTAGATAAAAAAAATTACGTTAAGTCGGATCAGAATGACAGAATCTTATCCAGTTCACAGCAACCAGAGAACAGACTCAGATTTGGTACCACGATTTGACTTCGGCCAAGAACCACAACAACAGGCTACGGCTACACCAACATCAAGAGACTGGTAGTACTGGTGATGGTGACTATATGACCGTGACCTATTCTAGGTCACCTTGCGGCTTTGTTGCATGTTGGTGTGCAACTGTCTGTGCAAGGTTCGTTCCTTGATTTTCCCACTCTCGCATTTAGGAATTGTGAAATTGTGATACATTGTATTGGTTTACGACCATGTGCGCTTACAACAAAGTCTCAGTACATGTACAATGTAGGCATGCGTCAATTTCATTTTGTGAACGTTGGGTTGGAAGTTAGTGGTGGAGAAGAAGAGTCTCCAGTAAAACTACTGAACGAATTTTCATGCAATTTTTTTAGTAATAATTTGGAAAATAATTATACTTATTTTTGAAATTGTTTCCCACTTTAGTTTTCTTAATTATTATTTAATTAATTTATTTCCAATTATTGTCATTTTAAGTAGTGTTGCATTTTGCATTTTGTTGCAATTATGCAACAACATCAGTATCAGTAAAATATTTTAGTATGTACATATCGAAATGCATAAAACTTTAACAATCAGTGCTGTCAGTGTCAACAGTCGAAGTTGAAGTTGAAATACTAACTGTGCTGTTATTTAACGTAGGATTTGGGCAGGTAGCCGACTTTTGTTCTTCAATTGTTCTCTCTGGATTTTTAACTTCGGACGAGTCGGTCCATTTTTTATAAATGAACAACCTTTCAAAAATAGAAGAATAGGTTAGGGGAAATAATACTCAATAAATAATACTCAAGATATATTAAATATGGAACAAAAACGTACAGAAAAATAATTTGCGGTGGAATTGTCACGAAAGCGGATAGGAAAAAGAAACTTCCAGCGAAAACATTAATCGTCAGTCTGTAAATCGTACTATAAGTTGGGTCCATGGCCAGTGGAATCAATGAATCTTATAATAAAAGGAACACATTATATAGAACATAAAATCTCATTATAAGTAAAGTAGAATATAATTTAAAAATAATAAATGCTTACCCAAAAGGCCAACAAAGGAAAATAATTTCCCATTTTCGTCACTATGTATTAATTTGGAAAGCATTGACTTCACTACAATAGTCATAGACCCATTCATCAAATCTACAGTTGGAGCTGGAAATAAATAGATAGTTTGGTTTAGTTTCGAAATAAAACGTATACTTAGTTACACATACGTATATTAATAAACGTTTAATTAAGCAATGCCAATGCTTTTCATTCATCCACCATAAATACTTCATTTTTTGTCTACACCTTTAGCATTATCTATTAGTAAGTTAGGTGAAGAGTGAAGAGCAAAATGTATCTGATATACTGGATCGATATAATCTCCCTTGTCGAAATGATTCCTCAATATGCGAAAACTATTGTATACTTTTCGCAGGTAAATTGGAAGAATGAACATAATTCTCTGGAGAATCATTTGCGGTACTTTGATAAATATTTTTATTGTGTTGAAATATGTTGATCAATATAGACTCACCCAAATATATCATTAAGGTAGAGTAGGCAAAAGCGTAGATAAAACAGGAAGTTAGCTGACTGATTCCGGATAAAAATCCGATTAACGGATCACTTAATTTCATAGCATGGCTGAGAACACCCATTGAAACCATCGTTCCTGAGTTTAAAAAGTTTAAGAATGACAGTAATATGAACAATATTATAAATCTTATTAAATAGTAACTTGAATTAAAATATAGAATCATATTGATATACCTACTACTCCAATAACAAAATTGTATGTCGAGAAAATTCCATAATTTCCAGCATTCCAACCGAATTGTTTTCTTAGGAATAAATACATCACTCCGAATTCCCCTTTTAATAAAGTTCATTCAAAACTCAGTTAATAAAATTGAGTAACCAAAATGAGATCTATTTGGTTTTATGCACAAATACTTATACTCTGTATACTGTTTATACCCTACCATGGAAAGGTGCCGTAATGCAAATGTAAGCAAGCAAAAGAAGTATAATTCGAGTTCTTTCATTTCCTTTCCGTTTAATGAAAGGTAATTTGAAAACTTGCAGTATATTATTTTTTGCGAATTTAAGTGAGTTGGGAACGTCTTGGTCCTTTTTAATTCTTGCACTAGTGTCCACAGTGAAGAGAATTTCGAAGAAGGCCGCAGCAGCAAATGCGGCTGAAATGGAGAAAGAAGCTATGTCTCCCAATTTCGAAGTGGACAGTGCTCCCCCGATAGCAAACCCAATAGGAACACCAATTTGTCTAAATGCATTTAGTATTCCTATACGAACAGTTCTTTCTTCATTAGAAGTAATGTCCACTAAATGGCTGTTTGTCGACATTGTAAAAGTTGTGAGGCCTCCACACAAATTTGTTATCGCAGAAGCCACTATTCCCACTGTAAACGCATCGACTGTTTGCATCCAAGAAAATAACATGAAAACAGCAGCCTGTAGAAAATATCCAACGCAGGGCTGAAAGATTTTAACACAAATGGTTAATGCTCATCTTCTGTAATTATTCCCTAAATTTTTTAATCAGTCTTTCAAGGCAGAGTAACATTAATTTTTGTTATAATAAGTAAAACAGTTTTACATTTCAAATATACACGTAGATACTATATAGTAATGAAGATGGATATTGTACAATAAGGAGTTACTGGATTCAAAAATATTGATAAATTTAGTACAATCAATAAAGGAAGTTTACGGCCATAGCGATCACTCCAAGGACCCAGGAATAGAACTATCACAATTGGAATACCATGGTCTATAATTGACCTGTAGGTTCTCACTTTGGCCACAACAATTTGTATCTCCGTTTCTTCGGCTGAGTAATTTGCAGAATTGTTTCTAAATAAAAAGCAAAGAATGGTTAAGGGTTTATCCGAGACTTATTGGTTTATATGCAGACTATGTACCTTAGATAAAGAGATAAGTGACATTATTATGTTTTTTGGGGTAAATGTAAGTGGGTGAAGTTCAGTTATTTATCAGTTATAATGTATATATCTAGGAAGCAACTCCTGTAGTCGAGTTTTGTGTACTCATCACTTCTCCATTCTCTTTTCTCCAATATGCAATATTCAGGACAAGTCATATACCTACGTGGTATGATATTGAACTTCATCTTTAAATGACAATGACCCTCACCTACAATTTACTTAACTAACATTCATATTAATACATAATTCACAAAAAATGAAAATAATGGAGTGAACCCTACAGCTCTGCTAATACAGTTCATAGTCTGATTACATAACAAGGTGTATAGGTAAATACACAACTAGTTAAAATTATTTATCTTTTCGAAAAATACTCCCACTTCTAATCGTACAAGCTTATAAATATTTATAACCTCAACGGTTATTCCTAATCCTATCAACCACATATGCACATTGTAAACAGAACCTTGATTGAACCATAGTGCCTGCCTTATCATTAAGTTGAACAATGAGTCTGTCATTTTCATTGGAAGCAATTAATCCATTATATTGTTATAATTATATAATCAACTACCTGTGCTACAACGACTACTAAACCCCGTTACACCACAATACAAAATTGCTTATATTTGTGTCCTGTATATGGAAATCAGAGCTACCCTTGTAATTTTGAATATTGTTTGACAATAAAGCATTTAAATCTTAAATCTTAAAATCTGTGGTTAGCGTTCGTTATGTATGAGAAAATGTGTAAAAAAGATGATTACTGATAATACATTAGTAAAGTCACTTTCAAATTTTGAGTTGGAATAAAAACTACTTAATTGTCAGTGTCTCATTGTCGCATACATACAGAGATTGAGAATTGGCAAAAATGTTATATAAATTATGATAAGATTAAAGCTTTAAGGACAGAATGAATCTTGAATAATTCACTCGATGATTTTTTCAGTGTACGGGAGTTCAAAATTTTTTTAAATCTGTTCTGTAGTAGCAGTGCATTATGTATTTTATTGTTCTACAAAATTACAAGACAGTGTAGATATTCACTGGTTTTTCCCACGGCTATTACATACATACATGAGAATTCATAATTTTCCTGCTTGATCCCTTAGTAAAAACAATTTTTCCACAAAGCATATCCCACATTATCCCATAATTATTTTTGCCGATTCAAGCAATATGCAAAATGGAAATCTAAGAACACGAATCTATAATTAACTTTAGTTGCTTACTTACTTACTCTACTCCTATTTAATTTTGTCATTTTGTGTACGTAGAAGATAGAATAATTTTGTGGATATGGTAAGTATACTTTTTACAATTCATGGTTTACCGGATTCGAATGGAGTCACACACCTCAGATGCATAGTTAAGATTTACACGGCAAGCTTTTTCTATGAGAAGATCTTGACTTAATAGATAGTTCATCAGTGCGCATGTCATAATAAACAAAGACGGTGGTTCAACTGTGACCTTTTTTAATCCGTTCCATATTCGACTTAAACCCGAAGCACTTCCGGAAGAGTCGCCTTTCGTCATTGTACACAGAAAACTTTTGCACAACATTTGTATGCTATCACTTTCGAATTACTATTTCAAAAATAAAATTATTATCACTTGTAACAATAGTATATGATTCTAAATAAATGTCAATTGCTTCTATTTACGCATACCTACTATACGCAGACAAAATAGGAATCAAAATATCAATATCACATAAAAAATTCAATATCAGCTCTTATTTTGTTGAAGAGGAGAGACAGAGTTTAAAACACCTTTGCAAAGTACATCCAACGACTCTGCCTCGCACATGTACAGATACTAATAGGTATAGTTAAGCGTATGTGGCTGATTTTCCTTTTTCACATTTCTTCTGCACTCGAGTAGTTGATTTGCAGTTTTGCACATACAGTACACTGTATTATACCTTTATATTCACGACCAGTGTAAGTGTGAGCCCAATAGAACGCGAATGAATATCCATGGAATATATATAACTTGTGTGTGTATTAAAGTACAATACGATTCAATAAACGAGTGAACTTTGCATTATTCAAGGTATTATGACTACGAATATAAATAGAGCTGAAATATGTATAGAGAGAGAGTTCGGTTCGAGTTTGACTAGTTTACCTTCAAAAATAAAAATTTACGGAACTTGTAGTTTTATTTCTTGGTAAGAAGTTCAAGTTCTCAGTAGGCACTATTGCTATTATACAGAAAAACTTGAACTTCAGTTTGTGCTTTATTCATGTGCCAAACAAGAATCTGTGCACAGTTTCTCCCCCTCAAGGCATTTCAGTGGGAAGACACAATTTCTAATTAAGCTCTAATAAATTTTAATGGTATAAATAAGTAAAAAACGTAAAAGCTCTGTTTTCAGTGTTTTCTTGCGTTTATCATTAGGAACTTTAAAAATCGACGAAATAGTATTAAAAATTGTCAGAAGAGTAGGGAGGTTATGTATGCTTAACGGCTGATCGTAGTAGACTGCTACCACATTCGTGTTCATGTCTGATGAATTTATTGTAAGAATAATGAACTCCAGGTGAACTTCACGACCACAAGTACCTGTTCTGTTATGACAAACAGGTGCGTAGCCTCAAGCTCTGTTTACGATACAGCCGCCAATACAATTCTCAGGCCAAGGTAAAGCTAAATGCAATTGTTCAGATGATAGCTGAGTTGAAAACCAAATTCTGGATACCCATGGCATAGTATACGCAACCAGAAAAGGCTTCTGTAAATTTGTCAACGCTACTTTCGTTATGAAACCACTAATCATGCTTCAGAAGTTTTAACAATGCTTGTGATGTATTTATGCAACATTAAATGCTAAATAAATCCTGTTGTGCATATTTCATTAGGGTTGTTAACTAATGATTAATTATTTCTCATATAACTTTGATTTCACTTCCATATTGTACGTTGGCCTTGCTCCTTAAATATTTTACGAGTACCTTTATTGTTATAATATAAAATGACCTTCTTATTTGTCTCCTAGCTAACTTTTATTGTAGGTAACTTACAACTTAATTTCGATTACATGGCAATCTACATTTTTCTTTTAATTAATGGGTTGTAGAGTGCATTTAGTGCATAGCGCAGATTCTTGAGGCAAAAGAATTTTTATTGTTATTTTAATTTAGTAGTGTCTTAAATGTAATATAATTTTCCTTCTCGGATTACGCAATTCAATGTTTGCTTTTCTTACCCTTCAAATTCCTAGCTTACAATCATTATCTTTTTAAGTATCAATAGTGAAGTTGTCTACCTGCCTGTGAGGAGTGTAAATACTCTATAACTCAAACTCTTTGAGATAATTCGCTTAAACTTTTTTTGGTAAATCGAGCATTGGAATAGCTTGATGAAGTCCAAAGATGACCATTCTCTGACCTTTGACCTCAGAATAAAAAATATAAAACTGTTTTTATATCAAAAATTGTTATTCCTAGAGCTTTAGCCTCCTTTAAACCTTTAAAGCAGTTCCGTAATACTAAATGGGTCTTTCAGTTTACTTAGGAAACATCTGCCGCCTTTGTATCATCCGTAACCACATTAAAATATCATGCAAATAAATTCCAAATATATTGCGCTATGCAATTAAGTTAATTTTTTCCTTTTAATTCCCCTCGCTATAATTTTTTTAGTAAGCTCCCTAACTCCGTATTAGCCCTTAATTTTTTAAATCGATCACTTAAAGTAAAATTGATGACAGTATTATCTGTTACAAAAACGACAAAAAGTTAACGCATATAAATTTGTCGTGCTACCTGCTACTTAGTAGAGCATTTACAGGTTTTTTTCGTTTGAGTTGGCAAAATTTAATCCGATTTGACCTCTAAAATTTAGAGTGTAAAAGTTCACTAAATGTCCAAATTCCACAATATTTATTTCCATGATACACGAAAGTAAGAACATTTTAATGATATACAAATAATTTGTATTCCTATTCCATTGTCGCACTTATCAAGTTATATGTTTTAACAGCACAGTTTATTAAACTGGATTGTACTTTTGTAACAATAAAATATAGGTATAATAAATATAAGTATATCTATTGTACGCCTATAGTAATGATACTGTAAAGCTATACATTCAACTTGATGTTGAACATTGATATTGAAATCGTGATTTCACATTAAACATCGGTTTTTGAAACTACTTAAGACTATTAGATTAGCATCATTGAAATGATTAGTATTACGATACACGATCTACTATATGTAATGCAGCGCCTTTAGTAGCGTTTATCTAAAATAATGCTGAAATAAGTTCGTTAACATTAAGATCAGCTTTTTAAATATAAATGTGACTTTTCGAATATCCCTCGTGTTCATTATATTTTAAAACTCCAAAACTATCAAAACACATTGAAAAATGTGTGCAAGTAAAAGTAAATACTTTTACTACATCAAAGTACCTAGTACATGTATTTAGAATCAGTGTATGCAATAATTCAGGAAATTTGGTACACACACAACACTAGCGCCCAGGCTTACTAATTGATTGTGCACGTGTACATAATAAGTGTTAACTGATGGCATTTTAATGACTGATAATTTCACCATTATTTATATAAACATGCTACAGTGTGGCAGAGCTTATTTTAATGAATAGTTTTCCCATTCTCTTGATAATCGAGCTTTATTGATTTCATAATTGACAATGAATGCATTTATAATTAGGTTCTGCATATTATCATGTCCACACTTATTGATTGCAGTGATTCCATTCTTTTCGAAACACGGTTTACAGTATTAAGATAAATAAAACGGTCTGCTATTACAAATCACATAAATGCTCAAGATTGAAATAAAGCCCATTAATCAAGAAACCCTACTCAGATGACCTTTTCTAAAGTAGGTGTATTGGTGTATACTAGTCATGTAATAATATAATGTCCTTATTGTAATGTTTTTGCTTCAATATTACTTATACACCCTTGCCACTGAAAATTATGATTATGAGTTGTGCTGTGAATTACTTATAAAAATGATTGACAGTGACAAAGGGAATAGGAAACCGGAGAACATAGATATGCCGCATAATCATGTAAAATTACTAAGTAGACACGAGGAGTTCATTAACCGAATACATAATCTACTAGAAATATTGTGTATAACTTTAGGATGAGTGCGCAAACACATCTTAATTAATTTCGTCCATGGGTTTGATTTATTCAAGTGAGCTGTCTTTTCCCAACACTTACGTAAACAAGAGCAGAGTTCCGTATTGGGTACAAACTAAGATACTATAGACAGTATTTGCGAATTGAGATGAAATTGAAACACGGACCTTTGCCTATATATGCAGTATCGATACACGGGCATAAATATGGGGTAAATTTTTGCAGGAAGCTTCCTACTCGTTGTTTGTCTTTTAAATTTGCACGAATTTTGGAAATTTTGTGTACAAAAAACGAGACATTTTAGTGTTCGGCCTAGGATTTTTGTGGACTATCGTTTACTGATGAATTGGCTATTAGAAGTCAGACATCTCAGTTAACAGTTTTAATACAACGACTAAAATTTAAATTTGCTTATTAAACACTTTGCTAAAACAAGATTTGTTGAATGAAAGGGATGGATAAAGTAGCATAAGATGGACATATTATTTATAAACAAGTTCTACCTAATCATGCTAGAACTAGATTTATCCAAATCGGTGATAAGTCCACTGCTGCTATCAAAGTCAATTAGGCTGCTAGCATTTGCAGAACCAGAGCTCGATGTTTCTTCAAAGACATTTTTTGACATTCTTTTCGCGTCTGATTTATTTAGCGGTAATTTTCCATTGTTTAATGACATTTCTTGTTGAGCTTTTGATTTAGAATTTGCCGACTTTTTATTGTGTTTACTCCGTTGGTTGAGCTTCTTTCCGTTTTCTTTGTGATCCACGTCAGATTGTTCGAGGACAGAATCAGAAGTAATACTGGGTGGAGAAGTAATAAATGGCTTGCCTTGAGTATTTCTTTTACCGTTTCTTCCCTTTTCCTTATTTTTCTTTTTATTTATACTTAGTTCTTCCACAGGAGGCACAGCTTTTGTACTCTCGGTCCCTTTATCCATATTTTTGCAAAAATCTATTTGAATTTGCAGTTGATTGGCAGGGTATGCAATGCCTACGTAATCAATTTGATCCGTTGCAACTGGACATAAAGGGAGAATGCCATTTGGTTTGTACTTTCTATGAAACTTTTCCGTTTCCTTACAAATTTCAAAATTTAATGATTCATCCATGGGAGTAATTGTAGGTGGAAAAGGAGTTTTTCTGAAAACCTCTCGATTCTTCTGCAAAGGCTTTTTGCTTTGGATGATTTTCGGAAAAGGAGCTACTTTGATGAAATTACGTTGATTAGTTATACTTATAACTATGTAAAATTAATATTTGAATTTAGATAATTACCATGAACGATCTCCTCTGCTTTTTTCCTTTCTCTGCTTACATGCGTAAACCCGTAGCATCCAAAAGGAATCTCATCAAGGGTGGACTTGACAAAGCTTCCCCACGGAGAATGTTTAGTGTCCCGTTTTATCTCAGGTAGTAAGTGACCGTGATCATCGGCAATAAATCGCGTAAGTCCTGTAGGAACGTGGCAACACATTTTCATGGTATTTTCAGTATTGATGCAACATCGACCAGGCCAGATGAATTTCGTTGCACACCAGTTTCCCAGTTTGGAAGGCTTATACCGATCTTCATACTAAACAGGAAATTCAATGAAAAAATTAATTCCTCACAAATATTTCATTAAAAATCTCACCTGGCCAGCATGGTAGTTACGAGACATATTTAGATTAGAAGTGTATCCCCAAGTAAAAGGGCTTATTCAATTGCGTAATTTTTGACTATTAATTTTATAACTAATTAGGCGGAAACTTTCCTTTATCATTAAAGCTCAGCTCCATCATTCAGTCCAATATGATAATATGCCAATTCAGTCAAATGAAAAGCTACTAATTACTACACTATATACCTATATATTACACTTTTTAATAAGATGCACAGACATTTTTACACAATTTCCTTTACACCTTAGGAGTTTCCGGGGATACTCATGTATCTAGATTAGATACATCTTGTAAGAAGTCTAGTGATTTTCGTGATTTTGGTGAACAACCTCAAAAAATGGTCTCTTCATTTTGGTACTACAACCTTAAAAAGGTTAGGTACTCCTCAAAAGAATAAGTTGAGACTCCAACTTTGTGTGCCACTTCAAATGAAACTTTGAAGGCAGAGCTCTCTCTAGCTCTGTGAGGAACACGCCCATTGCATTTACAATTTCCCCATCGAAGCTTTGGTAGTTAATGTAAAACTCAACCACGAGGTGGTACACTCTCTTATCATTCCATCCTTGAACTTCTCCAACCTTCTTAACTGAACAGTTTTCACTATTTCACTGAAACGGTTCATGACTATTATATTGCCTGATACAGTTTCGTAAATGGATCTTTTACTTTAGAGATACTAATAAGTCTTACCTCGGAAGAACTATTTTTCCAACAGTATCACGGTATAAACTAAAAAGAGGACCTACATTTTGCATGCAGGGGCTCAAATAATTTTCCAATTGTATTTTTACTATTTGGGGATTGAGATTATGTTAGATTGATTAGATTTGAGATTAGCTTTATGTTGTACTTGTACTACGCATTTTCTAAAGATACCTATTTTTAACTCTTTAATCTATTCATGATATTCTTGTACATATTTTAATAAGGTTCTCCTAATTACTCTTTACTTAGTTATAATTGTGATGTATAATAACCACAAATTGAAGAAATCAATCTTATCAATAAATAAATAATACACAGCAAGGTAATTTTCTATTTTTTGAATTTTGTTGGCAATTTTAATTAATTTTGTTATATAGAACTTATGTAATTGATTACAGAGGATTGTATAAAAGCACAATGCAAAGCAAATGCAGTACCTTTTCGATTGCAGTCGTCATCAGTGACTCTATTATGTAATTAAATTGGATCTGTGTGCCACGCCATGTCGACTGTATTTGTGTTTACACTTTCGCATGGTTCCGCAGATCCATTAAAATAGAGTGAGATATAAGTCGAAATAGAAATGTGAGGATGATGAGTTCATAGTGGAGACGAGGAGAGACTGTGATGTGACCTATAGCGAAAGTGTAGCAAGTTGTGGATGGTAGTGCATTTAGCAGGGACGCAGAAGTAGATATTGGGATTGAAGAGGAAGATAGAAGCGTCGACTCGACTCGACATCAAGTGCTCTTCAGCAAGATCAAGTGGGCCAACATTTATTATTCGCGTGTCTTCTCCTCATCACTCTTGTCGCCTTTAACATCAATTCTCTTGACTTGATTCTCACCGACTGCCACCGCCATGTCTCATCCATTGTCAGCAACGCGATTCTTCTCCCTCTCTCGTCCCTTGTCCCTCTCCTTCACTCTGAACACTCTTTTCAATTTCCAATATGCATTACTAATAACCAACTAAATTGACAGACATCACTAATGAATCGAAACTATGAAACTGAGTCTTCAACTTCCATTTCAAACGTATATCTATTCACACAACTTCTAAAATCGTATCTGAAGACTTTCTTAAAGAAAAACCAACTGTTAAGCGAAAACTGGAAATTATTAACAAAAATGCGTAATATGTACAATTTTTGTTACGAAAGTATTGACTACATTTTTATAGATAGATTACAATTACAAGTGATAAATAATCGGGATTACAAAACTAAACGCTTTCTTTATATTTGTGGAATCCTTTCTGATTCTGATGTTATAATATTATGGGATGGTACGTTATGTCAACTGAGAAGAAATTCCCCAGGCAGGACAAAGGAAGATTGAGAATGGGAGAGGTTCAAAGATACAGTCATCTACGGGAGATGTGGTTTGGTTACGAATGCTGCATGCAGTTTTCTACTAAATAGCAAATGTAACTCTTGAATCTATTTTCTATTTTGTGCACATGTTTTATATGGCGATCTCTTATAAGGATACTGTGCAACTAAATGTACATATAAATAGACTGTATACAATTGGTTATATATATAAAGGATAGAAGGCAGAAATTACAGTGGCAGAATGAAACGATGAACTAAGTAAGCGAAGCAGAAGAATTTCACTGAAAAGAAATTTCCATTTTCAATTTGTCGTCATCAAGAGTCGATTTGTCACGCTTATTATTCTCATTTTGTTTTCGTGAAACGAACTCCCCGAGGAATCCATCTGGCAATCCATGTCATCCGAGCCATAAAATATGATTTCTTCTATATTTCGCTCCCTATACATAGCACATCTTATGCATTGCAGATCGTGGCTTTACGCTTTCTTTACTGGCATAATATTCCCTTTCCTCCACAAATTCTTACACATTTATCTGTATCTTCTCTGAAGTCCACGTAAACCTTTTTTCTTAGTGTCTCTTTTCTATTCTTGTTGTTGTGACTGTTGACCATACAATATGCAATACAGGTTAAGTTGGTTTACCACTATTCTCTTATATCATAATTCAAATGAGTAACATAAATTATTGCCCACTAAAGTATTATGATGAATATCTATAATTTCTATAATAACAAAAAAGTAAATACTTAATTATTCATAGATATCAAAAGCTTAGTCTAATAATTTAAACAACCATTATGTACAAAAAGAAGTGTTGCTTTATGCGTTCTTTTATTAGCTCACACCTCTGTGAGACAAATCAATGACTTTCATATAGTATTGGTTTGCAAGTGTTATCATTTTCGATTCGAAATTCATCAGCTTTCTTCTTTTATAATACTACATACATACTTCTACATATAAATAATAGTTGAAACAAGGGATAAATGATCGTCACTCGTGGACAGACATAATATTGTCAAAATTATGGTTGGCTGCGTTTTTACTATAGGTGATATTTCTTTCTTCCATTCGACTTCTGTGAAGACTACTGCTATGCAGAGAACACGAAACTACTATTTACTGTAACGGTTTCACAACAAATTGACTCTTTGTAGGTGAAAATTCAAGTTTAAATATTTCAGTTCAACGAAAATTTATTTTAAAAAACCAATTGCAATATATATACAAAATTAAAATCAGTTCCTTTCTTGATCTGCTCTGCACTAACGGTGCAAACAAATGTCTTTTCAAAATGGAATCCATTCTAGCATTACGTATTCACTGCTCTTTTTTATCATAATGGTAATAATACATGTGTGTACACATTAATATTTAATACTACTTTACAATTGCATTGAAAAGATAAGATCATAAACATTGCTATGCTAAAAGAAAAGTTTGAAATGCTTTTTGCATATTTACCGGATATAAAATTCATGTTCGATGTTGGATTCTATGATTTTACTTTGCTACAACAGAAATCAGAACTATGTAATTAAGATACAAATTCATTAGCCATAATGCGAATCTATCATATAAAGAAGTCGTGATTTGATACAACTCAATTAACATCCCTAAGACATATCTACAGTGTTTTACAATAAGTTTCATGATCAGATCAGTCAACTCTACGACTGAGACGAATCAATTGAACATGGAACAACGAACAACAATGGCGAACAGAAGGAGAGCAAGACTTGACAAAGCAATTATACGCTCTGCTCCTAATTAATTCAGCCTGAATCTTTTTGCTGGATTGGATGAGAAGCTGTAATCATAATCCTAATCCCATACTTTCACACTACTTGCATTACAATTTACAATAATCTCATACATTATTATTAGTATACTTGCTCTATCTTCTTAAAATGCAGAAAATACATAAGGCTTGTTTGTATCCTGGCCTTCCTTGATTTTGTGTGTATAGAGTCGTGTTTGTACAATTATTAGCGAATTGGCATTTGTGGTTGATAGAAAATTATAAATTATAATGGGTAAGAGAAAATATGGTTAAACATTGGACTTGGTACATAAACTTGAGCTAATTAATTGCTCGCAGTAAATATTCAATGGCAGAAATGAATTCGTGACTTGTTTTCCACGAATTCAATCCAATTAGTAATGGTAGTCTAAAGTGTACTCCTCTCCACACCTACTCTTTCTTTGTCTATTTATTATGGGATCTGGTATTCCAATCTACTCCACTTGAGAGATAGTCAACAATGCGAAGCACAACTACATGCCTAAATAGGTACAACTAATTCAACACAAAGAAACAATACAATTCAATTGAGAGAGTAATGCAAGTCTCTGCTCACGGAATGGGCACAAGATAAATAGGATAAAAGGATTAATAAGGGATAAGCCAAAGCCAAGCTAAGCCATGCATACCTTTACCATGATAAATAATGGTACATACAAATAATAATATAATAAAATGCAGAAGGGACAATTACTTAATATTATAAGGTAATTCTACCTAAGTATTTGATTATGCTGCATCTGTTATACTTCTTTGTGTATTATGAATATCCCTTTGTGTGCAGGAGGCAGTAAGGTCCCATTCTTCGTGGAATTCGATTAAATTATATTTATATAGGTTATTTATTATTTGTTAGATTA
This sequence comes from Yoshiicerus persimilis, assembly GCA_020352615.2. Taxonomy (NCBI): domain Eukaryota; kingdom Metazoa; phylum Arthropoda; class Collembola; order Entomobryomorpha; family Tomoceridae; genus Yoshiicerus; species Yoshiicerus persimilis. The sequence goes on from CM036941.2 coordinate 43,106,268, forward strand.
AAATTAGACTAGATAGAGAAGGTAGGTGCAGGGGGATGTGCTTTTCCTTGGTAAATGGGATATACGTGTAGAAAGGATCCATTCTGCATTCATGTTAGCAGCTCTATGGCTTTGCACAAACACAATTGATCTTTATAGCCATACATTCATACTACATACTAGTTTCTTTGGCTTTGAGCAACATTTCTTTTTCATGTTTGCCAAGGCAGGCATGTCAAATTCCATCCAATCTAGTATAATGGTAGAAAACAGAATAATCTGTATACAGGAGATCTGGAGTACCTATACGGAGTGATGGGAACTCATGTGAGGAGAGCCAGACTCACTCTCCTGTATAAACACGCTCACCAGCAATCCGATTCGTTTCTGTTTCTTTTTCTATTGTAAAAAATCGATGGCTTGTATTGATTGAAGTGAGGTGAATATCTGTACTTACTGACATCACAATAAGAAACTTAAGTATACTTATCACTCTCCTATACATCTTCAGTCCACACATACCTATACCATCTTCCGATCATCCCCAACCAACCCAAAGGAGCAACCAACCAAAAGTTATCTTTCAGTAATGCTTACCATATTCTCCTGCCACTCCTAACGTCTTTTCATTCCTCAAACTAATACACACTGTAACTGCAATATCCAGTTTCATACATATGGTCACATCACATCACATATTCCTAATCCCAACACTAACCAGCCTTACCATACCAAATGCAGAAATGTCTTCAGTTTTAGTAATATATTCCACATTACGGCAGAAAAACAATCAAAGATTCATTCTCAGACGATCTAAAATGACAAACTAGTATCTAATACCACGTATGTATAAGATGTAATGCAAAAATACAAATAATATAAAAGTAAATGCAAGAATATCCAGCTTAGAAATACAAATATATTGCCAAATAACCGCCAATGTAATCTTCGATTTACATCTTACGAAGTATCGCTATAAGAATCAATTGCTTTTTCATAGTAAAGGGTTAATTGCTGTATCACAAAACTACCGAAACTCATTTAGCATAGCGATATTATGCTTGTACATCCTCAGTTTATCTTTAAACTTACATACTGGTTTACCCAACTAAAGTATTCAACTAGCAATCAACAGTTTTAACCAGCATTCCTACCAAAGAGTTGGTATTTTTTTAGTTGGCCCAAAAATTAGTGGTAAGTAGTGCGGAATAAAAGTACTAGTGCTAAAGGTAAACAGGTAAATGAATACAGAAAAAAACAACACATGTAACATGAGTAAATATTAGTAAAGCAATAATAATATTATTAAGACAGAAATGGAGCAGCAGTCATCAGACGAACAAATAGAAATAACTTTGTATGAATTAAGGTTTCATATTAAGTATACAGTTAAGTGAATAGACTCATAGAGTATTGCATACATTTGTAATAGGTCTTTGCATTTTGTTTACAAGCCAAAACATAGGTTACCTTCTTGTTCTTGTAAACTGACTACTTATAGTATGACATGATGAGATGACTACTCAGGTTTGGTATGGAAGAGGAGAGGAGACTCCGACTGTTGTTATATGTTACGAGAAGTCAGACAAAAGACAAGGTACATTTGGACAAGAAAAATAATGTAGAGATTGAATAAAGATAGGACTGAGATTTTTTGACTGGTAAGTGTAGCAATGTAATAACGCTTAGCATCTGAGAGAATAGTGGATGATCCTGGTATTATAAATGTGTAGCGGAGACGAAGGAGAGGGATGTTTGGTTTGCGTTGGCACATGTCAAGTTTGTCCCGTGAGTGAGAGTCAATTGAGAGAATGGACACTTTATTGTAATTTTGTGATTGGGATGAGTAGAGACTAGAGAGTGTTGGGAGAATGTAAGGCCGGAGTGTAAGGACGGAGTGTAAGGAAGAATGAGCGTGAGAGGAGTGAGAAGAGTTTTTGCTGTGGAGAGTGAGAGGAGAGAGGGAGAAAAGGAGTGGAGAAAGAGGGAGCAGCCGAGTCCCCTACGCAAGGCAGCCCCTGAGAAGTGAAAGAGACTCCCTTTGTTCATTGGAGGGGGAGATGTTGATTGCGAGGAAGTTGCCATGGGGAAGCGGGTATCGAGGCGGTGCTCCCGTGGCGGCGGGTTGGTGGGCTATCAACGGCTCCGGTGCGCCGATAGCCTTGATTAGGTGGCCAACGACACGGCTATCATGTCTCAGCCCCGACTCCACCCAGACAACCAATCTTATAAGCGATATTCCTAACCTAATCGTGGGACTTACCTCTCACTTACCCCCACCTTAACCAACTCTCCACCACTACCTCCCATTATTATACACACGGACCTCTATACATCTCTACTCCTTTATACACACGGCACTACACAAATATCATATCCTACTATATGCATCCATAGGATTCTGCAGTAAATAACCTAGTACACTTCTTTTACCAGTATTTATTCTATCTCTCTCTTTTATTTGGTCAGTTCTTTTCGGTTCATCCTCTCTTCTGTACTTGTACAGCAATACTCGAGATACAACACGAATAGGTACTCCAGAATCACGCTGTACTTATCAATCGCCCTGTATTACTATTACTACTACTGTACTATTATGTGTGGTGTGGTGTAGTGTATAAATGTTATCCCAGTTCAATCCAAGCATCATCATCATCAAGATAGATACGAATAGAGATATTTAGAAATACATGACTAATTCTCCTCGCTTGTTTACTTGATCCCTTGATCACAATTCAAGTCGCCCCCTTCCCGACTCCACACTACCACGAATATCACATCTTTTCTTACTTCACCATCTAAATAATAGTGAAAATGAGCCCAGAGTCACATTTTTATGTCGGCAGTACACTAGTCTGTCTATTTGTACACAACACACATTATAATAGGAAATCCACTCCCTACGCAACACCACGTAATATCAGAGGATGTGTTGTGGAGGCACAATAGTGGGTAGCTATGTCATGTCCTCACCTACCAGATCCAAACACACTAACTAGCAGTGTAGTGCAGATGAGACACACAGGACAACAGCACAGAAACACCAGCCCAGGCTCACTGCCGGGTATTCATAGACTATCATTCCACGGATCCATAACAATACGCAAACGATAGTACACCAAGAAACACGTACCCAGTTGTCCTTGTCTCAGCCTCTAGTACATTACATAACCAAATGCTCCGGGTTATGGAACACAACACCAATATTCTCAAGTCTCCCCCGCACAAAACTTCGTACAGTTACCAGTTGTAGTTAGAGATAAATCTCTGTGTGCAATTCTCATCCAGTTTTAGATACCAGATAAAAAATCTAATTGCCAAAATATTACTGCATACATTTACAACTCAAAATTCAATACTTTATTCATTCCATGAAGAAATTGCTACTTAAATATAAATACAAAGTTAACAGTTACAAATACAACCAAGTTAAAGGAAGTTAAGTGAGTGTAAAGTAAATGGGAAGAATTGAATGACTTTTTTATGGTTGAGTCGGTACAAAAATTCAGGAAATTAACAACTTTTAAAACTAGTGGTGAAATCACTATGTTTTAAGTAATTAAAGAAACTTTATTGTGGATGTGACATTATATGTGGTGAAGAGTTTTTTGACTCGTAAAATTTTATGATCACGAGCCCAGTGACACTTTCATTGAACAAATGAATATATTCTGCTTGGATTGCTTATGGTGACATCATGATGTGCTTGATTTTGAGGAAACAGTTGGAGTAATTATTAATTGTGAGGTGGTGTAAACTTTTTATTGGGATTGTTAAACTCGGTGCTACGCTGGCTCCTGAACCACAACGGAGCGACTCGGCGGCCAAAAATTCTGGCGTCGACCAGCTCAAAAACGAGTTGGATGAGTCGCAGTCCCACAGTAATTCCTCACATTCACACAATTCTCAATCAGAAATCGACAGCCCGTGCCAATCTCCCAATAGTCACAGTGGTAAGAAAGGGAATACTTCTAGTTAATTCTACTGTAGATAAAAGATTAAGATAATTCAGGAAACCTGTAGGTATACTCAATTATGCAAAATCTATTGTAATAAATTGTAGCAAAATATGCTGCAGAAAAATCAAGGCTAACAAGCATAGTTAACAAAGCCAGCATTTAACACGGTACTTGAATTGGTCGTGAGAAGGAAGTGTTTTGTTACTTCTTAGATTTATTTCATTACTTCTGTTTTCATTACCATAAAACAAGAATTCGTAGAACTAATAACAGATTTCTTTGTATTTACAATTTAATACCTAAATATCTAGTCGTACTTATACTACTTTCCAGTTACTAACCTTTTAAGGCTAATCGTCCTTGTCCTATAAGATAAAATGATTAATAATTTATTATCACTAAATATCACTAAAGAAAACTCTTATTAGAATCGTAACGCAAATTATCACGGATAAGGTATTCATCCATTTGTGTTCATTAACAATGTGGCTTAGACGCTTAGCTGTATGTGTGTATATTGCTCAATGCGAGTTAAGTAAGATAAGGAATATAGGATATTAAATTATCTTAAAATGCTAATGACTCTGAATTCTAAAAACAGTGCACTGTACTGTAATGTGCATCTGCATCGCTGCATGTATTGAAGTTCAAAGTATTAGGTGCCCATACACATTGATTTACAATGCAGCACTGGAAAATAATTAGTTATCTTATTACTTTTACTACACCGATACAATAATAATAAATAATAAAAAGTAGCGTAAGCAGTATAATTTTCTGTTTTCAAGTATTCTTGTGTAGTGATTATGTGATTAGAGGAAATGAATGATATTTTGATGACCCTTAGGAACCCAATCGCCGTCAAGCGTGCGGAACGAGAACGAGCACCCGTCACAATTCGCTTCGCTTCCGCGGTCATTTTTCCACCCGCTAATTCTGCGGGATATCGAAGCACACAATCAGAAACTCGAAAATCAAATAAATAACCACAACCACCAAATCCAGAGTCAGGGGCACCACCCGCACCATCACCACCCGGGCAGTCCGCTGCACCCGCACCAACTGCACCAACACCCGAACAACAAATCAATCATAATTCCTCAAGCTTTAAGAATGGCCCTGGGTCTTGGCAATCTCGGCGGCGGCGGAGGTCATCCGTTCGTGGCCCAAGGTCAGGGGAGCGGTGGCGGTGCTAACGGCGGGGTCGGTCCGCCAAATCCGAATTCCCTTCCGCCAGGAATAGCTGCCCCCACCCCGCTGCTCCCGAGCCACATGCTGGCGGCCGCCGCCCTCCCCACGTTGAACTTCTCCGTGACCCAAGTGGCGGCTGTCTGTGAAACTCTGGAGGAGTCGGGGGACATCGAGCGACTGGCCCGGTTCCTGTGGTCACTTCCCGTGGCCCACCCGAACATCGGGGAGCTGAGCAAAAGCGAATCGGTGCTGCGAGCCCGTGCCATTGTGTCCTTCCACTCGGGCAACTTCAGAGAACTCTACCACATCCTGGAGACTCACAAGTTCACGAAGGACTCTCACGCCAAGCTGCAGGCCATGTGGCTGGAGGCCCATTACCAGGAGGCGGAAAAACTCCGCGGGCGCCCCTTGGGCCCTGTGGACAAGTACCGTGTCAGGAAGAAGTTCCCTTTGCCCCGCACCATTTGGGATGGGGAACAGAAAACACATTGTTTCAAGGAGCGAACGAGATCTCTACTTCGCGAGTGGTATTTGCAAGATCCTTATCCGAATCCGACCAAGAAACGCGAGTTGGCTCAAGCAACCGGCCTCACTCCCACACAGGTGGGAAATTGGTTCAAAAATCGACGTCAAAGAGATAGGGCCGCTGCTGCCAAAAATCGGTAAGCAAAATATTATGTCATATGTCACTCACATTCACATATTGAAAATTTCAAACGTACGTAAACAGTGTTACAAAGAGAATTCATTTTCATTCTATCTATTTTCATTTTACGTTACATATGGCATTTTCTTCCTTTCCATCATACTCGATTTTCGCATTGTTTAATGAAAAGATGCATTTTCTTTCTTTTCGAAAAGAAAATAGTGACACTTACAAAGAAATCGTTACATAGTCATCAGAAAATGCTCAAAATGTGCATTTTATATTAAATCCGGTAATACCCATCATACCATGTATTTTTAAACTCTATAGAAGCATATCCGAGGTGGTAAACTAAACAGTATAAATATAGTATTTGAATTGAATATCCTTGTATACATTTGGAGATTGAAACGTAGATGATTCCTGCTGATGTAATTTGTTCTGCGTTTATTTTACGCTTTACATTTTGGTTGTGGTGTTTGTTGGTTTACAATTTTCCATGGTTTGGTCGGGTCTTTATGCCCCAGTTGAGCAGTAAGTTCATTTTCGGTGGCATTCTCAATTCTCACCGGACTGTCGAGAAGGCTGCAATAATAATACGCTGAGGGAGCGAGGAATAATAGAGGAGATGATAACACGAGAGCTTTGCACACACTACTCATTCTACTGCCAACGAAAAGCAAGCGAAGCATGGTTTAAGGTTAGCCAGGTTAACTTGCATTAGATAGAGATGACTACATTACATAATGTTCGCTACATGTGTTATATTTGTATACAGATAAGGTACGCGAGTACAAAACGTAACAAGATTTCATATGATATTCATATCACAGTTATATCTCCGAATATTATATTTTCATATTGTTGTTTAGCATCAAATTGATATAACAATTGCGTCTTTGCCTGTTTCGGGTTGAGTTTGTGTAGTGTAGCGAGAGATATCGGATGAAATGAGCTGACAGACATGAGCTGTGACTGGAGTGAACTGGATTTTATTCCATTCGATTCTTTTGATGTAATCTGATCGAACGGAGTGAGTGAGATTGAAAAAAGATTCAGTGAACAGATTAGAATGATCAAAAAGACCCCAAAGCGCCAAACAGAATTGAGGAAACAAAAGGAAATCATCGGAAAATATTGCATTTTCCTTTTCAAATGCTTTGCATTCTCCGCCCTGCATAACTAAGTCTTCTAAATGTTTATTATACATCCTACTCTCTCTACAAGGTTCTCCGCAGTTATTTACTGCTCTCCTAAAACTCATCTTTTTCTCCCTACTCAAAATTTCATTCAAAATAGAACTCTTTATAATCTCAATGTTTTTATCTTTATCAAAACATAAACACCAAAAAACAAAATAGCCACACAATTTCTCCATGCATATTTCGAATCATTATTAATTTTTCCTAATAGAAGTAGAATTAATTGCTTATGATTCAAATGTAATTTATGCAAATGTGCACAATTAATTTGCCAACACAAACGTACTTAATTGTTTTACGTGTTAAATACTGCATTCGTGCATTCCAAGTACCTAAGTCAGTTATAATATCATTAAAGTGAGGTAAATGCACTCACATTAATGATATTAATGTGCTGCCATATATCACTGACACGTATGTTTGTTCTGCGTTCTGGTCTTCAGAGAAATAATGTACACTGACCTTTACTACATAAACAATGGCCAGAATAATGAACCGAAGTGATTTCATTGAAAACATAAAATATAATTCGGATGCGTGTATACTTGTTCCTGTTTATGGTAATTTCATTTTATGGTAAGCACCATGTTTGGTAATTGTTTATCAGAAGCTGAGTTTAACTACTGGATAAGTTTGCTTCATTCATAATACAAGTTACAAATTATTAGTTTCGTGGGATTAACAAAGCTCTAAGCGATTTATACGTGTTTCATCAGAAATATTCATATTCATATTTTGATTGAGAAATTTTCATCAAATCAGGAAAAATTGAATTAACACTTGATATGATTTTATAGAAGATTTCTTATGGAAATGAATTAGCGGGACAAAAAGATAAACGTAGGAAGTAACTCATATTTAAACTTAAACGTCAGTGCTTTGATTCTTCTACATTTGTAATGTGCATTTAATAAATCATTAGGTTTCCGTGATCAATGTTGGATAATAATTGGTAATGGTACTACCTTGAAAGCACAAATACGGACAATGAGTTTGTTTGGAGGTGAATTTACAGAGTTTAACTGTATCGTTTGTTTTCGAAATTCTTCGAAATTTTCTAATAATTTATAAGTATTTCACTTTATAATGTATCTGTCTAGATTGTATTGTATGTGCTATTTCCTTTGGCAGTGTTGAAGATTATTAGTGATCTGTTACAGAGAAGAAGTCTAGTAGAGTTGGTTGGGTGTGGATTTTACACTATAGATGACAATTAGGTTTTGTAGTTTGTATGTGAGAGTCGCGTATTTTTTGGGAAATCCTCCTTAAGTGGACTAAGTAAGTAAAAAGACTTGTGTATGTTCCGTATCTGTTAAAAAGTGTGTGTCTGGTGGAAAAGAGGTAAAAGGGCTTGAGTTGTTATGTGACTTGATGTGGTAAGCTGGGTAGAATGGAGAACAAAGGTATCTGTAGTCTGTGAAATACTGGGAGCTAATCCACAAAGCCTACGTCTCAGTCTCACCTCATTTAGGAAGACTGAAAAGATATCACTAGTGCGTTTACTTAAATCCCGTATTAGACTTACAGAGGACTATCTAGTAAATATGTTGTGAAGATAATATCCAACGCAGTTTCAGTTGTGTTGTGAGTGTTATGTTCCGAGGAAGAAAAGGCTATGATGTGATAGAGATACTTGCATTATATTCTATCCTCTTAAAGTGCCACCGAAGTGCTAATAAGACACTTGCACTTCTATTGTTGCTCCACACTACGCCAGAATGCTGTAAGACAAGCCAAACCAACTGCCACATCAAAAAACAATCTATCCATCTACTTACCTATACTTTTCTACTTATTTATTATACGGCAGTGGCAAATAAGAGGAAATACTGAATAAAGAATGCTTAAGCTCCTATATTCCATGGCACCATGTCACGGGGCTATTATAGCAGCTTAAGTCTTCTTATTCTCACTCCTTCCCATTCTCTATGTAATGTACTACCCTCCACTCTCTCAATCACCCACCTTCCTATACCAGCTACACAGGCTACCTACTTAAAAGCTATTTAATGGTGACATGACTCAACTGACTGCTCTAGCTCTCCTGTCCTGTAATAATACCAGTCCTCTATCCTTAGTTACTCTATAATATGTATCATGCCAAGTGAACTAAGGGAACTGACAAAACGATAATACTGTGAAATAAAGAGAGAAAAGGCAAAGCAAAAATGAGAAGGATCAGACAGAAAATCCCCTTGACATCACACTGTTAGCGAGTGAGTGAGCTACACTTTATCGTTTCGTTATGTTACCTAGTTCACTTAACGATCATAATCCTCCATCACTTCTACTTCGCTATTTCATTTTTATTTTCACTCCAACTACTCCCTAATACGTATAGCAACTCCTAGTACACCTTTTACCATTCTCAACATACAATTATCACTCAAAATCCCACCGGTGTAAAATTATTTTAACCAAATACTAATTTTCATCTCAAAATACTGTAGATATAACGAACAAAAATATTCCGGAAATTCCTGCAAAAATATTGTGTACTTAATAATGCAATTGCAGATTCCGGGTAATGAAATTTGAAGTAACTGTAAACCAATGTTGTGCTGTATTGAGTTTTGCCGTTTTAGCCAGCGGAGACCGGGAGATTAGCATTCTTCTTCCCTTTCTTCCCTCTGTTCATTTCCCTATTTATTCGATTCCGTCCGCTCGGGTCTCTGCTCCTGTGATGAGCGACCGTGCGTGTGAAATGTTTAGTAAATATGTATGTAGTTAGCTTTTCAAATACTCTAATAGCCTAAGTACACGTTATACACGTAAATTCATCCTATACGAGTCCAGGTCCCATATCATTAAACATAACAAAATTACAGAGTTGACTTGGCTTGACTTTTCAATTGTGTTATTTGAAACTGGAGTAATTTAAATCGATATTGGTGCTAACTAACTGTGCATTTGTATTTTCAATACCAGATTACCCTTTCCTCCGTTTCTTTGATGCTCCAAGCTATTTAATAAGCTTATATCCTTAACACACTTTTGTATCGATGTAGTCAGTATTCACAGACATATACAAAATTCTATCTGCTCATTCTTCCTAATTATCTTATAGTAGTAATGGTAAACTTTTTATTATCAAATCTTTATGTAAGTTAATATATTCTTTTTCATAATATTATGCAACTCAACTTGTTCATTTTCCTTAGAACTTGTCTTAGCGAGTCAAGCCAAGCTACTGCCAATAACAACCTACATATATTTTGTCATAAGTAGTACGTACAAAATAGAAAATGTGATGTCTAGACTATTAACTATAGAAAAGTTATAGAAACACTATGTAATACTATAGTTGTATATAAAATGAACAGTGTACGTGCACTGAAGCAAGTTGACTAATTGTGATTGCTGATAGAGAGGGCCTAGAGTATTATAGAGTACATGGTAGTTGCACAAGCGACTGGTGTTCTAGAGAAGAGTCGGCGAGTCATCCACTTCCGGCAGCCTCTAATTTGCATTGAAATTTAAATTACACGGCTGACTCTGTCGTAGCATAGCGTATCACTATCTCTGCTGGAATCCTTCTCCTTTCATATTATTCAAAGTCGAGACAATCAACTAAATAGACGTTTATCATCCACCTCGGCACCTTTACCTATATCAATCCATTCATTTTAAACAGACCTCCATTTCTATTCAACGCATACAACCAGCAATTGGGCTCTTTAAAATGAAAATCATTTAATATATGGAGAAGACACGTTCAGTCTTCATTTCAGCAGCCGTAGAGCACACAGAGAAAATTACAGTCTGGTCTGGTTTGGTTTCTAGTCATGAATGTCCTTCTCTTACTTAAACCTCCTTCTCTGCATTTCGTTAACTCAGTCCAGACTGTGTAGTGTTGAGTTGCGTATTGAATGAATATCTTAGTATTTTTAAAAGGTCATCCCCATATTTGTCATATAATGTCTAATCCCATTAGAAGACAATGCAAAGGCAATAATAGCCCTTGTGAGAGGTAGGTAGAACTATTATTTGTAAATATGTGTAGTAATAGACATGTCAAGCAGCGTAATTTAATAAGTAGAAAATCCTACGCTTAGAGACACAGAGACTAAAGTAAATACTCTGCATTTGGACTGATAGGGTATGAATGAGCAGTAATAAGGATATTATTCGTCCATTAGTTTAAGGTGAGCAAGTTATTTAACGCATAATCAACATCCTACTGGGAGACAAAGCTGTTTAGACGTTAAACATAAAGACTGGGACAGAGGAGATTACACGTTACACATAGGAGACAGATCCCACTGTGAGTGCAAGACTACTATTTATCTTCACTCGCTTTTTTAAAAGGCGACGTGATGCCGTAATTATTATTACATTATTATTACCAGGTCCTTTCAACTATCTCAATCCTCTAATACTAATATTCCTTTGTATTTACAGACTATGCCTTGTAAATAAAACTCCGTCTCTCGCTTTCTAGTAAGAACATTATTTAGTTGGCTTCACTTGGCTCATTGTGCCTGCCTTTTGTCAATCCACATAATAGCCTGACCTTTGACTGATTCCAATCACTGAGCTGTATTGTCAAGAGACCAAACCAATGAATAGGTGCAATTCTAATGAAATAAACACATTCTGTACTACGAGACATAATATTTCATTCATCAATGCCAAACTCTTTAGTCTATTTACCTATTGGTATTATTTACTATTTACCTGTATTGTTTATATGTATCCAGTTGTCTTGTATTTCATCTGTACTTACACGAAGGTCGAAAAAGCGTATTGATAGCAGTTTTCGGTAGAGTATTTTATTTGCCTTGCCCACATTGCAAATTGCATCACAATTCATAATAATATATAGGCATAGTTTACTAACTTGTCTTTATCTTCTGTATTTAACAATATTTATGCAGTATGTAATCGATTTGCAATCCTGATTCTGATTAGAAGTTGCGCAACACTCATTTGCATACAGTCATTAATACTTCGACCATTATTTTCATCTCTAAGTGTAGTACCGCCTTAAATGTCAATTTTTTGTAAATTTTCTTGTTGTATCTCTCTTAACATGCAATTTCTACGAAATAGGGTCTGCTATCATGCATTGCCTACAAAGGTTTATATTTTTACTATGTTTACGAATGGCTATGTGCATTACATCATATTTATTTGGGTTAAGTAAAAAATTCTACGTATATATTTACGAAATATTATGATATACGTTTATAAATAGAGCAAATGATGAAATGATTCTTTCAGATACCCCAGTTAGCCGTGGAGTCCTTCAATGGTTATATTTTCACTAACAATAAGTAATTCGGTCGGGAGAACTAATATTATTCTTTCATTTATCGGTCTTTTTATCTTTGCTTGCATATTTCGTTTCACGGTTCACATTAATAGCGTATTTAATTGTAGTATTTGTAGAAGCATGTAATGCAGATAATAGCGAGTATCCTCTGTCGTATCGTTTACATTTCTATTCTTCGAATTTATCCCGTTGCCATTCATCTGCATCTCTCATTCACAATTCTCATAAAAGAGCGTTACTGAATCGCGTACATATTATGAAAGTGCATACTACTATGCTATGAGTGTGTTATGTTTATTTACGATAGAAGCGTACTGTTAAGCATACTTTTGATTAAGGAATATGTTTTTATATTAAATGGTAGGATAAGATTGGTAAAAAGTTTGACAAGAGCTGGGTTAGAGAATAGAAGGAGGAAAATGTTGAAATTGAGACGAGAGAGTCTTTTGTCGGACGACACGAAAATTACTGGCATTAGAATCTATGTTGTCTGTTACCGTCGTGTTTTGTGCAAAGGTATATTGTATGACGATGACGAGATGTAATAGTAATGGGCCATGTGAGGGCTACAGAGGACAGGAGAAGGAAAGAAGCCAAAAAGCAAGGAAATAGGACACCGGCTCTTGGAACGTAATGCTCAAATAAATGACCGACTCTTTTCATTCAACACTACAGGGAAAATTCACAAACGCAACGGCTCACTTTACTAAATACGGAACTGCCTTGCCTGAATTATACCAACTCTATTAACCATGCCACGTACTACTTATGTATTAGGAACACATATTCATGCACACATACTCTACATCTTCATCATTTCACATTCACATCTCATCAGATCACATCACATATTATTACAAGCCTTCTCAATCCGTTTTTCCTCTACTCTCTAATATCTCTAATGGGTAACGAAAGGTTTCATCTTCCTATACATCATTTATACATATGATTGTTATTATGCAGACCTTTTACGTACAAAGTATTATTCCTATTAGGTGGTAGCTGTAATTACCCCTTTTTAGTACTGCATCATTAATAGCATGGACAAATATCTAAAGGCTACCTAATTTGTCGCATACATTTAATTTGAATTATAATTACTTGTGGGCATGATGATATATGTAGGGATTTTTTGCATTCCTCTATTTCTTTATACTTACTACATTCAATGCTTCCTAAATATTTTTTACAATAGCCATATTTATGTATATTTTGTATTCAGGTCCTTCGTAGGGAAAATTTATGTGATTATCTGTTAAATTTTAAATTTTATGTACATAAGTACCCATATGCCTTAGCATTTTATGTTACTACTAATGTTGTAACACTTTAGTATTTGCAAAACTGTTTCAAATCTTGTTTGCAAAATAGTAACTACCATTAAGAAAAATTTCATCTTATTTTTGCAATTTATTTGCTAATAAATATTTATTATATGAGAGGAGACTACAACGATAACTACCGTGGATATAGTTGTAAGAATGAGTTTTGCTATGAATTTGTTGTTGTAAGTGTTGGTGAGTGTGTGTGTCTGTAATTTGTAATGGTGAATAAGAGAAATAGGAATTGCGTGACAGTTTCGAATTGAAACCGAAATGAAAGAAAATGAAATAATTTCTTGTCTGCTGACTGTGGCTGCAACGAACGCTTAATATTATTCTGTAGATGAAGTAATAGCCAAGTTTTGTTTCTGTGTATGAAGTAATTTCATTGTGATAGAATATAATGGTGAGCTGACTGATGATAGTATAGAGTGGGCCTTAATCCATTGTTTCGGTTGGTATTGGTACAGTGCATGTGTACAAATTGTATTAGATTGCTCGGTCGGACTCACTCTGACCGACTGCTGCGGTATTACATAACATTACATGATTATCTGTTGATAATGTGGTCAGGTCTGGTTGGATGAGAAATGAGCCGATTTCAGCTCTCTGCCTTCGCCATTCCCTTCCTTTCATTTCATAATGTCCATTAATAACACGCAGGAATTAAACTAGACGTTTTCTTTCTCTATACAATACTCTCTGGTATAACATACCTGTTAATCAGTTCGTACAGGGTCTAGTATAACTATAATATTAGTATATTACCATGCATTACGTACGTTATTATTAATGCCATATTTTTGAATAGGAAAACATATTCACATAGGTATTAGGTACTTATCTGTATATTGTACACTAAGGTTTCCACAATAATCGAATATTCTATAGAAAGTAAGATAGGGAAGGTAAGAACGAGAAGCGCGTTGAATTTTAGACAAGGTGACGTGACGGGAAGAAAAATTAAAAGCTGCCCCTGCAGAAGCATCGACAAATTCATTCCCCCTCATCACCTTAATGTAACTTAACTTCAACTTCAATTTTCTATCGAATTAACTGTGTAGTCTGTACTTCTTACATTAACTATCCGTATACATGTATACTAACTTCTTTTACAACTTTACAACTCTTCGTTTTATATTTCGGGCTTTTTTACTACGAAACTAAGCATCTCTACTGAAACTGTTCAAAGAACATTGAAGGTAGGAATGAATACGATCAGTGCACTTTTTCTAAGAGATCAAGAACGATGTAAAATGCAATGTGTTACTTACCTTACAAGAGCAGGAATATTTTTAAGACTGCATTATGCTTATACGGCTGTTGAATATGAATTTTTTGCGTCATCTGAACTGTTTTAAGAGAAGTGTCGGTAGCTTTTCCTTTCTTTTGCATTTTTTCGTTAATCTAAGAAGACAAGGTGGATATTACGGGCTTGCGTGAACTAAAGAATTTTTTACATGTACTAAAATATCCAGGTTGTATTAGGTACCTAAATAATTAATACGATATTCTAGAAGCGTATAGTGTACCGGTGGAGTAATCAAAGCAAAGGGTATGATCTGTGTATCATCAGTTTAGTTTATCGTTAGCTAACATCATTTACCAAGTGTAGCATAACGAGAGCAGAGTGACATGGAAAACAATAAGGCAGGTATATCTCGTACTTATAGTCCGTTTCCCCTGAATCCAAGGGAAATGTAGTTCAGGGAATATAATAAAATTTTCCAGTTGAGTTGATTCATGATTAGAGACGGAGAAGAGACAGGAGATGTCGGCAAGGATCCGATTTCACACAGAAGGAAACAGAAAAGAGACACTTGCTCTTTCCTCCTAAATAAATGCAGTTCTGTTTCACTTGGAGAGTGGACGATCACATCAGCATAACAGAACCAGAAGAGGAGATCCAAAGTATCATGTTCGTCACATTCGGATTTCTTTAGCTCTCTCCTCCACCAGACCACTTTCCTCATCATCCAAATCCAACTCACATGGGACTCTACACAACACGAACCACTCGCTAAACACACACAGTAATAATAGCCCAGCTCTATTTCCCTGTATCACTTTGAAACATTCAATCTTTCAACTTTACGCTTCCCCATTCTCATTGTCGCCGAGCGGCAAAGACACTCACGTACCTTTATTGTATTTCTACATCATAATATTTAGTTTTCTATCCAGCATACACAATCAACTCAAAATATACAATGTCTCTCTTCAGTTTACGACATATTTACGTTTATTATACAATTTCCATTGTTAAGCACTCACCTAAATTGCTTCCTTTCCGACTTAATGGACAGTTTAACAATTTATGGTGCACATTGCACAATTTTAAATTTCTATACACTCTTTTTCAAAAGAATTATCTTCACGGATTCTCGTATTTTAATGTTGTGTATTATGATACTCAGAAATCTATCTCATCTATGGCAGTCTTTGATTTGTATCTCATTTTCTAACTTCACCTGTAGTAATAGACCTACTGCAATTTTATTCTTTGCAGCAGTGCGGCAATAGAGCTCAATAATAATCGAATAGTACTACTTGCTTTGAAATAGGAGACGAATGCCGATTTGTATTGCGATAGATTTGTCAATGGTTTAGTTGAAAAGAAATCATTCGTATAAGATTCTAGGCATACTCATCTGCGTTTCAGTATCTTCAATTTCGTAAAACATGTAGGTAAGGGTACCTAATTAGTGTCTGCATATAGATTTAATTAGCTTTTGCTACGTTCTGATATGAAATGCTCACCGGTTTTATTATTAGTTAATCATTCTGTCCTTTCTTTTGTATAGGCAAAGTATAAGATGGCTTTCCCACTCATTTACTGTGAGTTCGGAAAAAAGTTTTATTAAAGTGCAGACGAAAAACAATACGAATGAAAATTCCTCAGTGAGTTTTTTGATAGCTTATGCAAGACAAGACACTGTGATAGGATAGATGTATAATATACTATCTTTCATTTCATGCAATTCAGAATTCTAACATTCTTGATTCTTATGGTATATTGCAGTGGAGGTGATGCTTGTTTTGAGTTTGCCTTTTGTTTTATCATCTTTACATGAAGTTCAATGAATGAAAGAATTCCCACAGTGCAATTAGCTTTTCTCTCACTACTATATTTAATATGGTGTACATACTCCTTAGGGGCGTCGTCAACGATTTCATTGCTCTATCCAACTTGGTTCATGGAATCATGAAGATTATCATATTGTGTTTGTGTACATGTTCCTATAATCTCTGTACACGTGTATTATTCTCACTTTATACTCTCGAATTTATTGTACATTCAATATAGCTCTTTATTAGTGTTAATAATCAGTATGGTATCCTTATAATGAAATGTTAACAAGGATGTAGCAAATCAAGAGCGCTATTGAAAAACTGAGTTATCTACTCTGTTCACTCACTCAGTGCATCTAATGTAATAACTGATGTAATTCTTTGCTCTTCTTGGTGAAATGTCATTTCATTACAGAGATAACTAGCTAGCTACTTTAACTAAATAGCGTCACGATTAGATAATCATATTACACGATACAAAAACGCAGTGTGCTAGCAAAGGAAGTCAAGTCCGTCAGTTTTCCACGGAGTTCCTCGTTCTCCTCACCAAATCCCTACAGTGTCACGCTGCAGCATCCGTACAAAATACATCTCACTACTCCAGCTCTTAATTTTTCGCCAATTTGCTCTCTCATTCAATTTTCTTGTGTGCTCCGCTATCCTCCGTCCGCCTGTTTTCTATACGTAGGCATCTATTGGCATCAAATCAAAATCAACTCCTGAAGTTATGTGATTAACTTCTTTCTCCTCTCACACGTATCTCCACTCCTCTCCACGCTTACCGTGTTCTATCTCATTCTATTCAATAACTGAAATCAATCAGAGTTACTAAACAAACAAAAAAGACACGATATTTTTATGTATTAAGGTATGCTAAAAATGTGCACACTTAAATTCAGATTATTCTGAATTCTAATTTTGTGTTGTATAGAATACGTTTAAGATTTACATGCTTTAGTAATGTCAGGCAGATTTGCATTTGTAATTCTGTGTTCAATTCTGCTTTTCAAGCTTACACTTAAGAAATCAGTACATCTGCATAATGTTATATCACGTAAAATTACTTAAAAGTCGAAATTCAATAAATGGCTTCAGAAAAGCAGACTTCTGATTAATACTGAAAAATTGTCTTTGTATTTAGGCCAATAAAAAATTAAATAGGACAATTTTAGATCTTTATTCTCTTTTTCGTTATTGAAATATGGCTTGACCGATAGAAAGGGATGAATAAGCTAAAATCCTTTCCGCTTCATTTCTTTTGGGTCTGTACTGTATTATGCATTAAATGGCATTATGCAACGCTCAATGTACATAGATATAAATACTGAAGCCTTAGTATGAAGGAAATTAAGGTTTATGTTAATAGTACATTGTATGCAGTTCGTTTTACTTATAATGCGTAAAATAAAGCTGGAAGAAAACTGTTTGGCGAAAAATTATTTCACGCTCCGGTGCTCGGCCTTTCGATTATCTTGTTGGTGATTTACATTTAGGTTGTGCTTGGTGTGCTGAGTTTGAGTAAAATTGCATGGATTCTTTATTGGTTGTCTATTAATTGTGTTTCATTACGTTATCTGTTTAAAGTGATTCAGTGTTAATGACTTTACGGAGGACAGTACACATGTAAGTTAATTGTTTGTGCCAACAAACAAAATAGTTGAGAGTATAGAATGGAGGAGGATAAAGGAGAGTAGGTAAATAGATTAGGATTAGTGCTTTTATTGTAGTGCAGTTAGTGAGGAGAGAATGGGACAGGGTGCTCCGTGTTTTTCTTTGTCTTCTAACTATCTACTTCTTTCCATTAACATTAGCACTCACCCTCTGTTTAAACTCTGCTTTTGATTATAATCGGATTGATCAATCATTCTCACTCTATTCAATTCTCCGTGTTCACATGCTCCATATAAACTGCAAATGTTTGATCTGCATTTGAAATCTGGAAATCCCTAAGTAATCCTTAACAAGTAATGTATGGCAGACACTGTATATAATGGACACTCTATACTGTTCTTCGTTAAAACCTGTCTTCATAAGCTGCCACTTTTATACTATTATATGTTATCTGTGGATATGAGGAATGATTGTGAGAGAAGCAGGAGTTATGCATTTTCTCTGGTTATCGTTGGTATTGTGTAGAGTACTAAACTCATGTGTGTTTCGTTTAATGCATTACCCAGCGTGCTTTAGTATTTTTTACTCTCGCTTCATTTATTTTCTGTTTTAGTGTATCAAATGGAACTATCACACTGTTCACCTCGAAACAAAGCCATGAAATGCAGACTAAAGCTCGTATTAAAAAGTTACACGTACTTATATAATGTAACTCGTGTAATCTGACTGCCTCAAGTAAATACAATCCTTATAAATACACATCACAAAAATTCTACCTAATGCACACAACTTATTTTAATTCCAGTTCAGTTACATTATTACAACTTACATACAACAAGGATCACATCACAAGCATATATAGAGCGTTGCTTGTGTACCGTACTCGCTATACTCGGGAGAATTGTGATACGTGTACAAGTACGAGTATTTACGGAGGGATAAAAAATCGAGTGAATTAACGTGACCAGATTGATTTGACAGGAGATCTGGTCGAAAGCCAAGTCCAGGGGCATAGAGTATCAAAGTATAACATGCACGGGACTAGCTTTTCGTATATTATACTTGTTTGTTATTATTATGCATGCGTTTAATCTCATTTGTTCATTGGTTGGTTGTTTGGCGTGTTGGTTTGAGTGGTTTTGGGTTTAGCTTCACTTCCTTTCGTCTGCGATGGTTGGTAGAACAAGTTTAGTCCATTTCGTTGCCTTTGCGTCTCCCAACGAACCAAGGATTGCACTTTCTTCCCAGTTCCCTTCCCTTCCCAAGCAGTCTCTCCAAACTCGACATTATCATCTTCCATTCCAAACACTTTCCTCTCCAGCCAGGCCACTTAATATATGCACGTCCAAAAACAAATCCGACTCACCCAATCCACAGTCAAGCTATACCACATGCAATGCAACGCCAACGCCAATCCAATCCAACATACTAACACAGAAACAGTCAGTACAACTTAAAAACAGCTTTAGAATTGTGAAACTTTTATTCATACAAAATCTTAGTGGAGAAATTTTTAATTAGCCCAAGAAATAGTGGGTTTCCCTCATAGGAATTATAACTTTACCTCAAAGTAAGCTTCAAAGTAGGGAAAATTGAACAGTTACTCCTGAATTAAGAAAGTAAATTATAAACTTTTTTTAAGTAAACTTCTAATTGTTATTCTTGAGGTAAATGTATTATTTATTAGGAGTTAAGCATAAGCATATCGAAAGATGATTCGTAAACACCAAATTGTGGATTCCAATATTTGTATGCATTTGGTAAGAAAAATTATATCAAGGAATTTTTTATAAGCAATGTCGTGAATATGTGCTAGTTGATATTATGCTATGACTATCATGATAAGAAGTTTCAACTGAGTATTTGTGTCTGCGTAGGCTTATTGTGAATTCTTTGTTTTGTGATTACATTAAATGTTGGAAGAAAGGAGATATGGGTATAAGTTTGTGGTTCTTGTCTTGTGTTGGTTTGTTTGTTGTCTGTATTGTTAATGCATTGTATTGTAATGTGATGTGATGTAAGGAAGAGTAAGAGGTACTTGATATTCCTTGTGCGATTATTTCAACATTTGAAATGAATATGCTGACTTATGCACAACAGAACATAACACATGCTGACTTCACTTATCTCATTCCAGTTTTCCATGCATAACCTGCAGTACAGAGTATTGACTACAACGTCTAATGACTTGTACAAGTTCTCTAGGCAGTGAGACTGCTTGTTACACTAGCAGATAGAATTGTCTTATTTAAATAATTCAATTCAGCTAGATTAAATTCATTCTCGATGGTTACGTAGTCTTTGATTTATAGTACTGGAGTGTGCAGGCCAGTCCAGTCAGTTGGAGAACTGATTACAGTCAGGAATATTCTAATCATGAACATAAATAATACTTTAATAAAAGATGCATGCAAGATTACTTGTACAATGTGGATTACATTACTACCTGGTTCATGTTTGCTCATTGCGTGCAAACTATCTCGAACCATTTTTTATTTCCAATACTCATCATTTCATTCGATGACATTAATACGAAAAGAGTGAATGGACAGATTGCTCTTTAGTTTACTTCTCCATTCACCACAACCAAAACCAAAACCAGTGCATTTACATCTCAGAATGCCTGTTCTTCACTTTGTCATTTGGGTTTTGTAACAGTGTGGTTCACATCGTTGACATTCACGCTCTAAAGGTAATCTGAGCGACATGAGCACATGAAACTATTTTCTTTTACAAATAGTATTGCGTTAAGGAAATGGGAATAACTTTGCTGCGCCCCAAATATAATCTGTTCTCCACAAAATGTATCATTATTTACCACAATAGAAATATTTTCGTATACTAATCTTCGCTAATCACAGGAGTATTCAATTTTCACAAGTAATATTCCATCTTTCATATGCTTCAGTGCTTTTTCTATTATTTTTAGGCCCTCCAGTAATATTTCAATAGCAGGTATTATTATATTTAAATAGCAGTTTAGATGCAAAAACTGATATTCAATTGACTTACTTTACTTTGCAAATGTCATTTTAAATGTAAATTAAATTGAGATTGTACTGATTGAGTAGTCCAGGTATTTAGGACCAAGGAATGGAAATAATTCTTTAAGGTGAAAAGAGGAAAGGCAGTCTCGTGTGGGTTATAGTACACACTACTGTTGGATTATTAGTGAATAGACGAACAATAAGTGAGTGTTAAGTAATAAACGATGAGTTTTTCGTATGACAAGAGAATAATAAGAGGAAAGCAGAGCTTGGAGCCTTGGGGGAATTATGAGATGAACAAGAACAACTCAATTTATCTGACTTTTCTTTCCCCGAGTCAATACATTACAGAAAGTGGTATGGACTGTACCTTAGCTTACTAACTACTGTATTCCTCACATTAAACTGTCAATATAGGATGACATGACATAATGTACCAGATTGTTGCTCACAAGACGTCCATCCATCTATAGAAATATAAAAGATATTTATTAGGTAGCTATGTGTAATAGTAACAAATAATAATCGAAATACTTAGGACTACATATAAATGTAATGGCACATTGTTGTATAATTCATAATATTACGGATATCTTAGAATAGCTGGTCTTAGGATGTATGATATACGTGTTTGAATTCACCTTGTAAAAGTGGATATCACGCTAGTGTCATTATGAGGAGCACAAAGCAGAAAAGTGCTAGGGGTTGACGTTTGATTTGAAAACTCCATTCTACTGCTTACAATGAGAAAGGGAAAAGAGGATGATTAGTTGAGTTGAGTGGATGAGTGAGATGAGGATGAGAATCTGACTCTTTATTTCTATCAAGCAAACCAAATCATTCAGCTTATCTCTATATAGATTACCATTTCACTCCACTGTCTACTGTATTACATTATTATTGATAATACAACATAAATAAATACAAATGTGTATACTAGGTACACTATATGTAAATACGTACACAATGTACGGCTGTCATTATTATACAATAAAGCTTCTAGCTTGCCTTCAGGCCAGCTAAATAAAATACAAGAAACTATTGCTGATTACTAGCATAAAACGCATTAAAATGTGCATTACTACAAGTAGATGATGTTTATCAGATCAAGACTGCATAATGTTAGGTAATAAGTGGTATACTAAATGCTATTCACGTTTTTTACCACGGTATTAAAGGAACAGTAGTTTTTATTCTCATGTGTCATGTCATGTCATATAATGTGTTATAATACAGATACCATGTAATGGATGTACATAAGAGAATACTTAAAGAGTAATTATAGTGGTAGAGTTAATAATTACTGAACTACTACTGTACTTATTTGTATTTTGTATTGGAATGGAGTAGTGGATAGGTGTATTGTGTGTTTTTGTGCTAGAGAAGAATAAAGAAGGTGTAAGTAATTTGAATTTGACTGTGGGTACTTTACTAGAGAGGTTCATCCTTGCATAGTTTCAGATATCGAAGCTAGTGATTAATTTTTTTCAGGTGTTAGTAGTTTGATAGCCTCCGTCGACATTGTCTTGTTCCTCCCTCTTCTCTTCTTACATTACAACAGTCAATAAATACAACAATACTTGTCTGTGTCTTATGTCAAACTATAAAGAAGTATCTTAAGTGTGTTGTGTACTCTTTCTTTCTCTTGATATCCCTTATAACAAGGTGTTTAGATGCGATATGTACTTTTTAGTATGACGTGACAAGGTAAAGCATTAAACGAAGAGTCCAGTCCAATCTGACAAAGGACCGAACTAAAGAGGTGTAAATGTAGTTTAATAATACGCGTATATATTTCTTTGCAAAAGTTATTTATTTTATTATTATTAGTGTAGTAATACTAGTAATAGGGATAGGAAAGATATGCCTTGAGAATGACTTCAAATGGAAAGACAGACAGATAGTGTAATTTGTATTGTAGTTTGCTCTGTTGTTGTATTATATTGCATTGTGTTGGTTGAGCCAGGCGGGTGAGTTAAGTTAAAGTGTTACTAACGTGTTACATGATAACTTTAATGTACGATGAAACTGTCACTTGTAGAAAAAGCACTTGATGTCAAAAGACTGGCTTCCGTTTTAGTAAACACACCGACCGCTATCCTTCCTTTTACCTCTTCGTCCCTTTTAACTTGTCTCTTTTTTACTTCATTTCATGTCTATTCATCTATCC
Organism: Yoshiicerus persimilis; assembly: GCA_020352615.2. Classification (NCBI taxonomy): domain Eukaryota; kingdom Metazoa; phylum Arthropoda; class Collembola; order Entomobryomorpha; family Tomoceridae; genus Yoshiicerus; species Yoshiicerus persimilis. The sequence continues at coordinate 43,129,682 of CM036941.2, forward strand.
AGACTCATAACACAAGCTAACTCATTATTAAATATACTTCTTCGTGTCTATAATACACTAAGTAAATATTCCTACCTACGTTTGTGCTTTAGGTACTGGATATTATACCAATCCGGTTCTCTTCTCTTTGTTCGTACTCGTACTTACGTTACGTAAGTAAGCTATCCAAATCCAAAGATATAATGTAGCGTATGTAATTTAATGGTGTTAAATAGTTTAACAAAAGAATGTAAATATGTAGACATTCACATGAGTGGCTGTGTTACATGGACATTATACAGCCATGAAATACATCATTATCATTACATGCATATTTCTCTGTAACGTGTGCAGTTGTTAATAATAATACGTAATTTGCTTTACTCGATTCGGCTGTCCTTCTCTTATTTGTTATTCATTCCATAACCAAACTACGGTATTATTATTTCTTAACTAAACCGTAAATTATTTCCTGTGACAATAGTAATTTAGATATTTTATGCAATATCCACTTCAAAGTAAGGCAAGAGCTGTGTATGAGGTGTGTAAGTCAATTTCAGTTTAGTTTACTTACAATTTATTATATAATAATGTTTTACACAAGTACACATGTTATAATATCGATAGATATTTGCTCCGTTTCCGTCTCATGACATAAACAAGTATTTATTACTGTGGAATGGATAGGAGAGAAAAGTGTTATGGAATGGTGTGAGTGAACATGTATAAATGTCAGTGTGATGTGATGTGTATTATAATAATAAGTGTCATGTCATTCAAATAATCTACGCCTTAGCATCGCCAGTTGATTCTGAGCAATAAAAGCAATTCAACAATTCACATGTCACTATGCCCGTTTTTGCCTGAATGCAGACGGACGGATATGACAATACGATTGCGATTATATTATTGCACTACAGTAAATACGTGCTAGATGTATGTTAAGTATTTATTTTGGTTAAGGATACGGAATACTTGTAATGTAGCAGGATACGTCCATTCATTGGACTCAGTTCAATTCAGAGTGGCTATTCCGTACACCTATGGAAATGGAACTGAGAGGCAGTAGTAAGTATGCAGAGACAGGTACTCTTATTAAGGAAACATTGATAGCTTCGGTTTATTTGCGTATGAGTGAATGACAATGAATATATTACATCTAATTTATCATTTGCTTGAAATATAATTGAGCACTCATAGTTTTAGTGGTTGGGAAAACCCGGACAGGCCAGGACGCGAATAAAAAATCTTGTTTAATGTAATGGATTGTAATGTCATACCTGTCGTGTCGTACGACAAAATACGTTGACACTCTTTCTCAAACGTTGTATCATTTTAATAACATCGTACTATTGTTATTACACCGCAGACACTGCGTTGTATCATTTCATATTCTTCTGTAGTACTTACAACATGCAATGATAGTCTATATGTCCTCCTTTGTGTAAGCATTGTGTATAGAGGTAATAAATAATGTAGACGGATAATTATGTGTGTAGTATGTACACAGGTTCTCTTCAACTCGTCTCGTCATTCATTTCACGCTATTCCATCTCCACGGTGTCACTGCCACCATTATTATTCTGTCAGTGTCATTTGTCACTGAGAACTGACTGATTATGAGCTGGGTCCTAGTCCTAGGATGCAGTCCTTTTTAATGCTGTCCCCATTTTAATCCAAGATGTGTGCTTAAATTCTATTTTAGCAATTTTAAACGATTTTGAGGACATAGATATTTTATTTCCTAAAGCACAAATCCCGTCGTTAGTATAATATAACAGATCGTATTTTTTCATTGTTTTGTTAATTAGTCATAAGTTGGTTTAAAAATGAGGAAGACCTCCATACTGACGACAAAAGCGAATCTGTGCACAAATAATTGGGGTAGTTGCACAGTTAAAATATTGAAAATAGAGTTGAGAAGTGAGGTTATGTGTTGTTTTACTGAATTCGATCTAAACAAATGAAGAGTTGTGTCATGTTTTTCTTGTACTGTACACACTTTGAGGTTTCACGGATACATTTCCGAAACCATTAACTAATTATGTAATTTAGGAGGAATGGTCCAATGGCCGACTGCATCAGTAATAAGTATAGGGTAGCATTTCGTCTATGTTTACTTTTCTAACATGCTTGTGGTGTGGTAAGTAGCAATTCATTACTAGGTGTATTTTCGTTTTAATGCATTCTCGTTATAAATATGTTCATAGCTACCTAGTATACAGATAATAGTAATAGTGGTTGATCGAATTCGAAAGGAATAGTAAAGTAAATACTGAAAATTGTGTGTAAAGAACTGTGTATAGTGAAGTGAGGATAGAAATACAAGTTCGAAGGATGCACATGGCATGGCTTTCATAGTATTGCATTACAATGTACATAGAACATTACTTGATAAGTATTATTGGCTCCTTTGCTACGTGTTTACAGAAGAAGCAGAGTGCATTTATAGGTGTGCATTCCCTCATTATATGTATAGGTAGAAGAATAATATAATCGCTAAGAACATCCTGGCCCTCTGTCAGCCTGGAATCGAATGGCCTGACAAGAGTGAATAAGCTGTCAGATTTTCAGATTTTAAAGAGTCGTATCAAATATCACTTTTACTAATACACAGGAATATTATCTCCATCTGACAGACCACAATAATATACTTTAAGGTATGCACACCAGATACACGTTAAGACCCACTGAAATCATTCAATAATATTTCAATGAACAAATGCACTACATTGGGGTTTCGTCTTTGAATAGTATTTCCAGTTGTTGTAGTGCTATAAGACTTTAATGAGCCTTCTTCTAAGTCAGTTAGTCTAGTGTGTACATTTAAGCATACTTACACTTAAAAGGGAAGGTGCCTTATGTTACTTCTGTTGTTTTCTGTTAGTTTAGGAGTAAGTTGGGGACTTGACATTGTTGGCCTGTCGTGGCCTACTACTACTGTTTGTCGACAAGCATGTCTCGTTAGTAGATACATGCATACTAATGTATTTACATTACAACTAGTTAATACGCACAGATGTAAGTCTAAGCTCTGCTTGAACAAATAGGTTGTAGCGAAAGCGCATTTAATACAATTCCACACTACCCCGTCATCATTATCATAACTTATTCATTGGAAAGGAAAGAATATGTAAATAGAGTAGCTAAACTAACAATGAATGCACAAAGGATGTCACACACTTACTGTCAATAATATCCATTCCTTAGCTGGTCCTTTCAGAAGGACATTTTCTTCAACCGGCCCAGATTTTTGTTATTGTTGTCGTCGTGTCTTGTCGTCACTTGTCATGTCACTTATGACTAGCTGAATATACCAAGCAACGCAACGAAAGCCACACCAGTCACTTTTGGGTTAACTAACCGTAACCTCTCTTTACCCTAGAATTTTCACAGTTCATTGGACATCACTACACAATCTAAAGGTATTTAGCTAAGCTACTACGAGCTCCATGTGCAAGGGATTATAAAATTCGCAAAGGAAACACTTGTAGAAGTTAATAAAGTTGCGCTTCGATAATATCCGTGAATCAGTAAATACTCTATGTAGAAAATAGTGTAAAATTCCTGTTATGCTACGAAACAATAACAAAAATGTATAAAACTAATGGAATATCCGAATATGAGATCTTACTAACCATAAACACATTATATGTTTTTAGAATGAATTTTTTCTATACATTTAGAATGTTTACATAGACTAAGTAACGGACACCGTAAAATTGAGAGGTCTTCTATATAATCAACATTTTTGTATTTGTGGTGAAAATATCCATTGTTGACAATTGTTCCCAATGTTTTTCATGTATTTTGAGATATTTTGTCATATTTCTATTTTCCGAGAGTATCGCTATCGGTTTTCCCATCTTGTCATGTCAGTTCAGTTCAGAATATTAAAACGGGCTTGGCACGAGTATTCCTTTTTCTCTCTTACTGAATGTCCCAAGGAATTTAAAACGGAAATCTATTCATAATGCCATATGTAACGTAAATTCCATTCATACAGTTTACCTTCACGAATCCACTCCTTGTCCTTACAATAATAATGCTACAGCTCTAGGTACCTTAGCTGTATTTCACAGTTCACATTATTTTCCCAGTATGAGAGTTAAAAGTTCAAGAAACAAAAAACAAAGATAATTTCCGTGGTATTGGGACAAGAGTAATTGAGGAATTGTTTTAATTGCAGGTTGCAGCACCACATGGGTCTGGGGGGTAAGCGCCCCGAGTCAACGGACACAGATGACGGAGGCCTGGACGACAAGACGCCCCCGCGATCTCCCGCCCCCAGTGACACGGGTTCGGACTCGGAGCTGAGTCTGGGGACGAACAGTCCGCCTCCGACGGCCTCATCTCTCTCGCAGTCCTCGCTGTCGTCCCCCAGTCACCCCCTCCACGCCGCCTTCACCTCCCTCCCCCAGAACTTCGGGAACTTCGGACCGACGATCCCCATCCCCATCGCCTCCCTGCCCCTCTCCCTCCCCATGACGATGACGATGACGCCCACGGCGGCCCACCTCGGCGGAATCTCCTCCATGCCGCCCCACCACCACATCCCGCACCACGCCCTCTCCCCCTCCGCCCTCTTCCCCTCCCTCGCCTCCCTCCACGGATTCACCTCCGCCATGTCCATGCAGGCCGCCTCCGCTGCCGGTAAGGCTGGATTCTTTAATATTCCTCTGGAACTCCACCGACCTTTCCTCAAGCAGAACTCACCCGATAGACCCAGCTCTTCGTGACTCCAATAATCCTCTTTTATTATTTATTCACTCACAGTTAACCAGTTGATGTCACTCCTCCCGGCTCCTAATGACTAATGAGTGATATTCCGAAGCAAATCGTATTTCTCATTTTTAGTAGCAAAACTTTATTTATGAAAATTCAATTCGTAGTATAATACATGTTAAATGTTAGAACTCTTTTCACCGGAAGAACAATCATAATTTATTATTATTAGCGCTTTCCATCGTTGTTGTAGTTGTAGTAAGTAATGCAATAATTCCGATTTGTGCAGAAAAATTACTTTCCTAAATTCAGAATTCAAACTATTTCAATGTTACCTTATCCGTTTTTCTTTTTTAATGATTTTACTAGTGCAATACTATTTATTTACACAATTTTAGTGAAACTACTAAGTACCAATGAAGTATTTGTGAACACGGTCTACATTTAAAATATAAAGATGAGGACAAATGGAATAATATAGTAAATACTTATATAATTGATTACTTTAGCAGCATATCATAAGTATTTCTGAAAGTTGCTTTACATTTCTTACCTGCTGCAGGTAATTAAGTACTACAGAACAGAAGTAGGTTCAAGGTTCAAGTTATTTCAAAACGCATAAGCCAAACAGATTTCCTATTGTCCGCTTTTGGTTTTCACTACCTAAATGTGAAATAAAAATAAAATGTTAGTGATAGGTTAAATTATATTAAAAGCTTAGGACACACTCGTGAGTTAGATTTTATTTATTAATTATTATTAAATACTGATAATACGTATGTAAAGTAAATTGTAATTTAACTAATAAACACGACTAAGTTGTAATTAAGTATAAACATGTAAGTGCTGAGAAAGATTTATTACGTGCAGTAATGTACATTATGTATGGATATAATTAGACGTATTAAGTACAGTTAAGCTGCCATGCCACAAATCATACCTCATCATCGGTACCATGAACTGTAAATAGAATTATTTAACTAAATGCGTTCAGCTAAATTCGTTATACTGAATTAGATAGTTCAATATTACAAGAAGTCAGCCAGTAGCATGTACTATCCGATTTTGAGGTCATCAGAGTGAATTTCCATCAAAGAATAATATTATACCTAACTGTGTAAAATTGTAAACAATTATGTTGTAATTCTATCTGTGTATAATTGATTAATGTACATTTTCATACATAAAATATTCCAGTCTAACAGAATGACTTAATAAACCCAAGTACCCAACAGATTTATACGGCTCCTTTATTGATACCTAAATAACGTAGTAGCAGAAATCAGCAATTGAACGATACTTTATATTTTGTTTTGTCTGTTTGTCTGTGTATTTGGGCGTAAGTTGCATATTTGTACTTTTAGTGCTACATAATGGCAAATACCTTTTCAGTAACGTAATATATTACTGTTAATAGGAGAACCATTAATTGTACAACTAAATCGTAACAACATTAGACAAATGAGTTTGCAAGAAAAGTGGAGTAAAGAGAGGGAGGTTTTAAACGGGAGCCTTTGGAATAAAGGTGTTAGGGACTTAGGGTTTAGCATTTACTTGCGATTACGATACATTACATTACATTAGCTGAAGCTGTTTAGTTATGGTTAACACCTAATCTAGGTTTGCATTATTACGTGAGTGGTTATACACAGGAGAGTGATTATGCCCACCCGACACTTCATTCTCCACGGTCCATTCTTACGGCATACCTTCTGATGTGATAATACAACCTAAAGTAGGTAATAAATATAATGGAGTTCACTGGTGTGAATAATAAGTGTATCTGGCCATTATTTTCTACTTCACGTACATTACCCCACTGCATTAACTCTACTCTCCTCCTGGAACAATAACCAACCATAATCCTCCACCAAACCATTATTTGCTACATATACGCAGTGGGTATACCGTTTAGCATTAGAGCGACTACTAAATGCCAGCAGTGAATATCGGAGTATGTACACATGTATGGAAGCAGAGAAATGTCAGTGAGAAGTATATCTCTACTTGATCTCCTTTCTGCTCTAATGCTTTAACATAACATAACAAGTGAGATAAGCAGAAAAACCTAAAGTGAACTAAAGTACATACAGAGCAGCTCTATACATAATAACAATACTGATAACTAATGGAAAAGGGACTAAGCTTCTATCACTCCATTCCAACAGAAACTCGGACCATCACTTTTATCCTCCGCATTCAAATCAAATGAATATTCTGCATAATAACTTCAATTCACTCTCTATACCAATTCTGCCCCTCCATTCAAACACGTCCCTATACGGATAAATAGATATTCCTGCCCATATTGTAATCGTACGTACAATAGTGCAGTTTAGGCATAGAAGAGTCAAACCCAGCTAAACATGAACTCAAACTTTGTTCTTTTCCAGACAAAAATCTTCCCTTCATCTGGTTGGCTGTACCCAACCGTTTTAGGGAGGTTGTCATACACGAGGAAATAAATTATTAGGGCAACTTTACTAGTGCAAATGCACACGGCGAATACACACAAGATTTATAACAGCAATCACTTGTAAAACTTATGAGAAAATTATGGATTTAGTGCAAAATTTTGAAAGAAAAGTCCGATTATAAGTACAATCGGACAATTTACAAGCAGTTCCTATTTTCTGGCGAATCCTATTTTGAATGGATACCCATTAGATGAATTCTTAGCTATCGATAACAAAACGGTCGATTCGGATATCAGATCCTAATTCCATTGTTGTTAATACCATGCTTTTGTTTGTATTTAGTTTGTAAAGCTTTTCCTCTCGTTTAGTTATGTTATGAATAGCAATGCAATGCACCCTCCTAGTAGCCAAACCACTATACACACTTTTCTATCCTAAAAATTCTCCTAGTTATTTAAATGCTTTTCTTAATCCGTTCTATTCAATCAGTAACCCCGTGTTCCATTTGTATGTGTGACCTTTCTTTAATGCATGCAATCCTCTATATCCATATATCTCCACTAATTCCTACATGCTTTCCTCTAGCTGCATTATCCATTCACAAATTCGAATTCTTAGCAAACTCGAACTACTTTCACTATATCATTTACGCACTACGCTCGCGTTTTCTCATTCCAGGAGCTTATCACTGTGACAAGGAATTAGAGCAGCAAAGAAAAACGTCAATGAGGCTTAGTGCATAGTATGAAAATCGAAACATGAATGAATAAGTCTAACACTTGCACAAAATAAAACCCAACGGTAAAGATGATGCAGTTTCAATTTCATTCTGATATACCTCACAAAATTCAACATTTACAATAAAAATAATTTTTACTAAATTTTGACAATTAAATGGGGAACAAAAAAATGGACACTAACACTAATTGTCCCTTTGTTTTAATTTCAGTAACTTATTCAAGAAAGTTAAAATAAGTTTGACTAAGGTGAATAGGTATTGATAAAGGAGAATAAGTAATATTTATTTTTTACTGTAGAAGACTTGGGAGTAGATTTGTTAGAGTAGCATAATGGTTGAAGAGAATTAGATGGAGTTGAGGATAACTGCTTAAGATATCAGTTAGGATTGAATGGGATGGCGACATGCTCCCAATAAAAAGCATTAAAAGCAGAAATGGTAGGCGGGGGAAGACGACGTGAAGGATTTTAAGGGATTGACACCTCCGAACAGTGAACTGGACGTGGATTGGAAGACAGAAGATGCTGCCAACGGAATGTCATCCACCTAGTAAGCAGTTCCACATTGCAACAAATCTCTATCCCAATATTTATTGATCATGCATTATTACTATAGCGGACCATTATACATACAGGATTCAAATGCACTAGTTCTTACATTTCACTGCAGCAGGAGGATTACCACTTATATAGATTAAATATATAGTAGTACTGTATACGTATACGTAACAGTGCACTTAACTGACCTGGATTATTTTCTATTCCTTATATGTGGAGAAACGTCCTTAAAACGATTTTAGAGTATAGAAATAGAAAATATCCCTTAAAACTTCTTAAAGGATGAAAAGGGATTTATTTTTTAAAAGTAAGGGGAAGGTAAGGAGACAAGTCAAATGGTCAGGCCTGGCGAGGGAAGAAGAGCACACGCCAAATCTGAAACCACTCTCGTCTGGGGATTTTCAGTTCAACAGTGTCACTCATTTCCCAGAAATGATTTCATAGAGCACAGGTTAGATCTGTTGGACAGGAAGGAGGGAATGACGGATCCGAATAAAAGTGGAGGTTCGAAGTCGAGGAAACGTAGGAGTCTTGCGTTTGTGAAGCCAAGTGAGTTGAGTGAATCCGAGAGAGTCTTCCTTTATATCTTCACAGTTCATCTCCATTCTCTAATCCTCTCCGACTGTTTTACTTCACTTCGCTCCTCTGTCAAGTCAACCAAGTCTGTATTACTGCAAGAAGTAAGTAGTCCATCTCACTCTTTTATGTATATGCATACATACACACTTTCAAACACCTTTATATAGGAGCAGTACTAATGTTTTCGTATTATTACTATTATACTACTACTCCGTTGTTTTGCTGTATGGAGGAGTCTTAAAGCGCTCCGAGCACAATTACAGAACTTCTACATCTGTTATCTAAGTTCATACTACTTTGTAAACTTTTAAGCATCTCCTCCCACTCTTTATGCTTTTAAATTAACTCTCACACTCTACTTGTACAGTTAGACAACCATATTATCCATACTAGTTCTCTCCCGACTCAGTCCTTCTTTGTTTTATCGTAGTCCAATCTAACTAAAAGGTGTAGTGTAACAATCCCTCAGTGTGTTATTCCTAGATCTACTATAATCCTATACCTAAGACGGAACGGGATGCAAATCAAGTTCCAAGGAAAATTCAACAATGATAACGACAGGTAAGGGCAACACTCCATTGACATTTAGATGGGAAATGTCTGCGCAATCTTACGCCTTATATTACCACATTATCGCATAATGTTTGTGTACACTAGCTATACTGATATAAGAATTCATTTTGCGTTAAGAGATATTTACATCTCTCTTCAATACAAAAGCATTTTGATGCTTTTTATTCATTTTGCCATTTCTTCTTCTGAAGGATTGAATTGGCAAAATTTAAAAAATAGGACATTTCCCCCAATTTTGGGTAGATTAGAAGACAACTTAAAACTTAGGCTTGTCCCTGTTTCTTTATTTCGGAAACTTTTAATAGCAGAATAAATACAGTAAAAAATATTCTAAACTAACAATGCTAGGATGCCGTGAGGGCAGTATCTACAACCTTTTTCTTATAATTTCTTCAATCAGTAGAAAAAATACAAACGGCCGAGTGTTATGCGTTGTCATAAAACCAGTGTAAAAGAAACCAAGGAAGGAGTAGAAATATAGTGTATAATATACCTATTTCATGAATATTAGATTTCATTACGGGTGAAATCATTTTATTTCCGTTTCTTGTATGCTCCCAAGACTTGCACACGCACGAAGGAACATCAAAATTAAGCCTTTCCTTGCGTTTTAAATTTGAGAATCGCTTTTAATGTAAAATGGTTGTTTCATACAATAGTTACTATTGCGCTGAGATTAGATTAGTCGAAACATTGGTACCTAGCTTGGTACTTTGTTATTATGCGTATTAGAATTAGTGATTAGATATCATTTCCAGTCTAATTAAAAACTTCTGGGAAATTGGCACTATGAAATAATCTTTTTCTTCCACATTGAGTAGCAGAAATGAGTATTTAATGAAGTTATACAAATAAAAAAGCTTTTACCAATGTTACCCATGTTGGCTTTATACATAAGTATGCATCTACACAAGTTAAGAATGTTGAGAGTGTGATCAGGTTACGTAATGACAAAGCCACAAGGATGAGCATTTTACCATTACGAGTGTTCGAAAACAGAGAAGAGCTAAATAGTAATTGGGAGTATGTAGATGAAACCACAATGTGAAGGAATGGAAACCCAAACCCGACCGAAATGTAATCCTGGTTAATAGTGAAGAAAAAAGATTGTTCGGATTCTTTAATTTGAATGGAAGGTTGAATAGGTGAAGGGAAGCGAGAGTATTGGATATTGGCATTAGTGGATTGGATAGCTGAGCATTTGGTTGGGTTGTGGTGGATGCCTGGATTAAGGCACTACGCATTTGTTCCATATTTTGTGGTGGCCCTTTGGAACTGTCACGTCCAGCCGTTAATCCGTGTTGATGGTGACACGCATCTAACAAATATACTCCTCACTCATCTCTCTTACATGTCACAAGAACAATTCTTCCTTTTCTAACTCAGATATGCTTTTAATTGCTTGCACGTAACTTTCAGTATCAAAAAAGTATTACTAATTGCATTAAGAGAAACTTTTAATTGTAAAATACTGTAATTTTGGAAATTACAAGAGAAGAAACATAAATTATGCAAATCGAGCGATTTTTCACCGAAGAATTATTCACATTTAGGTTTTATTTTCATTTATTGTTGTATTCTTGTATTGCTTATAGGTACATGGTTGATATTTTGGGTTTCGACAATAATGTAACGGTCTGAACAGAAGTGATATCTGTTCGGTAGGCCACTTAAGAAAATATTTGAACATTGAATTTGGAAGACTGTTTGTGAGAAGTGTATGGCTGTATGTTTTATTTGAGGTGGATATAAATGTGTGTGTCAAATAATATTATTGTGTCGTGTGGAAGAGCGAGTCGTACATTTTCAAAGAAAACACTCGAGAGATGAGACGTGACATTCCACCGGGATGAGTCTATTTGTGCTCCGAGTCAATGATCATATCATTTGATAATTCAACATGCAAATACAATATACTTACTAAATTACAAGAGTGTCGAGTTCTTTCCTTTTAAACCACACACCATAAACGCTCTGCACACACAATAATGGAGCATTCAGGCATATCACAATATTTATTTTTCCTCAAATAAATATACTGCACTACATTCATACACTACAAATACATTCTAGTACATCTCTCTCGCTAACCTGATCTACAAACGACAACCCAATGCCAAAACACAATAGAGAATATTGAGACTTCATGAAATAGACATGTTTTCATTGTTCTTTTGCACATTTTCCTTTTTCCTACTCACGATCTAATCGTATGTTAGTAAACTGTTCAATGCAACTCCCTTAATTTATAAAACCTTCCCCAATACGCATCAAATTTATAAATCTGTAATTTTTATAGTCACTTTTTCCTCTTTTTACATTATTTACCTAATATATTACACCGATGACAATTGATCAGCGATTTGAAGATATGTTTAATACTTTATGTTACGTAGGTCACACATTTACTTGCAGCTTCAGCTGTGAATATGTTTTGTACATTATTCCTACTGCGTATAATATAGTAAATAGCTGGTAAATAGCAGTAAGCAAATCAAGAATGAAACTAGTCAACTGCATGCTGAAGGTATTTACATACAATGTACAATAATGATAATAATGAATGGACAACCTAAATATAATACTATTACAAGCATCACTATAGCCTCTGAGTATAAAGTATAATACAATCTCACATTTAAACCTTTTGTGAACTTGGTTGTCAATAAAACTATATGTCGTTAGCAGACAGGATGGAGCCTACTTTACTACAGTTTACTTTGAGTTGGTTTATACTGCTTATTTGCATGACCCAATGTACCCAAACCCATATATTTAGATTTCACTATATTGTCTTCATTCAGTTTCAGAATTGAAGGTATACCTAGTCGTGTTTTCATATTGTATACCTTCAATCGATACCAACTGAAAATGGTATCTCTTTTCATGTACATGTACTCAGTTGTAAATTGAAAGTTCGTCAGTATAATGTTACCATTGTTTGAATAATGGCTTTTATCATTTCGATGAGCAATAAATAAATTACCACTGTTGTCATTAACCATACTAGCTAGTATTACATGTGTGTACTAATATCATGCTGTACAACCGTGATCAGTTATAAGTAAATTGCTTCGAATAATAATTAAAATGCCTAAGCAATTATTGCTGTATTAATGTGTATGTCTTTATTGCATTGTTAAATGCTTATACTAGGTATATGGCTCAAATTCAAAAATAACATTAACCATGGATTAATGCTTATTAAATAAGTATATATGGATAAATAGGAAATTCTTGGGTTCACAATTTTGAAGTACTTCTTTGAAATATGCGATATATCTCATAAGTCAATACCTTTCTTCTTATAGAGAGATTAAAAATCTTACAGATGTGTGGTGCTAATAGATTTGCACATTTAATATTTAGCATTTTAGCATTTACCACCGTTTTTTCTTTTTCAATCACCAGTTTTAACTAGCATTTTACCAAACAAATAAAAGCAAGTTTGACTGAGACTTAACCAGCTAATGTTGAGTGCTCCGGGTGAGTTAATGCAATAAGGAAAGGAAGATATAAATTAGAGTTAAATGACAGGATGCAGTTGGAGTTCTGTCTGATGAAAACAGTAGGAGAACAATAGGAGGAGTCGGCGGGGGTGAATTCCAAAAATCTTTCCAGTGAGTCCAGTCCGTCCAGGCAGTCCAGTCCATTTCGATGTCATGGCTCAGTGCATTCAACAGACAGACACGACAGCCTCTTCCTAAAGACGCACCGTTACACACGCATCAAAAACTATCGATTTTTATTCTCTCGCTTATGTTTCATAGCATAATCTTAACACTTTCTTACCTCAATAAAAAACTATAGTTGTATACCATACTAATGATACTAATGATGTTGTAATGTAATAAGCAACAAAAACAAACCATGGAAAATAATCAAAATATAAATATAGCCTTGCAATTCAAATTGGAGTAATTTAATTATTAAGTAGCGGAAGCTACTTTATAATAATGCCCTGAACAATCTGTCTGTCTGTCTGTCTGTCTGTCTGTCTGTCCGTCTGTCTGTCTGTCTGTCTGTTGGCTCTATAACTCCTGAACGGCTTAATATAATTCGCTAAAACTTTTAGTACATGTTCTTGGTGTTCCGAGGAAGGTCCCCTGTGAAAATGGGTGTGATCGATAAATGACATCTACTAAAAAAATTGAATTTTGTATGTAGAGCCTACAGTTCAGCACCGGCTGCTGATCAGTTCCATGTATTACTAAAAGTGTTGTGTATGTTGGAAAATTGAGGCGCATTTTCAGCACCCGCATCTGCTCAGCTCCATGTATTACTAAAAGTGTTGTGTATGTTGGAAAATTGAGGCGCATTTTCAGCACCCGCATCTGCTCAGCTCTATGTATTACTAAACGTGTTGTGTATGTAGGAAAATTGAGGTGCATTTTCAGCACCAAATTGAGGTGGATTTTCAGCACCTAATTGAGGTGTTATAACTCTTGAACGCTTCGATACATATACTTAAAATTTTTCTATTGTGTCGCTACGGTTCAGTGGACGCTGTTAAATCTGTGTCGCTTCTGCTACTTCATTAAATGCATTAGTTGAATGGTTTATTTAAGGTTACTTTTAAGAATATTAAATTAAACCTAAATATGAATATTACAAATTTTCAGCTTTTTTATACTTTCTATACTAAAGCATGCAGGTTAACATATTTTATTGTTTTACCTTGGTTTTCCCTAAAAAGGTACTTTTAGATGTGTTTACAATGGGATCGCATTACATGATGGTAAAGTATCTGTAACTACATTGGTATGTTGTATTCAAACCGACTACCGTTGAAAATTGAACTAATTTGATACGGTAAAGGAATCTTTCGTGTTCAATATTTACAGGTAGCCTTACTTGTAAAACACTGTATTGACTGTCGCAAAGTAGAAATTAAAAGTATCAGTTACAAATCTAGTAGCCGTATCATATTAAACATGTTCATTCCAATCTCGTCAGAATTTCTGTAAAGTGCCTGCATTAGATAATTCAATAGACTTGAAATGTATATGTATTATGTAACAACAACTTGTATTGGAAAGGTAAAGAAGATACTAACCAAGACTTAAAGTATAGATTCTTGATTTCTTTGCACATTAGTGGGTAACTATTTAGAAATCGTTTAGCTGTCTATTTGTTTACCTGTTCCGTCTTTTGCTACTGTACTGAATTTTGTGCTTCCCTATCGAATTACCAGAAACCAAAACCAAAAAGCAACTCGTCTTTTTCAGTTTATTTAAAGCGACACGACAGGGAATAAGAATCTATGAACTTTCTCACCAGTTTTCTGTGGAACCTCACTAATGTGAGTTTTCAAGTATGTGGAGTTTTAGAGAGTAGCTAAAAGGTATCTTTGGGTACTTGCTGTATTAATAACTATTGTAATAATGCATTATTTATTCCTGTTAATGCTTTTTGGGTATAAAGATGAGTATGTGAATGTGAATAAAGATATAGCTTACATCTTATGAGTTACCATTTAATATTGATGGTAGATAATTTATGGAAAGGCTATGTAGAACCTACACCAACGGAACCCAAGCTAAAGGTGAATTTCGACCAAGGGTATTATTGTTAAGCATTCTGGTTGAATGGTAAGGTAGCTTTAAAGGTTTGTTTTGTTGTCTTTTCTTGTCATCACATCATCACCAGTTTTACTTCTCATTTCAAATAAGACGACAGTTCCTGTCATTCGCTTCACTAACCTAACATGATATTATAACAAACCTTAACCAACTACCCATGCTGTGGTGCGTAACATAAAGTAGTCATTTCATGCCACATAAACTATACTCTGTTCACTCCGTACTAATAATATTCGTTATTTAATTTCAGTCGATTCAACCTGTGTCAACACTAAGTGAGTGTAATATGTACTTTACAAATTTACCCCTAGAAAGTATCGAAAGGACCTTTTGAATATTAAAATAAGTGCTCCTGCTCTACAGCATTTACTTGTACATACCACACGATTAACTAATACTTGCTGGACTGGATTCGTGTATGACACGTTATGATTGCTTGAGTGCCACATATGACTATGACACAGTTTTCCAGAAGGACATTGACAATGAACAAATCAAACAAAGCTGTAGCTGGTCTGAGTGTGCTAGCTGCCTCTACATAAATTCTGACTTGTCTCTGAACCCTATTAATAAATACTTAGGCAATTAGCAGGCATAAATGTCTCTCAGCTCCTACTGCCTTTGAATAATGGAAGCAAAGCAGGTGTTATGTTTCTTATCTGATGATGAAGATACGTAAATGTCAATGCCAACTTCAAACATAAAAGCCAACTCTTCAAATCACAAGTGCAAGTGTTAAGGCAAGGAAATACAAAGAAATTCATAATTACTTGTAGGTAGAGGAAAGTTAGGAAATTGCAGGGAAAGTTGTAATATATGACAAATCTATTCCTTGTTCATATTATACACTAATACTATTATAACACACACAAAAACTGATACCACAATCAGATATTCAAACTATAAGCAAGTAAAGTACTTAAAGACAAGATATTTCTTAAGTATCATGAATATTTTCGTTATTGACTTGACTGTCACTATAATGTTGGAGTAGTAGTGTTTCTTGTCGTGTCATCATGTCATGTCACAATAGAATACAGATATACATCCAGTCCAGGCCAAGGTAATTCCTATGGATAGATAATCAGTATTAAAAATAAAAGCATGTCTTTCATTTTGAAAACAAATTCCTTGTGCTGTATGCAGCTAAATGCATATGCCTCTGCTGCAGTATGTAGAAATGAATGAATGTACAGCAATCTTAGAATAATAATATGTTAGATTTATGTACTCTATCTGTCCGTATTGCGGAGGGTATAATAGAACTACGTGAGTTAAGGGTTTATTGTAATGAAAAAGGGGCATAAGTATTTGGGAGGTGTTGGACAACTATAGTAGAGCTAAGTAAGAGAACTCGAGTCAAGTGAAGATGGGACATTTGTCACCGTATTCAATTTCCATGGCTGTTAGGGAGACATTAGAAGAGCCAGAGAGCACTTAATGAGGCGTAAAAAAGGGTTAGCTCAACTAAACCAACTTAGGCCAGGCGAGCAATTCCATTTACTTCTGTCTTGTCATCTATACATTTCTACAGAATAGATACGTGTAATATACTACAATAATATGACATTATTGTGGCTTGTGATAAAACATTTAACCCAAGATGGATTTCTCTTTAGAGATATATCCGGAATTTGACCTATAACATATACATTTACTGCATTATTTTTTATAACCAGTTAAAATCTTTTGACTTTAAAGTATTGTATGCCTTGGAATTTTCAGAACTAGTAAGAAAAGTAGCAAAATTATTAAAAATTAAAAATTCATAAAGAAAAATAGCAAAATTGCTGTACTAAAGATATGAATGCAAGTACACAATGAAAATTCTATATTTGAAAACCAGAGAAAAGACAATATGATTTCAACAGATTTATTATTGTCGTAAACCTATTGATTACGAAAGTGCATGGTGAAAAGGAAACTACTGTAAATGCAAGAGAATAAAGTATTGATAAGGAAATGAGATAAATGTGGCTAGTTGTACAGGGTAGCTTTTGATTGTTGTTAGAGATGGGACGAATTGTGTAAAAGGAGAGTTTATTTATTTAATTTGTCGTATGGGAGGCAGAAGGGTTAGGTCAACTGGAAGCTAGTGATGAAAAGTGAAGTTGTAGCTAACTGAGTGCGAGTGCCCAGTGTTTCTGTTGTGTACACAGAGAAGATGACATGGGTTGGAGCTGGAGAGAGAATAGGATTACACTCGCACTATTTGCCTCTATGTGTTTATTTATGAGTTGCTCCGTGTGAGAGTTTCTTGTCAGTCAGGAATCTTATTCAGTAGTGTGATCAGATGCGATGTGACGTTCTTTATGACGATGGGGACAAAAGAACTGTGTGCGATGCCATGTCATCAAATCCATGGCATATTCTCCGTACACTGCATTCTTCCGCTTCAACACTAACAACTAAGCCAAGTCAACCCATGTACTGTATTATGCAGCGCAATACAAACACAACTTATACTAATAATGCAGCCAAGCCACTGGGGAATTTCCATACTCAAACAATCTACACATATTATATTCAATTCAAACATTTATTTATTTCTGCATTCAGATAAAACTTTTACGGATATAACGATAACGATAACGATGTATCTAATACTGGACAATTAATCAATTGTATCATCTACATACTCTGTACTATATTGTATATTTATTTCCGAAACATTAAATAATAAACAGCATCAGTTTCGATATTTACGTAATAAATTATTTTGATTACAAAAATTACATTTCAGGGCATATATCAGTGATTTTGAATTAAGTATACAGTACTTCCGCCCATCCAGCCGATTTGAATCTCAAAAAATAAATAAAATCACCTTCAGTCGCCAGTGTAGTAAGGAATTTGTTGACAACTTATTCGGTCTGTACCTGCACCTATATTTATCTCTACGTATATTTATCTTCCTTGCGAAAATGACTGCACTTGCAAAATTAGTATTCTAAAGTGAAATATAGGTATCTTCGTATTTTACAAAACAGATTTCCTAAACCTCAAATAAAGGGCATAAACAGTAATTGAATTGCATACCAATAATTCTCGTGATTGTATTTCGTTCGGGTGTAGTATATAGTGACTAGACTATTTGGAATTGATGAGTAAATTGAAGGTAAGAAGAAATGAAGAAGCGGCAGCCGGGATAAAGTTGCTAATATAAATTTGGTATTGCTAAAAATGTGCGTAATAAGGATATTTTGTGGGTTGAGGAAGTTGTGTAGCAAGTAGGTGTATGGAGAGACGGAGATAATGGAGCGTTAAGGTGGTGTATGCGAAAAGGATGCGATATTGGATAAAGAGATGATTTATTGTACGTGTGAGTGTATTGACAGCTTGTTCTCTCACTTGTGTGTTTTGTGTCTGTCTGCTCCAACTGGAGATCTCTCTGCTTCAGATTGCTCCCTATTTTCTGGATGATTAAGCAGCAAATCACAGACACAAAAGCGAACCCCATCCAATTTCTCCAGAGTTGTATTTGTCATTGTGATGGCAGACTGAACGAGTCTTTTCACTCCTCGCCCGCTTTCTTATCTCCTCCAGCTCCCTCGCTCGCCTCGCCCTCCGACTCTTCACCTTACAAACCATTATCCTCACGCACATAAATACTACACATTTATCTAATACACTACTCATCACATCCATTCCATTTCCATATCTAAAACCATTCTTGCAAAAATTTCTAATTGGCAGGTGTACCTCAATATAATCATAATTTATTACTGTTATCTCCAATTTCTCCATCAAATATTTCTTCATCGAATACATTCATGTAAAATTACTTAGCTGAACAGTTATTGGAATTTATACAAAACTCAATAAAATTGCTTTAAATAATTAATGCATAGATAAACTGTTCTAAAAAAGCTCTATAAAATTCTGGAACATCGTGCGATAGTAGTTAATTGAGAATTGATTGCAAACTCTTTAGTTATCCATGGATAATGCTCGAGCTTTCTTTTCATAAATATAGATTTGGGCATTAGTAGATAAATGTAAACACGTAGTGTCACGTCAAGTCAACGTAAAGAGAGAATGTTGTAAGCTTTGTAGTCCTGTGAATTGAGAAGTTGTGATGTGAGATGTTGGCCATTGTGCACCTCCCCTCACTCCTTTACAAAAGGCAACTTTATTATCCACTGTACTCTGTTATTCACACAAATCCCATCAGTTTATTACATCACATCCCACACAATCACAATTGATCACATTTCCTTGTTACACTAACGACCTATACAAAACTAATCGACGAAACCGTCGCAGGTTTCTGTTGAGACTTATCCCATTATATTTTACAAATCTTAACTGAACATGCATAAACAGTACAGTATTATGTGTAATAACTTGCATTGTGCTTCACATTTTTGTCTACCTAACAGATTTAATATTTACTGAATAGAATCTTAAGTGCTAATTTTTCTTTGTCGAAATCCTTTTGCATAGGCATAAAAGTAATGCGGATTTTTAAAACACGAATTTAATAAGAATTCTCAGTTTTTCAGTTTTTCGAAAAAGGTCGCTCAATGTTGAAACTTTCAGTAATTACAAATTACTTTATGGAAATCAGCACGACTCGAATGTATTTATCGCTTAAAGGATGTTGTTTTAGAAAATGATACTTGCTGCAGTATAGATATGTAAATTATGGTACCATGTTACCCTTTATTGGTGCATCATTCAGTAATTCATTAAAATTATATATTAGTTTCACATTCAAATGTAGAAATGATTGTTCCGTTCTTCCTTTGCAAATGTGATACGATTATCTTTGTACCGGACCAGAGTTCGAGAGGCTGAGATGAGAGAAGATAAGAAACTGACGATAAGTGTGAAAGCAAACAAAGAGCGCATGTTTTTACGAGACTGACAATTATAAAAATTAATATTTGTTGGTTGCTAATTAAAGGTATGCGGATAACTAAGAGAACTATTTGTTAAGATGGATGAATCCGAGGTATCCACTTCTCGACGGATTATGATCACACGAATTGTTTGCAATGGTGATAATCACTTCGAGGATAGCACTTCTGTCAGTCTCTATGCTGTCACTAATTATGTGTCTGTGTCCACATGTATCCAAACTATTAAACAATTCTTCTGGACTTTAGTTCTTAGGTACTCATTGTATTTTAGTTTATGCATGAAGTGTGACAAAACAGATTAGTGACCAGACACCAGACGACGGCAAACGGTAGTAATACAGGTGACAATGAATAGCAAATAAAAGGACAATTATTCATCGCGTTATTTACATGCAAAATAGCAATTTTTTAAGTCAAGAGTTCAATAACAAAATAACAATTTTTACAAATAAAAATCTGCTGAGCTTTTGAGGCTTTTATGGTATACAATATGTGGAAAAAAACGTTTCTTCAAAACCGTTTGATTCGGGTCTTGATTTTGCAACCCAAATGGCATCATTGACGAAAATTAGATAATATTGTCATTTTAGAAGAGCAAAATAAAAGTGAGTTGTATTAAGACTATCGTAAAATAACAGAGGTGAAGCTATACAAGGCTTAATTATATAAAGAAGTTTGGCTTCTGCAAGAGCAATAAAAATCTGAGACATCTCCGATTTCATTCCTTTGTACGACGTGATAATGTTTTTGGTAAATATCGTACGTTGTGCCCAGCTAATTTATTGTGCCAACGATATGTACTTACTAAAGTACACTTACTACTTACTCTGCACTATCAACATTACATAAAGATAATAAAATTTTGTTCCTATTTACTTTAAATGAATGTAATGTAGCAGTATGCGTGACAAAAGCCTTCTTCAAAGATCAGCGATGAAAAACTCATTAGAATGGAAGTACGCTTATATACTGTAACTGGGAGATCCTTATGTAAAGTATATTATATTTGCTATTAAGCCCATAAGTATGTTTTTACTAAAAATGAATAGGCATACATCACAGCTACAACTTTTCTGTCACCTGCATAAACTTGACATTGAATTTTACCTTGTGTACATTTTTCATTTGTATATTTAAAATTAATAGAGAAGGGAGAAGTAAGTACTAGTACATATTCTTTACATTGAGGATACCCATATTACATATAAAGATTAATAGAAAAAAGTATCTGTCTGGAAATTGCTTTTCTGCATGAATATTTTTTATGTAATTTAATTTTCCTGTTGTTTTTGTAGATGGACGGAAGCACAGCATAAGGTACACGTAGATTAAATTAAGAGATCAAATGTTAAGATATTATCTTAAGTGTCAGGTAGGAGCATTGCTTCAAGAAGTAGTACCTGTAGTAATGGTGGATGTTTTTAATATTATATTCCATCGTGTAATAGTGATAGATGTAAGGACAGCACAAAAAACGCAATGTCGCTATGTATATTATTAGCTGAGAATGACGTAAGCCAGGTTGGATCGCTGATTGTACTCAGTTTATTTTTTGTAAGAGATCTTTAGTTTAAGATGATGATCACTTTATTTTATTCCATTTCAATGATGATATGCAAGTAATATTGTGATGAGAATGGAACATACACATTCCTCCTCCTGCTACCCTTGTTGGCATACATTACATTTCAATATGGCATTCAAATACAATTTACTAGCATGACCAACAATATTTCCTCTCCATTCCCTTATGACTTTTACATGTGCAGTGCACATAGGTACACATACACTAAATTATTAACTCATAAAATCCACAAGTTATGGATATACATTTCATAGTACTTGTATTTGACAGATTACAGCATGAACCATGAATTCAGTGTCCTTAGTCTTTATTTTTATTTTTTACTGTCCTACCGTTCTAGTAACTATTTAAAATTGTCTAATTTAAATCTCACTTCATTCACTTAGTTAATTGAATTAAATATCATTACAAGAAGTACTGTAGGTTAATAGCTATTGGAATATAACTTTTCCAAGTGCAAACTGTCATTTAACTAATGTGAAATAAAATTTAGTTTTCTAATGCAGTATAAAATGAACACATCTGTTATATGTAATCCGTTTTTACTTATTTGTACACACGTGTCAGAAAATCTTATGTATGTCATTATTATTTATTGAATTCCTTTCTCTCATTTCTTTTGATTGGATATCATTGCATAATAACTAGATATCTTACTAAAAGTCGGGAATCATTCATAATATATTGATTGTTGGACTCATATAGAATTGGGAGTAGTTATTGATTCATTGTCCAAGATTAGGATTTTAGCAATAATATTTACATTGATTTTGCCTTTACCTTTGTAATGAGGACAAACAAATCAACAGACTGTAAATCAAAGTAATAATTCCGTCTATGTACAATAGTACAATCATTGAATGATCTGTACAAGCGCGTTCATATTCTGCATATTACTACTTTACTGTTACCTATGTGTACACTGTATGTAAGTTGCAATTATTAATGACCTTGTTCTCGTAACAATGAAAAGAATGCATTGCGATGTTTAATTAAGGTAAAAATTTTGCTAATAATTTGTACATGTAAATAACTCTACTTTTATCGCCTGTGTGAAAAATTTTCAAAGAACCTGTATATAAAATGCCGGTAAATATAATTTTATTTAATACCTCAATAGCAAGAGGCATCCATGCTACATGATGGATAATATTGGCCATATCAAAAATACAAACACAACCCATTTACTAGCAATACAGTAATGAGAGTACAAAACTCTAGCGATATAAATATATTTCCCATTACACATAATATTTATGAGTATTACAGTCAGTTATGTATTTGAGTATGAGCTATTTTCTTACTAATACATGACAGTAGCAGAATATAAGCAATATTCTGTGATAAATAGTAATAGTAACATGACAAAGCAAAGTGGAAGGATCTAATAAAGCTGTTATGAGATGTTGAAGTGACTGGCCGTATGGATAGAGTAACAACAAAGCTGCATCAGAAATACATAAATACTATTATGTTCCTCTACTATCTATTATTATTATTAGAAACGATGATAGTGATATCTTTATTATTAAGCAGATTCAGATTCATGTATGCCCTCTTAGTTGCTTATTAGATTTCTTCTATGTAGACTACACATAGTATTATGTACTTTCAAGAGTATATCATAAATTGAGTTGGTTTCTTTGACTTGGCTCCACATCCCACTTGCTTTTGTCTTGTTTCTGTCTCAGTTGAGCATTGAAATGAATATGTGAAAAAGTGGGAGCTTAGCATATCTCTAATAATAAAATAATAACAATCATTGCATTACTTTTCAATCTCAACAATAATCAATGTCTCTCTATGGTTGCTACTTTACTCCTTTCATCCTTCACATATCATATGAGAAGCAATTTTAATTCGTAGTTCTTGCTTTATAATGTAGTCTAGAGCTGCCAGTGTCTGTTTACAAAGATCTATGCAACCACAATTACAATTCAACAACCAAATTACAATAGAAAGATACTTGCACTCTCATCTCATAATATTTTCAAACTGATACTTTCGTAATATTGGCTAATTTTCATTGTCCTTCCTGCCAACGCTCTTGTAAACAGATATACATGATCTGTCAATCAAACCAAAACATTTTTACACAACACTTTTTAATATTTAATACCTTATTTACAACCATAATCATATTTGTACCCATTCAAATTCAAAACAAGCAAACATATCAATCGCAATTCATATAATTACATCCATTTTAAAGTTTTTAATATTATTCAGCAGTGTTTACAATTAATTTTCTTCAAAATAAGTTAATACTCAATCATAACTTAATTTTAAACATCCATAAAAGCTGAATTTACAATTCACAATGAAGAAAATTTACCTAATTATATATATTTAATGACAATTATTCGTTTTACTGCAAAAGATGTATGGGTACCTTATTTTTACAATAATATAAAAGCTGTATATTGAAATATATGTGGATTATGATATAATATTTATGTACCCGAAGAGTGAATAGTATCTAGTATCTCTATAACCGTGTTTATGTAACATAGAATGATAGAATTGATATTGTATTGTGTAGTTGTAGTTGGGGAAGTGGATTGTGGATTGGAATTGGACTCCTGTGAGGTTTTGGATAAAAGTAGAAGACAAGAAAGCGAAAACAGCAGGTAAGCATTGTTATTGAATAGAATATGGAAGTTGTTGCCTCAGAATGGCAATGGAGACGGAGAGGAGTGAAGACGAATCGACTTGGCATTGGCACGCTAACTGGAATGGTGGGAGCCTGAGGACAGCAGCACTAGCAATTCAATGACATGAACTTGGAACATTTCATTACTTTACATTACAAGAAAAGCTGGAGAGCTATTACTATGATTATGTTGTCTTTACATCGTTCCTACAACGTAATGTATGTAACGTTGATCCGATAACACAACAAAAGGAATCTACTCAATAACCGAATGATAAAGGGAAATCTCAAATATTATTACATAAATAGCATTACCAACATTGCTGTACAATTATCTGTAGACATAACTTATCCTGTACACAATTCTGGTTGTTATATTCATCAGTTATAGGTATATGTGTGGACAGAGGTGGAAATAAAATAGGATTTTTATTCCTGGTGTCAAAAGTGAATTCGGAGTAACTGGTTAGTGAGAGGAGGAAGGGGACCCCCTTGATAAGCCAAATGAATGTAAACGTTACAGGAGTCCGCATTGTAGGACTGGAGTCACACGGGGACAAACTCACACACTTCCATCTCATCACAACTCTAAACTCATGTAATTGATGCCGTGTGCTCGAGATTCAATATTAAATCGACGCTTTTCCAAGACTCGCCAGATTTCTTGCTGTGAGCAGCTCTGTGCTCAGACACAAAGAATTGAGTTGTTCCTCCAAACCAGCTTTTCCATTCACTCTCACATATTTAGGCTAACGATGAAAGCTAAATAAAACACTTTATTCAACAATCACAGTCCGTTCCATTTCCAGTCAGAGTAACTGTAAGAAAATCATGCAGCTTTATTATAGTCCTTAGACTCATTTATAAGTAGATGTATGATGTTAAGTAACCATCAAAAATAAGAGGTATGCACAACTCCAACTTTTAAATAACCTACAACAGTTTCTAAAAATCCTTTGAGTGAGTGTGCACCGGAATTTCAATTTAACTTCAAATTGTGCCAGTTTCATACTGTGATCACATCACACACATCAAAGCATACATGATTTCCAATAAAAAACACAGATTGAACCATCACTAAAATTAAACATGTGTAATATTTTCTAATATTGTTCCTCCTACAATGCAACAACTCCATGCATTCACAGTCAGAATCTCTTTTTCTGCTATTCCCTTTTCTCAGCCTCAGCCTACATCGAAAAGTATTTATTATGGCATGCATGAGAAATAAATTTTTGATTAGTCGAGAAAATCCAAAAGTTTTTTGGTTGCCATTCAGATTAAAAATATAATAATATATTAATATTATTAAACTACTAGAATAGGTGCAACTTTCCTTCGATTTTCACTCGTATACATTTAAAAATAACATATTAGCTGTCTGCAGTCTCGTTTCTCTTAATAAGTACACCAATTCTCAAGATTTTGTATTTATGTGTCTGCAATATAATATGTGGTAAAGTAACCTGGTAAGGGTCATATTTTTTGCAGAGTGGTTATCATTTGTGGATTCAACCTGTAAATACTCCAGATGTAATATTATTGAAATGGGAATAAAAAATGAGTTTCTCATTTGAAAAGCTTTGGTAAATTTTTTTTTGGTTGTAGGTTGTTTTTGTATGTACTATTTAATTAGTTTATAATGTATGTGAAGTAAGGGTTTGAATCGGTGCATGTGTAACGGTGGCATATTTGAGAATATTATAAGTGCGTTTTGATGGAAAATGCGAGTGGGAAGTATCTTGTGCGGATGGGGATAGTGTTGGGAGAAAGTTGTTATGTTAGTTGAGAGTATCTGGCGGGAGAGAGAGAGAGAAGAGAGAAAGGCGGTATGTCAGCTCATTGACATGCTTTGTAATTCAAATGGAGTGAAAATTGAGGCTTTAGAATTGACAGTGGCTGTGCTTGTATCTCTCTTTGGTTGCTGTTCGCCTTGTGTGACGGAGAGAATGAAATAGGAATAGGAGCCTCTGTTATTTTTCCCTTTCTGTGGAGATCGGGTTCATAGTGGGAGTAGCGCGTGTATTTGTGCATCTTTCCTCCTCCGCATCATTTCGTATTCAGCTCTGTCGTCCCACTCTCTCATCACTTGAAAATGCGAAAATGGTAATTTCCCATCCTCTCAGCCGTCTCAGCTCCTTTCTCTCTCCAAGCTAAAAGCATAGACTTTTCTATGAAAACTTACTTAAGTTATAGACGTGGCAGAGCTTAAGCCTGCCATTACTACAATTCTCCGTCTCTCTCTGTCTCTAATACACTAACTTTATGCTAAAGTGAATTGCGACAGTCAACTAAACCGAATTCACTTTATTTTACTTTTCCCCAGAATAGAGATGTAGATATCCTATCACAAACTTTACAATTCCAACGGCTCCGCTTACTGAAACAGAAATACGTGTATAATCCACAGACACGATTTACCTACTACTACACTCCTACTACTCCAACATTCCTACCCAGGCCAGGCTCCCCAACTCAAAACTACCATTCCATTATAGTATACTAATACAATCCTATATTCCAGCACTACTCTCCACTAATATGGAACACAGCCAAACCAAAAGCGGATTTCAACTGGCAGCACTCGCAGAGAAAGAGTCGCAATTCAAGCTCCTCTTCATCTCGTCTCATGTATTTAATTTAATGTATGTAGCTCAAGTAAACTAGCGGTTGGAAATTTCAACCCCAATTCAAACCAAAACGAGAACCACCATACAGAAATATCCTATCTATACCGACATCCTTAGTCATCTCTAGTGCAGCACAAGAACAGACTGCATACAAAACACGTATACCTACCTTTGCACCACATTTCTCCAAATAACTCTGTATTTATAAAACCTCGCTTCCTATACCCCTAAATTCCCTTTTCTCTATAATACTGCGACGAAACTTGCAAAGCGACTGAAATGAAAGTCAAACTCAAAGTTCAACTTAAACAATAAAATATTAGAAAGCGTTCCTGGTTTGGTTACTCGTTTAAGTTTACTCCACTAACTAACTCCCTTATTTATTTAAACCCCTTCTGAATTTCTGAATCGGGCATTACCTATATTCATACAGATCTATGATTTGCATGGTGAAAGCATAAAGGAGAAACTTCTAAAGCTAACCACGGACCAAGTCAGTTTACCAGATTAACCAAAAGAAGTCTTGCCTTCATCCTATTACTTACTATTGCATTACATAACATTCAGTTACGTTACATTAAGTCAGCGTGAGGAAAAGAAGAGTCTAAATGCGTCTCCTTCTGTTGGTTTAGCTTCGTTCGGTGTAACAAGATGGTCCGTTTAATTCCACCACTTTATCAAGCCCACACATTATATTATCATGTTATGACTCACATCGCTCAACCGTTCAAATTACTAATGTCAACATACAGCAGCTCTCCTCAACAACATACACTTTCCCAACACAAATGGAAATGAACCCCTATACACTATAGAAACACTCTATGTATGTAACTTTTCTATAAATTATCCCATAACCCTTTCGTCATTTCGTTAAAGGACATCAACTCTTTCATTGCATCTATGTTAATGTAAATTGTCTTTTATATGGGCATTCATTTTTATTTGATTTACGGTATTTACTAGTATTATACTATTATGATTTTCATATAATATAGGTTTATTAACAACTGTTACAACTTAATAATGGATATTGTGCAGAACTGTTTCAGGTACTGCTATGGATTTTAGAAGTGTATACCATGAAGGATATCCCTAACCTCTTGACACGACACTATTCGACTTCCTTCCTCTTCAGTCATTATTATTTCTACTAATCATCCCTTTTTGCCGTCAAGTGTTATTAAACAATAGAGCCACTGGGACTGTGATGTGAGCACTGCATACTCTTTAAGCATAACCATATAGGTATACTATATATAACATTCTCTCTCTCAAACTCAAACCCATGTCACATCCACATCACAACCCTTACATTATAATTTTACATTGTCAATGAATAGTCGACTCTAACACTTCACACCCATTCATGTTTATTGACTGCACCAATATGTACCACCAATAGCAGTATTTTTTATATCTGCCAGTTCTCAATGTTTCAAAAAAAGAGAGATAGGTTCTTTAGATATTCTTTTCATTGGGTATAAACATAGCCTGTATTTCAGTATATTGTTTTTGCAATGTTAGGTATTAAATAAATAAAGTAACAGAGTGCATATGTCAAAGATTTAGTGTTCTGGTTGTTATTTCCAGAGAAGATATTTTGCATTCCTTAGGAAGTTTTTATTGAAAGCATTATTGGTTGTGAGAATTCTCTTACTTTGGTACATAACAGGTACTGTCAGAGCAAATGAAGGGATAGAGCATAATTGAGTCACATTTTGTGTGTTCTGTCATGTCTAGAATTTCTATTAGCAGCGCACATGGCGATCAAGTGAGGTCAGTAGAAGGAAAACGCCCAAGGCAGGTTAACAATCCATTCAGTCAACTCGGAGCATCTTTCCGAAGAAGATTCTGTGCACACTGCCTTGGGTGAACTCGATATTTGATCTTTCAGTGTGTAGCAATGTCCTGTCTCAAGGAAGCAAAGAGTTAAGAAAGATACAGATAGAGTGCAGATACTTGAAATCCCATCTTGGCTATTTATATCTGTTCTCATTTATAAGGATAGGGGCAGAGAGGTTCAAATAATATGGATATAGAGTAATGTAGGATATGTGGATATGCGTGGTACTTCTTATGACAAGATGATGTCTGGATAGCTCGGATATTATCTGTATTATAGGAAACATAAGACCGGAACAGGATATTGTAGCGCCATGGCTCAGGGTTATTGACGTCCAGTCCAGAAAAATCCATTTTCTTTCTTCAAGTCAAGTTGCGGGAGTAAAAGTTCTTCGGACTCACATACGGTGGTGATTTACGTGCGTAAGGGAAAGAACTACTGTAAGCGAGATACACCTATAACCCTAAGGTAGTAGGCGAATAAGTAATCCAAGGAAAGGAACCAAAGCTAAAGCTCCGGCTAAAACCAAACCCTAACAAAAAGGAGAAGGACGAACACATTTTCAATGACTTTATTGACAAATGAGCTTAGCAAAGAGTGGGCTTTGTGGGATTCTCGTGCGGTGAACGGCACTTACTTCCGCCGTCTTCTAATACAACTAATACTCAATACTCCATATGCTACAAACCGCTATGCGTCAAGGTTCGCAATTATATTATCAAAATTACAAAATTACTTTTGCACTTCTGTCCTCATCACGAACTTATTAGTAATCACAAGCACTTTAATTAAAAGTCGGAAATCATATTTTTCACAGAAAATGGAACCTATTTCTTAGTAGTTAGAATTTATTCGAACCTATTAGAAATTATTACAAATCATCCCAGTTATTAAGTAAATTATTAGAAATGCAGATGAAGGCAAAGAAATATTTTTGGCAGTGAAATAAATTGATTGATAAGGTATCCATAAAGAAATGAGTAGGTAGAGGAAACTTTGACATATACTTTACTGAATATTATGTACGGAATAATAAGACTTATAGTTTATGGGAGATAGATGAATGAACAACATAGGATAGAATCATGTTATGTATGTAGACTTCATATATTTGATATATTATAAGGCAAGTGTATATATGTCCGGTTTACATGTACATACGTATTAGATAGTGATATTTGAAAAGTAATGACTGGTATAGGAAGCGTAGGATGTTTGGCTACTGAGAATGGTCTGAGATGTAGATGAAAGCCGTGTGTGCTAACACACAATGGGAAAGAATGGGAAGATTGTGAAAGAGTGAATTGGTCGGTTGATGATTTGGTCAGATCTGCGACTGCCACTTGATCTTTCACTGAAAGTTGTATGTATTGTTCGGAGTTGATTCCTCGTACACTCGACGAATACAGAGGAAAATAAGAAATTAATGGTGCAGTTACACGAGAATCGAATCGTCCATTGTGCTCAGAAATCGCATTTGTGCTGTATTTGTTAGTCAGTCCACTCACCGCCCGACAATCCGACTCCTCAACATCATCTTCTTCCGCTATTCTATTCCTCATGTCAGGTCATCACACATATTGTCAATTACTCTCCTCTCCATTCAAAACAGATCCAGTCCTTTCAATACAAAATACTCCCAGCATTTCCAGTTCTGTCAACTCCAGTCTACCTATAAGGAATATCATCTTCTGAATTTCTCAAACTATAGTATTGATATTTCTTTCTCAAACAAATATTATGCAACCGTATTACAACTAATTTTTAGGAAGAAAAATGTTGATGACCAAAATAATGAATTCCGAATGCAAATAGCAAAATTAAAATGTGGTAGTTTAAGGGAGAGGTGAGGTTTGGGCTGAAGAGGAGTCAATAATAAATAAGTTGATAATAAAAGTGTGTGGACTATGGGATGAGTGGCTTTTATGGACTGACAATGAGCCAAGCCAGCAGTCAACTAACTCAGTCACTCAGATCAGAGGAAGCATGATTTGGCACTTTTGTTTTTATTTCATTTCACAGCATTTTTTGTGATCTGTGGACAGAGAGATGGATGGAGTGCTGTGCTATTCTCCATTATGGCATTTGGTTAACTATTAATATTAGGAAACCTTTTTAGTATGTTCACAGATATAAAGTAAAGGTAACACGCATCGCATGCAGAATGGCACTTGAGAAATACTAATCCAGAGGATATATTTCTATACATTTGTTTTTGTGTTTACATATTATTATACAGTTTTTATTATAAGTAGGAATTGTGTTGTGCTGCTTGATACTCAAAAGAGTGGTTACATTAATATTGTAGAATTTCGTTATGTTTCTGCTCACTCATAAAACTCATAATCAGCCAGCCTCTGTTGTTTTTTCAGACTTACAGGTTGATAAGGAGGAAAAGGCTTTCATCTTTACACCTACTGCGTACACTTATTACCAACTCATGTATTTCCTTTACCGTGAAACATTAATCTACGTGTTAAGTATAATGTAGTCATAAGGTATCAAGTGTATTGATTAAGTTTCGCTATACCTGTAACGAATAACGACGTGTCACTCGAATGATGGATCCCAATTACCTTATACTGTTTGTATATTTTCAGTATCGTTAGCATTATCACTAATAATAGCATATTGGATATGTTAAATCAGTGAGGCTAATAAGTCGAAATGCCATTCCTATCTTTAGTTTTTAGTATAATTAGGTGTATTAGAGTTATTGTGAATTGTTTACTCGAACTTATTACCTAACTCTTCATTTATACAAATACTTTACAGCAGAGTCCTTAAATAGGTACACATATGCAGAGTGAGTAGTTGTATTTGTATTTGTAGGGGAAATATCCATAAAGATTTGGTGAATATATTGGTATGCTAATGTAATAGAGTATTGTAGGAAGGTTAGTATTGTGGTATACCGGTAATTGCAATGAAGATGATATTCGGGATGGAATACTCTGGGAGGAAATGAGAATGTGACACCCCGCTGTCTGCTTTTGTGTCAGGAAAAGTTAATTGGAGAGGAGCCCAGGTGATTTGATGGAGTTGTGCGATGTGATGTCTTCATTGTGCATACACACACTCACTTAGTCATCTCTTTCCACTGCAATTGCAACATACAACGCATTAAGTATATAATGTCATACTTAATACTCCTATCTAGCTAATTGTAACTAAGCTGCTTAAGCAGATCTATGGGAATAAAACTTTAATAGGTAATTTGACGCATTGCATGCATCAACATCAACTAGGTATGTGTAAACACCTTTTCCCAAGTGAAATATCTGATTTAATATCGTAGTACAATATGCTGTCTTACATGAAACCCTTTATGAGGTTCTGTTTTATTAGGAAACCTATTTACAACCATAGTATTGTAATTATAATTTATTTAATTCCAATTGTACTCTGTTGCATCCTTTGTAACAACCACTGTCAACTTGCAATATACTAAAATTCCTGGATAAATATACCCTTCATGAAACTACATATTTATATTTTAAATTGTGCCATACGCTTATGCAAACTGCAGAAAAATTTAAAATGTTGGACAAACAGATCCAAAACAAAGTAAACTTAAAACTCTGTTTACGCTTTTAAATAGTATCGCTTTATTAGTATTACTACTTATCTTTAGATATAAAATTTCCTTTTCTTGTTTCTTTGCTTTATAGAGATATACGTAGTATACTATATGAATTAGAATGACTGCTCAGACGTAAGTAAATATTGTTATGTAATAAATATCATGTTTTGTGATTTAGGAGGTAAAGAGACTGTATTCTTGGAGCTGGTCTTTTTAATGTGAAGAGGAGGACAATAGGTTGCTGGTACTTAATATAGTTTAATGTAAAGAATTAGTGGGATGAAATGAGTTTGATGTGACGGCTGATGGTCGGCGGCACAAAGCTGAGTCAAGTTAGCGGCTGACAAGCAGAAAAGAGCATTTTGTTACGGTGGAGAGTTGAGGAGCAGCAGGCGGGCTCATAACATGACTCCAACACACAATATGCCAGGCCATTCAATAAATCCTATCGTCTGCCTTCCCATTCAAGTGGACACAGGTGAGCTACCCTTTCCTTACATCACTATACACTCTCACATCCTAGACATTCAGATATACTTTATAACAGATTCTTCAGTGCGTCTTCTTTCTGTGTACCACGTTACATAACACTACTGTGTTCTTCCTCAACTCTTTTCCTCATCAATATACTAAGTACTTACCTTATATGTAATTGTAATATTGTATTATTACAGTATGGGATGGATTGGATGTAATAAAATAAGATATTTAATACTCAGGTATTTACGAATAAACATGGATAAGTTGTCTATAAATAGTTACAATATACACAATGAAGGTTCGATGAAATGTATTGCTACTAACAAAGTATCCAACTCAATGTTGCTCCTTACCCTATTCAACTAGGTAATAAAATATGTATTAGTTCAGATATTAGTAAACAAAAAAGTTAAAACATCTTTGTTCTTTGTATTCGTTCGTGCTCACAAAATCGTAACAGAGTAGAAAGAACACAATGCGTTTACTAAAATCAAAGCCGTCGTTTTTGGTTGAATAACTCGTTTATCACAAGAAAGAGGTAAGGAAAGCCGAGACACACAATAGAGTCGCAATATGAATGAGATGCGGATATCTCCCACAGCATTCAACTCACAATCAGAAAGAAATTCTACAGGTTTAATTAAAGATGTTTCATTTTAATGTTAACAATAGTAAATCTTCATTTTGTCCAGCATTATTGTGCTTATTTATATTTTTGAATTCTAACTTTAATTAGGTATGTTATTTATTTTTTGTACAAGAAAATAGGTGTAATGTTAATAATTAGTTAAGTCCAGTTATGCTAACTATATTTTGCTAAACTACAATTTTTCCGTCATGTTATTTGACAAATAGATAATATTCTAATACGCATACTTCTACAAAAATATATTTAGCGCATTGAGGAAATTATTGTAGACTGTAGGAACGGAACGCTTTATTTTATGTAGAAGACAGCGTAATATGTTCATGAAAAGAATTCCAGTTATATAAAGAAAGGGCTAAGTCCAGTGGAAGGCAGTGGGGCAGTCGTGTTTAAAGAATAGCCAGTAGATCAACGAAAATCAAACAAAACCACATGAAAGGAAAGCAGCCGTAAATAGTAAATACGGATAAAAAAGTTGGGGGAGGCTAAACAATGTTCTTTGAAGGCATTCTTCCTTTGTGCTATCCGAATTTGTTGTCCTACTGTATTTGTACTATTGTCCACGCTAACCTTATCTACGTAGCCTAAAGTTTATAGGTTTCTGCAAATTGTTTCCTTACTTGATTTAATTCTATTACCCTAAAAGCTGTGTTCACTTTAGTTCTTGTACGTAAATAGAGTAATTTTATACTACATATTTAGATAATTGCATTAATTCCATCGTTTTATTTTCCACTCATCTGATGAATGAAAATTGTGTATTCTTTGTACGTCATTATTTGCAAGCTTTTATTCAAGTGATTTATTACATATTTTCAATTTTAGGTTTTTCGTTATCTTGTCATGTATGGTGCCATGTGAGAATTGTCCAAGTCCAAGAACAGTGCGGTTTTAAAGCAAAACGGAAGTAAATGGTTTAAATGAAAATAATCTATTCCTTGAAATATCTTGTGTATGACATGAATATGAATGTAGTGTATTTGTTTGCAAGGTCAAGTTAGTGTTAGTTACGTGTGGTAAGCATTAACTTTGTGGTTATTGCTTACTGTTTCAGGAAAAGTGCTCAAATATCGCATACATAAAATTTTACAGTAGAAATCCTTTTATTTTAGTAAGTAAACTGCAGTACCATGCTTCACAGAGAATCTAGGTGTGGTCTGGTCAGTTAGTAACATAAGAGTGGATATTAAATTGACAATACCACATAGAAATATTTTAAAAACCCTCAGACTAATTTGAGAATAAATTGGGTGAAAATGTTACCACAAAAGTTAGTTAATTGCCTTTTTATTTTCGGGTTATATTTTGAATCGGTTATTTTGAAGCCAAATCCAGATGAAAGGGGGAATAAATTCCAAGGGGATATTCTTCTGGCTAAGAAATCAGGCAGCAGAGATCCTGACAGGAAATCGTCAGGATTGACAGATAAGCAGTATCGTTGGATGCGCAAAACGTTACCCTACAAAATATCTTCGGATTTCCGTGAGTTAACTAAAGAATTTAGTTACAAAATTAATAAAATTATCTTGAAACATTGAACCCTCTGGGAATTGAATTCAGCAAAATGATAACTAGTTAATAAATTATATCTATGTATATATTTACCCAAATAAATTGGTTTTCAATCAATTTTAGGAAACGAAAGCAGACAAAAGATTTTGGGTGCTATGAAAGAAATTGAAAACAAAACGTGCTTAAAATTCGTAGCTCGAAGTGACGAAGACGATTATATAAACATCGTAAATGGGGATGGATGCGATTCTTACGTGGGAAGGCAAGGGGGAGATCAGGCAAAATAAAATAAATAATACAGAATTTAAACTATCTTCTCTGTACTTCCATTTACATGCCAAATACCAATGAGTGCTTCGCTTTCAAATAAAATGGAAATGTTTACTCCAGGAAATCAGCATCAATGACCCAGGTTGTATGACCCACGGAGTTATTTTGCACGAACTCATCCACGCTATTGGATTTGAACATGAACAGTCGCGATCCGATAGAGGAGCCTTTGTAACAATTTTATGGGGAAATGTTGAGACAGGTTAGTTAAGAGTGATTGGGTAACTCACAAAAAGTATACTTGGTTTAAAATTGCCAAAACGGTTATTTTTGGCACCTATTTGATGTAAAAAT
Organism: Yoshiicerus persimilis; assembly: GCA_020352615.2. Lineage (NCBI taxonomy): Eukaryota > Metazoa > Arthropoda > Collembola > Entomobryomorpha > Tomoceridae > Yoshiicerus > Yoshiicerus persimilis. Next base: position 43,165,257 of record CM036941.2, read on the forward strand.
AGTCTACTTTTTCCTATCCTAATATATGTCCAAAACTTTTCTCTGAAAATGTACAGGAAGGGTATTATTGTTTTTGCGTAGGGTTGGAAAATAATTTTGAAAAGTATACCTCAAAAGAAGTACACCACTACAATTTACCTTATGACTACAGCAGCATCATGCATTATTCAGACGAGGCTTTTCAAAAAAATGATGCTGATAAAACTATGCTCGTTCCGGTAAAACCTAATTAATTATATTACTTAACTTTAACAATAAAAATAAATATATCTTTCTTTCTCTAAATTAAATACTCTGGTCAAATTTTTTCACTGCGTGACCTGATCCTAAACGATTTCAGAGATCCGGTGTTTCTGTGGGACAACGTCATCATATGACTGCAATAGATAGGGAGAAGATTAACCGGATGTACAATTGCCACAAAAAACCCCTTGTTTTGGAAAATATAGTTAAAAATGCCATTAAGGAATGATTTCATATATATTGGCTAAATTATGTTTTAATAAATCAATAGCACAAATTAAGTCTACTTAATGCCATAATTCTATTATAATTCTGTATTATATATAATTAGGATACATAAATATAAATAGATATATTGCGTGCATACACATTTGTCAAATTGTATTGAATTCCCTAAAAATTAACTTACATTAGATTATGGTCCGAGGATCTGTATGGCATCGAGTCATTTATTTTATCCTGGTTGCAGTTTTTTAGAGTAGACAGTAAACCTGTGACAAATGCTAATTACTATAAAGAAGATATCATGTAGGGAAAAAGAATGGAAACTAATAAAATATCAGTTGAGACGTATTACCCACAGCTTAATTTGTATACAATTAATTGGGCATCGCTATATATCTAAGAGAAGTATCTATACATAACATAATCTCTGTAGGACATACATTCATACATGCTTAAACAAAAGGAGAAATAAGACAAATCTGCATGATGTCCTGTCTCTTCTTATCAGGTGTATCACTTGAGTTGTGAATTTTGATAGGTGTGCATATAAATATAGATTGATAGATTTCTGGTGTGAATTCATTGTAGATAGAATAGGGAGGTAGGCGATTGCAAAGTGTGGTGTGGTGATAAAAAGTGAAGGTGTTGAAAGTATCTGTCTATCTATCCGTATCTGAATGAGCTTACAACAAAACGTAGTTTTTCTTGTCTACCCACCGAATTAACACAGAGAGTGAGAAACAGAAAGTACTCGGAGCACAGAGACCAGAGCAGAATGGATAGACAGAGTCATGTCATGATTGTAATTGAAAAGGTGGGATCGGAATGCAATGCTACGCAATGTAATTCTATCAATACTCAATCCCGTGTAAAATATGACGATGATAATGTAAAATGGGAAAGGAAACTATGTCTGTAATGTAATAAATATGAATCAGCAATATAATATAATTATTGTCCCTAGGTATACATTGCTATTAAGTGTTATACAACACTACGCAAGATACGAGTGCACATATGCCTACTTAGTTGCTTGTACAAAGGATTCAAGTACACAACTTTATTATTGAAATTTGAATGGGAAATTCTTGCCGACTAATATAGCTGGTCGATTGGATTGTAAGGAATTTCTTCTGCCTGTTGTGCCTGTGTCCATGTCTCTGTCTCAAAGTCTCGATTCCAATTGAAATACAATAAGCAAACGCTTTACCTGTCCTGTGGTGTGATTTCATAGATTCTCAGAGTGAACCATGCATAACTTTAAACATATCCATGAAGCAGAAACGATAATATCTCAAAATAATAATAAGACATCACACATAAAAGAAATGATATTTCTGTTGTTCAAACTGCCTATATTATTATCATTGTAATTGTATAACATGGATTTGGTAACTTGTATTTGTGTATTAGTAATATTTAAAAAGGAAAGGGAGATGTGGATAGAATGTAGTTCATTTCAGTACTGAAATCAAATATAGTGATCGTTTGGCTAAGTGATGTGATGGGAGTTTTTAGTGAAAAGACAAGTTGAAATGCAGAGAATTGGATGGACAGGGACACAATGGGTTACAAAAGCCGTGAATGATATATGGATGTGTGTATTATTATTTAGTTATATTACTATTATGTATACTTATGAAATAGAGGAGAGAATGGGAATTATTCATGTCTTTGTGCTCTGCAGCCATTACAAGCAATCAGAAACATAGAGATAGTCCACAGCATTGTATATGGTCACCTGCAATTAAGACATTCGTGGCTTGGCTTTTCACACCATTTATTACACACCTATTGCCTCTTTGTCCCTTCGCCTGTCAATGAAAACAGCAGTGGGTCTCTCCTTTTCTCTATCTATCAGTTACTGACATTAGGCACTATTATTACATATTTATTATCATTATCACCTCAGCTAACATAACAATACAGGCCGCGGCCCTTCCTTCCATTCTCATACACCATTCAGACGCTGTATTTATCTTCCACTGTCTATTCTCAAGTTTTCAATCCTTTCCCTTCGTGTATCCACAATTAGATAACCCACCATTGTACTATTCTATTAAACAAATTCAATTTCCAACCTCAAATAATCGTATTCGTCCATTCAATATTAGAAGCTTTTTAAATAATCTATTCCGCATTTTCAATTTTTAAGGCCCAAGGGATTAAGGACATCTTATTTCTAAAACATTCGTTTATCGTTGACTGTTTTATTGAAATTTTAACACATATTTTCCGTAGTTTTCAGAAAAATACAATTTGGTGAAACACCTAATTGTGCAATATTGATCTACAAGTTCCGTTCTATATACCAGTCATATTCATTACCTTGCCGTGCTATTTATATCTTCCTCTACTATACATTGTCAAAATTGTAAATTACTAATATGCAATTTTTATGCTTCCAAAATTCCTTTGAGCGAATTATCAATCCGAGTATCCGAGTATTGTCATCACCTGATTTGAATTTATAAAAAAATACGATAACAATAAAATTATGTTTGGGACTTTTTCCATTTACATCACATCACAGAAATATTTTTTGGTATTAAAGGGATATGCTGCTTTTTACTCCGTAATTCGGCACGCATTGTGCTACAAATTACAGATTAGTTGATCCTTCCTAGGATCTAATCGCTCCATTTTTTTCTTAATGAAATATAATGATGATGTTTAAATTGTAAGGGAGCAAGTGTTAAGATGGCACTTAACCCCACAGGAGGTAAACATTAAATCCTTATTTAAGAGTGGGTTGCAGACATGGCTTTCTAAGAACTCTGTAATGATCAGTCTAACTAACCATTAAATATCTCTTGATACTTATTAGATACTTAAAAGTATTTACAACACACATAAGTGAGTATTATATTAACACTACAATGGAACAAGATCACAGAAAAGGTAAAGTCTGTCTCAGTTGCTTGTATTAACAAGAATTTAACTACCACGTATAGTTTGTAGCCACAATGCCTTCCCAAGTATAAATAAATATGATCCGGTAATTGCTAATGAGACAGATCCTTTCCTCGCAGCATCACATATTAAATCGCTCTCTGTATCCTTATTGAGAAAATGTGCCTTTATTATAAGAAGATGCGTTATTCGATTGTAAAAACTAAAATGTAATCTTTAGATTCGGAAATCTATGTATATTATGTGTAACATAAGTGCAATATGTGTAACATGAATACTATTGTGTTTATCAAGCATTAGGTGCCTAAGTTATAATATAATGATACGTTAGATAAGTTCCCCGCAGACAGCGACACTTCTATTTCATGGAGGCGATACATAACGTAAGACAATACAAGGAGAATTGTTTAATGGTTATTATTGTACACGATTGTATTAGTATTGTAATGAACCAGAGAATTAGGGACCCATAGGGTTTTGTGGTGGAACATTTTCTTATATAACAGTTCTGGGGAGATGTGTAGCATGAATGTTGTGGTAAATAGTGTTACTACTTAAGTAGGTTAGCATTACATTATGCGCGTGAATAAGTGCATTGTTCGTAACGAGTGTAACAACATTCTCATCTCATTAGAGATATTTAGAGAAGCCATGTGTTAAGTGAGGCAGTGTTCTGTTGTGCTTACGACTAATAAAATCCTGTTATTACAAAATGGATAATGCTCTGATATTTTTCACTTGCTTTTCTCTTGTCTTGTCTGCCTTGACTGACTCTGCCTGGGAGTATATCATTAAATTGTCCATTACCCAGTAGAGAGCCTTCCTTCATTTGACAAGATTAATTCCAAGCCCTGAATTCATCATCACACCCTTTTGGCTCCTAAGAACATTAATGCCAACTAACTAGTCAGTTGTTACCATACATCTTACTAATGCCCTATTTGTATCCTCTATGAATCCCCATTTCACTACACCATACTATAACCTATATTGACAAGCCAGAAAGTTTAACACTGAAGAACCTGTCTGAATACAATATCTTCTACTTATTTATTTGCGCTAATTGTTTGTAGGTATCATTTTCTTTTATTAAAACACTTTTTTCAAATGAACTTATAATTTACTACAATTTCAAAACTTTTTTGTCACAAAGTTGTAAAATTGCAATCTATATTTAATACTTTGCAAAACCTGGCTTTTATTAACATTACACAGGCGTAAGTTGTAATCTAATAAAATCATATACTAATAGTAATTATGGTGCAGTACTTGAGATTAGCTATTAGAGAGTGAAGGCTACCTAGCTTTTACTTTTCTTTGAGTACTTTTGACATGGTGTAATTTAACGGTCAAAACTCACACTCATGAAGATAAAGAGCTGAAGAGAAGGATTTGATGTGTTATATCATTTCTTTCCAAGTACTGCATTTGTATATTCATCCCTCCTGTAAATTATCTCAAAGCATATTATAATACATTAGGAAAACTAACTCTAACCCTTTACATAACATATACACATCTAACATCTATAAATTAATATTTTAATGTTGTAAAGGTGGCTACTAGGTACTTTGGTACAAATCGTATCTACAGATCTATTTACGACAGACCTGGCGCCATTGCTTTACCTCTTCCTCTAACAATACTGCTATTGTGTTCTATCTCTACTCATCCATCAGTTTAAATGCACTTCTTGAAACATTCAGTTACACGTAGTAACATTACACCAATTACTTACACTTAGGATACTATGTAATCTGCTCACCTCACCTAAGTAACATTACGTAACACCATTCACTTGCTATTATTATCATGCAATCCATAAGTACCCCAGACATATTTAAGACAATTGCTGTAGTGGCACTTTAGGCACATTTATGAGAGCTATACACTGAACTGTACCATAAATATTGCGGACAATAACAATTTTTACATTTATTTATATAGTATTTGCTTAAAATCATCTTGAAGATATCGTTGGTATATATAACTTACGTGTTACAGGTATAACTACCTAAAATATACTAATGGGGAAGAAAGCAGATGGGTTCAGGTAAATAAAATGACTCATATCGCTTTGTCAGATTTGAGGAAAAAATCCTCACGTTCCCAAATTCGTCATCAAGCTATTACATATCAATTTGCTATTTCAACTTGCGTTACAGAAGAAACATAAACTTGCTTTGTAATGTTTAATGAAGAACCTTAAATGTATGTTACAAAGTATTACTGCAATGAACTACAGAGATAAGTTACCTAATTTTTAGACATTGAACTTAACGCACAGTACCATAAGTTTACTTATTTTGTTATAAATCCATTAGCCTGCTCAAAATATTTTTCTTATTTAATTTCCAGACAGGGAAACACTTTTATTACCTAAGTACTTATTTCAAACACAAATACCATTTCGCACTAAGAAATTACCTGTATATTGTGTATATAAAGATTTCAGCTAATTATTTTCAATATTAATATTTGTATATGGCCGGGGAAGCTAATCCAAGAAAAATATTCATACATTTCTTAATTAATTATCTCCATGAAATATAAATAGTGAAAAAATTCCTACATGCTTGAAGTAATGAATTGACTTTACTCTGAATTCCTGTCCGTCTCAAAATGAAAGGAATGTGAATAGAGTGAAGTTAAGTTTGGCTGAATTTTCTTTGCATATAATTTGTTTGTGGAAGTGGCTGTAGGCGTAACAATGGAGAAGAAAGAGTAAAGCGAAGCATAGCGAAACGGCGAAACCAATAGTATCATTTGTGGTGATTTATCCTTCTTTATGCTTCACACTTTTCTTGGTAACTTGTCGGTAGGTTCCATTTAAATAGATGTTTCATGAGCTGCCTCATTATTGTAAAGTAATCGAAGCGAGACGCTAAATCTGGAGCTACAACTTCGCATTTCTTATGTCCACACCGTAAAATGCCGACAAGACGGAAAAACCAACAAAAGAATATCTTCTTTTGGTTACTTATATCCTTAGTCTGTCTGATACTGAAATGCTGAGTCCATTGTGGTATTATATCATAGTTATAACAATGACGAATTCAATATGCAATGTAAGATTCTAATTCTATGCAGCATTAAATGATTAAAATCTATATCTGTGCATATTGTAAATTGTACTAATGTAATTCTTAATGCAATTTTCATGATAATGTAAAATAAACTAAATGTAGAATGGTATAGATAGATAAACAGAGTTTCAGATGTGTTTGTATTAATTTTAATTACATAAACGTGAATAATTTTCCAGTATTTTAGGATACCTTTTCCAAAATTAAATTTTTAGTCTCTGAAATTCTCTTTCCATGTAAAAATTCTTGGATCCCCTTTCACCATTCAATTCTCGCCTGTTTTAAAAACTTAATGTTTGTTCACAAGCTACAATTTTTTTAGTTACCAAAAACTAGATTCTGAAATGGAAACTAATGATTTTTTAATTGGAAGAGAACTTAAAGTATTAAATGCAGGTTTAAAGTTGTCAAAATCTAAATATGACACTTGATTTGTAAAGATACTTTGCAGAGGTGGAATTAAAATCAGTTGCTTATTGACATATATGCTTTAGCATGGTCAAAATAAATACGGGAAAGTGCAAGGAACTTTTCTTGCATTAATCGCCGATAAACTATGCTTTATATATACATAGACTATAGAAGATGGACATTTCCTAATAGAAACAGTATTCGTCTTAAATGTGATAAAGAAGTGTACACACAGCAACACAGAACACAGGAATAATTCGTGGTAATGAAGATTGTGGAATATTTACCACACTTATTAAATGGTATGTAGTCAGTGAACTGTTGTGTGAGAAGACTGATGTGTCTTCTTCACTCAAATTAATTACTTGCTGTTTTTGTCTTACTCACGAGCAAAAGGATGCCTCCTCGCACTTACATTAAACACATTGCAGAGTAATTGCCTATAATACTGCAACTACTTGTTATTAACTATAACTATATGCTTTACAGAGTTCATATTCTGATACATACGTTATGCTAAGCAAGAAAGAGGTACAGATATAATAAATATCTCATCTGTACCCTATTGTGTATGTATCCAGTATTGAAACTTAGAAATATGTAATATAGCTTAAGGATGGCAATTCAAAGTGAGTATGTAAGTGAAGTAGTGAGCATTAAGTGTGCCTGGAAGCCAAAGTCTGTCTGTAGATACAAACACAAAGCAACAGAGCACAACAAACGTAAGAGTCATAGTCATAACTCAAGTAAAATTAATAGATACCTAAATATGAATAAGGAGTTAATAGTTACATTATAGAATGAACAGTCTGTTCAAAGATCATCTTATGCACTGCTGTATTATATATTATGTATACGTATACAAATCTTGAATGCTTATAGGAGGGAGCCAAAGGATTGAGATTTGTGTTCCGATCTCATCTTCTTCACACTTTGTGAACTATCATTCACACTTATAGCTCCTTTGTGTAACACCCGAAAGCCACTTATGCACATTAGAGCAACTCTATTAACTGTGCAGCCGCAGCCTCTATCTCGCATTATCCATTAGCTAACTAACGATAAGCACATTACTAATAAGTATTGCATATAGTGAGTAATCCGAAATATATTGTCTACGTCTACAACAGAGATTGCTTATTAGCGATTTGACTTGACTTGACTTACTTACATTAGCAGCTTAACTTGACTCCTTCCTTAATAACATCGTGCAATTAATGCATTGCTTACATATTTATATCGTTCTATCCATCTTCACTCAACCCAGGACACCACTACACTATACTAGAATCTCAAAAGTGTTTTCCTTATTACTTCTCTTCTGTATTACAACAGTATAATGTATAATATACTACTGATGTGATGAATATTATGTATAAGACGAAGCAAAAGAAATTTGGACTTGCTCGTTTATCTTTCGTCTTTTTTGACTAACGAAATCATTAGTGCTGTATAGAAACGTGAATGTAAATCTGTATGTATTATATCTGTGGAGTACTATTACTTATGTTTAGTGAGTGTTAGCTCATGTCATGTTATGAATGATCCATCTCATTCTACATGCAGTCTCCTACTTTTCCATTATATCTCTATTAGATTGTATTATCTTAATCATTAGCATTGTGGTGTGCTTAGGTGTAGATTAGCTGTATAGCTTGCGTATTGTTCTTTCGTTTGCTTTATTGGTAGTTAAGACGAAGACGGACAGACGGATGGACGGAAGGTAGACGAAAGAAAATGATGAGCTGAACACGATTGATGAACATTTCACGGACGACAGACCAGACAAAACGAGGCAACAGACACATTCGTCTTATCAACCATGCATACACACTCAACTCACCGATCCTTTTCACACTTTTTGCTAGTCTACATCTAGGCTACCCTTTCTTACTCCTATATGCACTCACTGTTCCCATTATTACCTATTACAACCGCATTATATCATGTTAAATACGATAACCATGTAAGTAGTCATGAAATGAACGCCTTTGTTCGTGTTTCTTTAGAAATTAACTCCAATCGCAAAAAGTTTACACACTTAGGTAAATTAAACACGGGAAATTAAAGATTATCTTCCCCCTTTATAATTTACGATTTATAATTACCGTTTCAAATATTAATACCATAATATATAATACCATATTTTCCAACAAAATAAAATTGAATATTTAGATCCATAAATCGATAATAATATATTTACTAAATGAATACAGGGATATTGAAACGGAGGTCACGAAAATGACCATTACTTTCCTTCATCATTATTATGCGTATAATCTTTTGAAAATTGTTTGGATCTCATGAAACATTATAAAACTGAATTAATTCATCTAACGTTATGTACTTCTCTTTTTATAATTTTACGACTATTTAGGTCATTGCCATTTAAAGTTGACAACTTCATCAATTGTGTTGTGTTATTATGTTATGCTTTGAATAATTAAGTAAATTTATAACTAATAATTAATAAGTAATAACTAATAAGTAATGAATCTCCAATGTAATGTATATAGCTTACACTTTTACAAGCAACATCACTGCAAGTAAGCAAGTTTACAAAAGTTGCTCTTGTAAAATGCAGAGTGAAATTATCAAAGAATATCACCCCATTAAATTTTTCAGATGAGATTGATTCTAACGCCTGCAAGTGAGACATTTTTCTTTGAAGTCGGATCAATGCATAGCCCATAAAAGATCGTAATCTGATCGCCTCTACTTTCACCAACATGTAGTTCGCTATCCCATCAATTCTTTGAATTAACCCTAACAGTACGTATGAAGTGCAGACGTGCAGAAACATTTAGCTATAGGTATGCACACTACAATCGAAATACTTTTCTGATACCCTAATATGTAAACTTGGGTAAAATGAATGTTTCCTTGAATAAATGTATGTTGGAAACTACCAAAGATGTGTAATTTATAAAGCCTCGTTTGCTTTTCGATTTTCTGGGTTCTATGAAAGAAAATGTTTCATTTCCCTTCAAAAGTAATTGGAATACTCAAACGAGTGTTGCACAGAAAGAAATTCATTGAAGTTTGAAGAAAGTCAACCGAAGGGATTTTGAAAACTGAATAGCATTGGCGAAGAAACCATTAACTGCAGTATGCGTAAAATGGGCCCCAAAGGACAAAACAGGTAAACGATCGGCAGAATGACGATGTCTTGTTTCACAAAGTAAAATATTTTTACAAAAATTGCAACCTTTAACATTTAAAACGCTTAAAAGTAGTCTTTAATGTTGTCATGGCCTTAAAACCAAGTTTCTTATGGTCCGATTTCTTCTTCACGATGATACAAAAAAGCAAATAGCTTTTAGCTGTGCTTATCCAATGAGGCTACGATATAATAAATTCGGCTTAGCTAGTTGCAAATTGGTGCTAATTAAGATAACTTTGTAAAAACTAACTATACCAGATACTAAACGCTATTTGTGAACTATAAGGAAGAAATTTGAGTTACAATGCCCAGGAGAGGATTGGCAAAAATCCAAGCTATTCATTCAACTGCAGATCAATTAGCCGCACAATGTCATTTCAACAGTGAAGAGGTCCGTCAATATTTACTTCTACACTCCGGATATGCAAATCGATTTATAAATACATACAAATACATGTATTTTGAATGTCTCATTTAAAATTAAAGGTTTGATACGAATTCTTCCCCTTTTCTGATTTACAGTGCAAGAATCTATTATTGATTTACGAAAAGATCAACAAACAGGGTAAAGTAGATCGTTTAAAATTCCGAGAAATTCTTCACACGATATTTGACATCACTGATGATGTAATGCTGGATTTAACCTTTCGTGCATTCGACAGGGATTTCGATGGAGTGGTAAGTACACTTGAGACTATGTTAACCATGTGAGCAAATATTTAGACAGAATAATAGCAAAATCACATGAAAAATAGTAATAGAATTTCGGGATATTTCGGATGAGTAAAAACTGTTAGTATAAGAAACCTTAGATAAAATCATTATATTCAATTCTTGAAACAATATTATATGCAGAAAATAGCTGACATTTGTATTGAGAGCCGGAATAGGATTATTGAGAAATGTTTGTTATTGTTGGCAGATTGACGAGCATGAATGGGTGAAGGGTTTGTCGACAATGCTGCGAGGGGAAATGGATGAGCTGATTGAATTTGTGTACTTTGTGTACGACATGAATGGAGATCGCTCTTTGGCCCGCGAGGAGTTGTTCCATTGTCTGCGGGGCTGCATCCACTCCGGCTACGGGGTCGACAGCGATGAGATCGAGGAGGTGGAAAAGGAAATCGTGGAGATCGCCATGAAGAAGCTGGACGTGGACCACGACGGTCAAATCACCTACGAGGACTTCATCGAGGCTGTGCACCAAGACCCCCTGCTCCTCCAGGCCGTCGGACCCTGTCTCCCCTCCGCAAAGGCCGCCGCCGCCTTCCTCGCAGTTATCACCGAAGACTACCGAGCCTACACAGGCTCCTGGGGCAATACCTGGGTCAGGGGCGCTATGACCAAAAAGAGCACTCGCTTCAACGTATTCGGCAACAGACTCTCCATGGGCTCCAAACAGGGGAGCAAATCTAAGCACGACCCTCCTCTCTTGCCCAAAACGGTCAAATAAATCCTCTCCTCGGCTATTTTCAATTTACTGAATGACTGAAGTACTGAATTACTGACCGATGACCTGGGCTAACATTTTAACTTCTGACTTTCCTTAGTTCTAATTCTGAACCGAACTCTAAATTCAAATACAAGTATTTACCTTGAGCCTACACTTAGCAATACTTTAAAAATTTACATAGCAATTTAAAACTGAGAACACAATGAATAAATCAAAATTTTTAAATTTCCTCACTATTACATGATTAAATCGACTATAATATTATATTACTGTGGTTCACATCTTCCATCATTAATTGACACATGAGCTGGAAAATTATAATTAGAAATTAAGAAATCAGTTGCAGTATACATGGAAATCGACGGAAATACCACTTACCACACAACTTCTCTGTTGAAGAATGACCAATATTGCTCTTGGAGTATGGTTATGATTGCGGTTCTGATTATTATGCAGTATAAGAGTATAACAGTGACGCTGGTTGTATACATTAAAGTGATATGAATAGAATAGAACAAATCTGGTTTACACATCTAACTTTATGAGAAGATTCCAGAAATGTCAAAAATTATACATTATGTTTGTGTAGATTGATGCTATTTTACATTTAGATATTTCCAGTAGTATAGTAAATGGGAAAGGCAAATGTAATAATCTGCTCAGCCCTGAATAAGAAAAATCCAGTTCTGTGTAGCATTAGTGTTAGCTCCAGTAATAGAAATGGTGAGCAGAGCTGGAACTGCTAATGTGACTGCTTGCTTACTGTGTTGAAAAATATTATAGAGTAGTATGTAGGATAAATATTCAATTTGCGAAGAAGAAAGGCTTGGTGATATCTACATCTCTGCATTTCTCGACATGCTAACTTATATTATGCCACATAGTTTTGTTTTGGAAGACGAAAACGGAGAGTATAATATAGCGTTACGTTTGTTTAGCAAGACAGGAGTACGAGTTGGATGGAATTGGTTCGGATTGGCATGGAAAGATCAATCGTGTAACTTGATTTGCAAATGAACCTTTTCTTTTCACACGACTTGACTGACTGGATCAGCGAGTGAAAAATCAAAAGGGCGTTTTGTTCCCATCAAACCGAAATGTGTGGAATCTTTGATCAGCTCTTATATAACTAAATCCTCTCTCCTCCGGTAGGCTTTTGATATTATATCTGCAGTAGGCACATGTCACCGTAAAACTCTCAGTTCACACTTACCCCAAGTTCATATTTCAATATTTAGCAAGTTATCGTCCACTATTGTCATTGTCCTTAGTAGTCCAGGAAAAATTTTAGGAGCTGCCTAGTTTTGGGTTGCCGTAAAAGATTTCCGGGTTTTCGGGAATTTTTCACTAAAATAATCGCTGTTATCGCATTTTATGTTCTTATTTTTGTTTTAATTTTTCTTAGATGAATGTTGAAGACTTGAATAATTCTAAATGAAATTATTTTATTACAGTGGTGTAATAATGCAGGTTTATAGGTTAAATGTATTTACGTTTGTATTTACCTTGTGTAAGTTCGTATAAAAGTATTTACGGTGAGCATGATATTTGTAGAATGAAAACTACGATAACATAATGGAGATAGGTCCCTGTAGTATAGTGTATGTAAAGAGCTGCAGAGTGAGTTTAGTTGGTGAGGGAGTTCTTGTGAACAATCCTCCGAGCGTAATAATATGTCTGTTATATTCAAATGAGCGAGTGGAAGACGAAACTGTATAATATTCTATAACAAAATGACAAAAGCCTAGAAACACGGGAGTTTTAACTTCTGTGTAATAATGTAACAAAAATCCTTCGTCTTTTCCTTGTGTTTTTAGATATTTTCCTTTTATGTTCTCCTATTTCTGCCATTTCGTCTGTTATTTCATTCTATTATTAGGAGGGTTTTCCATCTTCCATTCGGATCACTGGATTGGCTTTAATTTCCTCTGTCTTATGTTTCTCCCAGCACATCAGTTTTCCCCCACACTTCCACAAAGGGATCTATCCACGCCAGGTAACGCTGTTTCGTCAAAATCCGCATCTCAATAATCTGATTACTACAGATGTAAGAAAACCTCGGATTTATCTAGTTTATCATGGGTTGTAAATATTCCTTAAAATATACATACAACATGAGTGTACCCATTTTTACTCAATTCATAATTCATTTACCTCTACGTTCTCTCAAAATACCAGTAAATCTTCCTGAAGTGTCAAGTATAACAATAATGATGTTAAAACTGTATCTTTAATTGAAAAGGCAAAAATTATTTTTAAACTCCTTTGCCTATGGTTAAACAGTTTTCTTTGAGTATACTAAAACTGCTGCAATTACAATTACATTTCTTAAATACTGATAAAAATGCAATCCAAAAACAGTAGCGATAATGACATAAAAAATCGAAAGCAAGTAATATAATAATTATCCAAGTATTTGCAAGTACTTGTAAGAAGACATAATTAGACATACATTACATTTGCAAACAAAAATTACAACAAAATGAGAAAGTAGTTTTATACGACGAATATTCCCAACGTTCTTGTATAAGAAGAAGAAGATGAAGATGATGATGTGTTGGAATAGCCAGAGTCTCTCTCTATGGAAGGAAGGAAGAACCGAAAGGAGATGGGACGTAAGGAGAAAATGGATATAGGTGGATAGGGGAATGACGTGATGCTTAGAGTAACATTACGTAAGAGTATTGAGGAGAGAGGTTGGAACTGCAACTATTTAGGAAGGATATATGTAGTTACCATTGCATTATGGTTGATACTGCGTTGATAGTGTAGTGTAATACAAGGATATTGGCCGTACAAGTAGAAAGGAGATGTGAGCCGTTAGCTGAGCCGCATATAATACACGCAGATCTATAGCCAACTTGGGTCGCTGTCGGTTAAAGGTACCTACGCTTTAATACTCAGCTCTCTCCCACTTCTCTTTCACACTACAAAATCAACAGAGATGGGATTTCCATTCAATTCTCACCACCCAAAATAATAATGCCCGATTTTTCAACGCAGTTTAGGTATTGCAATCTTAACCGGACCGGATGCATATGTGGAACCATAAATACCAAACCCTATTATCAAAAGAAATTGCAATAAAATACATATTTTGAGAACACTTTTAAAAGAGCTCTTTAAAAGTTTCTTAGTTAGTTTCTACGAATATGTATTGGACAAACAATTTCTCACTAATGTTGGCTGAAAGTAAACGTACGTTAACTTTGTAACTTGTATGAAATACTGCTGCATGAACAGAGTATTTACACGCATTATAGCGATCAAAGGTATACGCCTTTCTATCACCTAAAATTACTACGTAGAATTTTATTTGGAAGTTCTAATTTATTTATTTGTCATCAAACATATATTTTAATGCAAATGTGAATAAGTATAGTCCAACAACCAAACCAAAAATAAATGTGCAGAGTACAGAGAGCAAAATCGAAATTACATGATAAACCCATTAGAACTTCAGAAAAGTCAAACTTTTGTAATCTTTAGCATACCAGATGCCAGTATGTCCAAAACTGCATTGAAATGTTTTAAAAACGCACTATTTTGAATTACTCCATCAGGAATTAATTTTAGCCTAAAAAACATTAAAATTTACATAGAAATTAAGCTAATTTAGGGCTTGTATACACAGTTGTTGGGGGTTAGCAACTAATATTTATGAAAAATACAGTTTTTTACTTAAATCTTCTATTCTTGTAGACCAATTAAACCGTTCCGGAATCGAAATAACTTTTCTTTGAAATGTGTGTGAATGGAAATAATTGTGTATCTGGGTTGAAGTAAATTCTCTGTCTGAAGTAAGTGAGAATGAAAGATTTTGAGTTAAACCAAAAAGAGAGAGAATGAATTTGGTTCGGTCTCAACTTTAGAGAATTTCTAAAGTTGTATTGTAGGAAAAGGATAGTAAGCGGATGCTTATGATAGTAAGTCGATATTGTATTGCAGAGAGATAGAGAGAATAACGTGTGTAGGTATTAGGGATATGTGAGAAGATGGATATTGGTATAGGGAGGTGAAAGCACTTGGAGCGGGGACGTGAAGATAAGCGAGCGTTAAGTTGGTGTTATCTGAGGTAGGTAAATAGAGAGGAGTGTGTTGTGCGAGAGAGGTATAGGATTAGATAACAAAGTGAGATTTGAAGTATATGGATGAGGGGCAGGAAAAGAGAGGATATTATCTCCGCCTTATTGTTGGGGAAGCACATGCCCTGGAGATGAGAGTCACCTCGTCAGCTATCCAATCCCGGATCTGTAATTTTCAACACCGTTATGGTTCCCAATCACACCATTTCCTCTTTCTCACTCCTGTCAGCATTTGCTCTCTATTCCCACTCTTATCTCTACTCATCTCCATTCTCACACTCCACACAACATATTGTCTTCCACCACCTCAACACTCACTCACTCCCGTACAACAACAATCCATATATTATTATCTGTCTCCAGCCAACTTCTCTAATACTATATCGGCATATGTGCAACACTATTATAAGCATCTTCATACGGATTAAATAACATATTCCACCACATCCTGCTTTGGCTTCTCTTCTTTCTTTTGAAAATTCATGCCACGCATTTACACCACAAAAACGGCAACTAAAGAAAAAAGATGCAAAAAATGCTCTACCATACACTTGCCAATAAGTATGGTAACTTACTAAGCAAATCAGCATTATTTTTTTAGAAAGCATAATTCATGCTTGACCTCTTCATAATTTTGAGGAAATCTTTTCTGAAAGCCAACAAGGTTTCTTCTATTTATTTCTCCGCACTACTATGTTGATTACATGAAGAAAGGATATTAAAGAATGGTTTAACAAATAAGGATACAGTGTTTTTAATAAAACTGTTAGATGTTATTTATTACCATCTAACCGAATTAATTAATTCCCTTATTTTTTAGTAATATAGAAGTACTAGATTGCTAAGGTTAAAGTGATGCTAATATTCCTAAACTGATATATTTAGTAGAGACACTATAGGCACAACGAAATCTATCCAACTTTATCATATTGTCAAATCTGGGACATTTTCTCAATTTCACTTTTTGTACGAATACTTTTCAGTGACAGTAAATGGTGTTATTTCGGTATATACGGTATTTAAACAATGTATAGCAGAAATCTTGCGTAATTTTACAGAGTTTACACAAAGTATGAAGTATAAAGAAAGGTGTACTGTATCTGTAATACAACTGCAATTAGTATTTAATAGTTATAGCTATTGAACTTTTTAGAGCAATATAACTGATATGATTTTATGTCTGTGCTCGTGAGTAGCATTAATTTTGCTACTCCTACTTCTGCCTACACTCTCAATTGGTGTTTTTCTTATAAATACATATACATACATGGTTCGGTAGATAGAGTATATTTATGTGGAAAAGCTGCACGCTGTGTGTGAATTGGAGAGAACAGTAAATCGGAATATCAGTATCGATCAACTGGAGCCAGGGAGTGCAGTTGCAGAGTGGCACTCCTATCATCCTGAATTGTACACGTATACGAGGCTATCGTAAGACTATCGCTGACTACAAGCATCACTGCCATATCTTTATGCTCCAAAACCGAATCGGAAAGCACAGACTCTAAAGATACTCGCACTTTGCCATTTTATACCTTCCTCAATTTACCCTTCCACTCAATTCTCTATAGGACCTACCTATTCATCCGCTTTATTTCTAGACTATCATTTTATACACTCCTTTATTCTCTAAATTATGACTATACGTACTTTAGACAAGAATTAACATAAACCTTATTAGTATATCTCACTTAAATATGCTTTTGGGTCATACAATTTTGATTTTGGGAGCAAGGACATTATTTTCTGAGGAATATTGGTAGAATCTTTATCTTGTATCTTAAAGATAAGTTTCAGAATTATTTTAAAGCTCTAATTTTTACATATTACTATTACTGGTAAATAAAAGTGAATCCCACTTATAAATATTCGTAATTTCATTCCATTACCATTCTAAAGCAGTTTTTTTCAATACTCAGTATTTAATGAAGAAACAAAATTAAGTTTTCCAAGGATTTGTTAGGAAATGACTAAAAGATTGAATGCAATCTCCTGTGCAGTGAAGGTTGGTCTTGTTCTAGCCAAGTGTTTCCTAGTTTTAAGACTTTTCTAGATTTCCTGAGTTATTTTGCATTTAAATAAGGAGAGAGAAACTCGTTAAGGAAATAATGCGTCCTCCGATCAAAGTAGGTAAATTGTATTTTGATTTCGAGGTTATTTGGTTACAGGAGAATGTAAGAATGTTTTGGATATCTGTATAGCTAATTGTAAATGGGTGGATAGCACTGAGATTTGAGAATTCACAAAGGTATTTTTATAACTTGAAAAATAAAGGTAAAGTAAAGGAATTCACCTTCGGTATCTAGAGAAAAGAAATTTAATTTCTATTCGTAGATGAATCCAGGATTTTGTTTAAGAACTCAATCAAAAGTTCAATTTATTTTGTGGAGAAAGGAAGGTGGGGAATATCCGTGTGCCTATGGTTTTCTTGAGCATTGAGTTTTGACATACACTTAACGTAATTACGGTTATTAGATAAATCCTGAAAAGCAAATGGGAAAGGTGAAGAAGCGTGGAGACGTCATTTGGCAAAAATCATTCAGAAACATCCGGATGTTTTGAAATGAGTTCGTCTGTTCACATTACTTTACATTTTCTGAGTTCGCGAGTTCCCGTCACCCAAACCAAACCAAACCGCGATGGGAAACATTAATGAGTTGGCTACCGGGACTTTTCCTGCTTCCCGTTTTATTTTCTCACAAACCACCTCTTTTCAATTTGCGTCTTCAACTTAACTTCTTCCAATACAATATTATTAAGTATAGTTTGTACACTCGTCGTTTCCACAATTTCCTTGTTAGTCTCATTACCGCCCAAATTCTCTTCACTCATCCTCATTCTCTCTTTTAATGGCAAATGTCAATTCACCAACGGAAAAACTTATTGGATAAGCCGATAAAAAATCATGACGGGGAAATTTTAATGCTCACAAATTAGAACAAGTTCGCATTCAACGGACCTATTCTGAAGTTTTTTTTTACACTTTTCAGTCTTTGCCAAGTGACTTAGAATAATAATAATAACAGCTTCATGTGACGAACCTCTTCCTTCATCTTTATAAATTGCACTGAGTGACTTAAAGCGGATCACATTAGGGAATAATTGATTTCCTCTTATTCCATGCGTCTTATAAATTTGAAAAAAAAACTCAAATTATTTGGAGTACACTGCAGCATGACCAACAGCATACTTCTCGTCATCTCGTCGTTATCCAAACTGCGGGATGATGTACTGTGGTCTGTCGCCAGCAAGACTGCTGCACTAATGTTGAAAATTATGCTTACATTTTAGTATATGCAAGAAAAGTTCATTTGTTCATTAAATAATGGTACTACAATTCTGAAGATTAATCACCCATTAATTAGTAATAAATCTGAACTTAAGTTTTCTTATACAAATCCTTTACAGCAATTTTTGTTGAAAGTTTGAGTAAAGTACGCCGAAATAATATTTGAAGTGTATGTGTATGTACTTCTACATAAACAGCAGCTTATGTGTATTCTTTTACGGTATTACGGGTTCATAGATGTTTATGAATGAAAAGATGAGAGGATGCGAAAATGAGGAAATGTCTTGTATTGGTGTGATGGATGAGATTATCAAAGAATAATTGCATTATTGTTGTACATCAAATCAACGTCATGTCAAACGAAGCGAACAAAACTTACTTCATGGATGAGGATGATGTCGTGGAGTGATTCCCATTACAGTGTGCAGTAGCTCACATGAGCGTCGGGAATACTTTACCACAACTTTCTTCGATCCTCAATTATTTCTATATAATACGCTTTTATTGTTACCACTATTAACTGCGGTACTGCCATGTGACATGTGTGTGAGAGTTTCTGGTCTTCCGTAATTGAAAATAGTGATAATCTTGCATTGCGCATTATTTTGCTCCCTATATGGAGAAATTGCAATGCAGATATCAGGAATGCTTATTATGTTATTATAAGCTATGTTTATGCTAGGCTCTATAAGTATGTGCATGCATATAATGTTTATAATTCGAGATGCTTCATTCAATGCAGAAACATAACACTAAAACCGAAAGGCTATATAGGAATCTATTTAATACGTGCGGAGCTACTAGGTATGCAGAAGCGAGTACTCTCTAGGGATCTCATTAAAATAAATCTGAAAGAATGTAAAAAAGTTGTGCAATGAAATGCGGTGTACAATGAAACTTTCTTCTTTGTTTCTGAGTTTAATTTTTGCTACCTGAATGCTGAATAGTTACTTACGTGGCTGTTTGTTAACAGAAATTAGATTCGTACAAGTATCTATCTGCATACTTGAGATTGTTAGTAAACATTCATTTGTCATACTTTCCATGAGCCCTTAACAAGGAGTTGCAATAAGACAATAATAAGACATTGATGAATGGAATTATTATTTGAATGGACTTTTTATTTACAAACTAACTTATGACGTACAGAGGTACAGTGCAGTCATTCTGCATTCTTCAGGATTTAATAGAGATAAATCTCAATTGATGAGCGATAGCGTTGCCGATATTATAATTTAATATAATAAATTAAATGGTAACATTAATAATTACAGGTATATGGTATTCAAAGTTCGCTCGTTCTGCTAATAGAAAAATTGTTGAAAATTGACAAGGCTTTTGTTTGCCTACTAGTGGTTTTTGTTTGTGTCTCCACAAACTATACAAACTATAAACTAATGGCATTGTAGAAGACGTTATGCATGTTTTATTAATGTTCCTTAGAATACTGCTGCAAAAAGCAAGCTAAAATATTGTAAAATATTGTTGTTGAAGCAAAAATATTGTAACAAATAAATTCGTCCTCATTGGTTTTTGTAATACTTTTGAAGAATAGAGAACTTTTTGAATCTAACGAGCCTAATGATTACCTCACTATACCATGCAAACTTTGCAAACTAATTTTGTGAACTCTCTTGTGCTTCATTTCATATTTCTGACATTAATCCGTCATTTCTTTGTCACCAATTCAAAACGACTGTAAGCAAATCCTTTGCAATAGTGTTTTCTTACCACAATTAAGCAAAATTAATGAAAATTGAGTACGTTTCGTAAACAATACAAATTGAACTGATGATTTTTTGTTGAGATGGAGCTCTTGTCTTTTAATTATCACCCCGTCTCCGTAATCTGTTCCTGATGTCATGTCATACTTGCAGTTTATTTTGTATTTCATTTCATTGCTTTGTGTCACATAATATAGAGTGTAAAGTATTCCAAGTGTTCTTTCGATGGTGGAATTGGAATTTGATTGGAATGCTATTTAAGTAGTACACTAAGCTAAACACTTTAACCCATAAAGCAGCATATGCAAAAGCAGCACTATGTAGCATAAAAGTTCATCTTATAGCTATATAACTATTGCTGACAGTGCAATTAAGAATTGCAAATGTATAATAACTTTAACAAATAGAATACAAGCAGATAATCACGTTCAAGATTTTCAAACTCCTGTGGACATAGTATAGGTGTCAAAAGGTAAACAACCTTTGGGCGAATCTTTACCAACAACTGCATTAACCACAGAGTAGGCGGTCAGCAAAGTGATACATAAATATTTGTGTTGTAAATCCCAAGCTTCTACCAACAGTCAAGATACCTATACATGATGTTGCGTTCATTACTTAATATTGCTGATAATATTATGTTTTCATATTATACATGATTTTCTGTAGCTAACAAACCTTCAGGGGTAGTGTAACTTTGTAAGTGCCCAAAGATTAGCTAAAAGAACTATAGCTTGTCGAAATTGTGGCATAATGTTTTATGTGTTGATGTATAATGTATGTCGCTTCACAACTTCGTACTTTGTAATGCATTAATACTAATACCTCTCACCGCGTAAACTCCCACGCAATGTGTGGAAAAACCTCTTTTGTTTTTTACAAATACAACATTAAATTACATCATCAAATTAAAGACTGAATAAACCTTGTGTGCACCTATAATAACACCATTGAAACAATACGAGTGCGCATACTAAACTTTTCAGGTGAAACCTAACTTAATTTCTTATACCCATAAAAACTAAACTGTACTATGATTTCAGTCCACTCTAAATGTAATATGAACATGAATTATTACAGGTTATGACCAAGTACCAACTGATAGAGAGATTAAAGGCTAGCTATGTAGTGTAGCTAGTTGAGATTACAATTGGTTTTCAAACTCCATGAGAGTGACATTAAGAATAAATACTTGAGTAAATACATATGGAGGGTAAATGAAATCCGCAAGGGTCTACCAAAAAGAATAATACGTAAATAAAATACTCTAATACGATAATACTTTAGTTACTTTTAGGAAACAATAACGAAGGAAGGGACACATACTAAACCACAAAACTATAGATCACATCAGAAACTGAATTATGCAACACTACAACTACCTGAAAATATGTCATCCTAACCTAAGCACGTATACACATTATATTCATTAATTTCCATATATTTATATACAACGGGTGGATTGTGCATTGTATTATTATTATTCACCATGAGATCAGATATCCGAGTAGATGAAATATAATTTGTTTTGCTGGACAGGAATGAGCCTAAGTCCTTATTGACTGGAATTAACTGTTGCAGTTGAGGCTAATACAATGGAGAGACATGGAATGGGTGGAAATGACGACGACGAAAAGTCTGTAGTGTTTGTGATGAGTAGGATGGAGGAGTAAATAGTTAATAAATAAATCCGAAGAGACTGATGGGGTGAAGACAAGAGAAAGGATTATGAAGAGTGACGCGATGGCCGATGAAGACGAGGGAGGGAGACCAAGTGCCAAAAGCTGAGGACAGAAGAGGAAACGTCAAACAAATGCTCCATTAGTTCTCTAAGAACCTTGTCAACTATCGTCATCTCTAATCCTTTTTGTAATTCGACTCTGACCAAACCAAACCACAGCAGAATGCTTCACTCACTCCATCCAGATCAAATCAGACCACTTACATACATATTCTCCCAATATCTGTCTCTCTCTGTCTAAAACCCTCCTTTAGAGGCACTTATAAATGTAATTATATGCTCTATAACCCAGGTTCACAAGGAACACTTGGCATTAAATTCTCAATGAAAAAGGACAAGATTGAATAAACAATTTCACAAAGATAGACACAGAGGAACTAATAAACTCTTCTCATTTCAAGTATCTTTACTTTACACGTCTACTGTGACTGTCTCCAGTTTGGTTCCTTCCTTTATTGATATTGACGGTAGTGTTCCAGACTATACATCTGCAATATTGCTTCGGGCAGTTCGTTTACAATACAGGGATTTTTATTAGTTTTTCGAAGCACAAAACATTGTCTGTCCCTAATATACCCAATTTTCGCATGCACGCTAGAAATTCGTTACCAATCCCTGCATTACGTTCCAATTCCAAAATCTATACCGTAATATTCTGTATGGTCCCCCAGAAGCATAATTGGACCCAAACCCTACAAAAAATTAAAAATATTCTTTAATGAAAATTTCGGGATTCACTTAAGGGTTGGGGTTACGTAGATACCAAATTTCGAAATGACTATCTTATTCCCTGTAAAAACTGCTGACAAAAAATGCTATGTGCTCTTAAACGGTGTAGCGCACAAAAACATAAAAAATACTGTAAGAACACCCTTTAAGTGTAGAAAAAATGTATATCTTACTATTGTCCATTCTCATACCACATTGCATTATAAAAATCGTTTTTCTCGAAACGTCGATAAATTTAATAAAAATGGTGACATATATCGTCGTATCTTACTGTTGTAGTCAATAATAGCAACAAACAAGATATAATTCTGTAGAATAAAGATATAGCTTTCAGAATTTGTCCATTCCATATTTTTAAAGTAAACTGTTGCGGCCCCAATAGAAGAACTAAAAAAAAGTAGTCGTACTGCTGGACAAAGGCCTAGTTCTATCATAATATCCATGGTGATTTTACTATTTTCCCGATCTATGGAGTCACTATAACCCCAACCCTTAAACGTTTTTAGCTATTCAGTCTTACAAATTAATTTCATATTCGTGACAATTTAACACTTAAGCTGTAATGTAATCAATTTCTATCCTTCAAACTAACGTTAATGTTTTATTTTTTAGTCTGATAGCAATTTGAGGTTATTAAGGTAAAATCATTTCTACAATTAAAACTCATCCTGAACATTTGAATACAAAATTGCAGTAGATACTACACATAATACTAATTAACTAAGAAAAATACATTGTTCATCGAAAGCCATACGGACACTCCAGCTTACAAGTTTTTGTTGAGGTGAATGGCGAACTAAGAGAATAAAATGTTATACAGAGTTATACATGTCATTTTGACTGTGTACAATATACACTTAGCTGTAACGAAAGAATAATAATATAATTTAGGTTCCGCTGCTGCATAGAATAGAATTAAGAGTGCATTAGGAGTAAGTAGGCAGTGGAAGGGAGAACCCGGGTGTTTTTTACACGGAGCAGCCATTAAAATGGAGGATACCCTTCCGTCTGAATGTAATACCCGTATTTTTGGTAGCTGGTGTAGGGCAGTCTAGAATTCTTTGGGGTTTCCCTTTGGATTACGGTGTGTGCGTGTGGCGTGACATAATATTCCATTTCTATTACTCTCCTCCTTCATAGGATAATACAAGTTGGATTACAAAGTGAAAGAAATGTTTGTATGCTGTAGCGTTGTGAGAGGAAGTTCCGAAAATCCAAACTAGCGTATTTACCATGACATGACAAGGGAAAGCTTGCAGTTGCAAAGCATGATGTGATGCTAAGTAGAATCTTCTTTATTTTTACGTGAAATAACATTGACTTGACAGAGGAATGGTTTGGTAGGCAAGAGAGCGCGGAGTGAGAGTAATCTGTCTGGTGTGGCGTGGAAACAAAGTGCATAGTATTTCTGTATTGAATTTGATGGAGGAAGTGCGGGGTGGCCTCCGCGGACTCTAATGGGCCTACGGGAGTGTTTCTATTGGATTTCCTACTGGAAAATCACTCGACAAGATAATATAATATTATATCCGGCTCGCTCCACTCTCTCTTTCTCTCCGACTCCATTTCACACTTTCTCAACATTTCCATAACAAAAGAACCTTCGCTGCAGTTACTACGCTTCAACAGATCAACCCATCCAACCAAAGAGTCTACTAACTCTATTGCATTACATTACATTGCCATTATGTACCAACCATCCATTGTCCTCATTCCAGTTGCTCCCAATACCACTACTACACCAACCCTCACTCTTCCCCAACACACTGCTATTTATTCCAATAATAATGTTAGCCTCCCGTATTACTTATACTATGCCAAACGAACACAAAAGTTTTTACAATAGCTACTACCAATATTTATCCTATACTAGAACCGAATAATACCGAACAGGAACAGCCATCCATCTCCGTATGTAGTATCATACATAGAATCTAGTCGGAAATAACCATAGTAGTTGTACAGTATATTATTGCAGTGAATATCTACCTAGTCTCCATGTAAAACTACAATGCAATCTCCATACATCAAGAAAATTAATCATACTATAGCCTAAACCAGTAAATTGGAGTTTCAAATCAAATGGTGAAGAATGAATACGAGTAACTTGGCTTCTACATGTTTCCATTCTAATTCTAATCACAAGACATATAATCTAGGTATGTAGTAATATTATGTCTTGCTTTAGAGTAAGTGCTCGTGGATACATCAATAACTATATTATGTATAAGTATTCAGTGACTAGTACGATTCGGAGAATGGTTGCTGATCCTAGTGCAGTTTAGTAGTCATCTACTTTACTCCTTGTTACAGATCTTTCATTTACACCAGTAGAGTCAGCGTGAAACGATTTCATTTCAAGCTTCCGCAAATTACGGTACATCGCATAACAGAAGTGTTCGGCATAATATTGTATTCACGAAAGTATGGTGAATTGAATACACACCGCAGTCTTGAATTGCTTGGGACTGATGTATTACGGATTATACTTGTGTGACTCAGGACTCGAACCAATAATAATGTATCCAGCATGCATGACGGTTGCTACACACCTTTTGTTAATGATTCCTTGTATACAACGTATTTTATCAATATTGTAGGGTTGACATTACATGATATGTTGCATATGAGTAACAGTGTACCTTAGATATGGTGCACTGCTGCAGTATATTCATTTTATCATGCAAATTCTTATATCTACACTTCTGCTCCTGACATCCGATGCAACAAAGTAAATGAATGGCAAACATGGTAATGAGTAAATCTGACAAGCAAACCAAATCAATTTCAAACAGGAAATATTTATGGTCAATTATTTGTTCCGTCTGAGCCTCTCTGCCAGATCTACTGCAAACTCATAGATATTGGCTGCTATTGAGATACTGTATTCAATTTACAATCCCTGATAAGCAAGTTTATAGTTGCTAAAACTAATTTTCTGTCAATGGAACCTTTATGGGTTTGAATTTGATACATTCAGAGTTACAAGAAGGTTTGGTCTTATAAGTTACTTGAGCAAACTTTAATTTGCGATTTAATTTAGCCCAGTAATGTAAGTCAAATAACAAAATCGGAATACTCCACATATGAACATATTTTACTTGATAATTAATCATTGGTAGTTCAACCTGTTTACAAAGCTATTTGTGCAATTCAGTTAGCAAACTTTTCTAGCCATATTTTAATGTTGCTACAAAGTTTACGAAGGTATAAGCGTCTGTATATGAGTAATGTAAGTAGTAAACTTGTTAAGTGATAAAAAGCAAGCATGCAGATTAGTTCACTTTTTATAGTACTGTTCTTGCGAAGGTAACTTTGTAAGGGTTGTCTACCAATAATACTTAAGAGATAATAATGTACTATAAAGTGGGCAGTTGTGATGCATGTGAAATAAGGATAAAATAAAGACTCTGATAATGTAATTCAACTAACGAAACACATGTCTTAACAGTTTCTGTTATCAGCACAAAGTAAATAGGTACGCTCATTTGTGGGATGGACGGATTAGCACATAATAGTGTTGGCAGTAGTAGTGGTATGGTAGAAGTAATACTAATAGTAGGATTGTGTACAGTGGAGTCGTGTAATATTTCTTTCGAAGATATTAGTAGTAACTGCAATGCGAGCCAAGTGTGATGGTGATAACCGTGTGAAGACAGAAAAGAGGATAGAAAAGAATGGAAACGAGGACAGTTATGGTAGATGACTCAGGAGAAGTTTTCAGTTGAGATGACATGATTATATGATGACGATAGATGTCCATTTGTAAGGACGAGAAGAGAACGCGTGATCATAATATAATCTAATGATTATAATTTGAGAGGTAGGCAATAATGTTCTGTATAGGACAGTAGGTACTTATTATATTTGCTTATTATACTCGATCATGCTTACACTTGAACAAGAGATGAGACAAATTCTGAGTCTCCCTGTAATTTGAATGCAAGCAGCACATTACTGAACTGAACATACATGCTAACGACATTATGTACACAAAGTAGAGAATAAGGACTTATTGTGATTACACTTTTTGTGGCTTGACACACTATGGTTCTTAAGAAGGTATATAATAATAATCATAGTGCTCCGCTTATCTGGCCTGGCCTGCATTTAAATACCTGAGTGAAGTACAGTACACTCAACTCAACCAGAGCAAACTAATCACAAGTACATCACATCCCATCCCTTATTATATCATTACACTACACTCACAACAGACTATCTCTCATCTCATCTATTTACCACAGGAATTATACTTTGCCTTTTATAAGGTGTGTGGACAGAAGGACAAGACAGAAACGACACGACACGATCTTCAAGTATCTTTAGTAATTATATTTTATGTACTTGCATCATAATAGGGACGATTCCTAACTGACTTCCCTCTTCTACCCCTTTTCCATTCTAATGCACTACTACTAGAGTCTATTATGAATTTCCCTGCCCTCAAAATTGTCCTACACTTCAGACCAATACAATTCTATATAATATTTTGTTTGTGAACAAGTACTACTGACTACTACTGCATATTTGAGTACAAGTACAGTAAAGATTAGAGTCAGTACTGGAAAATGTCTTTTTTTTGTTTTCTTCTTTGTGTCCTGTCTTGTCATCTTTTGCTCTGTCCCAACAATAAGAGTCCCTGCACATCCCATTGTATTATTTCTTCGTAGTTCTACTAAAGATACACTTTGCACAAGAGTAGGACATAGAGGACAAGACAAATGAGTATCTCGTATAGTATCTTGTGGAAACACAAAGGATTATTTATTTGAAATGTCTCTTGTCTCATCTCACACTTTATTTTACTTTACTTTTAAAAATTTGATGTGTCATCCTCATTTTTAAGTTTGTTCCTAACCAAGAACAAGAGAGCAAAGCAAAGCAGACGACATTATGATGACATGACAGCTAACATTACATTACATTACACAGATGAGACATCTAAACGATCAAACATTACTAGAGCTATTTACTTATCATACTTCAGAAGTATAAGTATCTTTGTGTATTATGCTCTTCTCAGAACAACCAGTTGAGATTTATTGCCTTTAATACAGAATATCTGTCCTATGTAATCTAATGCAATTTCTTTTCTGGTATATCTTGGTCTGGTCTGTAATGTAAAGAGATAGTAGAGGAGTGAATCCTCCTTGAACTGAAACTCACTTACCTTAACTATAATGATGTGCAATCTTTTACTTGTATTTATACAGTTAGATTACCTCTTGTACATATCTCCACAATAAAAGAACAGCATTTCACATTCTGATGTAGATAGTGGTTGAATATGAGCATTTATTATCTATTTGGTTGGCGTGATGAGAGTGTTGTGACGTGCGGATGGGTAAATAGACAGTCAAGTGACAATCCAATTGACAATGAGCCAAGAACAACCTAGCTGGCCATAGAATTCCATGTCTGCATAGAAAACACGAATAAAAAGAGATATAAAAGCGGGGACGCAGAGGAAGGCAAAAGAAACGAGATTTCTTGTCATTCAGTTGACAAAGGTAAGTAGAGAGTCGTGGTGGTGTGGGACATCATGATGACTATCACTAACAGCTTGTCTTCTTACCAACACATTACATTTTAATTCTCCAATCTCGTTTCACATTCAATAGCCACAACAACACAACAGATACAAAACCGTTTCTCAACGCTCTTCAAAGATCAGCATGGCTGCTTCAATTTATTATTGTCAGTTTACCAGTTCAGATTACAGATACTATTTGTGAACCACCTACTCTGCTTAGTGCTTTCCTTACACCTTCAAAACCTTCTTATTCAATTTATGTTACAACAGCTTAGATTCATAAAAAGTAAACACACCCATTATCTTAGCAGTAAAAACACAAACATTTACTATGACATGACTATGACGTTTAAAGGATTTCTGTAATTCTCATTATACCAGTTAGAAATTCTACATTACAAAATACAACTTTTAGTAGACAGTATGTAACCATAATTTTCGAAATTCGTTATTTTTCTACAGCTACATTCGTTTTACGACGCAATTATGGAGAAATTGATGCTTATGACTGTAAAGGACGATTGCTTTGGCGAAATAATATTATACTTTAAATATGGCGATTTTCATTTGTGGAAAACGGATTATTTTTAAGGTGCAATAAAAATATCGCCTAGATTCGATAATAACATTTTTCAACACTGGAATCGACTGAAATGCAACGCTTAAAAAATATTTGTGCACTTTGTGGCATGCAATTATTTATTTGTATTACACTCTCAAGTAGTATTTGAGGAATGAAACGAGAGTATAGTGCAATATCTCGTTGCATATAGATACGAATGTGTGTGTACATAGATTATAGAAAATAGATACATAAAATTTCGCCTTTAGTACACAGTAGACACAAAGAATAATAGGCAGAGGATGGAAATGTGTTGTTAGTTTATTTTACGTTGGGATTATGATTAAATGGAATAATATATCAGCAGTCAAGTAAACTAAGGCAAAGTAAAAGTAGTTGAGTGAATGAATGAATGACAAAGTTTGGGTCAGATGGAATGATTAGATTAGAAGGTGAGAAGTGGGAGCGAGCGAGAATTTCTTTAGAAATGCTTAACTAATCGGGACGTTGGTTTGGTTGCTGTAAACCTTTGATGAATACATTGTGCTGATGTGGTAAAAGTGTCTAGGTAATAAGGGAGGTTCAAATGTCACAAGGAATAAAATACAACTCTCTTGACGAATGATAAAGAAAAGCCACAGGTTACAATACTGCTGTATTCTCATTCACATTAATTCAATGTGACACCACATAATAGGTTCTGCCTAACGATATTACATACTACTTTTAGGATGTCATAAAAATATATTATGTGTCTACACCTAACATTGCTTATCGTTAGTAAATATGAATTACTAATACGAATACACACAGATGTAATGTTCGACACATTATACCGAACGTGTTATTGTGGTTCTACACATTATTATTACATTTACTTTTATTTACGACTGTATGTATTATCAAAGAAAGCCACATTGAGAACTACAACCTGAAGAACCAACAAACATAAAGGTAAAAAGGAAAGAAATACATAGAAAACTTTTCAGCAACCACATTTTTTGTCGTCTTGTCATGTGGATCGAATTCGGACATGCATTAAGCTATGCCACTTTATTTTACTAACGTATGCTTCGTCCACCATGGTTTTTCTACACTATCAATAATTAATCCAGGGAATAATATCTCATATAGCGAATTCTTTTAATGAAGGTTTTTTTGCCTGTTATGGAGTACATTGATCTACTTTAAAAGTTTTACGAATAATATGCAATCTCTTGATATTTTTAATCGGAATCCTTTACTGAAAGGTTAAAAAATGATGGGATCTCTGAAAAAGGAAACTCATGAGTATTAAGTACCGTTGCATTTAAAATTTTACAGAACCATGTTCTGCAACCCTTCTGGATGGGTTTGCCAACTGGACTGTAATACTTGCCGTATTTACCACCATTTAGTAATAGAATTTCTCGTTTGCACAAATAAATGAAATGAGAGTATGTGAGGTAACAGAATTATAGGTGCTCTGAAGAAATGAAGGAACATCCACAATAACTGGAATAACAATACTGGTAATGTGGTAATATTATAGCATTTGCATTGACATATTGAAGCAATTGGAAAACGAGACCGTCGATTGTTCAGCATTAGCGATAAGTATGAAGTACAATATTTGTAAATTGAGCTGTTGAACAACATTTTCATCCTTTGAGTTACACATTTCTTTATTGGGTGTGTGCTGCTCTCATTCATTACAATGGAGACGCCTCGTTCACCGAACTTCTATTAGCTACTATTCATTTTACTCTCCGTGTATTCACATACCCATACAATACAGGAATTCTTTGGTCTACAATTTACAAATATTGTAATTTATTAAATGATATATTCGGGTAAATATATGTTACATACTACTCTGGTCTATTTTTCTTGTAATCTAGTCTTCCACTACTGTTACACCTTACATTTCAGCTTACTACTAAGTCGTACGTATACTGTAAGACATTATTTGGTTACTGTCCATAAGGAATTTTGTTAATACTGAATATTTCATTATTGTAGTATTTTGTATTGAAAATAAGATTAAAGAGTTTTACTATCCGTCAATTAAAGGATTCCCAAACAGGAGTATTCGGGTTATTTGGCAATTTTGCCGAATATGTCCAAGGCAAATCCTTTTAGCATTACTGCATTAAGTATTATTAATTACAATACGGAGGCGGTGGACATTTCTATTCCAACGGAGCACTATAAAAATTCGAGGATTGAAATAGTAACGGCAATCATTGTTATACACTGCATCTCTGTATTCCAGTGTACTAATGGTATTTCCCGTATTAATTAACAAAAAATCTCCCAAACACAAATATGTTAGGCATATGAGTATGGAATCTATTGAAGTGAAAAGGAAATAGGTTGTTAGCAAGTATTAAGTTTGCGTACATGTATATAATATAATAGTTACTGTTAATAATGGAGTGATTGACAGGCCAATATGCATGCAGACAATATTGTACAATAGTACAATTGAAACGGCTTCCTTTTCTGTCTACACTGCTCCAAACGTATATCTTGCTAGCATTTTTATATGGACACAATGGTCTTGTGAAAAAATATCTTGTTAATAATCAGCCGTCAAGTCAACACTCGCTGGCTACTTAACAATTACATGTTTTGGTACTAACTATCACTATAAGGATAAACGAAGCCCATTAATTCGAAAGAAATGCTATGATCATGACATGCATGCGTAATACAATACGAAAACATGACATAACTCTTATAGAACAAGGTAGTTGTGCTGATATTTCAACGAAAATGCATT
Source organism: Yoshiicerus persimilis (assembly GCA_020352615.2). NCBI lineage: Eukaryota > Metazoa > Arthropoda > Collembola > Entomobryomorpha > Tomoceridae > Yoshiicerus > Yoshiicerus persimilis. The sequence goes on from CM036941.2 coordinate 43,197,181, forward strand.
ATACTATATTGAATGCAAGCTTTACTAATAATAAAAGTGCAAATGAGGTTTAGCTCAGCACAATTGAATATAAGATGTGTTGACGAGATTAAAGTAATGGATAAGAAACCCGTAAACACAAAACTGTCTTGTTCTTGGCTACTACCCATTAGTATCAGCATTAATGGAAAAATGTAACCTTATCTCAAGCGATAAGCTTGTATTACAACAGTAGCTTTCTGATTGAAACTTATTGACATACTACATTTCATCATCCACAAGAACTTTTAGTGTTAATTACACATCTGCACATGTAAGCTGGTCCTACTTACATTGTTACATTCAAATCGCTGTATATTACGTTTTTCTTAACACAAAATTATTTATGAATAGTTATTATTACATACTATTTTGTAGTAAAGGATTTTCCTAGCAAATGTCTACATGAAATTACTGTGCTACCACAATATACTATGCATAGCGGTATGAAATTGTCAAAAATAGTTAAGTACACAAAATACAAGTCATAAATATTACTTTAGTACCCGCTAAAATACGGTATGCTGTGTTATTTCAAGGTTTCAAATGTTTAGCATATCAGTAAAGAGACTATGGATATGTTAACAATGAATCATGAATTTGTGACATGACAAGAAATGGTAGAATTTACAAAGCAATCCGTTGCACCTGATAATGATAATGCCTGAGTAGCGTCTTAACGTAAATGAAGGTTCTTATCTCAATTTTCTGGTTAAGTATATTTGGTACACATGCATTCTGAAAAGATTGTATTTATTGCATGATATAACATTGTATTGTGTAAAGGTTTAAGTTTTGGCTTAATTTGACGTGGTGCAGGAGGCTATTAGCGGATTGTGAATATTTAATGAGAAACAAAGAGCCGTATTATTCAGCTAAGCTTCGTTTACAAAACATAGAGTTGGGAGTAATGGCTTGAACAATACTAACTAGTAAAGCTACATATGGGTATGAAAAGCCGTATAATAACAATAGTGTATTTGACGTGTTCCACTCTGCAGCACCATTTGGTAGTAGTAAAGTAAAGCGAAGAGTTTGTGTTGGGGTGTGACGGAAGGCCAGGCCACACGGTGCTGGAAAAGTATTGTGATGAGTTGTTTAGCTAATGCCGAGGGGGAAAAGATGACAGTTGAGAAGAAAAGAGTTGTCACAAGAATGATGAGGGTGTTATGGCTTTTGATGGGCGTTGTCTTATTAATTCTTAATCACCCATCCAATCCATCCTATTATCTCCTTCATCATTCAACATCTAAATATACACGAAATCCTTCTCTCCTGTATACACACACATATTATTCGGGTTCCTCTTATTCCAATAGATGCATTATAGATTATAGTATTGTTACCACATTTACCACATCTATATTGTTATCATTTTCATATTCTACATGTGAGCATCCTTCACTGAAATCATAACAAGTAAATAATGCACTAATGACAAGTACCAATATAATATTACCACAAGTACGTATCTGTCAAAACACTTATGAACTAAATACTCTAATATTACTACCAGGTGCTCATTATGAAGGAACCTGGATTCTACATTACACAAATACATTTATCAATACGTAAATTAATTGTCAGTATATTTGTACATATTTCGTCGGTGCATTTTATTATTATTCCTTCATTAATTTAAAACAAATATATTTAATAGATTGATTAACTTGGTTTTGCTTCTCATTGATGGTAAACTGAAATATACAAAAAGTAAATGAAATATAGAGTAAAAACATAGCTTCGTAAGGTAAATTTTGTTAGAGATTTTAGGAAAACCAATATTATGAAGTGGGGGAGGGTTTCTAGATGGTAGGAGCAAAGTAGCCGAGACTACTTACACAGAAGAGAGCCAACACACACCTAAACAAACATAAACATTTGGTACAATAGCAGATTTTCTTTCATCGTGTCTGTTATGAGTGCTAAGACGAGACTAACTAATCATGTTGTATGTATCTTTGTTAGCGTCGCGTCATCCGTCGGACTAACAGTCAATAAATGTTACCTTTCCCACATGTAAATCGATAGCTACTCAGAAATAATACTTGCAGACGTGTTTGTCGCCTTTCTTCCATTATTAGTTTTCCTGTACTTCTTTCTTAGAATTACGTATTGATTTGGCATTAGTTCCCCTACTTAACAGAACTTAAGTAAGTGGCAACCTAAACGTATGGCTTAAGATGATGCATTATTGTCTATTAGCGTACTACTAAGCATTGCCTTCTTAATAAAGAACTTATAGCTATAGATTATAGAATGGCTGCTCTTGCTTTTCATATAGTAAAAAAAAGAGAGAATAAATGACACAAGATGATCTTGGCTACACAACACATAACAAACATTTGGACAGAAAGAACAAAACGCCTTGTCTCCGCTGAGTTGTCTGTGAGAAAAGATTTCAAGGTAGAGGAATGACGAGACAGGAAAATAAAACAAGAGTCAACACAGAAAACATCCTCGCAGAGCATCAAGAAAGCATGTAATTTTCCTAATTGATTACTGGAACTGCGTAACTCAAGTAGGAGAATCAAGTCAAGTTCTACATAATAATATAACACACAAGTCGAGAATGAAACAACACAAATGAATGGCTACACAGAACTTAGACTACGTAACACTGGGGCCAAGGAATTACATTACTTTGAAAAGGAAGAAATTCCAAGAAACTTTTCAGTAAAATCAAAGGAAGTAATGCCATTAATACACCAGCAATTTTATGGTAAGTAATTATTCCTGTTGTATCACCGTGCATTACCAACATTAGTAATATTACTTTCTCCTCACGGTGATAATTCAAAAATTTAAAAAAGATTTAATATTCATACATGCTGTGAACAATAGATGTAAAAATCTGTTGAATATTAGTTTTGACTTTCTAATAGAGACTTCAAAAAAAATCAATGCAAACAAAGAATTTCTTCTAGAATGTTATTCTATTCATTTCAATTCAATTATTTAAAAATCGGGTCCCCAAAAGTCAATTTGCACATTTTTTCCTAGAATAGAGTATTTTATGTCCCAAATGTGAACAGCACTGCATACAATGATTTGTTAATTTAAGTATAGCATATTTCAATCACTATCATTCTAACTTGTACATTTGATTGTGTAATTTTTGTTGAAGCAAATGAGTAAAGAGAAAATGACAAACCTAACCATGCATTTAATGATATACATGTATATGTGTTGTTATTTATAAACAAGGTAATAAAATTGCAAACTGTTAAATACAGCAGCAGTAATAATACTGGACAAATAGTGAAATAGCTTTTACATTGATAAATAAAAATAATATTGGAATCAGTATTAATTGACATAGTGGAGTTTGTTTAGTAATAATTCTGGTTCTTCATAGCGGATTTTATAAGGATGAAAGTGATGTTGTGTTTAGTTAGATGACTGAAGCATGATTTCTCTGAGATAGCAATGGAGGCAGATAGATTTTTATGTTAGGTGACATTATGGACGTGAGAATTGAAGAGGGTGAGTGAATTGAATGGCTGGTTACTATACTTGCATTGTAACTCTCGTAATAGTATATTGTAAAGGTAACTTGGAGAGTACGCTTAAATGTGCAGGGAGGGATGATGGGGAGACGTAAGCTGAGTGTGAGACAGAGCAGAAGTAGTGGAGTCGAGTGGAATTGTGAGAAGAGCAACATAAGCGGCTTAGGTTTGGATAATAGTAACAATGTCGGTGGCCCTGCCATTACGTTACATTTATTACGGAGTTGACAACGAGACATTAACGCAGTCAGCAGAATCGTATAAAACAGATAGGGAATATTGATGTACGTATTATGTCCGCTGCGCTATAATAATAGCGGACATGAGAGCATTCGCTGTATAGGTGAGTGTGTGTGCTATCAAAGAAATGAAGTCAGAATCAGTCTGCTCAGCTGAACCGAGTGTGAACAGACTAGACGAGGCTATTATTTATAGTTAGACTCTATCCCACGTAATGTGATGTTACGCTTATGCTTGCGAGACGCGGAGAGATAATAAAAGAGGGGACACGACAGTAAAGCAGACTGGTGTTCCTAGGAGAAGGACACAACGACACTTTATTTGCTTCGACTGACGAGGAGGACTCGAAATGCACTGACATAATATCCAATGGAAGAGAAACGCCACAGACTGGACGGGAGGAGCAAACAAATCCTAGGCTAACCCAATCCAACTTTTTTCTTGCAATTAAATCATTTTGTCACCCATGATAGTACATTTACCTTATCCTAGTTATTTTCTACAGTATTTATTCAGACCAACCCAGGCAAAACAAAAAATCAAGCTTTTAACTTGCAATTAGTTAACACTTTAATAATTAAACTTTACCCAACTGCTCCTTTTAAAATTTTAATCAAATGCACGCTATTCTTATTGGTCTGTTGGGAAATTAAATTAATAACACTGCCAATTGAACCAAAGTATAAATGCTTTCTTTGTAGTCTCATTCTCGTAGCTGTAGTTTGTTAGTTTACATAATCTATTTCCGAGCTGGGTCAGGTAGACATCTGGAATTAGGTTCCTAGAATTGGTGTATTTTAAAGCAGCTAGTTAGTGCTTTGGTTATCATTAGTGCACAGATTGAAACACAAATACTAACATGTAAGCTGACATAGTATGACAAAAGGATTGTTGACTTTCCACTTAAGCTTAACTCGAATGCGACTCTCACTCTCGTCCACTTAACTCGACTGCATCCTCTTCAGAAGTTGAAATGCTCCAAGTGTCGCCATGTATTTAACCATCACATAATATAGATCACATTCTGCACTATGACGTCTGTGTCAACCTGAAAATCTTTATATTTTGCTATACTAAACCATATTCATTGTAAACTCTAATTATGACAGATGTAAATGCATGAAAAGTTTAAATGCGGTTTTTGAGTATTGGGAATAGATGAAAAACCAGCAAAGAATGTACTGTAAATGTAAATTATGTGGTATAGTATGTCGCATAAGTGGTATGACATGCTTTTCAAAAGTGTAGTTTAAGTTGGAGTAAATAGTATTTAAACGGGTCGGGTAGTTTTGCTGAGAGGAAATCTTTTTGGTATTTTTAATGCACTTCACAACAATTCATAATAAATATATAAAAGCCTTCTAAAAATGAATAAATTAACTTGAGCCTCCAGTGCAGATATAAATTTTAGAAATGCATAAGGAAATCATACGGGATCAAAAGCAAACCCGTCAGTAGGATATGCAGTTTTACTAACAGTGATATATAGTAATTTTGGTAACCATATTTTCTGAATTTTAAGTCTGAGTTTTTAACCATTTTAGTTTTGCATGTATTAGAAGTAGTTAAAATCTGTACAATACAGTGAAAGTCTAAAATTGACAATTAGACAAAGCGAAAATCTAACCTTTTGTTATTATTATAGTTATTAGTTCAGTAACAACATTTTCTATTGTTGTTTACTGCTGATGATGCAGTGATGTTACTGAACTGTAGCTTAGGGTGTCGTGTAGATCGTGTAAAGATGAAATTACTTGCATACCATGTATTGTGAACAGAGATACTAAGGTGCATTGTAGTAGTTAACAAAGTAAGAAAATAAGTATCCAATTTTCCAATTGAATTCTATTCACTGTGCAAATGCATGGAATGATGGAAGGATGGAATATAATGAATTAGGAAGAATTCAATGCTACATAATGCTATAATCAACGCATGTCTACTCATTGTTGGAAATAATGAAAACAAAGTTCTTCCTTTCAGTGGTAAATAAACTGTTTCTGTTTCTCTCTGCTTAACCTTCATTTGGGATCTGTCATGCCAAAGCTCATATGACGACTTATACTAATAAATTAAGCAGTAGAATTGCTTACCTTAACAGATAAGGTATCAACAATAATTATAATATGTATGTAGTAGGAAGCAGTAGTAGTAAAGTAAGTTAGAAACATAGTTATTTCTTGTCCGGGATTCTACAGTTCTAGTGTTACTTATTGATACTTTGATATTCTTTGTTGTATGGAACTCGTCCTTCGTACTGAAGTATTCGAGGCACCTACTCTACTTACTCTCGCCCTTATTGTGCTACTGCATTAAGTGAGGAAGGAAAAGCAAACCACCTGGAATGGATATTCAATACTTCTTGTCATCATATCAGTTTACAAGAATAACTGCCCATCAACCCACAAAAGGCAAACAAAGAATGTAACGAGATTCATTTCTAAAATAACAATAAATATTATCAATTTGGCTGCATGCATTGCATTAGCTTGTCAAACCTACTTAACCTAATTGTAAGATAAACATTTTCTAAACCTCAAATTTAGGTATTTATATAGATCTCTAACTTTTCTATATACAGTCCTCTTTACAAACACGAAACATTATACTCAACAATTTATAACCAACTATTTACTTAAATATACCAAACCATAATAACATTAAAACATTATTGAAGACCAGGTTAGTTTTGCCTTAGAATAATTTAGTTTTCTGGTTGCTGGTTGTAGGTGTAATTCTGCCGGCTTTTATGGACTTACTTAATTCTATTTCTATAACGCATAGAAAAAAATTCAGGCATATCTGATCTATTGTGAAGATAGTGTTTTGTTCGATTTAAAAAGACACCATCAAAATTGTGTACGTACTATATGTCCAATATCAAAAAGATTTAATTACTCTGCTAATTGTTTAGTCTCAATTGAAAACGACCTGTTTAAAATATCGTTACATGTTTAAGAATTAGATAATGTAAATGTAATGTAATAAAAAATTGACTAATTTAATTTAATGTAAATAGTTTTTTTTATTGCATAGTAAATTTTTCCAAAGTTTAAAAAAATGCAATTGTAAAATGAACTTGTACACATATTGATGTTCAGACGACCTTTATTTTTACCCTGCTTATAGATATTTTTGAATAACAATTGAGTTCTTATGTGGAATTAGACGTGTCGGTATAGTTTTCTCTTTTCTGTTCTCAAGAAAGTAATTTTATACCCAAAATGGTCGTATGCTTAAGAAATAGTTGATACAAAGGCCCATTAACTTGAGAAATGTGCCGCTGGCTCAGTTTACACAGATAATTTGATTCTGAGATGCAAAATATTCCAGTGTATTACTTTCTCAGAGCAGAGTAATCTCTTTTGAAAGGTGCACCTTTGTAAGAGACGCTATTATATACATAACATCTCTTGAGGCAACAAGACAAAGTACATTTTCTTGACTGTGTATCATATGCAAATCAATGGTTTCATGGAGAAGTATAGATGAACGCTTGTTAAAATGATGCGTAAACACGAAGAGAACGGTTTGAGAAAGATTATATAATTATACTCATCCAGATATAGTAAACAGATAGATATATAAAATACAAAGATCAAAGAAGTAATTCAGGGCCAGCTTTGAGTTTGGATGACATGCATTGTAGACATCATGTAATTTTACTATCTCACTGGTCCTCTTTGAGATCTTTAAAATGAGCATTAGAGGAGAGGAGAGTATTTTATCATGCATGAATGGCAATAACAAGGTAAATAAAGAGATGAGGTTTCAACGAAGTTCACATGATATGTACTGTATATTATAGTTCAGTATTAATTGTTATTGTTACTTCCCTCTTCCGAGTCATGTCACTGATGTCAGTGACTTTGTAATATAAAGGCACTACTAAAGAATGCCCCGAAGCAATGCATTTCGATGATCAAAGAGGATTTCTTAAGTGAGTTAGCATCGTACGCATACGGAAAAGAAAGCAAAATCTGCACCATAAACCATAACATACAAAGGGTAAACTAGAAGTGCAGACGTGTGTATAACAAGCTTTGCAGTATGCGAAAAACTTCATTCCAATTTAGAAGTCATTTTCTTGACAAACTGCACCGATATCAACAATGGAATATTAAGAACTTACTCTATTGATTGTTAATATACAAAATACATACTAAGTAATTGCGTTTCCCAATTTTGCCTAGAAAGTTGATAACAAAATAGCCATAACATAACATAATAAACGTCATTTTTGCTCATGTTGACCTTTAAACTTTTGTATACCTGTGAGCAATAAGTTATCTGTAAGAATCGTAAATAACTGATTTTGCTCACTATCTCATATTATTACATTATTGGAGAAATTACTGGAGTAAATAAAACCTATTTTGGTGTCTAAAACGGTATTGTTGTGTTGGCCGTATTTGCTGTACTGCGTTTCTGATTTACTTTTTATTTTCTGTGCGTCAATGCTTGTGTCTAAACATTATCTTGGTCCAATTAAAAATTGGAAGGTTACTTTTATAGGTTGGTAGTTGGTAGAAAAAGAAAACAAATGCATGCACTCTGAATAATTTTTAGTGCTTTTCTGTTCTCTGACTTCCCTATACTTCAATTTTTAATAGCAAAGCAGATACTATACTTTTCATCTTTAGAGTTACATTTTACTATAGGAACCAGTCCTCGATTAAGGGTCAATAAAATAACCGCAGAACCGACACCCGTCAAAAACTGATCCGATTTTACTATCTTTTCATATACTTACCATGGTCTTCGTCTTCATTTTCGGGTTATTTTACCAGTTCCAGTTCAATGAGAGATTGCAATAATTATAAGTACTCCCATTCCAAGTATGTGCATAGTGTGTTGTGAACAAAATGCATTACAAAATTCGTACAGTACAGTACAGTCTTTTACTTTGTTCAACAAAATTTTCATCTGCGGGGCTTTTTGAAAATCTTTGTTTTACAGTAGTAGCTTTAGCTTTCACATTTCATTGCTTTGCTTTGCAGATTCTCCTTCGTCTAATCGTTCTAGTTTCCAGTATATTTTATTTTCGAAATACAAATATAATTTTACTGGGTTTCAGTATAAAAAAATAATAAATATGGGTTTCTGCACAAGTTCAAAGATTTTCAAAAAGCCCCGCAGATGAAAATTTTGTTGAACAAAGTAAAAGACTGTACTGTACTTTTGCATTGGAGATGAAGAACATTCCTACCGTAGCGCGAATTTTGTAATGCATTTTGTTCACAACACACTATGCACATACTTGGAATGGGAGTACTTATAATTATTGCAATCTCTCATTGAACTGGAACTGGTAAAATAATTCGAAAATGAAGACGAAGACCATGGTAAGTATATGAAAAGATAGTAAAATCGGATCAGTTTTTGACGGGTGTCGGTTCTGCGGTTATTTTATTGACCCTTAATCGAGGACTGGTTCCTATAGTAAAATGTAACTCTAAAGATGAAAAGTATAGTAATAATTTTACTGTTGCAGATTGCATTTTGTAGCTGCATTTGACAGAGTTGACCCGCAGGAGAATTAGATCAAATGTTGCTCCATCTGCACTTCATTGGAAGAAAAAGAAGCTGTATCCATTACCCACGTTCTTACATTAATGCGGAATATTTGAATCGCAAGTTTGCAGGAATCTTCTGAATCTTGTGGTTCTTCGTATTCTTTGCTAAAATACAAGTGCAATCTAAAAAATTTGCAATCAAATCGCTAATTTTCTTTGAAGTGTCAACTCTCAAACGTTCAGTTACCGTCAGCAGTCTTCTTGTGAGTATTTAATTAATATTTTTTAAATTGTTTTACAGTTGCTGTAAAGGAAAGCATTACAGTTATTTGGCGTAACTATTTCTTTTATCTTTTGCATTTATTTAGTAAAATAACTCGACTTACTCGACTACTATCAAAAAGTACTAAGTACCCTAAATTTGAAACAATATATACATTTTATAAGTAACTGAGCAAGATATAAGCTTGAGACTTGAGATACTTTGTGAAAATTAGTTAAGACAAGAGTCTCAGTCAAATGAGGTTTAATGAAAGGCTATTTAAAGAGTTTAAAATATTTTACTAATTGAACTTTTGTAGCCCCAAGTGAATACATGTCAGATGTTTCATTTCTTGCAATTTTGTTTTCCAGAAAGCAGATAATAGAGAACAGGTACAATGGCAACAACTGCAGCTGCTGCGAACCTTTCATCTGGAGAGCCGGCTTCTAAATCTGGAACGAAAGCAAAACCCACTGATGAAGCTGTGGTTATAGGTCGTTTTAACTTTTTGCGAAATGAGCAAAGGCAAATTGCGGGGAAAATTTACGAATTAGACAATGATTTGTCGGAGCACAAGTATGTCGAAATTATATTAACAGTTCTTTTAGTACACGAGTTTTTTCGTTTTTTTATTAAAAAAATATATTGCCGATACTAATGTATAAATGTAATGTTTCACTGTGTCTGTCTATGTCTGTTAATGCTTTAAACACTTTAATAATATGTAAAGTTACTTAACTAAACTCGCTAACTTACTAATGTTACTAAAGTCTTCACTCTTACTATTTTACTTTTTTGTCATGATTCTTACTACACATTGCATTTTTAGTTTCCCATTTAATACATTTAACTTAATTTATAACTAAATTTTAGTTTTTAGCCATTGAAAAGATGTCAAGCGTAAAGTAAATTTAGTATTTGTCATTTGGAATTTTATTTTTACCAAATGATCAGGAAAGTATTAGTAATATGGACAATGTCCAGATTTCCTGGCAAGTCAAAATACAATGCAAAAAGTCACTTTAATTGTGTTTTTATTTCGATCAAAGGATTGTAATGGACACGCTCAAGACAACAGACGAAAGCAGAAAATGTTTCCGAATGGTTGGCGGAATTTTAGTAGAAAGTACCGTAAAAGACGTCCTCCCTAGTTTATCCAATAACGCTGATCAAGTAATAATAGTAGTAATATACAGATTAATTAAGTGTTGGACATTGTACTTTTTTTAATTTAGCCCCTAATATTTACAAAAGTTTATTTCCAATTTCATTTTTGCATTTCAGCTGAAGCAAGCAATAGATACACTAAATGGAAAACTCATTGAAAAAGGAAAAGAAATACTGGAATTCAAGGAACAAAACAATATATCTTTTCAAGTTCCAGAACGGATTCCTGAGGAAGCAGCCCAAAATTCTGAGCAATTCCGGGTAGACTAGACTAGTGTTAATAATGAAGGATCTGTCTGGTTTATAATTTAGTTTATAAGTTATTAAAATTATAAGTAAACTAAAAATTAATGAGCTAACTAACTGTACCGCCTATTTCGCTTACAAACTTTTTTGTCGGACTCTAATTCGTAATGCGAACTTAGAATTGCCTGTCCAGATACTTATTAATATTTATGTAATGATTTTACTACCCCCATTTATCTGTTATAATAACTTACCATGAAAAGGTGATAAAATAAGCAAGGGGACTGGGAGGATAAGTGTCTGGAGCCTGAATAAGCCTGTCTACTTATCAAGAAAATGCATTTCATTAATAAAACTCCAAATACTCACAGACATCAGAGATCTTTTATTTTTTACTAATTTGTTTATTATTTTTCTTCTTTACACTTTGCATGAAGGGAAACCTGACCAATCTTGGCATAAGTTAAATTACTTCGGATTCGGACTTTGACAAGCAAAAGTTTACAGTACCCAGTTTACATATTTATTTACTCCATTTTATTGGTTACATGTTACATTTTAGAAACGGTACCCTACAATACTATTTCACTATTTGGTAAAAAATTATGAAGCTTATATGACTGATAAAAGCTGGTATGACCGATTGATGTTAGATTTTGTTAACCTCTTCGATTTTGATAGTGGGAAGTCGGAGGGACACGACACCATTACTACCAGGTTGAACTGAAAACTAATTCGGGAATTTGATTATTTTCAAACAATTGACTATCTCTGAACAAAAGGAAATGCATATTAATATATACTGAAAATTGTTCTGTTTGCGGAGAGGGCTTTTACCACTTTAACGATTGAGGATATGAATATGAATCTCGACAAGGGCTGTGTATCCAAAGAATACACGAAGACTAAAACGTTATATTTTCCCTTTCTAAAGTAATGGATTTTAATGAGATATTTCGGAAAAATCGATGTTTGAAAGGAGTTTGGGAATCAAAGGGAATTCTGGAGTTTAAATAAAGAAATGCAGTAGTGACAGGTAAAGTTCTGAAATTGGGATATTTGTCTTTGTCAACCCAATAAAATTGCTGAGAATATTCTACACACATTTGGATTTGAATGTGCAATGCGGGCATTAAGTCCGACCTGGCAGCAAAATGACATTACGACATCAAGTGTATTCTTTCTTTAAAGGAAACAAATCTATTTCTGCATTTACGTTTGTTAAGGTATTTCCAAATTACAATACCTTGCCGTACTTAAATATGCGTATATTAGTAAATGCAATAAAGAAAATTAGAGTAGGAAAGGAACATGATGCGGTATTAGGTATTACGTAGTATTTGAGTTTGAGTATTCATCTAAATCTAGATAGAGCCAATCTGCAATTCCTTAGAAAAAATATATTGCACATGCATGAGATCATGATATGATTCAGGAAATAGCACGCAATACATATACTTATCTTCAGTTTGCAACTTTGTGTATGTTTGTAAGTATTGTAAGCAAACAGGGTATCTTGGGACAAAACGAGCAAGAGAATCTAGTTGATGTTGTAGCCACCAACCTTACAGTTGGCCACATTAGCTCAGTCGGTAGAGCGTTAGGCTTTTAACCTAACGGTCACGGGTTCGAATCCCGTATGTGGCTCAAATTTTGCTGCTTTTTTATCTATTCTTGTCAATTATTTACGTCCTAGAAATACTTACAAACTATTATATTTTGCATCCAATTTATGATACAGTGAATGAATTTAGGGATTTTATCATTTTTAGTGCAGTAATGAACAAACAACTATAAATCATGTTCGTGGTGGAACTTCCATTGTGGAAGATTGTCTCCTGACTATATATACTGACTTCATGAATGAGTCGCTCTTCTTGTCATTTGTACATCTCACTTGGGAGATAATGAAAATTACAATCCATGTATTCCTATAAAATTGTCAGTACAGTGTGTAAAATATGCTCAGAGAATCATCAAGGACCTCGAGGAGTTTTATTTATAGACCAAGAAGCTTAAATACCAATACTTTTGCTGACACAAAATTGTATGTCACACTGTCACACACAGCGTATGTAGCTTGCAGATATGATACAGTTAGATCTTTGTAAGCGGACCACATTAGGATTCTTTTTCAGAAATACAATTTATAATTACAAATTCCCACCTACTTAAGTACCTTAAGGAAATTATTCATAAAGCATTTACTAACGTCAATTTATTTATCTTGGTGTGTACATAAATATATACATAATGTAGACATTTTACAAAATAGACATACACTTTGGTTGTAGAAAAGTTTTATTATTTTTGTAAGGATAATGCGTAATAAATACATCTATCTTCATCTATCTGCTAATTCAGTTCAAAATGAAATAATATTTTTTCTTCGTAGGGTGATCCATGGGTAATGTGCTAATCCATTTACTCCAAGCAGTCAACACAACTCCGAGTGTCACAATGGTAGCCCCGATCAAACTTTTAGAAGTACAGAAATTTGAATAAAATATTTACAATTATACAAACAACAATTTATTAAGATTCATCTCTATATTAATATATTAAGTATGAGCACCAACCTGAATATGTCAGGGTACATTCCAAGGAAAATGCATTGCCAAAACATTGCAAAAAGAATTTCTGTGGTCTTGATGACTATAGTCACAGTTCCTGCCTTCTCCTTTTTGAAAGAAAGAATTATCAAAGTTTGACAAATGAGCGCAATGGCAGCGATAGCGATTGCATATGACCAATCGGTATACCCTTGTGGCAAAACAAAAACTCCAAAAGAAAGAGACAAACTCAACGTCATAAGTGTGCCACTGGTTGAAAATCCAAGAAGAACAATTGAATAATGTATTTTGCGAAGGTAACGAATCATTGCTGCATTACATGTGGTGACAATCATTGCCCCAAAAGCATATGCTGCTCCTATCTGCAAATATTAGTTACAAAATAGTGCATCTTCATTAATTAGTATACAGCTCACATAGGTATGGATGGCAAAAAATAAATTCAAGCAAGGTAAATCCCAAATGAATTGTAAATGCTACCAATTTTGTGGTAAAATCGAAGTGTCCAAAATAAAAGAGATTTGGCAGAACTTATATGTAAATATATCGCTGAATATAATAAAAAAAATTACCACGAGATCTTGATCAAAGTCATCACTTCCAGTCAATATCGGTGGTCTCAAAATAATTCCAACTCCTAGTACAGTTAAAAAGGCAACAAATATAGAAAATAGTCCACCTTTTTCTCCAAGTGTTACATGAGCGACAAAAGTGACGAGAACAGGCTTAATACAGCCGATTGTCATTGCATCGGCTATGCTAAGATACTTCAAACTATAATAACTCAAGACCAACCCTGTGCAGCCAGTGACCCCTCGAATCTGAAAAGAAGAAAAGATTTTTAATTAGGGCGAATTAAAATAAAATACAATTTTTGCAAATGGGAATAGCTTCTTGTAATACTTACCAACAGAAAGAAAACGTTTTTTAAGTTAGACTTGGGAGTTAATGGCCAAATAGGTTCAAATATTTCCTTTTTCTGACTACATTTAGCATAACTTGCAAGAAGGACGGAAGGCAGGAAAACCCCTTGGAGTCTATAGACAGCTAGTGTCAACGGATGGTATCCTTTCATGAGCTTGACAATAAGCGCACCCAAAGTAAAAATTAAGGAGGCCAAAATGGCCAGTAATATTCCAGCATATTTTCCACGAAATGCTGTTGTACACTTTCCGGGATTTTTCGTGTCCTCTTCATTTATTCCACTGCCTTTGCAGCAGACACCACTTGTATCATTAATGTTTTGAGAGTACGAGTCGTTTTTAGTAAAGACCAGAAGTTTTAATTTTGGATCTGGGTCCCATTTCAATGCAGTATTAAGTTTTTCACCTTCTTCAGTATTCATTAATTAAAAACAGTAAAATATACCTCTTTTGATCTTTTAACAATATTTATTACTATTATTATTGATGTATTATATATGTTGTATGCTCAGATGATATCGATTTCCGATCCTCTGGAAATAAACAGTAACAAAGCGAAATGTCTTCACAACCTATATTACATCTGTAATCTCTGTCTGCCTCAATCTTATAGTACCCAGTACCCATTAGAAAGCTGTAACATTAATTATATTATCTGCTTTGGATTTGGCATCATTGGAAGTTACGTAATTCTAGGTTCATAATCCTTTTATAGCAGTACTGATTCTGGGTGTATTAATTATATTAATTAAGTATTAAATCCAAGCAATCCCTCATTAAGACTCAATGACTCTAACTGAACTTAAATCTCCTGTCAAATGTATTCGCAATGCAACGTCAAGTCAAGTTCAAGTTCAAATTTATTCTGGAGCATCATCAACAGCATAGCAGTAACAGCACATATCTTGTGACGAATTCTATACTAAGCAAAATATTGGCATTTGTACAGAATCCAATCTTACATCTTACTTCGCATAAAATAAGCAGTATACTGTATACTGTAGTCGGGTGGGCGTTCTATAATACCCTTTGCTTTTGCATCCTATTATATGATTCATTTCATTTTCTTCCGTTCTATTTTTCTGTTTTATTATCCCGTTTTATACTACATAAATATTTGCCCATGAATGACCCATTTCAATATACGATTTTGTTTACCGTCTTTTTTATTTAAGTTACAGAACAGATCACCGAGACTTTATTTTCAACGTATCCATAAATATATATTTTACATTCAAAAAGACATAATCATGATATAAAGATGATATACTGTCTCAAGAAGAGTCTAGAAAGAGCAAAATCAAAAGTCAAAGCAAGTCAAAAAAGAGCAAAATTATTAATATTGGATGATAAAGCATTTTTAATCTACCGGAACGATTACGTAGTGTACGGCACAACAGTAAAATTCCCTTATTTTAATGCGAACGAATATTTTTTCTTTGTTGGATGTCCGGCAGATAGGGTACTAAGCCATTTACTCCAGGTAATTAACACAACTCCCAAAATGATAACAGCAGCTCCAATGATGCTATTAATTAATTGAAAAAAGTGTTTTACTAATAGGCATATATAAACCAAAAATCATTTTTTTAGAGTATTACCTGAAAATGTCTGGTATTATCCCAAGAAAAATAAATTGCCAAAACATTGCAAAGATGATATCTACGGTCCGAATTAAAGACACTATTCCAGCTTGCTCCTTTTTCAATGACCAAATTGTCAAAGTTTGTGTGACAAATGTAACTACTGCTAGTGCTAATGCATAGAAAACATCGGTGCTTTCTTCAGGAATGGCAAAAACTCCAAAGGAAACTGACAAAATAAGGGTCAATATGGTTCCAGTTGTTCCAACTATGAAGAGTACAACCCAAGTATTGATATTTCGAACGTGTCTAACGATTGTTACACTTAAAGTGAAAGCAATAACTGAGCCCAAGGCATACGCTGATCCTATCTGAAAAAGGAACATAAATAACCTATTTAATTCAATTTATAATTCATGCAAAGAATGACAAAGGATTTTACTGCAAACTGCGCACAAACATTTGTCTCCATATAAAAAATATTTTTTAAATTCTATGAATTGAAGAAATCATATTGTAATTTATTAGCTTGACTGAAAGCGTAAGGAGTAAATTAATAAATTACATAGTATTAAAGAAATATTTTACCAAGAGATCCCAATCAAAAGCTTGTCCAGATAATATTGGGGGTCTTAGAATAATTCCAACTCCTAATATGGTTAAAATTGCCACAAATGTAGGGAATATTCCACATTTTTCTCCGAGAAGAACATGAGCCACATAATAAACGAAGACAGGCTTAACAGAGCCAACTATCGTTGCATCTCCAATGGTAAGATATTTCAAACAATAAAAATAGAGTACTAATGAGACGCAACCAGTTAATCCCCGGACCTGTTAACCACAATTCAGAATTATTCTAAAACTCTCTGGCTTGAATTTTAATTTAGTAAATCACGTTTTGAGGCTCACTGCTAGAAAAAGGACATTTTTCCAATTGGAATTATGCGTCAGCGGCAGTACAGGTGAAAATATATCCTTTTTCTGGAAACATTTAGCGTGGACTAAGAGAGGTAAAGAAGGCAATAGGATCCCTTGGAATCTGTACACAGCGAGGGTAAATGGGTGATAACCATTCATGTACTTGATAACGAGTGATCCCAAAGTAAAGAAGAAGGCAGTTAGAATAGACAACACAATTCCTAAATACCTCCCACAGAAACCTTTATCACTTTTATCAGTTGGGTTTTTCACTTCTTCCATCTTGTGAATTTCATTTTTATCTGCTCCTGAATCACTAAGTGAAAACTCATTCTCCTTTGGAAACTTTATTTTTGTATCTTCATTTTCAAATCTTTCCAAAATGAATTTCGAATTTTCGGATATCAAATCACCATTACTATGATTTTCATTTAGCCGCTGTGATACACCGTTATTGATCTTGGTATCCATATTTATTAATAACGTAGCTGGTTGTCACAAAATAATACCAAAAGACCGGTTACTGACCAAGAACCGACACTGGAAGAATCAGATCTGAAAAAATTGAAAATAAATGAAATGTAAAACCAAATCATGAAAATCAGAAATATTTTTACCACATGGAAATAGATGTAACATACTAAAAGACACAAATACCTACTACCTACTATACTATAAAATTGTAGGAAAAAATTATTATAATGACGAAAATTTAATTAACAATGTTTGTAATAATGCTAAATTGTTTATTTTGCCTGTTAATCTACATGTATGTCGCATGGAATTCTTTACGACAAAGGTGGAACATGTGCATGACACATTTTCAAGTGCAATGAAGTATTATCATTAAGATAAGAACTGTTGTGTCTCTGTGGGCCCCCAAGGCTAGACTGGCATTTGTATAAAATGATATATTAAAATAGCGGAATGCTGCTAAGTAATAATGCTCAGTTCGTCTGTCTGTCCGTCCCTTTGAATGCACCATAAGAAAATGTTTTTGGGACTAAACTTTTATGTGCTGCTGGATACAAAGGTAGGTCATTTATAAATAAAGATACGTAGGATCTCACGATAGAGGTACCTTATGGAGCAATATGCATATAATTGCTGTAGCCGATATCGAATAGGTAAACATATATTAAAACATGACAAACAATACACTAATTGTAAGTCAATGAGTTATTCCGCTAAATTTTTGTGTTCCCCACATCAGTCAATTTTTTATGTTGTTAAAAAGCTCTACAGTTTTGGCGAATATATTGTCATCTATATTTCACTACAACACATAACGTACATAGGTAATAATATGTACTAATAGGTAGCATACAATAATTAACATAGTTGAGAAGCATAAAATGAAAGGAAGAGATGTTATATACGTTGCGTGTTTTCTTGTGATAAAGATTACATAATAATATATGAATATTATTTTATTCCTTCCAGAGTTCCAGTTGATGAGTCTCTTAGTTGTATTATAACTTTCATGTGGCGCAGGAAAAACCTTGAGCATTGACTAGAATACATAAGTAAATACGGTTACAGACGGTGAGTTAGCAGATGCTTTAGATTTTATTTCTGCATATGAACATAATATAGCCTACAAGGTAATATAAGTAATTAATGGATGATGTAAGACAAAGATTTCACTGCGGGCTGTCTGCTATTATCTTTTACACAAGGGCATATACTAAGAAATACACATATATTTATTTGCACACTATTTTAATATACAAAAATATTTTTTTCTTGTAGGATGATCTTCAGGTAAGGTACCCAGCCATTTGCTCCATGTGGTCAGGATTACTCCCAAAATGACAATAGCCGCCCAAACAAACTTTACAATTTACATAAATATGATTGCAACGTATTTCAAATGTGTAAACTTCAAAATGTCCAAGTACTTACATAATTTTAATAGTTAATACCTGAAAATATCCGGTTCTACTCCTAGGAACACAAATTGCCAGAAAAATGCAAAAATAGTTTCAGTTGTCCGAACGAGAGTAACTGGTCCAGCCTGTTCCCGTTGTAAAGCCAAAGTAAACATTGTTTGTACTAAGAATGTTACTGCTGCTAAAGAGATTGCTAACAAAGTGTCCCGCGTATCATTAGGAAAAACGAATACTCCAAAGGAAAGGCCCAACGTGAGACATACGACAGTTCCACATGTTCCGAAAACAAAGTTGAGCAGAGCAAAGTGGACTTCTTTAAGAGCCCGAATAACAGTCACTGAACACGTAGCAGTTAGCACTCCTCCCAAAGCAAACAAAGCTCCTTTCTTATAAAAACAAAATCAAAACGAGTATTAATTGTAAATAAACAGATAAACGGGGTTTCGGTAAAATTGAGTATTTTAGGTTAGTATTGAGAATTTTAGGGGTGTCAAGAATTATATGTCTAAAAATTCATTGCGATACTTACCAAAAGTTCATCATCGAATGCTTCAGCACCGGTTAGTATCGGGGGACGCAGAATCACACCAACTCCGAACAATGTTAAAAGTGCGACAAGAACTGAAAATATTCCACATTTCTCTCCTAAGAGAACATGAGCAACTAAAGTCACAAGCACCGGTTTGACAGACCCAATGGTCATTGTATCAGCTATGCTCAGATGTCGTAACGCGTAGAAATGAAAAATTAAAGCTCCACATCCCATAAGACCTCTTACCTAACATAGTTAAGAAATTGCATAATATTATCAATACTGAATTAAAACTCAAAAGTTAAAATAGTAGTTTTAATTTTAAAGCAATATCTGCTTACCCCCAGAAAAAACAAGGTTTTTCTATTATCTTTTTCTCCCAATGGCCAAATTGGCTCAAAAATTGGCTTTTTCTGCCCATAGTGTGCATAGGCAATAAGTGGGATAGATGGAAGTAGAACTCCTTGAAATCTGTAGACACCTAATGTGAAGGGGTGATATCCCTTCAAACACTTAACAATTAGTGCACCAAGTGTGAACACTAAGGCAGAAAGTATGGATAATATGATTCCTGAATATCTACTGCAGAAGTTCACATTTTTGTTCTCCAATGGTTTGATATTTGTTCTATTATCCTCACAATCACCAGAAAAGTCAATTACAGAAGTCAACTTTTTAGTTTCATCTGAAATTCGTGTAGCACTCTCTAATTTTTCTTTTTCGGACGAAGAGAGAAATGCTGTTTTCTCTGTAGTGTCCAGATTGTTTTTCAGAGGATGGTCACTTAAATTATTCATTTTGTTCATGATTTGTTGAGATTTTGAAATTATAAGAATAGTTTGTGGACGATTCGCATTTCCATAAAATGCAGTTCACTTTTACAAGAGTTTAGTAATTTCTCGCTTACATTGTGTACCACTTACCTAGACCTTTAAGATAATGATAATTGATTCTCTAATTTTTACGTATAAATGAAAACTATTCAATGCACGGAACTTGCAAGAATATTTATGCAACCAAGTGATTTTCTCTTGGAAATTGAATATTAAATTTTCTTACCCTGTCGGCCAATTCTCTTTCACATGTACATGGTGTATCACATGCCACATGCAAATATAATTGCAAACTACATATAGCATCTCATATCTGTCTGTATGTTATGTATGAAAAACTATTCACTATCTCATTAAACCGCGTGCTGTGCTTCCACTTCACATTTTCGTGTGTACTGCACTCTGCACTTCTATCCTGAATGCCAAAATACCAATAGCAATTTACGTCATGGAAAACAACATGTGATGTGGTGTAACGTTTTTCTTACACTGACCTGACTGTCAACTGCAACTCTGTTATATCGAATGCCGATAAAATGTTGAGATGCACTCCGCAAATGATGGTTCATCAAAGCAGGTTTCATAAGTGCAAAATATTAATGCGACGATACCGGAATACCTGACGTAATAATTATAATATACCTAGTATTAATTGTATTAAGCGTAAGCACTTTGTACTTCAATCTTACGATCCTACTATGCATGATGTCAAATGTGTGGGCCAATCAACTCTCAACTCTTAAAATGCTATCAACTGAGAAATAATGCGTCCATTGGTTCAATCATGAATTCGGTTAATTGAATATTACATACGATTATCGGAGTATTGACCATATTTCCTACAAATTCAAGTTTAGATACTACGTTTAGTTTTGGTTTTATAAAAGTATTTATTCTTTGCTATATTCTAATTCTACCTAGTGTAAGATGTTGGTACACTTGAACTAAATTAGTACAAATATTTGAATTGGGGAACATCAGAAAAATGCAGTATTCGTTTTGAAGCATGTCGTAGAAATATTTCACAGAGCAACAAGATGAGTGCAGTACCGAAAGAGCCACTTAAAATAATATATGCAGAATATAGATCTCCTAATTTGATTTCTAATTGTTGACTCTCTGCAGCATTACATCCAGGGGAGGTTTTCCTCGAATATATTTCATAGAAGCGCCTTCGTAGTCCATTTCCATAAAGTTGCAATAGTCTATAAAGAAATATAAAATAAGTGGTGATAACGAATTTAAATTTTCGTGTGGACTCACTTTTGGTTGAATAATTCTTTGTAAGGGGAATTTTTCCTCATGATCATTCCAGGTGTGTAGAATTGAAAGTTTAGATGGATATAAGATATTCTCTTGCATATTTTTCTCACAACTGTTGTTTCCCAGTCGGGCAATGATCTCAGGAAACTGAAGAAATCGTCATAAAATGTAAGATACACGTACAAAACTTCGGGATCCCCATCCAAGTACGAAATATTAAAAGATGGTTCCAATGGACTGATTCTTTTCCGAAGATTAATCACGTCTTCCACTAAGAAGTTTTTGTTTTCCTCTGGGTTTGCCTAAGCAAAGAATATTTGTTACACAAATCAAAGCACTTTTATTCTCACGCAATTAATATTTATTAGAGATAATTAGCTACTATATGTATGAATTACAGAAATCAATTCTTTCATGAGTGCACTGCGCTCTTGCCCAGTTATCTTTATGTTATTCATCTTGAAAATATCCGACAGAGTTTTGATTGGCTGAACATGTTCTGAAAGGGACGATATCAACTTTGCTGAATAAAGGATGTAAATGTACAGCATAAGCATCAGTATTGTCAAAAATAAGATTTTCAAAGATGTAGAAGTAGGGTTCGTGTGCCATCCTGCAATAGTTTTCATATAGTTAATTTTCAACAAGTTGCAATGTTTAATTGAATGTAAAGCACTTATTAAAAAATAAAGTTGTACCTTGTTGAGAAATGATTCCAATTAATAGCATTGGAACGGAATTAGTTATATCGGAGTCTTCCGGTGACTGCATTTTCAGATGAATTTGAACACAGCAAATAAATGTGAAGCAAATCGATATTGTTACCAGTGAGTATAATATGGAACACCATAAATTCTCTTGGAATGGATGCCAAAATACATTGCGAACCGAACTTATAGGAGGTTGTCGAAAAAAGGCTTGAAATCTTGTTATTTTAGCAATGACAAGTCAAAATTCAATTTAAAAAAATATATATACTGAATTTAAATTTAATCCTACCATTATTTTGGGGAAAAGAATTTGTTTTAAATTGAAATTGAAAGTATTTTACTAGCTGAAAATATTACCTGCTAGGTGTACCATGAGGAACTAGAAGAGTAAATATTTTAGCTCTAAACGGTAAATATGATGACCTAGAAATACTTAATTCAGCCTTTCCCTCTATTATCAACTTCCCCGTCATATCCCACGTTCCATTTGTGATTAATGGCCAAGAGTTGGAAATGTAAACATTGACTCTGTTATAAAAGGAGAAGTTAATACTATTTATTAAATGCCAAATGGTGGTCCAAAGCGATTTAAGTTAATACTTTTAATAGAATCCTTACATTTAACTTTTGGGCATAAAGGGAAGATGAAGGATTTAACATTTTTGGTAATAGTCATTTGGAGTTAACCACAAGTAAAGTGTTTTTAGTAACCTGAAATTTAATGCATCTTGCATATAGGCTATTATGGAATTAGCATAACCCATATTTCCAGCGGAGAGTTGAATAGTACCATTAGTGAATTTTGTCAACGCCATTTCGTTTTCGAATCCTTTGAGATCCTGGAAAATAATCACTTTTGATGAGCAAACTGTGCGAAAAGTATTATCCAATTGAATGCAAAATAAAATAAGAATTTTAAAACAATCGAACCATTGCTACGATAGAAATTTGACTATTGTGAATATCTTTTCTATGTGATATCTTATGAAGATTCAGCCGTTTTTCTTGATAAGGAATTTGTTTTACGATAAGATTCAACTTGTCATCCAAGCTTGGAGAATGTACTTCAAAAATTCTTAGATTGTTCCTTGTATTTACGTCTCTGCAGTCTGAATTCAGTACAAAATATGTGTACGAGTGAAGGAGAAATATTGTGTCATAATTATCTGACTTCTCTATAAATTCTTTTAAGGCATCTTCTGTGCATAGAGCTCCACTAGGCATTTCACTCAAAATAAAAAGTAAAATTGGTTGTATCAGCAAGTGTTTAGCCGCATTGACCGTTTTAGTCATGGAACTTACCTACATTTTAATACAATAATATTTTTTAAATGCTTATATTATATCTTATGAAAAACAAGGGAAATAGGTATGCTAAAAAAGGAAACAAATATATAATGCCTTACAATTTGAAAAATAATGTCCGTTCCGTTTTCTTCCACAGAAAGTGTAAAAATCAATTGATTACGGAAATTATTAGTATTATTTTTAATAAACTCCACTATTGATAATGGTTCTGTGGGTAAATACTCTGTGGAAATCATAAAACCTCTCGCAAACGAATCAATTCTATCAAATTCATTGTATTGCAGATAATTATTATTACTATTACTTTTTTGGAAAATTACAACCTCCATATTATTTCCTACTGAAAGTAAATCGATTAATAACATATTTACTATTTCTATGTACATTTCAATTGATGTATTTAAAACGAAAGAAATTAATATGGATTTTAAAAAACATTTAATAAAAAAACTTTTTTCTGTCAAAAATAATCCCTTGATACTTAAACAATTCCAGCAGGTACTGCAAGAAAATAATTTTTGGTAAATATTTTATATCGGTTAACAAAAGGTCCATTAAAGAAATTGCCCTTTATTGATTGCTTTAAATATTTATTTTGTCACTTAAGTAGTTTGTCTCAGTACATTATTAGGTACAAAATATAAGGCAATTATAAATATTTAATAACAATCCTCTTTGACCTTGAGAATGTATGTCACTTATCTAACATTTGATGCAAACGAAACCGAAATCAACCTATAGAATTGCAGTATATTATAGACATCAAGTTTGACCAACAAGTTAGTATAAGCAAACATATATGGTATTTATTTACACATTTGTGATAATTGCGCTTACATTATACAACCACGTTAATAAACTTAGACAAAGAAAAATTAAAGTAATTAACCTGTTTAAAGCACTTTAAAACATGCTACTAAAATGAACTGGATGACTTCATTTAGTATTCTTAGATTTTCTAGAAATGACGTCATTTCTTCATCCTTAAGAAAATAAGGGAATCATTGCAGGCTTAAGCTGATAATCATGCGCTGCAACCTAAGATTAAATGTTATTTCGATGCAATCAGGAGAACTCTAAATTACGTCAGTAAAGTTGTTTTATTTATTAGTGTAACCACTATCAGTAACGACAAAACATTGAAATCTTCTCAGTACTTTAAATCTGTTTATAGAGCATAGAATCTGAAGAACACGGAGATAAATTCTTACTATTAGCAAAGTTGTCATGAAACACAGATGTCAAGAAATAAATAATATACCTTAAATACAGATAATTATTGCATATTTATATATAGTAGATATAATATAAACACTTTTACAAACAATAGTTTAAATAAAAGCTCATGAGGTCAAAATACTGTATGGTAAAACTCCCGTAAGGATCTAAGAGTATAACAGTAAGAGAATACTAATTCCAATATAGTTAATTACAGGTACAAGTAGAGTTACAGATATTCTTTGTAAATTCCTCTCCTTGATTAGTTGGAGAACTAGAAATCGGCAGTTCACTGGTACTCTCAATTTAATTATTTGGGTGCTTTAGTCGGAGCAATTTTACCAATGGTTTTGATTCCAGAAGAAATTTTGTCCTCTTTAAAAGCTTCTGCAATTCTCTGTTTTTCCTCATCACTAATCTCAATACCTTCGTTTTCGACATATTTGGCAAAAGCTGTTGAAAGATTAGCATTTTAAATTCATAAACAAGAAAACAAAAATTAAATTCACCAAAAGAATTCTGGATTGATTTACAGGTAAAGTATTGTATACCTATTGTATAAATTATAAAAGTACTAACCTGCTCTGTACATTTCAGGGAACTTGGCCACTAAAATCTCGAACCACTCTTCAAGCCACTTTTCCTGAGTTTTGGTGCACATCAGACATGTTCCCAGTAACGCAGCTTTTGCTCTGGCTGTAATGGAATTAAGTATTACTATATTTAAATGCTCCATTTACAGTAATACTAATTTGAAATTCTAAATGGTTTGTTGGCGAATTCTCTGTAGACAAGTGTCTTAGTATGTATTTAAACACTTTTGCAGTACAACTTACGTTTAGCCCACCTTCCCACAATGTCACACGGCCCGTCAACTGTATTAACATTAATATAGGTTGACATTGATAATGAAAACTTTCAAGTTTAAGTACAATTGCCTTTATTTTATAATTTATTGTACTTACATATCAGGCACTTAAATTGAAGTTTCAATAAACGCTCATTTTGAAGATAACTGGCTACATCAATGCTATCCAATTCCGGTTGTAATTTCAAAGGATATTCTTGTCCACTAGCAGGGGCAGGAGCGCCACTGACTTTGTTAAATAGGTGGAAAGTCGCACAAAAAACTGTTAATATGCAAAAGAATTTTTGCAGGGCAAACTGTTGAGTTTGGTACATCATGGAAAATACTATTAGCACTTATTGGGGTGTTGTATTAAGTACGTTGTTTAATTTATACTGAATTAAAGTCCGAAAGGAAACTGGTATTTATACTAGTTCCCAACTACATGATATGATGCATAATACAAAAACTAAATCTGCATTACTTTTGTAAGTCTGGCATTACACCATAATATACTATCTAAGACCAGTTTTTTGTTTTCCCTACAGAAGGCAGATAGAAATTGAGAAATAAAGTAAACCGCCTATTTAGTATTTTTATGGACAGTACCTGAAAATTCCTCATTAAGGCTATAATAATCATTAACCTTCAATAAACTTGATACTTACACTGCATTTACCCAATGTTTATCTGCTTCAAATATTTCAGCTGTTCCTTTTAATTATACATCACTGGCATTCCTATATTTCTTTAAACAATATTTTTATCATCCTCGCATGATATATGATTGACGGAATGCGTTTCCCATACTATTATGATAATCGTCATAACACAACAGGTGAGTTCGTTTACAAGATCTGTATTAGTAACTTATATTTTTAACGTCTCAATTGAAATGCAAATGAATATTCCATTAAGTGTATTGTAATTCTCAGTAGCATAATGATGAATTTCACTTACATTATCATTACAGTGTATAACTTAACTACCCACTTAACCTTGGTGGTAGAGTTTTAATTTTGCGCCCTGTGTATACTGTGTTACATAACTGTAGCAAGTGAGGTAATTAAGGAGATGATCCTATGTATCATTATGCTGTATTAAGTATTATCTTTAGTTGATGTAGAAAAGTTCTGTGTGAACCCCTTACCCTACACCTACCCACATTCACGTTGGGACTCCAGGTATACAAACAGCATTTAGGTATTTTTGAATTAGCAAACCTATTACAGACAATAAACTTCTTAACATAGAATAGAACTCACTCTCATCTAAGACGGTCCAATGTAATTATTATACAAGTCATAAAATTCCCTCCCCAGACACATACTAAAAATATTTCCTCCTGATATTTGCTGAAAAGCAGTTTTATAATTTTAAACAAGGTGACCTTGTTTACAATCCTCTGAGGACAAAGTGATGTGAAATATTTCATGTCTACTAAAACCGCAATTTATCTAAATTTTTAGCGAGCTCAATACGAGGTATTACGCAATTCATGATGAAAGATCTATTTCTTTTTCTCCATTCCCTTAGTGCAAGCTTAATATTAGCTACTTTAGATAAAAGACATGAGAGTTTATGAAATCTTCTAGACATTTTTGGTACTTAATTCTTTATTCTCCAGGATTTTTGCATCTCAATTCAGAAAGCATTCAGATGAACCTAAAAATGTTGTGAGAAAATATAATACAGATTACAGAAGTTATTTCTCACAATAAAATAAACTTATGTGCACTGTTTTATAATTCTGAATTTTTCTGCTGTGATTAACTATTTATACAAGTATTTATACATCATCGTACGTCTTGTCTAGCCTATAATTTCACCTGTTAGTGCTACCTATGTGAATGTGGTAATAAAAAAATTAGTTCCAAGTCTAATAAAAGTCTCCATTCACGAAATAGACAGTCTGTCATACTGGAGTCAGTAAACATTGAGTTATTCTCCCTGAAACATTCTATAGCTGTCCACATCATTCATTTTTGATCACTATAGGTCAATAGACATAGACCGACGAAATAAACTGCTAAGGGTTCTGTTCTGTTATAAGAGGTGAACAACATTCTATGAAAAGAAAGTACCGCTAAGTGTAATTAGAAGATGCAAATTATTATTACGATGTCTATTTATGTCGAATTAATAATAATAATAATAAATTAACTTTTCACAAACTAAGACTAAATGTTTTGGCTTTAGGGAAACTGTTTTTCACCCAGTTTTTGTACATTTTTGTGATAAGTAAGTTATAACGATAACACAGGTTTAACTCCAAACTCCATAGTGAAATTATTCTGCTTCATACTTTATTTTTAAAAAGATATAGGTAGATAAAGATCTTTAAAATTGTGTTTATTGATGTCATCAAAATATATCTGCAGAACAAAAGTTAGCCAAACAGAATCTGCAGAACATATGGCTGCTACTCTCCCCTTTTACAGACATGGTTATCTAAATATGAAATATATATGAATTATATATACTATATGAATCTATAACTTACTTAACATTTTCAAATAATTAAAAATATTAATAACAAAATTAGAATTACAATTCCCTTGATGTACTATACTATAAAAGTCACATAGATATAGAAAATATGAGACTACATATACGCAAATGGGAAATAATAATATCAGCCGTATATCTAGGATTCTACTTACACGATGGACAGGACAGTGGGCAAAGAAAAAATTTATTTCATTTCGGCTGGTGGTATAAACATTGCATGTACGGATAAGAAAAAGGCTTTGCTTTTCTAGCTGCTTTTCTAGTAGCCAGTAAGGCATTGTGAAAGGTTTAATTTTCCGTTCTTCAACTAGGGTGATTAGATTTTTCCTTTTGAAAAGCCCGTTCCTCTATACTGCTGACAAAAAGTAGCTTTGAATGCGTGTCGACACTCTGCCCATTAATCCTCTGCTTACAATACAATTTTAAATTTGCGTAGAATAAAACGTGACTACAGTTAATGTATGCACATTATTTAATTCATGAAACGAAGTATAAAAGTGTGGAAACAATCGACAATCTTAGTATTAAATATTCCTATTAAGGTACAAACTAGTTTCAAATTTAAAGATTTCAAACTTTCGTTACAAATCCATTAAACTTTTCTTTAGTATTTGGTTCATTCCAAACAAACAACGAATAAAACTTAAGCGGACTACATAGTATAGTGTGTACATGTAAGCACAAGTGGTTACAATTTACAATAGCCAATGGTATTTTGGTATTACGAATGGGAATATGGCATATTTGAGACAGCGACAGCACATAGCGAACATAAGAAATTCGAGTGTCTCACTCCAGTTCCACAAGCGAGTGGATTGACCGCTAGCAATGCCACAATCAACAAGACACTAAGGCACAACACAGCCGTAGTTCACTCAAGGCTCAAGAATGTTCGTTTGGAACCTAAAATTCCTTATATAAAACAAAAATATTACCTGATATACCATATCCCACTTTCCTACAAATCGTGCATGTACCTATATAAAACACATTATCAGCATTAGCATCTTAATTTAATAGCATAGCTAATAGATTCGGCAGAAATAGCATACTGTTTTTATTTCCCAAAATGTCGATTTAGCTTGTTATTGCCACAAAGGGTTTTAGGACTACAAGCAAGCAGGAGCCAGCACTATCTTTATACTGCACTATTAAGTACAATGCTTGCTCTTCATTACCATCATTACTACTTTATATAGCAAAAAGAGCAAAAAGCGGACGCAATGAATTGGATTTTGTAATTGATTTTTGAAGTAATTAAAATGCAGTAATAAAGTGTATACTCAAAACGCCCGATTATTTGAACCTACCACTTGTCGCTGTACAACTGACGATGATGTCACTTAAAACGTAGAATAGATACCCATAGTAATTTTAATTATGAGTTACTGATAAAATTCTCAACCCGATTTCGAGGTTCATGTATAATTTGATCTTCAAAGTTACTGAAAAGCACACATGACATCTAAACCAAGTATATATCTGTATATAAGCATATACTATACAAAAGAACATGCCATAAAAGGGTAGCTTAAGGTGTAATTCAAATCTCCGTATAGAAACAGAGACAACAACGGACAAAACGAAAATTAAGATTGAGAAACAAGCATGAAGGTACTGTCAAGAAAAACTTCAACTCTTCGCTAAACACACTACATTTGTTCGATTAAAATGCCAGTATGACAGCTACACTTACACTACAAAGCAAATCTCTGTGGTAAAAGGAAGCATTCAAGTGACTACAAAAATATAAATAGATGATGGTGGTTTGATTTCATTGGCCAATGTCAACTTGTGCCTTGACAAGATGGATAGTAGTAGCGTAATCCATTTTGTATTAGTAGTTAAAATATAAGTTTACCAACGAGCTTTCGTTCCCTATAGCTATATAACCTTCTATTCATTATATTACCATTATGTTGGTTATACCAATCATACTATTGAAAATTTATGTATTTATTAGCTATGCTTTTAGGGATACATGTAAATGTAATAATACATTGACAATTCTTATCAATTTCAATTTTCATCAAAATATGAACTTCGAAGAGCAAACACAATGGGAGAAGATAGTGCTGGATATAATTCCAGATTTCTCCAACGCTTTGCAGTATATCTATTCCTTGCTGGTGGATTCTGGAATTAATATGCTTTTTTTACTTCGAAAATCCTAATTATGATTTTCTGGAGCTGTATTCTGAATTCAATGGTTTAAAACCCCATTTGTTTTCCTAACCATTGTTAACTTTGCATTATTTAACGCAGTAGGGTAGGCAATGCTAGTAAAGACATAAATGGCGAAGGGTAATAAATGGTGTAATTGTTTCAGCCTTGCTGCAGGTTTGGGAAAAATTTCAAAGTAGACCGAATGTCAATACGTATACTAGTTTTAGTGTTTTTGAATAATAATACAAGAAAATTGCCTAATAAAAATAATATTGTATAGTCAACTGGTGATATTGAACAAGATTGTAAATGCAAAAGAATATGAAACGAAAATTCGTCTTCTGGTTGTTCTCCCATAGGCAAAGCATAGGAAAATGGTAGCGAATGAATGCTCGACTTGGATAGAATGATCCATTTGTAATGCAATACTTTTATCATAGGTAAAACGCAATATGTATTTAAATAGGGTTCCCATCAAAATTTTTCGAAAATAATACCACCAAACTATTCCCCATGTTGTTCTGCATCTGAAGAGCTAAATTTCATAAGTTAACAATGATGGCAATAATTACAATTAAATCGTAAAGTTTAACACGTAGTTAAAGGGGGACAACGAGATGTCCGTAAACTCAACCGTTTTCTATTATTTCCAGTACGATCTGGTCAAAATTTTTGTGAAAAACTTTATACACTCTTGTAGAAGAAGGTTTGCTCTTTCTGATGGTACTAGCCAATTTTGATAATTCTTACTCAATTTTTCGTAATTTTGATTTTACTACGAATACCACTGGAGTTGGCGAGTAACTTTTGTATGGTTTTGACATTTTGACAAGGAAAAATTCGTCCTGGAAAAACAATCTGGATATCATTAGAAAGAGGAAGATCTCATCTGTCGTTTAAGATGAAAATCATAATTTTAAAGTACTGGGTTGAGCAGAAATTATAATTTCAATTCGAATGAAAAACACATGTAGAGCGATTGAGAGTGAATCTGAGAGCAAGTTTTGCTCAGAAAACACAAACCGCTCCTATTACGTCCGCTCGCTACAATAAAATCACAAAGCTCCCTGACCCCGTTTCTCACAATTGACAAAGTGCTCTTTTTGTAGTCTCACTCACATTGCTTTGACTGAACAGTTCAACTCAACCCCATCATATTCATAGACGGAAGGAAAGAAAACCGAGTCATTTCTCAGATTTCAACCCGAATTTACCTGTCTTAATTATCCACAAATTATTCGGTAAGTGTATTCAATTGTTTTCTTTCATAAATTAAGAATATTTTTTGTCATACATTACATAATGATTACCATTTCCATTGTGTCAAATTATTTCATTAATTTCATGATATATAAATGGTAAAGGATATTTTTCAAAACTAATTGGAGGTAGAATACCATTATCATACTGTCATAATATTAGTGTTACAATAATTTCATTTTTATTCAGTTTTCTTTTAGTTATGTCATTTAAAAACTATCAAAAAGATTTCCTATTTCCTATCAGCTAAGTAATGTTCCACGGAACGGTTAAATCTATTATAAAAATGTGTGCATTTCATTACCTTGTAATTGCAACATACCTTACCAAAAGGTGAAAGGAAAGTCTCTAAATCATAATTGGTTTTGGCTCCATAATAGCCATAACCCATAACCATAGCTATTTATTTTCACATAGAGCATACACCTATAGAAGAACTTTTAGGATGTAAATATTAAGTATAGCATACCTATTAAGTACTACATATTGTCCTACAAGAAGAAGTACAAATTAGAGTGATGATAAAGATGGTTAGTTAATGTCTACGCATTATATTATAGCTTTGTTGAAGCCATTCCTTACCTGCTTACGTTGTTCTATCATAATCATGAAACTAACACAATACTAAAAGCATAAAACTAGGTAGGTAGTGTGTAGTTCGATACAGTATTAGTTCAGTGCAGCGTTATGTTGTGTTACAGAATTGTGGGGAGCGGGAGTGGAGTGGGTATATCATAACAATAATAATAAATACCTGTTTGTGTTGTCTAGCATGCCATGCTTTGTATACCTATACCATTTGCTAAAGTTAAAAGTTTGAGTGTATATCAATCCTTTGATATATCGCGTTATTATATGAACATTAAAAAGGTAGGTCGTTGTCGTTCGTTAGTTCGATGTAAACAAAATGTAACGAACGGAAGTGGTGCGGCAAGCACCAGTAATTATCATGCTACTTATAAGCTAAGCACATGCCCTCAGTGTAGTGTTTACTAAAGAGAAAACAATGAGAGATTGGTGGGAGTCTTATCTATGTAATGTATATGAGTATACTCAGGCCATATGTTTTGACACTTCCGGTACGAATTCCGTTAATGTTTATCAAAGAATTGTGTACTAAATATTCTATTTTGTTTGTTTGCAGAATACAATGGCAACTACAGCAGTCGCTCCAGCTCCAGCATCAGGCGTAGCTCCTGCCAAAAAGGCCGCGAAGGCCAAGTCTCCTTCAAAGGGAGCATCCAAAAGCAAGTCAACTCACCCTGCGTGGGCGGTTATGCTTACCAACGCCGTGAAGGCTTTGAATGAAAAGGGAGGCTCCTCCATCCCTGCTATCAGGAAATACATCTTGGCCAACAACACCGTAGACCCAGAGAAAGCAACCCCTCATATGCGCCGTGGTGTAAAGGCCGCTCTTGCCTCCGGAGCTTTGGTGCAAGTAAAG
Source organism: Yoshiicerus persimilis (assembly GCA_020352615.2). Taxonomy (NCBI): domain Eukaryota; kingdom Metazoa; phylum Arthropoda; class Collembola; order Entomobryomorpha; family Tomoceridae; genus Yoshiicerus; species Yoshiicerus persimilis. Next base: position 43,230,123 of record CM036941.2, read on the forward strand.
GGAAAGGGTCTCTCTGGATCTTTCAAGCTAGGAGGAACAAAAGCCGCGGCTGCAAAGTCAGTTAAGACAAAGGTCGTCAAGAAGAAAGCTGCTGCTGGAGCTAAGAAAGCCGCATCTCCTAAGAAGGCGGCTGCCAAAAAACCAGCTGCACCTAAGAAAGCCGCCGCTGCTAAAACTGAAGCAGCAGCCACTCCCGCTGCGGCGAAACCAAAGAAAGCTGTGAAAGCTGCCAAGCCGAAGAGCCCTGCAAAGAAACCAAAGGCAGCCAAACCCAAAGCTGTGAAGAAAGCCCCAGCAAAGCCCAAAAGCCCAAAGAAGGCAAAATCTCCAGCTAAACCCAAAGCTACCAAAACACCAAAGACGCCGAAGGCTCCTAAGCCAAAGTCCGTCAAGAAAGTTGCTGCGAAACCAAAGGCAGCTCCCAAGAAGCAATAAACCGTTTTCACATTTTAATTCTTCCAGTGGAAAGCAATTTCTTTACTGGAGGAACACTTCAAAGATCTCACAAATGCTTCCCAAATTACATAAAACTTTAAATTGTTGAAATGAATTAGATCTAACTTTACTTAATATAGATATAGATACACAAGAAAGACCCCACCGTAAGGTACAACTTAACTTATCTATTTAATGTTAAATGTTTCAGGAAGGCTTTAGTTGTGTTTAGTTTAGATTGTACAGTATAAATGTAAATTATTAAATGTATGTTTTATTTTATCACAAAGAAGTACTAAATAAGTTCAATAATTACTTAATTTCGCAGTCACTGTGAATTACACTTTTAATTTGTTAACATTGGCTAAATCATATATCAAGTTATGTTGTATTTCTAATAGTGTACCACAAGTGCAAATGTAATTCAAAATTTGACTTTTATTCATAACACTAATCAAAACAAACCATCAATGTTGCAAACATAAGAACTTATGTAGTATACAATTACCTATAACTAATAACCCATGTTTGTATATCTACAGAAAAGCATGATGTATTATACATATTATGTGTAAATGTAAATTGTTATGAACAGAGATGTATATGTGTACTTATTTGTATTTAAATGGTAATAAACTTCCGCTTATTTTAAGTAATTACACACAGCTGTGGCTTTAACCTGATTTTTTATAATGCATTACCTACCATATGGAATTTTCAGATGTTCAATGGCATTTAATATGAGTCTACTGTCTGCCAACCCAAATAGGTTTGAAAAATTCTTATAGAAAGAATAAATTAAGTGGATATGGATGTGGAAACAAAATGATAATACTACCTAAAACTACCTTTAATTCTATTCTGTTGGTTTTAATTCAGTAGCCAGGTGTTTAGATAGGCCATGGGTGTTAAAATAAACAGTATGCAGTATTTGCATAGATCTACTCGGGAAATTAGGGCGTGCCTTTTTATTGTTTAAAGTTTGCATTGAATACTCACTTACATGAAAGTACATGGCTATGACTTCAGTCGCAATTAGTTTAGTTGTAATATGACGTGATGGAATGAATAGCTTATAATCATTAATTTATTTACATGTGCCAACACCTGCGCTATTGATACGGGTGCACACAAGATTTTCTCCATTTCCAGTACAACAATCTCTTCCTGGCCAGCACAGTTGGTTTCGGGATCCGCACTGTTTTCGAAATTGTTAAAAAATAAAAATTCAAATACCATATATGACTGAATGCAAACATTACACGAATCTAATATTTATTATAGGTATATTTACGTAAGGACTAGATGCTACTTCAACGAAGGCACTAAATGCGAAGGAAATCAATATTAACATAATTAGACGTTTCATTTTGTCCACTTTGTCGAGAAAAATTACGACTAAATAAGAAAAACTAGCTTCACAATCCTTTATATACCTATAAAACACAGTATTCTTTAATGAGACATCAGATCAGACTTTTTATGTAAAAAAGCATTACATTTAAATTATCACATCAGCAAACAGTTAGTTCATGTCAACGAAACCAAGTATTGGTTATTTGTGCCCCATATGGATTAGCCCAAGAAATCGTGTCTTGGTGGAATATACGCAAAACCTGCAAAAATATTAAATTTATCCTATGTAGGTAGTTCCAAATGTGAATGATATTAGTGTGGTATCTGTCTGCTTGATTACTAATTGTACAATTGCATGTTTACAAGTAAATATTTTTTGAATTACTTAAGTCATTTGAAGAACATTTTAGGATAAGATTATTTATAAGAAAATGTAAACTTTTGCCCAAGTATTTTCGAGAACGCAAAGCCCATTTTGTTCAAAGAACATTGAGTTTGGTAGAAAAAATTATAATTACTGTAATATAGTAATCATATATTTGATAGTGTTTATATTTATATAATTTTAGATATAACCATAAAATATAAACATATTTCTTGAGAAAAATTAAATGCAAACTATCTTGTAGAGGTACCAAAATAGTCTAAATTTTCGAAGAAAATATATTTAAAATTTATTTCATTACTTTTACATGTGATTTGAGGGGGAGTAATATTTGATTGCCCCATGACCTTTAGTACTGTGTAGTGTGTACTGTGTGTGTAATATAAATAAAGCTAGCACGCAATTTCAGTAGTTAATCTACAAATAATTTGTTTTCATTTGGATTTATTTGAATATTAGTATCACCATTACTTTAACATGGAAAGTAGCAAAAAAATTATCATTGGCAATTACTAAGAAATTAGTTTGATTACAGACTACTTGTATTTCTGGGGTCAACCAGAATAATAAATGATTACCACGTATAGCCTAACCGTAGTGCAATCGTTCACATAAATAGCATACATAATATTAGTTATTATGCGTCCATCAGTCATTTGATTTGACGTAGTCTTGTTTGTAATTCAAAGATGTATTATACGTAATGTAAATGCAATGTATTTGTAGGAATAAGAAATTATATAGGTATGCACAAATGTACTTGTATAGATCATCTTAATACATACATTAGGCCATTAGGCCTAACACGTTTTAAGGTCCATTAGATTTGCACATATATAGATGCGCACTTTGTAAGATAATATTTTAGCATATAGGAAGTACATCGACAAGTTACTTATAACATAAAAGCATACCTAGAGCAAAGTTACAAAACAGTATAAATAGAAAGAATATTTAATAAGTCAAGTTAGTTTCTTTGCAACCTAGTTAATAATTAACTGTTTTAATAATTAATTTTAGCATGTATTTGCATTACAATTAAATAGGGACAAGTCATAACTCTTTCGAGAAAGTAAAATTACTCCGTGTCAGAATCCGAATTCGGATTCAAATTATAGAAAAAGAAGTACAAAGAAAGTATCCTGAGGTTTTCAAAAACATGGCTAATTTAAAAGAAATGATATTTCTACTTCTTTTGCCAATTTTAGTAGAATTTACTGTAGGCTGGGATGTTCGTAGCGACGAATCGTGCGCGTTTATCTACTCAAATGAAAGCTTCGGTGGAAATTCTATAGGCTTACGGAAAGGAGAACTGATTTCCGATTTGCATACTGTTTACGAGCAACTTGATCATCCTACCCTTAACACATCGTCCTTTAAATTACAAAGTGGGTGTCACCTTAAATTGTGTGGAGACACTGACATGACTGGAGAGTGCAATCAGTTCGACGGCGACATGTCTTCTCTTCCTGAGCAATGGACTTCCCCTCGATCTGTCAATTGCCTTTGTCCCAATGTAATATTCGTAGTTTTCAAGATTTTTATTAATCCTTTGTCAATGTTATTACAAATTTGTACTCTTTTTCATTTTTAGACATGCGATTGTGCAGATGTAAAATTAAGGGCCCGAGAGTGCGCTAGAATGTATCTGGGCAATAGCTGCAGTCATTGCGAAGCTATTTACACTAATTTGAAGAAAGGAGATGTACAAGAATTCCCTTCAAATTTTCGTGACAAGGTCAAATCGGTTATTGTTTCAAAACATTGCAAAGCAACAATTTATGCGCATACAGAGTTAGACGGATTTGTCGAAACTGAAGAATTATCAGGAGAAATTATCAAAGTGAGTTATTAAGATGTATGAATTCCAATAATAGTATTTGCTTTGTGAAAAAAATCAGGAGCATTTTCACGTATTGTTTATTTATGTAGGATTGGGAAGGAAACGTTACTTCATATAAGTGCAGTTGCAACGACTCGGAAAGGCAGGTTCAAGCTAGCATTCAAAATACCAGACCTACAAATTGTAAGACTACTTAAAACTTAATGGATTATTATGATATTTATTTTTAAGAAATTGTTATTACATTAAAATTTGTTTTTAATAGTACCTCCATTGATCGATGTGCCAAAAACTTTAACTCACATTAATTCACTACTGAACAGCAAATACAAAGAGCACCCTGGCTTGATAGCAAGTTTGCAATCGATGAGAAATAAAAGAAGTCCAACCAATGCGTACATTTTGTTACTTGGATTGACTGGATCGGGAAAATCTACCACGGTATAACGTATAACTTCTACTTAAAATAGTTTAAAAAAACCATTTTAGGTTCCTAGAGTTTAATATAAAGTTTTTTAATGGTATATCCAGATAAACCTTTTGTTTGATAATTCTACAATAACAAAAGTTGGGGACATCCGCTCAACTACGACGGATATTAATGAATACCGAATTCCGGTTCAAGTGGATGAATTAGGAATACGCAACTCGGAATTGCGAGTTATTGATACTCCAGGAATGGTAGATACAAGAGGAATGGAACAAGACGCAAGATATTTGGCTACTCTGAATGAGTTTTTGGATAAGCATGAAGATTTAAAGAAAAGTACACCGAATGTAATATTAGTGTTTGCAAAATTTAGCAACAATCGCTTTGTAGGGGAAGGTTCTAGTTTTGTCAAAATGCTTCGAGCCATTGATTTGTTCAGAGAAAGACTATTCGACAATAGAAAATATTCGAATGTTATTATAGTATTGACACATTTTATGTCTGAGACAAGAGCAATAACAAGGAAACCGTCAAACAGAATAAAAGCTATCAAAAAGGTAGTTGAGGAGTACAGTTTGTTTCCAAAGCCAGTTGTAGTCGTTATCGGCGAGAATAAACCCGAAGAAGCTAACCTTCCTAATGTAAATGGGTACTATAAATTACCAAATGGGGAATTCTACCCCAGAAATTTATTTGATAAAATGGAAGAAGCTTTGTATTCAGGAGGCGATCCTATTGGTGAAGCGATTATAAGAACTGCATTTAGAAATCCGGAAAATTTCAACATTTCACTGAAAAAATTCCCATTAGTTCCATCTGCACATTCCAGGGTAACTCACTTTTTAGGAGTTTTGAGTTCTTTCGAACGAAGCACTGAATCCACTGAAATATCTGAACTCTTAACCAAGGCTTATGCAACCATGGACATTGGTTTGAAGAAAACCTATCCGATGGCTCTTGAATACTTGAAGAGAGCTTTATATAAACGAAATATTCAAACAGTAGAAAACATTCCACAGACTTCAACTGATATTCTTAAATTCTTTCGAGAAGTTCAAATTAATCCAGCCAATCTTTACTTACTCGACGAGGGATTAAATCTAACAGTTCCTGTTTTTGATTCTCAAACACTTGTAGGTTACGGTTATGATATTTTGAAAGATAAACCTTTATTTTCCTCGCCATTTGACTTGACGTTGCTCGCCGCTAGTGACATTGGCTTCCAGATTCCTGATGCATACATTTGCGAAAGGAAAAATCAATTGAAAAACGTTTTCCACACATTTGTTTCTAAAGAGGATTGTTCAAAAGCAAGATTGAGTTCTTTAGATGTGCAAGAGGAATTCCTATCCCCGAAATTTTTGGAAGAAATGTCTCTAAAACCAGGAATGAATATTGATAATGGAGAAAATACCAGAAATTTAACATCTGTTGTGGAATACCAAACCTTTTTGTTTACTTTGAAAGCCAAGCCAGACGTAAGTATGGATTTTATAGGAGTTGTAGAAAATCTACCAGTTTTCAATGACACAGATTGGGGAAGTGTAGAAGCATGGAAAAACTTTTTTGCTACTTATGGAACTCATTATATTAAAAGTGCTTACGGAGGAGCATCAATGGAAATTCAGGTAGAAACAGAAACAGACGACTTAACAGACACAAATTCAACCGACACGGACACTTTGTTCACCAAACGTGAAAAACTAACAGCAACATTATCGAGCATAATGGAACTTATCGCAAACTCTCTAATAAGAAAATCTAGCACTGTAAATATTAGCAGTAAATATTCCATCAAATATAAAGGTGGTAATTATAAATACTTCGTTAATAACTTAACACAAAGTGATGCTATTCAAATTATGGAGTACTGGAGAGATTCTTTTACATTTGAACCAGTGATGCTTGAAAACGATTTGACACTTGTTCCTATTAGCGAATTGGTTATGAAAATTGATGAAGACATTGGAGTGGAGTTAGAAAAGGCAGTGAAAGCTCTTTTCAATTTTTCACTGGTGTATAAACCCGCATTACCAAAATTGAAACCTCAGACTCCTGTCTCCAGAGAAAATATTAATCTTCAAGGGTTGACTGGAGATTACACAATGATGAAGGAATTTGCCACAGTGTTTAGAACTTTGGCTGATCAATCCAGACAGGCCAATGAAAACTTCCTAGCACTGATGATGCAGCAACAAAAGGATATCCAGCAACAAACAGAGGAAGACAGAGAAGAGAGAAAACGACAAATGCTTCTGGAAATGGAAAAATTGCGAATTCAAGAAGAGGAGGCGAAACACAAAAGAAACATGGAAATGGAACTTAAGAGGATCGAAGCGGAAAAGGAAGTGGTGAAAGCCAAATTTGAAACAGAAATGCAACTAGAAAGAATAAAATTGGAAAATGAGGCGGCAGCGCAAGCCGAGGAGCAAAGAATTGCACAACAAGAAAATTTCATGAAACTCATCATTGCTCAAAACCAAATAAACGCGCAGAGAAAGCCGTGGTATGAAAGTCTTATAGATTTCGGAAAACAATCTATTCAATCTATTGGTCCTTTATTGATGGCTGCAGGTGCAGCAGGCTAAATATAATTAATTTTAATAAAATGCAAAATGCATTACAGGATTAAGGATAAATTATGGCAGATCTACCATTGGTATTTTTAGCTTTTCGGTACCATTTAGTAGGCAAAACCATGTTAAATATTTATTAGGTTCGTTTTCAGTTCAACCATTTTAATTGCCTGATTCAAAAATTTTTTTTCATAGAAGACAAGAGTAAAACCAATATTCACCACTTATTATTATATTTGCCATTTTTTCACAAAATTAGAATTAGTATTTTTACTAATATGTTAAGATGACTGCATTACAAACTAAATCTTGAAAGAAATCAATTCCTAAAGAAAGCAAGTTTTGTAAAACACAATTGCATTGACAGAAATAAACTACACTGAGCTTCAGTTTACTCTTCATACCTAATAGATACCCTAATAGATTTGTGGAGGCGGATGATCATTAAACAAAGTTGCTATTTTTGGCGTAGCACGTCATAAATTTTTCATGTTCCAAGTAGCATTCCCAAACCCACCAATGACTAACTGATGCAAGGAAACTGGCCAACTGGCAATAAAAGCAATCTCAAAGTTTTAAACAAATGCAAACAATTTGCTATTATTCGTTTGTCCATTTAATACAACTCACTGTTCAGTAGCCATTGTAATTTATAGTATATACATAATTTGTCCTCCGTAAAACAGAGTTGATAGTTTGCTATGCGTGCGTAGATATTTATCTCTAAACATGTCTAAACATAAAAATCTCTTGAATTATACCATTTGTGTGCAATCTGCATATACAGATCTTTTCATCCAAAAGTATCCATAGAACATTCAGTGCATAAGAAAATATCATGGTATGCATGTACATTGGTTTTGATTTCCCTCGTCAAGCCAAAAGCGAGCAATTAAATGCACATGTACTTCCTTATACTTTTTAAGTGTCCTATGGATACTTTTAGTTGAAACGCTCTGTAGTAATTATAACATTTTTCCGTATACCGTAATATTAGCATTTCGGCACTTCAAATTGTTCAAATGTGTAAATATTCTGTTTGTTATTGAGATGAGTAGTCGTTACCAATTGCAATACCAATTCATTGATGATCTTTAAATGACGTAAATTCGAGGTCGATCTATCTATAGTACTTATTGGATTTTAGGTGTTTATGTATTGCATGTCTCATGTATTTAGTAATGATGTTTTACGTCATTACGTCTCAACCAAACTACCAATTCCAGCGTACGGAACCAAAGAAGAGTTTCTGATGCAATTGCTTGCGGTGACTTGGTCGATGTAAACAAATAGGCGTACTCAAAGAAGTGGCGCACTACGAAGAAAAATGAATCACGAAAAGAACTTCTTGGAACATAGTACAAAATACTTTTCCAACTAGAAATATACATAAAGTTCCAAAAATGATAACTGTAATTTCCTTACAAAAGGTTTAATTTCATTGATATAATAATGACACAGTTATTAGCGTTTCCAGTTCATTTCGTGATTTATTGCAAGATTGCAACTGAGAATTTTTCAGAATTAATACTGGATCTGTCCTTAACTTAATCCAACTTATTGAGTTTAATAAACATTTGGGTAGGAGTAAATTAAAGAAAACTGAAATACAAATGGATTAAATTGTTTGAATTAGCCTTCCTATGTAGTTATAGGTTCCTAAATTAAAGTAAATCAGTGTTTTATTTATTAAAGGATATACCTACATATAGGTTCGTAAAGACATATCCGGAATATCATGCACTAACTAGTAATATGTAATATAGATCTGCAATCCTACAATTTAATAGCAACACAGAGTATAAATGGTATTGTCTATTGAGCTTGAAAATAATATCTGGGTGTTTTCTCCGGGACAAATTATCTCCGGGAAAGTAGTACTTACTAAGCCAATATGGAACAAGGTTGAAGGTAAAACTTAGACAATATCTTTCTTAAATGGATTTGGAAGTACCAAAAATAATCTTATATTAATAATCTACAACTAAAATCGAATTAGTTTTTAATACGATGTTTTTCTTAAGGATTGAAATTACGACTCTACGGAAAAATACAACCCGGAAATAAGCAATATGTACCCGTAGTGCCAGAATTAATTGAGGGAAGTTTTCACAGCATTTTGGATGAAACGATCGTTTTACTTGATAATTGTGAGACAAACAAAAATAACAAAATATCCAGCTGGTTTTTGAATAAGTTCGAAAACTAATTTACTATTTCTCTGTACAGGGAAAGTTCTAAAGCCCGGAAGACATGAATTTCCGTTTAGTTATCAATTGCCGCATAATGTGCCATCCTCTTTTGAAGTCAAAGGAGGTCGACTGGACTACGAGTTCATTTCCACACTGAAAAGACCAAGAGATTCGTTCAAAGTTTATCAAACTAGATTTTTTGTAGAAGAAGTAGTTGATTTAAAAAATTATCCTGATTTCCAATCACCGGTTGAATTCACCAAAAACGCCTTTGTGGGGTTTTTATGTTGTAAAAGTGGACCATTTGGTATAAAACTTAAAATTGACAAGACCGCATACGTCCGTAATGAATATCTTAAATTTGAGGCAGATATCTACAACGAAAGCAGTTTAGATTTGGCGTATATAAAACTTATTTTAACTAGGGTAAGATACCACTTTTCCAGCCAAAGTAAATTGCTCATAATTTCGCAATTAGGTTTTGAAGAATTCTAATGTTAATACTCAATTTTTGATGCAGGAATTTAAGCTCCACAAAGGAAAGTCTACCCGAGTTAAAGAAGACATATGTGACATTTTAGGCCCCGTGGTTCCATTTGGAGAGCGTCAGATCTGGTCGGGAGATATTTTGAAAATACCCGATATTCCAAGAACTAGTGTACAATGTCGTGAAATTTTTGAGATCAAGTACTACCTTAAGGCAAGTAGAGCACCTTGTCAATTTATTTTGCATATATTCTGTAGAATTTATTTATGTAAATTAGAATTTAGTAACGCTTCTTCACTCCCAAATAATTCTAATGTTAAAATAATCCCAAATAATAATAACTTCCGATTTTACAGATATTACTGCAGCCGTCACCTAATAATCGGACACGGATATACGAAAAATTTGAAGTAATGATCGGTTCAGTTTTTGGCCCAGTGGTCGAGGAGGAGGAATCGCAGACACCGTATTTTTGTGATGCACCAGACAATGAAATTCAAAATAGTGGTGAAAGTGCGAGACGTAAGTTTCCATATTCATTAAATTGACTTTTTTCATTTTGTGCCTAAAGATTTTATTGTCAATACCTTTATAATTTTTGCAGCACCTCCAACGTACGATGAAGTAGTTGCCGCAGATTTGTCAGTTGGAGATGTACAGTTTGTCGAAGTCGTTCCTTCATCCAACAATGGCAATTATTCCCCATCAGCACCTTTAGTAGAAAATATTTTTTAACATTCAATATAGTAGTCTTAGATAGTGTAGATATTCGATTTAATTCGATATAAATATATATTTTTTGTTTCAAAATGGTTTTCATTCAAAACCACTATAGTATATGATCTGATGTAAACTTTCCCGATATCTGAGTATACGGTGCTTTTAAATTAATCAATTAATCAAGTGCGAACCACCGGTGGTCATTGTGGCACTACAAATAAGTAACGTTGTTGTTAATAATGCCAAAAATTTTTCAAAGTTTGTATTTGTTAAATCGCTAAATTATTGTCAATGTTATTATAGAGCTGTGTATATATTGAGTTATTTATGTAATATAATATATGAAGAATGATCACAATCAAAGATTGAAAAGTGCATGCAGTCTACATCTATATCATTAGTAAAACCACATTTTCATTTTGCAAGTAAAGAAATAGTAAATCAATCAAGATTTTGTCAATTCATAAATCCAATTCGGTTGTGCAAAATACCAATACCAGTAACGAATTTCTGAAGCTACTTTTGTTATGTTATGTGTCATGTACAACTAATCACCTACAAAGCCAAATTAAAAGTTGGTATAAAAGGGTAAAGGTCAATAATTAAACAGGAAGGGAAGTTTAGTTTCAACAATATTCTATCATTTTACACTCAAAGTTTCAATCACCTTATGGCGACAAAAATTATTTCCGTTTTGCACTGCAATTAATGAAATGCAGACCTTCAAGTTCAAATGTTTGATGCCTAGTTTCATAAACGTTTTCACTTTTTGCAAGCTTTTCGTAATGGTAAACAGAATATGGAAGGACTGAATAGACTTTGTTAAAATCCCTCAAACTTGTGTTTATCAAAAATTTTGATGTCAACATCACTTTCCTTTTACCCACCACAAACTACTACAAACCCATATTATAGAAACTTATTCATTTACCAATATAATACATTGTGTTAAGTATTGAATTGAATTTATTTAGACGATGTGGCCGAAGCCCTTACATCATTAAGTTTGTAGAACGATATTTTAATTGAAACTATTTTCATTAATCGTTATTTCTGAAAGATTGTGTTGACTAAAGTGTCGATTTTCTTCAGATCTTTGTCTTGTTTCGCTATTACGTTTATTATTAGGTACTAGACTAATATTTTCAGTTACGTCACTACGAAATGGTTTCAGCAATGTCAACTTTTTTTTATATAAAAAATAAATTGTATCAATATTAAGGTCCGTCAAAGTGTGCTCATGCAACAACTATTGTAGTTAGTACTAACCAATGTCAAATACAAGTCCTACTTAGAATACCTATGCTAAAAGCTTTACTCTTACGAAATATATATTCTTTGAAGTCTCGTCTAGCAACTTTCATAAAATAAATGGAATTACTCAATCATCAGTTTTTGTGGACGCCTACAAACCAAGCTCAAAACTATACTCAACGACCAAGACAACTAATAAAAGCAATATTCATTTGCATTTAAAATGTTACGTCTTAAAATGTTAGATTCAAATGGAAATACTTGAGTATAATAAATATTTGTAATAGTAAAGTAATAGTATAATTTGTATCTGTGGTTCTATCCTACTAATCCTACAATGTTAATAATCATTTTTTCGGTAGAGAATAAAAAATGTTTTCTTTTAAGTCTTGGATATGTACATACCATAATTTGCACTATAATTGCGTTTATCCATTATACATACAGAATATACCATGCCATGTCATGCACACTGCACACTCTGCTTTCATGTCTCAGACTTTGATCGTAAATCATAAGGAAAATCTCTGATTATTCGGTTCCATCATGTGTATTTATTTGCGGTTTATGTACACTTTATTCCGTATGTGGACTCCGTCTATCTGATCGTCTCAAAGCAATTTCTCAAACTCATACAATTCCTGCAGAAATCAATGCAACAATGCAAGTAAACTAATCTTTACATGAATCTGTTCAAGATAAAGGCTAAAAATACACATAATTCATCTCTAGAACTGTACAATAACTTGTAAATAAGCACATTAAGTTTTCCAGAAATTTTAGTTGTCGTACATACAAAACGTTTTCACAAACTCGCATATCCAGTCTTAATTAAATCAAATTATAAGGTACTACATCAGGTTCTTCAAGTTCAGCAACTTTACATGGTAATTGGTAATGTAGGTACTCAACTGATGCACAACAAAAGTTTAAGAGTATCTTGATATGCACGTAAACGATATTCTCAGAACGAACATGGAAATGAATCAACGTTATTTATTTGCGCATTGAGAAGACCACAAAAGGTATATATAGGATGATTTAGCACCCAGGATCAGAAATACTTTGCATTCTGCGAAAGTTATTTTAATCTTTTGAATCGCTCTTGTTATTTTAGATACTCCTTAAATAGAGTAAGATTCTTCCAGGTAAGAATTTGTAATTCCCATTGATTTTCATAAAGTAAAAATTCTTAGTTTTATAATCCCACAAACACAATTTTCTGTTTTCATATACGTTTCTTAAAGAAAATCTTCAATTTATTTAAACCATACTTTGACCAGAAATTAATACTTTTATAATTATCAGACACAAACAAACTTGCAGAATTCGCTTTAAAATATCTTGAAATTTTTGTTTTAGATCATTGAAAAACATTTTCGAAAAGAAAATGCTGTGCAAGATTACGTTCCTCTTTTGGGTGCAACTTATATTACCAATTTTTGCATCTGAAGAGTCTGAAGGTTTGCACCCAAAACCAATCGTAGTTTCTATTGCTGAAGGACGGCTCCGAGGGCAAAGAAATGTATCTAGAGATGGACGAATCTATTACGAATTTCTTGGAATACGATATGCGAAGCTAAGTCGTCGTTTTCAGGTGCAAATTTTTTCTCCTTCCACTGCTATTTAATTTATACTAGTTGTGAGTTTGTGAGCTATCTAATGAACGCTTCTATATAAGAATATTGTATAAAAATAATTTTAGGAATACAGGATTAGGAATTTTTTACGGTATATTATTATTCCAAGGAAATATATTTACATTTGAGAAACTATGGAATAATTAAATGTACTTATGTTACAATATTATTGGTGAAATGATTTTTAGACATAATAGTGTTTTTTTAATTCGTAGACTGGTTATAGTGATTAGAGGGTAAACAGCATTTTTATAAATAATTTTGGTTACTGAGGAATGATCCTCGAAAGAATTTTAAATCCAGAGTTCAATGTGGAGGACATCCGATAGGTTTTTTGTAGTTGAGTGCAATGACTTTTCTCATGTACTCCACAACTTCGCAACAAAGTCCAAGTTTTCGCCATTCCATTTCGAAACATTGTTGAGATCCAAATCCAGCAACGTAGCCGTTGAGGCGAGCAGCAACTTTAGAGCGGATGATTGGCAATCCGACTTTTATGTCCAGCATTTCCAGAAGCCACGGGTATTTCTGAAGGAAATACTTTTGATGGTACTCTTCAGCCTCATAGAATTCTTTTGCGGGGTAAATGCGGGTTTTTATCGGTCGACTTCGGTTTCCCACTTCCTCCCTCAGAGTTTTCTCCGCCAATTGGCGTTGCTCAGGCGAGTGGTAGAAAATGACCGATTGGTATTGCCGGCTGCAAGTGGAAGTCGGTTCGTGGTTTTTCCAGAAGACAGCCAGCAGTTTAGCGTAGGTCGTCTGCATCGGGTCAAACTCAATGTCCACTGTTTCAGTGTAATCGTAAATTTTGTCGTAAGAAGGATTGAGAATGGTTCCTCCGGCATAACCGACCCGAGTTCGAATAACTCCGGCTGTGCAGCCAAAAATCGCTTCCGGGGCCCAAAAGCAATTCATCCCGAAGGTTGCTCTTTCACAACGAATATCCGGTTCGTAGTACAAGCCATCGCAACAAATATCTCTGTAGGCAGTCATGTTTCACCAAAATTACTAAAATAAATCAAGATGATGAAAATTATAATAATCCTAATCAAATCGTAATAGCTTTACTGCTTTGTGATAATTCTAACTTTACTCAGCCACCAAATCACAGACATTTCATGACAAAACTTTGTTTAGTTATGGCTAAAAATTAATAGCTTTTCAGTCATACAGTTTTTCATCGTTGTCTTGGATGTTTCCTTTCTTTTCTCCCAAAAAAGTCAACGTGGTCTAAAAAGTCAATCTACAAAAATATCATTTAATAACATAGTTGAAAAGAAAAAAATGCAGATCTGATGTTCGCAATGGGATTTTCTATTACAGATTGCCAGTTCACCCAAATCGTGGGAAGGTGTCAAAAACGCAACAAAATTTGGTCCGCAGTGTTTGCAATATTATTATGACCCCACAACAGGGGAAGAGACTTTTGAGGGAGAGGAAGACTGCCTGTTTCTCAATGTATACACTCCCAAGGTTTGTTAATAAATGCAATAAAGTTCTCCGCAAATTAAAAGTTTTCTTGCTAATCTCTACCGTGTATGAAATAAAGTGCCCTAATTTTGCAGTTGCCAAAAGGGGACAAGAGATTGTTTCCAGTAATGGTATTCTTTCACGAAGGGGGCTTTTTATATGGTTCAGGCAAAAATTACGGTCCAAAGTATGTAATGGATGAAGATGTGGTAATTGTCACCATTAATTACCGTCTCAGCGCTTTGGGTTATAATCCATATCAAATTAAATTAAAATTATACTGAATTAAGTACTCAATATCATAATATAATTTATATCTACAATTCAATCATATTCAATTTTAATTAGGATTTCTAAGCACGGAGGATGAAGAAGCCCCCGGAAATATGGGTCTTAAGGACCAAGTAAAATCTCTGGAGTGGGTTCAGCGAAATATAGCATCTTTCAATGGTGACCCTAACAAGGTCACGATTTTCGGGTACAGCGCAGGAGGTGCCTCGGTTACTTACCATTTGCTGTCTAAAATGAGCAAAGGTTTATTTCACCGAGCAATAGCCCAAAGTGGTTCTGCACTCAACCCTTGGGCATTTGCCCCAACTCCTCTAAAGAACACGAAAATTCTCGCCCAATCATTAGGATGTCTTTCCAACAACACCAAAGAAATTGTTTCTTGTCTCCAAAAGAAAGACGCGAAGGAAATAGCAAGGTTACAAAGAGCACCTTTCGTCAAGTGGGGCGTGGATCCTCTCTATGTCTTCGTACCTTCTGTAGAGAAAATCATCGGTGATGGCACCTCAAACTTTCTTCTTAAAACTCCACGAGAAATTATTGACTCTAAAGCCATCCCTAACAATAATGTACCGTTAATGACAGGATGCGTTAAAGAAGATGGACTACTATTGCATGGAGCGTGTAAGAAAACGTTCATTTGTTTATCATATTTCCGTACAACTTTAATGCTTTCCATACTAGGCAGAACTGAAAATTTTAATTGGAATATCTAGAATAGAACTACATTGAGGTTTTTGATTCAATGTAGATATTTCTGTTAATAAGACTTTGTCGGAGTCTATGGACTTGAATTGGGATTCCGTCGCACCAATTACTTTCTTCTATGAAGACCTGCAAAAATTAAATAGTACTGAGGGAAAAAGAGTTTCACAAGAAATTCGAAATTTCTATTTTGCACCTAATGATACTATTGGGTGGGGAACAAAAGAAAAGTTATCGCACGCTTACACTGATCGCTGGTTTCTCAAGGGAGTAAAGGACTTTTCAGTTTCTTACGCTCAGAATCGGAATACAACTGTATTCAACTATATTACAACCTACAATAAATTTCAAACACTTCAGGAATCATTAAATACAACCGAAATATTAGGTGAGTTGCGAAGATTGTTAAAAAATAGCATGAGTATCCAAAAGTATCATGCATCAATGTTTATTATGTAGCGGAGCTACATTATGTGAACGCTCTGTCTGTCTGTCTGTCTGTCTGTCTGTATCCTCTATAACTCGAGAACGCATTGACACAATGAGTTCACACTTAGAGCACATCAAGATGAGGTCCAGTGGGAGCTAATGCTAGAAGATGGGGTCAATCGGTCAATGGGTTCCAGAAATACAGCCCGAAATATAGAGCCTACAGCTCCATGTATAGCATATGGAATATCGTTAATCCATTCATGCGCGTCACTAATTAGATGACGAGGCATTTGGCTACCTTAAGAGAGTCATAGTTACTCCCAAGGCGAATAAACGTATTACCAGGTGTATCGACTAGAGATTTCCACATGGGGGATTTTGAACTTCTATACGGGACGTTTTGGGAAAAGCCTGTAACTTGGCATTAGTCGGGATGCTAAGCACTACTGTATTTCAGAGATAATTTCAGAAACCAAGACAACCAGTTTGGTATGGGTAAGTGTCTCGACCAATTGGACTAATGCCAAGTTACAGACTTTTCCAAAAACGTCCCGTATAGAAGTTCAAAATCCCCCATGTGGAATTCTCTAGTCGATACTCCTGGTAAAGCGCAAGACAACACCCAGGCAACGGTTTATTCTCCTTGGTTACTCCCTCCATTTGATTGTGCTTGGTCGAATTTCCTTCCACCAAAGACCAACCAATGATCAACCGATGATCAATCAATGATTAACCGATGATCAATCTGATTTCTCCGCTACATACTTACGCCGTTTTGCACAACGGGTTTATTTTATACTGTGGGAATTCAAAATTGAGTGCAAAAATTCGGTTTTTATAGACACATCTCACGGTGAAGATTTACTATTATTTTTTGTGGAGGATGGTTACCCTGAAATTACACAATTATGTGAACGCTCTGTCTGTCTGTCTGTCTGTCTGTCTGTATCCTCTATAACTCGAGAACGCATTGACACAATGAGTTCACACTTAGAGCACATCAAGATGAGGTCCAGTGGGAGCTAATGCTAGAAGATGGGGTCAATCGGTCAATGGGTTCCAGAAATACAGCCCGAAATATAGAGCCTACAGCTCCATGTATAGCATATGGAATATCGTTAATCCATTCATGCGCGTCACTAATTAGATGACGAGGCATTTGGCTACCTTAAGAGAGTCATAGTTACTCCCAAGGCGAATAAACGTATTACCAGGTGTATCGACTAGAGATTTCCACATGGGGGATTTTGAACTTCTATACGGGACGTTTTGGGAAAAGCCTGTAACTTGGCATTAGTCGGGATGCTAAGCACTACTGTATTTCAGAGATAATTTCAGAAACCAAGACAACCAGCTTGGTATGGGTAAGTGTCTCGACCAATTGGACTAATGCCAAGTTACAGACTTTTCCAAAAACGTCCCGTATAGAAGTTCAAAATCCCCCATGTGGAATTCTCTAGTCGATACTCCTGGTAAAGCGCAAGACAACACCCAGGCAACGGTTTATTCTCCTTGGTTACTCCCTCCATTTGATTGTGCTTGGTCGAATTTCCTTCCACCAAAGACCAACCAATGATCAACCGATGATCAATCAATGATTAACCGATGATCAATCTGATTTCTCCGCTACATACTTACGCCGTTTTGCACAACGGGTTTATTTTATACTGTGGGAATTCAAAATTGAGTGCAAAAATTCGGTTTTTATAGACACATCTCACGGTGAAGATTTACTATTATTTTTTGTGGAGGATGGTTACCCTGAAATTACACAATTATGTGAACGCTCTGTCTGTCTGTCTGTCTGTCTGTCTGTATCCTCTATAACTCGAGAACGCATTGACACAATGAGTTCACACTTAGAGCACATCAAGATGAGGTCCAGTGGGAGCTAATGCTAGAAGATGGGGTCAATCGGTCAATGGGTTCCAGAAATACAGCCCGAAATATAGAGCCTACAGCTCCATGTATAGCATATGGAATATCGTTAATCCATTCATGCGCGTCACTAATTAGATGACGAGGCATTTGGCTACCTTAAGAGAGTCATAGTTACTCCCAAGGCGAATAAACGTATTACCAGGTGTATCGACTAGAGATTTCCACATGGGGGATTTTGAACTTCTATACGGGACGTTTTGGGAAAAGCCTGTAACTTGGCATTAGTCGGGATGCTAAGCACTACTGTATTTCAGAGATAATTTCAGAAACCAAGACAACCAGTTTGGTATGGGTACTGTCTAATCGCTACTCTGAGCGACAAAAATGTCATCTTCGGCATCGCCGTCTTCCTCCTGATTGGCTGAAAATATTTGTAAAATACTCGGCGTTATTGGTTCCTTGCCGACCGGCGGCCATCTTTTTTTCTTTATCAAAATTGTCGTTGCCAAAGTTCTGAAAATCCGAGTCATATTCTCATCCGTTTTCGTTGTCCAGTCATTACTACTATACAAACTGCGTACATAATAATAAGCATTGTACTGCAAAGCTACGGTAACTTGCAGAAATATTATATTAGAAATCCATTAAATACAATGTAGAATGACATGAAATGACTGAAAGATGAAATATTTCATGACATAAAATAAGGATTTATTGTATTTCAAGTTACAATACCGTAGAATACTATACAGATGGATAGTGCATGATAAGCGCTGCAGCGCTAGCTTGCAGAAACAGTACAAATACTATACAACTAATAATTACCATGAAATGTAACATTGTTATTAAGTGTTACTTACTAAGTATAAACAAGGCAACAATAACAAGATGCTCAACAACACAACTATGTTGTATCTATAAATACGAAGTACTAAAGGAATCTTTCAGTCATTTCATGTCATTCTACATTGTATTCAATGGAATTCTAATATTTCTGCAAGTTACCGTAGCTTTGCAGTACAATGCTTATTATTATGTACGCAGTTTGTATAGTAGTAATGACTGGACAACGAAAACGGATGAGAATATGACTCGGATTTTCAGAACTTTGGCAACGACAATTTTGATAAAGAAAAAAAGATGGCCGCCGGTCGGCAAGGAACCAATAACGCCGAGTATTTTACAAATATTTTCAGCCAATCAGGAGGAAGACGGCGATGCCGAAGATGACATTTTTGTCGCTCAGAGTAGCGATTAGACAGTAAGTGTCTCGACCAATTGGACTAATGCCAAGTTACAGACTTTTCCAAAAACGTCCCGTATAGAAGTTCAAAATCCCCCATGTGGAATTCTCTAGTCGATACTCCTGGTAAAGCGCAAGACAACACCCAGGCAACGGTTTATTCTCCTTGGTTACTCCCTCCATTTGATTGTGCTTGGTCGAATTTCCTTCCACCAAAGACCAACCAATGATCAACCGATGATCAATCAATGATTAACCGATGATCAATCTGATTTCTCCGCTACATACTTACGCCGTTTTGCACAACGGGTTTATTTTATACTGTGGGAATTCAAAATTGAGTGCAAAAATTCGGTTTTTATAGACACATCTCATGGTGAAGATTTACTATTATTTTTTGTGGAAGATGGTTACCCTGAAATTACACAAAAGTCAGAGATGTACAATATTTCCAAGACATATATCAAATTGTGGGTCAATTTTGCAACATCTGGGTAAGTTATTGCTATTAACGAAATACTACATTTATTTTATTATTTCTGAACGTAAGTAACAAAGATATGAGCCATTATAAGTAAAATTGTTCTACATTACGCAGGAATCCCAATGGACATAAAGAAACTGGAACTAATTGGACACCAGTGGACACTAATGAAAGTCGCTTGAAATGGTTTCACATTAATGATGTATTCCAAATGACAGCGGCTGATTTTACAGACAGACCCGATTTCTGGACACATCTTCCCGTTTCACAGTAGAATGTTTAATTATTTTAATTGAATCGTTTACGCATGCAATACTAATAGGATATTAATTTCACGAATAAAAAATTAATATTCCTAAAGTACTAGTATTCATGGTAAACTATTTTGTTCTTACGTCATATTTCCAAATGATGATGAATAGCTTTATTGCTTTGTAAGATTCGCAAACGGAAATTCTTTCTTAATTTTTTAATTTTAATCATATATTTGAGTAATGGACAAAAATAAACCAAAAAGACAGCAACGAAATACAGCATTCATTTACGTTTAAAAGTTTTTACATCTTAATGTTACCCAGATTCAAATGGAATTAATAATCTTTAAGTATAAATAAATATAGCAAGTTCTTCTCGTCCATGTTATTATTAATCATTCTTTCTGTTTCTATATGTTGCACATAAGGAACATTCATTATTCATTCAAGTGAAGTTGGTCTCATAAAATAAAGACCAGTAAATTGCAGTCTTTACATGTATTGACTTCAGTTTGTTCTTGTCCAAATTACCAAAAAAATTCTTTATGCAAACACATCATTGGAATTGCGTCGATAAAGAAACTTACAGCTTTTACTCCTTCCGTGAAGAAAATTCCAATTGGACAGAAGCCAAAACGTGGTAGACCTAAGCGAGCCACCAAAGCTTTACTTAGATGAAAGCTGAACAAAATAATTACAAACTAAAAATACTAAATATAATGTATGTAAATGTAAATACTATGTATAGGCAAGACGAAACATTAAATCGCAAGACGAAACATTAAATCGCAAGACGAAAAATTCCTATGACGAAAAATTACACCAAACAAGACGAAAAATTACATCATCAAGACGAAACTTTAAATTTAAGTCTTTTATAAATATATATTATGAAAAAAATTGTTGAAAATAATATGAATAAATATAAGACTGTTTGCATTGTATATGATTTTCGTAATGCAATTTTCATATTACAGATTGCTAGCTCCCCAGAATCGTGGGAAGGTGTTCAAGATGGCACAAAATTTGGTCCGCAGTGCTTGCAATATTATCAAAGGGGCGAGGTCTTTGAGGGAGAGGAAGATTGTCTGTTTCTCAATGTATACACTCCAAAGGTTTGTTACTGAATGATAATTATTAGCAAGCAATATTAGGTAAAGCAATTCTCTGCAATTTGTTTTCTGTTCCCTGTATCTAATATATCGCCAAAATAGCTACCAAATCAAGGGAACAGGAGAATATTCCCAGTAATGGTATTCTTTCACGAAGGGGGCTTTTTATATGGTTCTGGCAAAAATTACGGTCCAAAGTATGTAATGGATGAAGATGTCGTAATTGTCACCATTAATTACCGTCTCAGCGCTTTTGGTAAAAATTAAATCCGCTTTTATTCAAATCCTGCAGAGTAATTGCGAATGTTATTGGCGTTTTTTAAAATTAGGATTTCTAAGTACGGAGGATGAAGAAGCCCCCGGAAATATGGGTCTTAAGGACCAAGTGAAATCCCTGGAGTGGGTTCAGCGAAATATAGCATCCTTCAATGGTGACCCAAATAAGGTCACGATTTTTGGATACAGCGCAGGAGGTGCTTCGGTTACTTACCATTTGCTATCTAAAATGAGCAAAGGTTTATTTCACCGAGCAATAGCACAAAGTGGTTCTGCTCTCAACCCTTGGGCATTTGCCCCAACTCCTCTGAAGAACACAAAAATCCTCGCCCAATCATTAGGATGTCTTTCCAACAACACCAAAGAAATTATTTCTTGTCTCCAAAAGAAAGATGCAAAGGAAATAGCGAAATTGCAAAGAGCACCTTTCGTCAAGTGGTTTGTGGATCCTCTGTATGTATTCGTACCTTCTGTAGAGAAAATCATCGGTGATGGCACCTCAAACTTTCTGCTGAAGACTCCACGAGAAATTATTGACTCAAAAACCATCCCTAACAATGTACCTCTAATGACAGGATGCGTTAAAGAAGATGGACTGGACTTACAGGGAGCGTGTAAGAATTAATTAATTCATTTGTATCTGTAAGATTGCAACTTTTTGGGAATATATTGGATTAGATGGAAATGGATTTTTTGTTACAATGCAGGGATTAAGACCCCGGATATTTATTTATTAAAACTTCGAAAATATGTACTTAAATATGTGCTTAAAAAGGACGAAATATGTGCTAAAAACAGCAAAATATTTGCTAAAAATCAGCTAAATATGTATTTATTATGCACTATAAAACGTAAAATATGTTCTAACATACAAATAATATTTTCTAAAATTTAAATTTTGGTAAAAATACAAAGTGGAACAAGTAGTGTAACATTTTTGTTAAAAAAAATTTTTCGATAAAATAATTAAGTCGTTTGAAAAATTTTTTAAATGATATTTTAAGTCACATGACCAATTATTTTTCTTAAAATGTTAATTTTTGCCAGTTTTAACGTCACGTGACGCCTAAAAAGGCCAAAATATGTGCTAAACATTTTTTTATTCCGAAATATGTTAGTAAATATTTTCTTTTATAAAAAAATATGTTACAAAATGTTACATTTTTTTATTCTCAAAATATTTTTTTATGTGACACATTTTTTTTCCTATGAGGTCCAGTGATCCCCAAACGTATAGATACGAAACCTCTGGGGGCTACGAGCAACCACTGTGAATATGTTAATACCTACATATCCGGGGTCTGGATGATAAAAATTTATCGGATTCTATGAACTCGAATTGGGATTTCGTCGCACCAATTACATTCTTCTATGATGACCTTCAAGAATTAAATAGTACTGAGGGAAAAAGAGTTTCACAAGAAATTCGAAATTTCTATTTTGCACCTAATGATACAATTGGGTGGGGAACAAAAGAGAAATTATCACATGCTTACACTGATCGCTGGTTTCTCAAGGGAGTAAAGGATATGGCAGTTTCTTACTCTCAGAATCGGAACTCAACTGTATTCAACTACATTATAACTTACAATAACGGTCGTACTATTTGGCACCCCCCAAAATGGATTTGGCACCCCCCAATTAAATGGCACCCATGGCACCCCCCAATAGAAATAGCACCCCCCAATGGAAATGGAACCCCCCCATAGAAATGGCACCCCCCAATAGAAATGGCACCCCCCAATAGAAATGGCACCCCCCAAAAGAAATGGCACCCCCCAATAGAAATGGCACCCCCCAATAGAAATGGCACCCCCCAATAGAAATGGCACCCCCTATAGAAATAGCACCCCCCAATAGAAATGGCACCCCCAATAGAAATAGCACCCCCCAATAGAAATGGCACCCCCCAATAGAAATGGCACCCCCCAATAGAAATGGCACCCCCCAATAGAAATGGCACCCCCCAATAGAAATGGCACCCCCCAATAGAAATGGCACCCCCCAATAGAAATGGCACCCCCCAATAGAAATGGCACCCCCCAATAGAAATGGCACCCCCTATAGAAATAGCACCCCCCAATAGAAATGGCACCCCCAATAGAAATAGCACCCCCCAATAGAAATGGCACCCCCCAATAGAAATGGCACCCCCAATAGAAATGGCACCCCCCACTAGAAATGGCACCCCCCAATAGAAATGGCACCCCCCAATAGAAATGGCACCCCCCAATGGAAATGGCACCCCCCAATAGAAATGCCACCCCCCAATAGAAATGGCACCCCCCAATGGAAATGGCACCCCCAATAGAAATGGCACCCCCCAATAGAAATGGCACCCCCCAATAGAAATGGCACCCCCAATAGAAATGGCACCCCCAATAGAAATGGCACCCCCCAATAGAAATGGCACCCCCAATAGAAATGGCACCCCCCAATAGAAATGGCACCCCCCAACTGAAATGATATTATTGAAATGGCACCCCCCAACTGAAATGATATTATTGAAATGGCACCCCCCAACTGAAATGATATTATTGAAATGGCACCCCCCAACTGAAATGATACTATTATTGAAATGGCACCTCCCAACTGAAATGATACTATTATTGAAATGGCACCACCCAACTGAAATGATAGTATTATTGAAATGGCACCCGCGAACTGAAGTGCCATATCAGTTGGGCGAACTGAAGTGCCATATCATTTGGGCGAACTGATATGGCACTTTCCAAATAAAGTGGCACCCCAAATTGAAATGGTACATCCCATGACTGACACCCTTTATTGAAATTTACCCGTTTCAATTGGTGGGCACCTTTTTATTAGGTGCCATTTCAGTTGGGGGGTGCCATTTCAATAATACTATCATTTCAGTCGGGGGTGCCATTTCAATAATAGTATCATTTCAGTTGGGGGGTGCCATTTCAATAATACTATCATTTTAGTGGGGGGTGCCATTTCAATAATACTATCATTTCTATTGGGGGGTGCCATTTCTATTGGGGGGTGCTATTTCTATAGGGGGTGCCATTTCTATTGGGGGGTGTCATTTCTATTGGGGGGTGCCATTTCTATTGGGGGGTGTCATTTCTATTGGGGGTGCCATTTCTATTGGGGGGTGCCATTTCTATTGGGGGTGCCATTTCTATTGGGGGGTGCCATTTCTATTGGGGGGTGCCATTTCTATTGGGGGGTGCCATTTCTATTGGGGGTGCCATTTCTATTGGGGGGTGCCATTTCTATTGGGGGGTGCCATTTCTATTGGGGGGTGCCATTTCTATTGGGGGGTGCCATTTCTATTGGGGGGTGCCATTTCTATTGGGGGGTGCTATTTCTATTGGGGGTGCCATTTCTATTGG
The DNA here is from genome assembly GCA_020352615.2 of Yoshiicerus persimilis. NCBI lineage: Eukaryota > Metazoa > Arthropoda > Collembola > Entomobryomorpha > Tomoceridae > Yoshiicerus > Yoshiicerus persimilis. The sequence goes on from CM036941.2 coordinate 43,254,948, forward strand.
GGGGTGCTATTTCTATAGGGGGTGCCATTTCTATTGGGGGGTGCCATTTCTATTGGGGGGTGCCATTTCTATTGGGGGGTGCCATTTCTTTTGGGGGGTGCCATTTCTATTGGGGGGTGCCATTTCTATTGGGGGGTGCCATTTCTATGGGGGGGTTCCATTTCCATTGGGGGGTGCTATTTCTATTGGGGGGTGCCATTTCTATTGGGGGGTGCCATTTCCATTGGGGGGTGCCATTTCTATTGGGGGGTGCTTTTTCTATTTGGTGGGCATGTATGGTATACAATGGGAAAATATGGTCACCTTAATGGGGGGTGCCATTTAATTGGGGGGTGCCAAATCCATTTTGGGGGGTGCCAAATAGTACGACCGGAAAATAAGAAATCAATATTGCGAGACTTCTAATAAATAATTCAAAGTGAAATTGAAAAGTAATTGATTTTCAAAGGGAAACGTATATTGGGGTTCTTTTTGTTTTAATTGGCAAGTTGGCCTTCAGGATTTTAGATTCATTGAACTATTTCTCTTTCACGCTATGATATTGTAAGCTAGCAATGTATTAATACAATTATTGTACTTATCCTTTACATAAGCCATGCCATGTATGCTCTCCTTAATATCGGAATGTTCATTAATCGGTTCCACAGTAAGATATGATTCGTACTCTTTACTTTACTCCCTGTGGTGATTCATTCTGATCGTCTCAAAGGCAGTTGAATTCAAAGTTGCACTTACGAATACATACATAAATGGCAGTAATCTACAATCTTTACAAGCATGTACAAGGTCAACGCTAAAAATGCACATGTTGTATTTTTATTGGTAATAAGCAAAGCACCACAGATTTATACACAAAACTACCACAAACCCACATATCCACAATATGCATAGTCGTAAATTAAATCAAATATAGGTACTACATCAGGTTCTCCAAGTTTGGGTAGTTTAGTTTCATCTTTAAACACTTCATGCTACTCTCAACTCCGCAATCAGTAATGAAGATGTTCAACTGATGCACAATAATGAGGTTTTAAAAGTATCTTGGGAAATGCCAATCATATTCTCTGAGCTAACTGAAAATGAAATCAAAACGTATTTGTTCATTTAGAAGAACACTAATCGTCAAGTAAGATTAGTTTATAAATACCACAAGTACTCTACAGAAACACTGGCTCCTCATTCTGATAAGAATTTTGATTAATTTTACAGGTCCTGTCTTCTGTAAGTCAGATTCTTTCAGTAAGAATTTATAATTTATTTATAATAGTTTATGTTTATATTCTATTTACAGAGTAATCATATAAAGCAATTTTCTATCACATGCTTTAATGTAAATCTCAATTTAGGCAGCCTGAATATTGAGAAACAATTTTCGAGGAAAAAATGCTGGGTAAATTTACGTTCCTTTTTTGCTTGCAACTGATATTACAAATTAGGGCATCTGAAGATGGTAAAATCAATCGTATAGTGTCTACTGCTGAAGGACAGCTTCGAGGACAAACAAATGTATCTAGAGATGGACGAATCTATTATGAATTTCTTGGAATACGATATGCAAAACTAAACCTTCGTTTTCAGGTGTAACTTTTTTTGTTTACTACCTATTCAGTTTTTCATTTGCTTAGCAAAGTTTTATTGTAGTATTTAATAAAAAATTGTAGAATTCCCTGCAATTTTCGATTCGCCCGTACGTTTGTTCATCTTCAAAATATACAGCGATTTTATTAGGCACTTCCATTGCTTGTAATTATATTTTCATCCATGAACACAGATTGCTAGTTCCCCCGAATCATGGGAAGGAGTACAAGATGCCACGAAATTTGGTCCGCAGTGCTTGCAATATTATTATGATGAAGAAACAGGCAAAGAGTGCTTTGAGGGAGAGGAAGATTGCCTGTTTCTCAATATATTCACTCCTAAGGTTAGTTAATAATTGATTTTAGCATGAAATAAAGTATTACAATGCAATTCTCTGAATATTTATGTTTTATTGTTCATTTCTGGGTTCCTTGTGTATATCAAAAATATTTCCACAACAGCTACCAAATAAGCATGAAAGATTGCTTCCAGTAATGGTATTCTTTCATGAAGGTGGCTTTTTATATGGTTCTGGAAAAAGTTACGGTCCAAAGTATGTAATGGATGAAGATGCGGTAATTGTGACCATAAATTACCGTCTCAGCGCTTTTGGTAAAACTTAAATCCGCTTTTATTCACATCCTGCACTGTGATTGCTATGTTGTTGACGCTTTTTAAAATTAGGATTTCTAAGTACGGAGGATGAAGAAGCACCCGGAAATATGGGTCTTAAGGACCAAGTAAAATCCCTGGAGTGGGTTCAGCGAAATATAGCATCCTTCAATGGTGACCCAAACAAGGTCACGATTTTTGGATACAGCGCAGGAGGTGCTTCGGTTACTTACCATTTGCTGTCTAACATGAGCAAAGGTTTATTTCACCGTGCAATAGGACAAAGTGGTTCTGCACTCAACCCTTGGGCATTTGCCCCATCTCCTCTGAAGAACACAAAAATCCTCGCCCAATCATTAGGATGTCTTTCCAACAACACCAAAGAAATTATTTCTTGTCTCCAAAAGAAAGATGCAAAGGAAATAGCGAAATTGCAAAGAGCACCTTTCGTCAAGTGGTTTGTGGATCCTCTGTATGTATTCGTACCTTCTGTAGAGAAAATCATCGGTGATGGCACCTCAAACTTTCTGCTGAAGACTCCACGAGAAATTATTGACTCAAAAACCATCCCTAACAATGTACCTCTAATGACAGGATGCGTTAAAGAAGATGGACTGGACTTACAGGGAGCGTGTAAGAATTAATTAATTCATTTGTATCTGTAAGATTGCAACTTTTTGGGAATATATTGGATTAGATGGAAATGGATTTTTTGTTACAATGCAGGGATTAGTCATGATAAAAATTTATCGGAGTCTATGAACTCGAATTGGGATTTCGTCGCACCAATTACTTTCTTCTATGAAGACCTGCAAGAATTAAATAGTACTGAGGTAAAAAGAGTTTCTCAAGAAATTCGAAATTTCTATTTCGCACCTAATGATACTATTGGGTGGGAAACAAAAGAGAAGTTATCACACGTTTACACTGATCGCTGGTTCCACAAAGGAGTAAAGGATTTTGCAGTTGCTTACGCTCAGAATTCAACTGTATTCAACTATATTACTACATACAATAAATTTCAATCTCTTCAAAAACCATTGAACACAACAGAAATACTTGGTGAGTTGTGTAAAAATAAATTAGTACACATAGCACACAATACATACCTATTCTTAAAAAATGCTCTATACGTGAAAAAATCCTGTATATATGGTATACTGTGGCAATTCAAAATTGCGTGTAAAAATTGTGATCATTAAAATTTAAAATTCGGTTTTTGTAGATACATCTCATGGTGAAGATTTATCTCTGTTTTTTACGATTTCCCACACTGAATACCCAAACATTACACCAGAGTCAGAGCTTTACAACATTTCCAAGAAATATATCAAATTGTGGGTCAATTTTGCAACCTCTGGGTAAGTTGTTACAGTTGTTATAACGAAATTTACAAGAACTGTGTGATTAACCCAGGAGAATCGAATATCCAACTTTTATGCTTGTTTTATCTTAGTTAGGCTGAGGACACGTTTATAGACATTACAATTAAAATGATTCTTAATTTTAGAAATCCCAATGGATATAAGGAGACCGGAATTAATTGGATACCTCTAAATAATGAAGAGGGTCGCTTGAAATGGTTTCATATCGATGACGTATTCCAAATGACAGCGGCTGATTTTACCGACAGACCCGATTTCTGGACACATCTGCCAATTGCACAGTAGATGCATAATTGGTTGAATTACATTGTGTTTATGGACCACATACATGCAATCGTAATAAATAAATTCCATGAAAATAAGAAATTGATATTGATATTCTAGAATAGTATTTCTTACCAATCCATACCAACTTAATTATTAAAATTCTTCCATTTATTCAGATATTCCTTTCATTCTAGAAATATTACTATTTTGTTGGTAGTATTTCAAAATGAGACTAAAAATTGTCTTTGGTAGAAAAAGTTATTATAGCTTGCAATTAAAACATGAAAAATTTAGCGAAATTAAAAATGTGAAAAATGTAGATTTTGTTAAAAATTTATAATCCTGAATTATACCCAATCAGATTTAAAACATGGTCACAGGAAAAGCGATTAATAAGGAAAGAACATTATTGGAGACGGCTACAAGGAAAGTAAATAGATACAGATACTTAACACATCTAAGTGTACCCACTTTAACTCCGAATCTTCTTAAGCTTCGTGTTTCCTTTCGTCTTAATTTGTTAATGACAGCAGATCCTTTCAATTTACAAATGAATTCACTGGAATTATCGTAAATCGTTGAGGCTAAAATAAAAATTACAGTAACGAAGACGCAACACATAGTAGCGGCTGAGGGATAAGCTATATACATGATAAATGGAATGTGTCCCCAAAATCGCATAACTGCAAACAAACAAAATGTGATCAAAATCATATACATTGACATTTTTATAGCAAAGTAAGTCCCAAGCACATTATTGAATTGCGTATTTAAGATGTTGAGGATCCGGAACTTTTTAATATCATCTCCACTGTTGGGTTTAAAAATAATTCACATATCAGTTTAATTTTTTGTCAAATCACCAAATTATGGATAGTGGATGGAATTGTTTATAGTACATGAAATTGTATTTTGTACAATCACCTTTTCAAAGTATGGGAATAATACGACGCAAACGAAATGTACACGAAAACATAAGCCAAGGTGAAAAATAAACCAGCCATCATTGTCAGCGCAGAGAAAACTTCGAAAGGGGTGAATATCATCATGGAGAAAGAATTCAATAACTGATGAGGTAGGAGAGATACAACATAACACTTTTGCTTATACGATATAACGAACATTCCCCCAAGAATCAGCGTAAATGAAAACACTGTCAGTAGAGGCATTAAAATGAGGATCTCAAGAAATTCGGATGAACCACGGTGGTGTCCCATGTCTTTAGTGCTTGTCAATGCTTCTAAAAAATCAATCAATTATAAATTAATGAGTTTTAAAATTTTCTAAATTGATTAAATAATCAATAAAATAATAAAATATTAAAACTTTGAACTTTAAATTAGAGAAAAAAGTATTTAAAAATTTAAAATACTGATTTCATTTTTGCCAATGTTATACGTTACCTTCTAATATTGAATCTGTTAAACAGAGTTGCCCAAACAATGTAGACATAGCCTCCTTATTGACATATATATTACAACTAGCAGAAAAATTCCAAAAGTAAGCAATTCCGAACAGAAATATTAGGGTTAGCTCAGGGTAATCGTTTGACCCTCGTTTCACTTCTGTTACCAGACGTACGAATTGAAAGAGTGAATAGCAAAAGCAATTAAGAATTCCAAGTTTCCAGCAAGTTATTTGAAAAGAATTTTTCGAAACTTGCAGTTTTTCATTGGTATGATTCCAAATGAATGGGGACACTTTGAAAAATGATAGCATGTTGATAAAGTAGCGAAAAATTTGCAACGCACGTTTCGATAGCATTTCAAAACTCGTCTTAAATTGCGAGTTGGTGACTCGAAATTAAAGGGATTCGTCCAGAATACCAAACCAAAATTATAGCAAGTCAGAGCAACCCACAAAATAGAAAGATTGACATTGATTGTAACTTACATTGCATAACAACAGGAATTTACTGCAGGTTTACTCTTAATTAAATCTTAGTTTTAGTTAGTGATTGACAGATAAAAGCTACATAGCATTTTCTTTGTCAACGTACAATAATCAATAATTAGAAACATTGGTAATAATGGCTAGGATAAATTGTGTTCAAGTTCAGCCTGTGGTAAAGAACACGTCATATCATTATATTATGGGATAAGGTAATGAATCAGAGTTTTAGTTTATGTAATTAAAATGGGCACATTTATTATTTTCCAATCAATTGAAATGACCAGTAATTACATTCTTATTGATTGCTATATTTAAAGTCCTTATTTTTATACATTCAGTCTAGGTGATGACAATCGAGAAGTGTGACTGATATAGCTGACATTTTACAACGCTTAAGAGTAAACTAAAATCAGAAAAGATTTCTAGTTGAGTATTTATATTAAGGCCAACATTCATGAACCATTATCATGGACTTTTTAATTGAGAATTATCTCTATATCGTAAATGACATAATTTCTCGTCTCGCCATAGGAATTCATAAAATGGATAATTTGAGGCTTACTTTTGATTTTTTTAGCAGACATATCTAGCACTTTTCCAAGGAAAGCAATTATTGTCAAAATTTTCTTGTTCTTTATATTCAATTTTACCTGCAACAAAATAATAACCATTTTTCGGTGGCAGTAAGTAACTGTAACCGTTCTTCGCTTGCGAAATTATACGCCTTAATTATAGGGCTAACGAAATTATTCGTTTATATTTAATCGTATAAGGATTTTAGACTCAAAAGTAATCACAGAAAGAAAGAACAACTGATTGCATTTGTACCAAGATTGACAATTATTTTCTTATTTCGTCTGCATGAAACGTGTAGCTATGCTTTTATTTTGTTGTATCATTTTTCATTATATGGTAATTCAAATTTATAAAGTTAAATGTAATTTAAAAATTCGATCTATACAGAAAAATGATATTTTGCATTTAAGGTTTAATATAGTGTACCGCTACCAATTAAATGAGTTAAATTAGAAGGTCCTGTTACGTTATTGAGCAAGATGGACAACGACAATCACCACAAGAGCAGTCCTGCAAAACAATAGAAACCATTTATTAATCCCACAATTTCCACAATCAGTTACGACAAAAATGGATTAGTACTAGCAAATTATGATCCCGAATTCTTAAAGAAGATATGTCAAGCATATTCAGATGAGAACACGTGAAGTAACATTTTTCATTCGTTATTAACCCATCCAACCATTGTAAACAGATACTTTACAATTACATCGAACTATACTAAATGTACATGTATCACTATTGTCGTTAGAAATAGCTGATGCTGGATGCTTCTGTCTGCTTTGATACATGTTAGCTTCTTTGACAAAGTGTGCAAATGTTTGCCATATATGTACACTGGATTCACAGGGAGCTGAGTGTGTAAGTGATTGGGTGGAGTTACACCATTTAAATGCATTTACTGACTCATGACTATAACTGACCCTCATTCTCATACAAGTCGTCTTGAGTATTTACACACTTTCAGTTACTATTTCAGATACGAGAAATCAATATTATACAATAATTAACACTGTCTATTAGACTCTCCCCAAGAGAACAGCATTATCCTTTACTGGAATTGCACCAATACGTACAGGGATTTTAAGATTATTTTCCACAAACGATCCTAAAGTTATATCATGACTTAGGACGACTTCGAGACGATATATACTCATTTATGGACAATATAGTAAGATATTGCGTATACTTAAGGTCATGGTGGCATTTAGTAGTGGTTGATATCATGAACATGTGGGCTTTTAGAATCCCACATAGAATAGCACACGTGTATTTATGTACGTTAGAGCAGCAGTGATTGTCACAAGTATAGCTATTAGACGGATATGCTGTAATTCTTTTAGCCGCAGTTTCAGTTTGGCATACCTATAAGACTGGTTTTCAATTGATGTAGATGTAATTATGAGGTAGGTAGTATGATATGATACTGCACAATTTTATGAATCACGAGAGTAACTCGACGAAATGTAAACACTGATAGCAATTATAAAGTACGTAATCTTATCAGCGGATATGGGGAAAAAGTGTTCGCCCTGACTAAGTTCTACAGCAGTCTAAACGAAAAATCACACATGAGAAATGTGCATCCTTCTGCACTTATTAATACTTTTCAGCGGAAAACATATTTTAAATTGCAGACTAATAATTCTTTGTTTATTACGAAAAACCGTAAATAATTATCAGTGGAAAGTGAGGTAAATGATAAAAATATCATTAGTGTTTCCTACATTATTTTAAAAAGTATCGATAAATTCAATTCGTATATTAACATGTCAATATAAACACATCTGCCAGCAGAACAATAAAAGTAACCAACAGAATCAGCAATTCCAACACGAATTCCAACACGAACACCAATTCCAACACAATTCCAACACGAACTCATTTTGTGTTCGATAGACGAACAGACTCTTAAAAATTAAAATGTGTCTGCAAAATAAAATATTTTTCACAAAACATTGATAGCTACTTTTTTGCAAAATATCAAAATATGTAAACCGAAGTTACCTAAGTTCGTAAAATGTATTTAAACTAAAGTTTGTAGTGTCTACGCAATAAGCAAGCCAACTGAGAGAAACTCTGTCGACCGTTAGTCACATGGTAAAGACTGCCCTGTGTAAAGTGCCTACTCAAAATTTCAGCTTTTGATTTCTCCAAATTTGAAATGGGACTAGTTAGCAAAATTGGCCCCAGATATCAACAGCAAGTTATTCTGATATTTACAAACTTAAAAAATTTTTAACAATATTGAGCCGTAGAGCCATTTCAAACGGACTTTAAGCATAGAGTGACTACGAGATTCAGACATTTAGGGTGCGGTAGGGCCTGGCTGATAAAATCCATCACCCCAGCTGTGAAGCTACACTAGCGCCAGCCCCTAGCTATGCTTCCTTATAGTAAATCCCAAATTATGTAACAAAATTCTGAAATCGACTACGCAAGTTGCCGTTGCATTTACTGTTTTATAGTTACTACTGACTTTTGAGATTAAGAGATATGCTAATTAATGAACACCATGACACAATTAAACCCTGTGTTAAGGCGAGAAACCAGAAAACGGTTCTTCATGTTTTCCCTGGTAGTAATTGTAATCTCTCTAGTAAATATTTTTCTTCTGCTGCCTCAATATATAAAAGAACTACTGCCAATTCCTGAATTCATTGCCAAAACTCCAATTGCCAAGATAAACAACAACTGTAAGAAAAAATTAGTACCATTATGAATAATGAAATGCATTTTAAGGAAACATTGTTTATTTTATTACTAAATTGCCCACACAGTTCCACATTAAACCAAGCAGACGTCCGTATGCTAAGTCTGCTTAGTTTTTTCAGCCAATATATTCAATTTTAAACCCTCTTTACTCTAAAAAATAATACATCCTTGCGAATTGTATGTACGTTTAGATTTCCTAGATGTCAAGATATTGGATAATAATAAATTGCTGGTGAATCAAAGCAATTGTAAGATTCCAGATATTTACCCATGGGACCCTACGATAATGCATTTAATGGATCTTCCAGAGGACAGGGAAGACTGCTGGAAAACTCATTTTCATTGGACGTACACTGAAAATATGGTAAAGGAGACTAAAAATAAGGAAAATATGACAAATCGTAAACATGACCTACTTTGTCCACTCAATTATTTGTTCTCAACAATTTCTACAATTTAGGCAATAGTAATGAACGAAAGTGACATTATTAATTCTGGTTACGATCCTGAAAATATTCGTTGTTGTTATAATATTATAAGCAGAGAAGAACAAGATGCAAATGATTACGACATGAATGCTGACAACCAAATTAAGTAAGTTTTCCCAATACCGAACAATTATTAGAAGAAAGAAAATGAATTAATAGTGAAATGTAAACAGGTACTCTGACGATTGCGTTGAAATGGAAAAAGTAACTAAACCCCCGACTGGGGAGTATTTTCAAGTTTTGTGTTCCACAAAATCATTGGCAGGAAAATTGCGAACGCTGTACACTCAATACCATACCATTCCTAGAATTGTCGGAGGGATTCTTAGGAACAAAAAGTCCAAAGAAGAGTATTGGGAAAAATATTTGCAAAACGAGACACATGAGCTTCCGCCTAATATCATTTTTGTTGGTATTGATTCCACATCACGGCTAAACGTTCAGCGAAGAATGCTGAAAACTGTAGCGGCTTTGACTGAAATCGGAGCAATTGAAATGCTTGGCTACACAAAAGGCATGCATTATTATTATAAAGTCAGATTTGCACTTCGGTTTTGTTCTTAATTGCAATTGTGAAATGAATTTTTAGTTGGAGCAAATACATTTCCAAATTTTGCGGCGTTATTTAATGGTTACTCAGAAGATGAATTATATGAAATCTGTTTTAAAGCTTTACACTTAAAACAGGATGACTGTCCCTTCATATGGAAAAGACTGGAAGAAGCAAATTATTTTACAGCTCAAATAGAAGATAGGCCCGCCTACACTGGATTTAATTATATGAAAACTGGATTTGTACATCAACCAGTAGATTTTTACTTGCGACCATTACTAATAGCTGCTCATGAGAATTCTCCTAATCTCCTCAACGTGCTTCACATTGTGAAGGTATACCCATTTGCTAAATATTTAAAATCAATTTTTTTAAATCGCTTTTTTCAATGGCAGAAAGTGTCATTTAATACTCGCCACTGGTAAATGGCGTTCAATGGGAAATGATGTTAATATTATGTATCTAGAAATTTGTGGCAAGTGGTAAAAAATAGTAAATAAGTAAATTGTGAAATATTAATTTATTAACCATTAATTTCACTGCCACTTCAAAGCATTCAAGATCAAGGTCCCTTTTGTGAATTATAACGGACAAAAATATTCACACTAAGTGAATTAAACAAATTAAAGCGTCAGAATATTTGTATTCGGAAAGATTTTCGTCATTTCGGATTTTCGGAATCAAACAAAAGGCATTGTTTTGAAATTTAAGCCTTTACAAGTAGTTTTAAGCACTGTGGTGGAAATTTTAGACCCATATGTTTTGAAATCTGAGGTAGTCAATTTTTCTTGATTCCCCTGATCAATTTTTCCGAGATATGAATCAGGCTTTGTAATTTCCTAGTGCACATGATTTTAAACTTTCCCTATTGATTCACCTTTACCAGTGGTATGTTAAAACTTTGTGTTACAAAATTCTGTTAAAGTTTTGTTTTGCATTTTAGAATGACTACTTGGAGTGCATAGGCTACAAAAGCAATGACGAGATTATCGTGGAATATATCAAGAACATTTTTGAGGTTACGCAGAGAAGTAAGGTACCCCTATTCAGTTTAAGTTGGAGTACAGCACTAACTCATGACATTGGAAACAACTGCGAACTTATAGACGAACTCTATGCAAATCTTATTCTGTCACTGAACAGAAATCCCGATTCGAATACCATCTTCATCTTCCTAAGTGATCACGGATACAGATTTGGAATTTACCGAGAAACACTTTCCGGTTGGTATGAAGAAAAACTACCAGCTCTCTGGATTTATCTTCCTCCCAGAATTAAAGAGAGATTTCCGAACTGGGAAAAATCTCTCAAGACGAATTCAAGGTTAAAATTACCACAAAATTAGTCAATTAAGAATTTTGTGTCTCTATGGAATTGTTTAATATTCTTTATAGTTTACATTTTTCAATTTGTTTTTTCAGATTACTGACATCTACTTTTCATTTGCACTGGACAATAAATCATATTTTAGATGAATTTACCGAAACAAAAGTAATGGCCGATGAAAAGAATAACAAAACGGGTGAAGTAATTCCTAGAAAGTTTAAATACAGTTTATTGAATCCGGTTCCTGATAATTGGACATGTGAAGATGTTGGTGTACCTGAAACTTACTGTGCATGTTACCCCCTTCAGAAAGTTGACTCGACAGACAAAAATTTGCTGTATGCAGCAGAAAATGCCATAGAACACGTTAACTTGTTTCTACCGGATGATGATTGTGCAATTCTTAGTGTTAACAAAATAATCGGTGGTGCATTGTTGGATAAAACTGCTCATAAAACTAATAAGCGAATTACTTATGTAATAGCATTCACCTCAAAACCAGGAGATTTTCTATTCGAGGCTGACATTGACTTTTACCCAGACAAAAATGTATTTAGCAAGAAAGCAAATGTACTTCGGACGAGTAAGATTAATACAGATGTATCTTGTGTCAACAGTCCTTTATGGGAACAGTATTGCTATTGTAAATTTCTGTTAAACTAAAAATGACATTTAAAAAAATGTTCCTATATTTAACATAAGTGTCTACTAGTCTACAAAAGAAATCATTAAATTCAGACATTTGAATAAGAAAAGACATTTGTTAGTGATCTATCAATACTGTGAATTAAATTTTACATACTATTTCAGATGTATTGTTAAAACATACCCCTAATGTAAGTTCGTGTGAATGGTTTTGATAATTTGTGACCGTGAAATGTATAAATTGCTTTAGAATAAAATTATATATTACCAGTTGTGGCATCTATTGCATCTACAGTGGATTTCTCAATTTCACCAATTCAAGATATTTTTGAATTGCAAATAAGAATTAAAGCGAAGCATTTCTCTTCTGATACACTTGTGCATTATTTCACACTTCTGATTCTTCTTCATTTGATATTTGATTGCAAATGGTTACTCGTGTTGATTAATAGCCAATTTTAGTTGTATGCTGTTAGCAGAGGCAACAAACTGTTTTCAGACCTACGGTTATGCAATATCATGATCTCATAAAGCATCAATGTATGCTACGTCGATTAATAATGCAAGTACTTTGGTGAATAATAATGAATGTGGTGTAGATTTTTGATGAACAAGCTACCTAAAGAATAAAGAATATCCAAATGAAACTATAGCATTATTTATTGCAGTATCTGGAGTATCTGGAGTTGTCCTTTGGTAGTTTTATATTCTAAGCTCTACATCAACATTTCCATTAATAGTGCAAGCAGAATAATTACTACAACACAAAACGGAATATTACACCCACTGTAGACGCTGATTTGTCAGTAACGACGAAACTAATGGTAATTTAAGTATATCAATGGGAAACGTCAGTGTTAACATTTTAGAGTAATTTAAATGGTAAAATTACTAGTTTCCCTGCAATTGTTTTTAAATCCCTAAGCATTTCCTGTTCATCGTTCAAAGATGAGTAACTTCATGTAAACAGTAGACGTTTAGACGTTTCAATTCTATAAATAGTGATTGTGAGACTCTTCTGTGAATCGATTAAGTAAATCAATATCAACACAGAGCAGCATCCTTGTATGACGTGCAACTCTTAACACTTAATTTCCAGATCCGTGAAAAAGAGATCGCTTCCGAAATTATAATTTTATTATTGTATATCCTTGTTTATAAATGTGTTTTAAGCTTTGCTATAATTCGACCCACCCACAGTACAAATACATGCACTGGAAACAAACAGCATCTCTAACATTATGTCCAACATTTATGTGACACTTAAACTATTTTTGGAATAGATGACGCAAGTGAAGAATTGCTATACATAGCATACCGCAAAACAGATAAAGGAGTCAGTCCTTACAAAAAGCTACACAGATACAGATAGGTATAATATTACATATTAAAGTATAACATATTCTAAAGCATGTGGCACACCTGTGCATGTAATGTACTCATACACATGATAACTATTATGCTCACTGATAATAAATACAATACACTAAACAAATTAATACACTGAAAAGGGAACCGTTTTACATACGTAAGAAAGCAGGAATTCAAATTCACCTATCACAACCTCTAAACGAAGTTCCTATTTGCTATAGATAAGTATCGTGTAACGAAAGCATATTTAATTTGCAACAGAAGACTTCGATGAAGAGCTTTACAACGAGGTTGTCTGAAATAGGTTTGGGTGTAGATTTACTTTTTGCATAAAAGCAAGACATACGGCAAAGGAAGGAGCAGGTAGAAAACTGGTGTGGAAGTACGTGAGGAATATCCGCACAAAAAATAAGTGAAGTCGTAAAACTCAACGGTTCAAGTCTAATGAGAGTAAGAGCGGCAGAGTGTCTCACCGTTAGTTTACTCAGATTGCTCCCCAGTACACCAACAGCAGACTTATCAATTCAAGATTGCACATTGCACAACAAAACAAGGTAAGCGCCAGTTTTTGCCATTTCACAGGTGCTAGCTAACCAAACCGTCTCAAGTCTCAACTCATCATAACCGTAACTCGATTATCATGTTCTTTGTGATGTGAGCATCTACATTTCCTATATGTCCCATTCCAAATAATTTCTTCTCTTTACGATTTTGCATGTGTGTAATTCTAATCAGTAGATATTTACTTTAGTGTACAAAATAGTACAGCTGTAGAACAGAACCAACAATTGCTGCGTGTTGTGTTGAATTTCGTATCTAGCAGTGAAGACCTGTGTACCCAAGTGAATCCAATTCCCATTCTACCCCTATTACCCCTTCTACGGGCTTACATGTATGATCATTGCTATTCACATAATATTGCGTCTATGCAATTTGTATATAACTAGTACAGTTGTGTGTACTGTAGGAGTTGCACTACAATTCAGTATGAGCATGCAGAGAATTAGAAAGAGAATGTATCGTGTTCTTTTGTCACACTCTAGTCGTTGCATTACCAAATGAATTCACTGTCAGTGTCATTTTAGCAACAGGAACTGTTTTAGTGTCCGTTGGTGAAGTGCTTACACACGCTAATATCCTTTTCTGTCGAAAACTCTTTCAGAGTGCAGTTTCGGTTTTCAATGCCATACAGGTGACTTGTGCTTAAGGAAACACTTCACCTTTACTCAATTCATAAAATAAAATACCAAGTATTATGTGCGCTTCAAAATGAGTACCAATACTATTATGCATAGTAATTCATTTTCAAGTGGTGAGATTTTAACTGCAAATAAGGAATTGTTGTCCTGAACTATTGATTATTCATGTTCACTCGGTAAATACGTCATTGTGATAAATTAGCATATTTGCAAAAGTGGTTCTTATCTACGTAGTACTAACGTGTAACAAATAGTGTTTACTGTGATGTTACGTATCTACACCTCATTTTAATATGGTACTGACAAAACTAAGTTAAATATTATTTCTATAACACGGGCATATATGATTTCCTTTCCAAAACCGCACAAAGGTGTATACGTAGTAAGCGTAATATAATTTCAATCTGAGAGAGGAGTATTGGGTTCAGTCAGCCAAGTCAGGATCAATGTTTATGCATTTCAATTGCAATTAGGTACGCTATCAGATTATTTATCACGTATTAACGTACTGCAGGCATACCGTGTTTTTCCAATTGAATCCTGTCTCACCCAGTGTTGGTTACGAAAAAGGATCATTTTATAATTGTCTTCGCTTAGAAGGTAATAGTTACAACCGGGTCCCATCTTAATCTAAATACGGCACTGTTTCTTCAAGTAACATTTTCAAAATATGTATGAATGCTCTTGAGGCATGTATTATACTCTGAATACGACGAATTCGTGTTTAGTGTTGAATTCCGCATAGGTGACTCCCCTTTGCTTACCTTTAGTTTTAGATACACATTGTCAATTACCGCATTCGTTTATTTTGCGTTATTCATGACATGTCACGGCGTTTACCATCCATATATCAACTAAGGGTATATTAAAGTCCAAACTATAGTATTACCTTTAGTAAACGACAAAGAATAATGGTAATTGCAACGAGAAAAATGATAATTATTATATTTTATGAGTTAACTAATGGTTGATTCATTTTGATGTGTCTGTAGAACTTTGATGGAGATACTCGAGTTAGTTGTTTATCCATTTCGGTATTGTGCGTACTTTGTAATTTATTACACAAGACAATACTCACATGAACTCGCACTTCGAATCAGAAATAGAACTGAATATCAACGTTATCGACGGGGAAAGAGAAATGCTTCAAAGGACAGGTACGTACCAAAATAAAATAATTCAGTCATGAAAGCTGGAGAATACTCTTTTAGAATCCTTATTTATCTTAAGTCTACATTTCTTGAATATTTCTTCTTCACTAATATAATTAATACCTTTGCCTTTGCCTCTAGAATATAGTGTGCATGCGAGCAAAAGAATACATACAAAAGTTTCGATTACCTACCACAAATTATATCAAGTTACTTTTGTCTATTTCTATACAAAGTCCTACCTACCTTCATTCCTATAATTTGTTCTTTTTATATTAGCATACAACGCTATGGGTAGTATTATTAGGTTATGTTAAAAATCCTTGAGTTTGTTCCATAGGTACATTATGCAAATCCACAGTACATTGAATTATTGCAAATACACGCAGTATTTGTACAGAAAGTAATTAATAGTGGTTAGTAATGGTCACATAACTATACCTACATGCAGAAGAATTATACACAATTCCTACACTGTAGAAGGTTACAATAAGCGATATTCGTAATAGCAACCATTGGCATTGAAGCCAGCCAGCAGTCGGCTAAGTCATCCAAACGCGCAAATGAAGGCAGCCAACATTTCACATACCGCCAACCACACGTATGTTGATGTTGCGTCAACCAAATTTTTCTAACTCAGTCAGCTGCCTTTGATATACACTTTCCAGCGTCAACCAAACGTAGGAAAAAATGGTTGACATTACGAATAAGCCTTATTATGCTATACTATTGTAGTTGCCTTAATAATGATATTTGTATCTTTAGTATTCAGTAGCTGATATAGTCAACCTTGCTTTACAATTTTAATTTAATGCGAAGGTTTTGCTGAATTGACAATTGCGTAAAGTGTCTCATGTGCCTCATGTGCAATGATTTAAAAAATTATTACACTTTAAAATCTAATAGCACCGAAGGCACAGCTACTAGACGGACGAGACAGAGTAATGACTTAAATGTCTTGACTCATAAGACGGCGCTCTTTGCTAAAAGCCCACTGTGTTATGCTATCAACTCCTGGAACTCCCTTAAATATTGACCCTAAAAACTAAAATTGATTCACCCTCTACTTTTTCAAAGCGTCTAAACTCTTATATTCTAGAGTTAAGACAGAATGTTTTTGTATAATAATTGAATAATATTAAGTACACAACAATCATTAGTTAGCGTTGAATGATCTTGTCAGTCATTCGATCCTAACACTAAATTGTATATAATGACTTCTCGAAACAATATGGTAACGATTCGGTCTGTCCCGGGAGTAAGGTGACTATTGCTTGCCTTCGGTGCTGATGATGGTGCGACTCAGAGCAATTTTTTTTGTACTGATCCCTTTGGCACTTGAATAAAATCCAAACATTAAAACATTGCCATGTAATTGAATGAGTGGACTGCTAGACTGTCTTGGTTCAAAATTCGATCTCTTTACGACCCCATTGTTTTCCTGAGCTTTAAAATTGTCATTAAAAAGAGTAGAGTTATTATGGCAAAGGTTGAGGAGCAGTTTAAAATTCAGGATGAAATAATATAATGCGTTACTCTGTGTGAATACTTCACTTGAGTATTGTTGCGACGATGACCTCATTTGCTACTTCTTGCTCTGTTCTTCGGCATATCTATCTATAAATGCCGACTTGTGTATACTAGCAAAAAATGTGAAGGCATTCTCACTAAAATCCTTTTCTCTTCTCTTATGGCAATGGATGACTAACAATGACTCGGCTCTCAGGTATCTGACTCTTCTGAACTTTACATTAACTCAGTCACCGTAAGATCATTATGGATTATAAATGACTCATTCCTCACAATCTATTTAACTTGGCATTCTATTAGCAATCACTGCAATGCATGGTATTTGCAGTACACATTATGACAGAACGTTTCATATTTCTTAAGATTTTCTAGTCCTATAAATTACAAGCAAAAATTATAGTTGTATTACTTTGTGTTCTAAAAACATATCTAAAACTGCTTTGAATGTGTATTTTACAATTTTTGCAAACTATAAAAAATACATGTATTCCAAAAGTAATAATTGATGTGTCATCCTACAGAATGACCAAATTGTTTACAAGTGAAATCATTTTTGTATTATCTCCAGGTAATTGCCAACAAATGTTTTTATCATACTGGGCATACTGTTTACTTGTTTTGTGTAATCTATATCGCCATATTATCTTTGTACTCCTTCATAAATAAGCGAAACATATTCGCTAAAAGTACATGTAACGAAGCACTGATTCCATTTTTCATGACACATGCATAAATGACTAATAAAGCAATAGATAGGATTTGATTATTAGACATTGTGTTTAAGGCAGAATGAGCCATGATAAAATACACACAAATTGAACACACTAATATGATTTGCACAGCCATATAAATTATATTAAATTCGCCTTTTTTGGTATAATAAGGCAAACGATTTTTATGTTTTTGTAAGCCCTGGCTAAAATTGAGTTTAGCACTAGAGGTATCGCGATCCGTACGGAGAATCATGAGTCGTAGTCATTTCATATCTAATCTGTACTGTTTTGGATTAATTTTCTGTGATGTACTATGACTTGTGACACCATTTATCAGGAAAGAGTCATTCAGTTCAGTAAATAAGTAATACACAGAGTAATTACAGTTTTGCCTTCACTTACAGTGTATTCCTAAATGGGAGGAAATAACATCTATTAGATTTATCACTCTGAATTTACTCAGTCGTGAATCCTGAATTAGCCAAGGTGGCTGTTAGTCTTCATAAGTATTATAACCATAACCAAATTCTGCACTTTCAAATCTCGTTTCCAGAAACTACATACCACCTGGTAAAAACTAGTTAGCTTCACCAAGCAGTAATAACAATAGTGTAATAGCTAATCTCTCTACGCTGTACATTCAATATAGTTTTGCTAACTCATTTCAATTCAGTCCAGTCCAGTCGCTCAATTTAATGGTAAGCACTAAAATGGTAATTACTCGCAAACAAGGATTCTGTACCCTAAAACCCTTTACAGTAGTTTATATTCTATATCCAGAATATTCACAATAGAAACATTTAATTTAATTATACAGGTACTATCTCGTATAGAAATCCATTAGCCATTAGTCATTAGTATTAGCTACACTACACTCCGAGGTAGAATACATTGATAATATAGTAGATTGAGAAAAGAGTGAATTGTGACGCAACGGTTGCCTGACTTCTCTTCACCTTGAGCAATTGCACTGGAGCGTGTGAATAAAAATATAGGAAGAAATACTAATTTCTCACGTTTCCTTATCCCTAACCATAACGTAAACGTAACACAGAGACCTTATTAGTATTCCTTTTGTGTGCCTAACTGACCTACTTACCTGTCCTGTCAGTTTACACCTCCTCAAAAACATTAAGCACATTATTTCAAAGAGCTAATTGAATAATTGTACATTTGCAGACAGGGAGCAAACGAGGCTTCCACTTGTACAGCAACAACGAACGGAAATGAGAAACTCTATCGAAATGAATATTTGTAACAGTAGCACGAGGAAAAGTGGTTGGAGGACACAGCTGAAAACTTGTGCCCTAGTGTTTGTGATTTTCGCCCAAGTGGTTGTCATTTCAGGACAAAATGAAACGAACAGTGCTGCAGCTGGAGGCGAAAAAGGAGACAAGTCTGATTTGGGAAAATTATGTGAAACGGACAACGATTCAATCGGCCAAAAACTGGGTTGTAGTTGTAGCTTAATGCGTACCGGAACTTGGAAAGGGAGTTTCGTTGCAGACTGCACGGACGTCTGGTTGGGTTACAATGATACAATGATTCTCCCTCCTTATTTAAATATTTCCAGGCATGTGCGAAAAGTGGATTTCTCCAAGAACTATTTGAGCAGGATTGATGGAACCACTTTTGGAATGTGTGACGGTGTTTTTGAAATGAGCTTTTACAAAAATCATATCGAAACGGTGCACAATTTGAATTGTTCACGATTGGAAACACTGGACTTGAGTTGGAATCACTTGAAAAACTTGACAATGGACTCCTTCAAAAACCTTCCCAAGCTCCTTCGTCTTGACTTAAGCCATAATCAAATTATATTCCTCGAACATGATGTTTTCAGTCAAATAAAGAACCTGCGCTCTCTCAAGTTGTCTAGTAACCCCATTGGTGAAGAACTTTACCATTCTCCGGATTACATGTTGTTTATCACAAATCTAGAATTTCTCGAGGAACTGGATTTGGGAAACACGTCCATTGTCGATTTCCCTTTGAAGCTAATCAATGGAACTCAAAATCTGAAGAGATTGCGACTGAATAACAACAAAATTAGCTTTATACCTGGTGGCGCTTTTGAAGAATTGACAAACCTTCAACATTTAGACTTGAATGGAAATCTTTTTGAAACTATCCCAGCTTATTCTTTTCTGCATATGAAAACACTCAAATCCCTTGACATAAGTAAAATGTCTCGTTTGCAGAGAATCGATGCTCATGTAAGAATATAGTTTTATTTCGTTTGGTTTGCATTGAAAAAGCTATATATATTGAGAATTTGATTTATTTTTCTCACACTTTAATTAGGCTTTCACAGGACTCACTTCCCTTAATGAATTATCGTGTTCCTGGAACCACTGCCTAAATTCCATCGATGTTGACGCTTTCAGAGTAAGATATCTTATTTTGTTTTTGCATTTTGCATATGGATTTTCGTTGTTTTTGTTCACACTCGTACATGTAATAATTATGATTAAAATCTTTATATTACAAAGGCTGACGATATGGGAGAGGAATGTAAACCGAAAATAGTCAGATTAAATGACAATAATCTGAACTACATGGAATTCGCACTATTACCCTGGAAAGATTTGGAAGAACTGGACCTTTACAGAAACCCATGGGTTTGCGATTGCAATTTGCAGTGGGTATCCGAGTACGCCCGGTTCAAAATGCCCGAAGCCTCGATGCTTATTGATGACGACTTTAAGTAAGCATCTAACAACTTACATAACATTTCAAATAAGATTTTGCAATAATTAGTGACCTTTGTGTTCTGAAACAGATGCAGCGAGCCTAGTCCTCTAAGAGACATGCCAGTGACATCCGTGGAACCTGAATTACTGATGTGTTACTCCCCTGCAGCTACGATCGCGGGTACAATAGGAATCATCGTGTTTTGTGTAGTGCTCGTGGTGTTCATCGTGATCATAGCTTTGGGGAGATTGGGCATTCTTCCCCAGTGGCTCCAAAAGTTCAACGTGTGTGGAAGTGGAAACTCCGCTTCAAAGTACACCAGAGTTCATCCAAAACCTAGTCGGAGTCGAAGATTGGAATTAATGAACCCGGGTAGTTACAGTGACAGGAAAGGTTACGATCCTGCTGCTGACCTAGATCTCGAATGGGACAATGGAGACATTGGTCCCCGTTGAACTCACATCTAATCATTACTACGTAATACTATTCCCTGTGCACATCCAACTGTCTTTGCGTCCGAAGACTCGGATACTTGTTGGATTAAATGCCGAATATGATTGGATTATTGGATCGGATACAGAAACTATTAGCCAAATGGACACCATTAGTGAATTCACCAGAGATAGCACCGCGGCCTACTTTCGTATGCTAAGTCCAATCCAAAGTCCAGTCCAGGTGTGCATGCAAATCGATAAATCATTCCATTCATCGCTTCAGAAACAAATCGCTCTCATAGTAAATATTTCAAACCTCCACACATGCAACGCGTTTCAGTTTAGATTTGAATGTCGACATGTCTCTATACTCTCCGATGTCATGTCCAATGTGCATAATGAGTATTAATATTGATTGAACAAGGTTGGTCCAGTTACTCCAGGTTAACTATTTACTACATACCCTACTTATGTCAGGTTGAGACACACCTTTCATTTCAGACTGTACTCTGTACTGAACCATCAGAATTTACACTTAATTTTTAATTATACTTTGTATTTACTAAACTGATGTAATAACTGTTTCTAGAAACAGGATATTTAATGCACATTGTTATAAGTACAGCTTAAAGTATTATAAGCACACGTAGGTAAAAGTTTATCTTTATATCCTAAACAATACATGTATCAATATTTAAATGGCATTTATTACTAGTATCTTTATACCTTCAACATAATACCAATCCTTTTTCTGACTATACAGTATTCTCTGATTTCAAATAGATATTTATATATAGGTACAAAATCCTTGCACACTGTTCCTACTTTATTACATAGCATTTATTAGGGTTCGCTACCACTGTAACCGCACTTGCAGTTTCCTATTGCTTATTACAGACCTATCGTGAAACTAATGACTACAATATCAATGTAGGGTTCCTTTCCTCATGATAATATGTAATGTTATACAAAGTATACATTTAGTGTGTAGCAACCCGCATTATGCGCAACATATAAAGTTTCATGTCAACATGACATTTTCTAAACACGACAATTCCACCAGATATGTAATTATTTGGAATAGAGCATGTTTAATTTCATGGCATTTGGCATAATATACTTATCAACTAGCTTAATGTTGTTTGTTTCACGTATATCTTTCTTTATCATGTCTACTACGCTTTGGCGAAACACACCAAGCAATTTAAGGTCCAAATTCTCAGTATTTTTGCCTTATGCTCCAACTTACTTGTTAGTAAACTGATATTCAGCGTAATATTCATCTCCTCGGATTTAATGAGCATTTAGGGAAACGGTACACACAGTACAATACTTATGAAGTTGCTACATATTCCAGAGTATATGTACATTTTGATTGAAACAAAACCAATTTGGTAAAGTAAACATCTACAATGCAAACATGATGTACTACAAATGAATACAAGAGCACAATTTTGTTCGTATTACCTTTCCTTCCTATCCTACAGTAAATAGATATAGATAAGTCGATAAGTGTACATAGTCAAGTCGCCATTACCGATGATTGTGAGCGCAAGAGATGCCCTCATTTTAGCTCACAAAACTTTTGTTACCATTTACATTATACCTACTTACTCTAATAGAATATGTACATGTTAGATATAGGATCGATGTCCTTGCTCGAATTGTAACCTAATTATAGAATGGTAAAATGATATGTATTCATGTTTTTGATTGCAGTTGCGAAATATCACATATATTAAGGAATTTACAGTTCGTATGACCTAATTAATTCCAGAGTAGTTAAGAATGAAATATCTACGTAAAATTTCTAACTGATTTAGAGTCAATGTCAATAGGTCTAGTTATTTCCCAAATAAAAAAGTTGTTATATACTTAAACGTGTAATTAATGTGGTAGTTTTTAAGATTAATGAAATCTGTTGTGATTAGTAGGTTATTTTTATAGTAAAAGTTAGTTACCTATTTTACATAAGAATGTAAGTTGAGAATGAGACTATAAATAAGAATGATGCATTGTATTGCAAACAAATTTATATAGAGAATGCAAATGTATTTATATTGTATACTACTAATCAACGAAATATATGTGATGTGATTAAATGACTACTAGTGTATTAAACTGTGAAACCTCAACGAATGATTTATCTCTGTCAAAAAGCGTTTTTTTGTTCCAGGTACATATTTCCTGGGTGAGGAAGCATTCTATTCTATAGGTAGTAATTCTGGGGCGGACAAAAAAGAATTGCGATTAATGTAGCTAATCTATGGTTGGCTTTAACTATTGCAGATCCTTTTCTCTGTGTAGGCCAGGCTGACATCTGCGGCTAGGCTGTCAATCGGAATAATGCATAATACATTAAATGCACAACGGAATGTAATGCAAACAGAGTAGCGTGTACATAGCTAACAGTTCATTTCCATTTCCACTTCCTCAAGTTTCATTGATTTTTTTCCAACAGAGTTTGGCTACGTGTGAACAAAAACGACCAGAAGCCAAGCAAATGCATTGCAGTACAGGAGTAAAGAAATGGTGAACTTTCGTGACACACATCTCCGTCTGGTAAAAGCCAAATGCCAAATGGAGGACTACGGATTAACTCTCTCTGGCTCTATCGAGAAAGTTCCCATGATTCAGATTACATTATTCTACAGATACGTATAAAATAGCGGAGAAATCTATTTGGGAAAACTGGAGACGCAGGCAGGCGTATTAACAACTATTCATTTGGCATACACAGAATCTGAGCATTCACTCACATCAATTACACACTTCCATAGGTCATACAAGCACTAAAAATGTTACTGTACTCTAACTAAAGTAACGGGTTGGAAGTAGACATAAAAAGTAAAAGATCAAACTTGATTTCATACAGAGATTAATTTGCAGTTCCGTGTGCAAATGGTGAAAGTGCAGGGAAATCTCTCATGGTAACAAATTAGGAGTGAAAGATTGCAACAAAAGTAAAACAAATCTGCGAAAGTGAAGAATCTTGCAATTTAGAGAGAGAAATGATTAAATTCAAAAAATTATTCATAAATTCTAAATGGAAATGCACAAAGTCTGTTAGTATTGATTATTCATAAGGAATAGGAATAGGTGTGCTCCCCTACACATTGTATTTACGTAGGACTGTATTGTACTAGGATAGTTTACAGATAGCGGAAGAGAGAAATCAGTAATGAGTGTAAGGAATCAGCAGGAATGTAAAAATCCATTAGTTTACCAAGAGGTCAATTCCCTCATTTGTGAATATCTCGAGTTAAATGGACTGGAGAAAACTGTGTCAACTTTTGCGAGTGAGTGTCGTGCCAAAGCCCTTCCGTGCCCCTTCGCCCCTGCAGACCAGGACACTAAAGCCTCCTTCAGTCACTATGATTCCGATAGGATGCTCAAATCTTTTGATGACGGCGATCAAGATGGGTTTTTCAAGGTACAATTCCATTTTCTCTTTGTAATTGCAATTAAAGCAGCAAATCATCTCTTTGTACACCTTCAGGGGTAAATTTTAAAAATACAATTTCGGAAATGCGTTTTTACATAGATGTGGCGATCATTTCAAGCTCATATTCAATCGGCAACAAGTGACATGCAGAAATTGGAGGTTTATCTACGAGTTCACTTTGCCCTATGGCCGAAAGCCCATAGGGAACCCGAGTCCGTTCAAATGCAATCCATGAATCAACTAAAAACATTTTTTGAAGAGTACGCATCCAAATTGTCTAACGATACTTCTGTCCTCCCACTTTTTGCGTTGCCCTATGTTTCTGATCCGGAATCTCACCCCATTTTTCGTGATTTATTTCATGTAAGAAATATTGCATTATATCGAATAGAAGATTCTTTTGTATTGGTAGTAATCTAATTTATTCTCTTAGCCTGATTGGACAGTGAAGTTGCGAGTGCAACTGGAAATCACAGTGAGGAGATATTTCGACTTGCTTGAAAAAAATATTAGTGAGCATTCGAAATTAGTTTCTTTGGTATTGAAATCTCATGACCCGAGTCTTGCAACACTTCCGGCACCAACCACAACGACAACTGTAAACACTACTGCACCCAAAAAACCCAATGACCTCGCTGGTGCAGTCAACTCTGATTACTACAGAGATCGATTCTTTCAACTTGTAGAAACATACAGAAAAATTCGTAAACTGCTTAAAGGAACTCGGGATAGTTATGGGAAATTATTAAGTAAGTCTTATAATGTATTACCATAACTTTTTGAGGAATTGCAAATTAAAATAAATCAATGGAATGAACAGAGGTATCTAACGAATTGATTTCTGCACTGGAGTTATCTGTCAACGGACAAGGAATTGCACTGGACCCTATTCTGCAAAAATGCAATTTGATTTTCCCCGAAATTTTCACTCCTATGGATTCAATTAATGTATAATGCAAACAATTCTAATTAATTTTCAGATCTCAGGTTTCATTGGAAAGTAAATGAGTAGTGTGTTTTATGTATTATGTAACAGAGAAAACCGGACATGGAGTATTTCAAGGCACTAGCCACCGGACCATGTTTCGATAAAATGCTGGATTCAGACGTTAGTTTATTCTTTCTTGGAATCTCAGATATGAATCCAGATTCTTTGGACTATCCTAAAATCAAGACTGTGCTTTCCTCCGATGAAGTTAATTATACTGACAAATTGGTTTTGCTGCAAGCGTTAAGATGGGTAACGCGAAGATAAATATATTAATAGTTTTCCTAACTATAATAATTCGGCTAATAACCTATTTCGTCCATCTGTGTATAGCTTTTAACAAAAACGACTACGAAATGTCGGCAAGATGCGATGTATGCGTTTATTGCTAAAGACTTAATCGGACTGAGTGATAAAAGCATTGCGTACCGTAACAAAATATTTTCCGTGATGTTATCACCTAATCCTACGTATATTAAAGAGGTACCAAAAAATAATTTCACTAAAATAGAAAGCTTATCTCAATCTTAATATAACAATTTATTAGAAAAAAATATATTTGCTTTATTTATAGTGTTTCTCTCGTCTATTAAATGCATTTGCATCGAGCAGTTCCGGAAGGAAATACATGTCTGTATCTAATTACTGCCTGGAGATTCTAGTCAAATCTTTGCTAAATTATAAGGATGAGTCTGAAGCGTTTATCTGTCAAATGATTGTTGCTACTTTGCAAAAATTGAGTTTAAGGTAACAAAATTAAAATTAGAAGCCTACAAATGGGAACTCAATGCAGTAATGATGAAAACGTAATATGGGGTTATCACATTGCAGGAAAAAAATGCGATTGGGAATGATAGAACGAAAAGTGATTCAATGGTTGATTTCTCAACTAAAAATTGACTTGGTTCAGCAACAAAGGGAAGGATCCACGGAGAAATCAGAAGGGCAGTCTCAAGATCAGAAACCAGGGTCAAGTGATGGAAAATTAACTTCTCAATTTAAGTCAAACCCATACCTAATGGAGTATTCATGGGCATTGCTAATGAATTTGTGTCTACACGATGAGGCTACGGGACCTATAACCTCAATCGCTCCAGATATTCTCACCTGCCTTGTCCAAACACTTCTAAATCAACCAAGCAAAGAAGTACTATTTATTTATACAACTTTGATTCTAAATTGCACTACTTTTAAATACTAACTGAGTTTCATTTCAGGTTGCTCCATACGTAATCAGCACTTTGTACAGTATCCTAAGGATTGAACAAATATTCGATATGGCTAAGAGAATGCAATTAGAAACTGTGTTCGCATCATTGTTACAACAGGTATTGATATATTGTCACGTAATGGAAGTATATTTTCTTAATATTAATGCCTCGCTTGGTTTTGAAAGATTTACTATTGTTTCTACAGACTGATAGTGAAATTGCAATGCATTTGCACCAAGTACTCGCAATTCTGTACGTAAGAGGAAGGGACCGTCTAGCTTCTTCTAGTGAAGTTGATTATGATGACGAGGAAAATGTAAAATATTTTCCAGAAATTCCATGAATTATAATGACAACTGCAAATTCGCAATTTCTAAACATTTGATATATATTTTAGCCTGATCCAGAAGATTTCGAATTGGAACTGGAGCTTAATGAGTCCTGGACGACTGTTTTAGATGAACATGCTCTTTTGGGTGATGATTTGCTTCTTAGGCAGTATATGGCTACCAATGGTACAGAAGACGCTGTGATACCATTGCTCACTCCAAAGTAATTACCTTTTAATCCAGAAATTAAAATAGTTTAACTATAACTCAGCTTAATCCTAACACTTTGGTGTACTTCCTAACAAGAACTCTGGAGCATGAAGGAATTCATAAGAGACCAACGACTCCGAAAGCCCCTGATCACAGAATACAAGTGAGTCAGCAGAAAATTTCTGTTCATATTCAGCAAACTTTTTCCGAAGCAGACTTTCCTGTTCAGAAAGAGACTGAGGAATCCCCAGGTGCAACAGCTAGCAATTCTAATTTGAGAAGAAAAAACAGTAAAGAGAGCCAAAATATCGTTTTCAGCAGTATAAAAAACTCTGCTGAAGTTTCTGCATCGTCGTCTAAGGGAGCTTTAGCTCTGGAAACGTCATATGAACAAATTCCTCTGACAAAGGGGAAAATACCTATACTAGAAGCAGTAAATAATAACAACGGAAAAAGGAATCCAATGAGAAAATCCCAAAAGCAGATTCCAGCACTGGGGAGTGGCAACGAACCGGAGATATTATTAGAAACGAGTGATTCAATGCAACTTGGACAACCAAATAATTTTCAGAATGGGAGCGGTAACGAACCGAACCACAACAAATTCGAATCCGAATTTGAAAAACCGGTGACGAAATCTCCTAAAGTAAAACGAATGGTTAAGAAGAGCAAGAAAGTCCGTACATAACTCTAAGTAATTGAATTTAGGGCAACAATTTCTTGTAAAGCTAATATTGCATTCCGTCCAATTTCAATGATTTCCAAACACAAACATTTCTTTCCAGTGGTTTTGATTTTACAAATATATCTGACAAATCCTTATCTAAATCTGCAATAATTATTCTACGTACAAATATAAATTTACTGTTTAAGTCAAGATGATGTCAATAATGGAGTCAAATCAAATGTACCAAAAGCTTTTCTATAAAAAACGAGCAACAGTCCATTTTAATTTCAGTTTGCAATTTTTATCTACAATAAATAACACAATAATAGGTAGACCTACATAAATAATAAATGATGCAATTAAATATTTAATACACAACTCATCAAGTGATACGAAAATTTTAGACTACAGAACAGACTAGATTCGTGGGTACTATTATAAATCTACTATATTATATAGATGCATGGGAAAACTAGGTTCCAATTATCATTAACTCTTCAATTCTTACTCATAATAATTATTTAGATAGTTTGGAATCTTCTTACACAAATTCTTTACCTATTCATCATATTTAATGTAAAATGTAAAGGCAACTAGAAGACAGTGTACTTTTAAAATAGAATAATTATCCAACTTTTGGAAGCATTAGGCAATAAATATTTCAGTATTTCCATTGCTTACGTAGCTAAAGTTAACTAATTACATACAGTGACATTGTGTTGAGATTTTAAACAGTATCTCTATAACTAATAATAGATTTATAGTACTGCATTGTGTGTAACGTAACGTGGTTAGCACGCTTAACTTTTAACGCTACAGTATTTTAACATGTATAATTTACAAATACTTAATACTTATCCACAATAGATAAATATTTATTCTATTTTTAATTTGTATAAAGTAATAATATGCATACACATTAGGGTATTACTGAAAATATCAATTTCCAAAATCAAAGTCTGCATAACCTATTAAAATAGTCCTACCCTACAATATTTTAAGAAGATTGGCAATATTCACAGCTATAGCTATAGCATCAGCTAAAAATATCTACATTTATATGCTTATTCAAGTGAATACATTGTGAGCAAAAATAATATCTATTTGGAACGAGTGTTCACATTTTGCAAGAATTAAAGTAGATAATAATATCTATTTAGGAGTATTATATATTACTTTAACATTGTTCATTAAAAGCTGTTGTTTTTTTATGCAATAAACAAACATTAGTATGCTTATTGACTGACTTTGTGGCTTCATTTAGACTTTAGACTATCTGTAACAATGCTATTATTGAACGAAGAGTAATGACTGGCAATAAAATGCATTTAACATGTTTCTGTAACAAGAGTATTTCCATCTACTTTGAATTTATTGCGTATTGCTAAAAATTCGGTTACTTTTTCCTTCAAATAGTGAAATTCCGATCCTACAAAACTTGTCGTGCTTATTGCATGCAGACTTAATAGTTCCTGTTTAGTACATTTGGTTCCTACCTAACTAGTAGTGTATTAATCTGAATTTTAATGCATATAGCAAGTGCAATAGTGTAAAGTATACGTTATGTATTACAATTTTCATTTAATACCACTATTTAGCAGTTATTTTGCATAGTACTCACAAGGCTTTACTTTGTAGGAACACAAATAAAGAAATTAGAATGATCTTTTAATTTTACGACTGCTTACATTAGTACACTTATATTACAATTAGAACATTCCTGCATACTCTCACTGTCAATTCATTCGTAAACAGGTACCTCATATACGCAACTTACCCAAGGGTACAACCTGAATCTTGAATGCATTAAGATAAGATATTTTAGATATTTAGACACATTTTTAACTAATCTGCATTACAATGTATTAATACCATTAGGTACTTAAGAACTTACTTAGGTACTTATTATTCTCATAATAATAGTGCCTGTGATATACAACAAAATAACATTTCTTAAAATATAAATACTAAACAGCGATTGCGACTTATCTTAGTTTCTGAAATTTCAGAAGGACTGAAAATGCGAATATAATTTAATGTTGATCAAAATTAGCCACTAATACTAGGTTTTTTAATAACGTAACACTTAAGTAACACGGGCGTTACATTTAAATTAAACATTAAACAGACTTAAACAAACTTATCAGACTTGCTTAAATAACAAACATATTGTATACCTTGTCGACCTACAGTGATATATTTACTATTACTACGTTTACAGTTAATAAACACAATACCTCTAAATACTGGTTAGAAATCTATGACAAGAATACAACCCTGAATCGAAATTAATGTAATTGTCAGTAAAACAATTTTATAGATAGCTCAAATGTTTCAATGACTGAGTCATGTGCATGTACAAGCTTAAACAGACAATAGTTTGTGCTTACAATCTTTTGACACTTTTTATTTTCCAGTAATATTATTTGTATTTTTATTGGTTCTCAAAAATGTGGCAATTGGTTTTTGAGGAGACGTGTGCTATGCAATTTGCATTGCAACTTACTAACAGAGACGGCGGCTAGCGCTAGCACAATGCGATTGAACATACTGATCAATTTTTTATTACTGATACAAATCTATGCTTTTGCAAACGCAATTGGCTTGCAAAAGAAAACCGCTTAAACTTACAACAAAGAGAAATATTATTTTTTATAACTGTGATTTCTTCTTATAAGACAAAATTTTTGGTTATTAATATCAACTGACTTGAGAAGCTCAAATTTTTGTTTCTACTTTCTCCCACTCTAAACTGTTTCGATTACAACAAAATAATAATTTTATTTCTCATTGTATAATTTTGATAGACACTAAATGCTAAAATACGTGAATACATTTATGCTAACATTTCAAGTATGAAACATAAGTTGGCTAGCATTTAGTGTTTTAGTAACGTCAATTATCTTTCCCATTAGACTTGCCGGAAGATTTATAGACACCATTAGTCTTAGAACTGGTGTTATTAGAAGAAGAAGCGCCGGTAGCAGAGAAAATGTCCATTTTGGAATTATTCACAGGACTTGTGATTGTACCTGACTTGTTAGCGTTGGCGATAACCTCATTGTCATCCTCGAGCATCTTGAGTGGCAGACAATTTTGACTATCTCTTATCGCAGTCAGGATGAAAAGAGGAGTCAAATTTCCAGCAATCCACTCGGCGCTTTTGGAAAAACAAAGTAAATTCACATATGAATTTCAAAACACATTCAACAACTACAGATAAGCTACGCATTCTAAAGATCAGAAGCAGAAGGCAAACCTCTACAATAGATTCAATTCTAAAACAGTTTTTTAAAAGTGGAAATCATTTAGAAGCAGCATTTTGCAAAGCTTAAAAATGTAGGAATCCCTTGTCAAAAGCCAAAGCTTCCCAATTCTCCCGTAGGCAATTTAAACTATTGTAGGAAAATGTAAACACTACATCCACACAAAAGAAAGAATGTCTTTAAGTACTAATAATTACTATTACTCTTTAAATCAAAGTAGGTTTAAGGCAACATTGCAAACAAGACCGTTAGTAGAACAAACCTTTGTTAAAGAAACAAGAACTTGAGAAATATTGTTAGAATTAAGAAAAACCGACAATATATGACAATTCAATAGACCTGCATAAAAAGCAGAAAACGAAGAAGGGATATTTTACTTAGATTCTGAAGACAGGTTCATTTTGCAACAGTCTAAGACATGGAAACTTTAGTTTTATTGGAAAAACATGCTGGTCGCAGCCCAAAGAAATGTCAAACACCATTGGATGATTTTAGAAAAGCTTAAACGTTTTTTGCATATAGATACCACAATACAATCCAAACAAAGGAGATCACCTTAACCCCAAACCGTCAACAACAATCTACTAAACACGATGGAAGAGTTATTTAAAAATATCTGTTATTGTTTCGAGACCTGTCATCTGATGTAGCAATAGTTTCCTTAATGGCACAATTAAGGTAGACATCCCAAGGAGCTTTACTACGATGCGTATCAAGAATCTCTTCCAAAAAACAACTAGGCAGGCCATGCTTAGCCCAATGGTTGATCACAATCGTCAGAAATCGGCACGCCTTGATACGTTATTTTATATTCATGATATGATATGTAATTTGATTTACTTTCATTACCCTACCCGAATATAGTAATGGTTGCGAAACGCTTAGTTATATATCAACGCTTATCTTTAAAATTGAAATGCAATATTAGCAATGTGTCAACCCCAAACCCAATAATGTAAAATTACTTTAACGTTAACAAATCAAAAACCTCTACATTTATAGCGTTATACAATACAATACACGCTAACGTGTATCTAAACTAATTGTAAGTACTACGATAATTTAAGAAAATCGAAAATCTTACTTGTTCTAATGTCGCGTTCTTTTTCCTATCTATACAATTTAGATAGTTAGTTATGGCTCCAAAAGCTTTATTCTTGTCCCCACTCGCAGCATTCAAATTATGTTTCAATGCACCTTCATGATTTTCAGAAAGAGTTTCCAAAAGACTAGCTGCTTGGTGATTATTCCATTTTATACACTAACATATTTAAACACACATAAAATAAGTATTTACCTTTTACCATTATGTATAGGAATTTACCATCATTAGTTGTAAAATAAAAAATAAGCATTTAAAATTTTTTTATGTTTAGTAAAGGTATCTTACTATTTGAGTCATAGCTTTAGGTTCATAGTTTCTCCTAAAGGCCTTCAATGCCCATTCCAACAATTCTTGATCTACTGCATTATTTGGTGGGGCTATTTTATGAGTGCTCATAATGCTGCTATCCCCCTCCCAAGACACCTGCTTAGGTAAACCTGGAATATCCCTGAGACGAAAGTAGATATTTGAAGGCTGGCGAACTTTGACAACACGTTTTTTCGTCCTTATCGTCATTACTGACTGCTCCTCATCCGTCTCCATTCGCCCAAGCTGAAAAAGTAAACGTTTATCACTGAAACACGTAAAAAAGTTCACGGTCGAACCTAATCATAAAAATTATTCACTTGTTGTGAATGTTAGGAGGGTGAAATGACCAGTTTTCATTGATTGAACAACCGGCTTTGGTATCTCCTCTTTTCTTTCGCATTTGAACTGTGTCATACCACTATAAATCAATGATACGACAATTTGCATGGAAATTCTTCAAATGCACCTCATTTGATTAAATTAAAAGTATTTGCCAGCACTGAGATTCGTTCCTACTACATTAAGAGATACGTAGGCACCGTGCTGCCTCTAGTCCACCTTTACACTTACATAAGACGCCAAGTGTAATTCCTATACTACAATATTACGAGCATACCTTTTACATGACATGGCTCTTCCATAGAAGACAATGTGCATTTTGGTAAATATTTTACTTTTCGGCGGACTTACATTTACAGCAAAGCATCGTATACGTTATAGCTTACACAAGTGATAAGAAAATCAAAGGATGACGGTAATTACCTGTCCAGCAGAATTGAAGCCGCAACCACACAACCGCCCGGTATCCTTTTCAATAAGGAAAGTGCAATCACCAGCGCAAACCAAATCAGAAGCAATAATCATTTTATCTTCACAGTCAATCAGCTCCAAAGTCTTACTGTCATCATCAGGCCGTACTAATTGTCCACTCTTTCCTAAACCCCAAGTGTATACGAAACCAAGGGACGTCATCACAGCTAAATGTGTAGTCGCAACATTTACCTAAAAACAAAACCATAATATATGTTTAAAGCTATGGTTGAGGGTGTAATGAACACCTAGGATGATAAGATAGTCAAGTTATAAAACAATGCCAATTACCTTAACAATATCTCCTGCTGTATGCGCTGTATCAATCATACTAGGAAACGAAAAATCCTTCTCTTCTTCCCACGAGTCATCAGGAGGTCCTTTCTCTTTCTTTTTCGATCCAGAAAGCAGAGACCTTAAGGTTGCCGGATTCAGTCCACTATAGAATAGCCTATTTTTCGTCGTTACCATTACCTGCAAATATAATGCATATAATCATAGTTACAATTTACTGTAAATTATTTGTTACAATTCATTAAATGCATACAGGATTATATTATATATTTGTTACAATTCATTAAATGTACGGGGAGTGAAATGCCTAAGTTTTACAGAAAAAATGACCTTGGTATCCCCGTATTGTTTTTGCTTTTGAAAACAGTTAGTTGCTTTATAGATTAGTAAAGCACTTGTTGAGACTTTTCCATTTTTGTTAAAATCATTTTTAATAGTGAACTTTATTCCCACTTATCTACCCTATGTAAGCTATAACCAAAATAATATACAACATTAATAAATAGAAGGAAGGATAAGTTATACAAATCCAGTAAAAATCCCAAGTAAAAAATTGCTTCCAACAAAACTAATCGCTTCCAAAGGGCGATTCATTTAGGAATGCGTATCAAGGATCACATCATAGCATATAATTATGAACGATATCTCCTTATAATCAAATGAGATTTTCAAGTGCGCAATCCAATCACGAAAATATTTATTTATGATAAATGACAAATATACTATAGAATGTCATCCAATTCCATAATCCAACACAGGGAGGTAAAAAACCATGATTTTTAGACAGCAGCAGGCATGACTACAGGCATCTACAGTAACCTCAATCCACCTCAAACGTTTAGAATTTATATAACACGCTGTAATTACATGTACTAATTAACATATTCTGGTTATGCTTGTGCTTCAAACCAAGTTTTGTACACATTTAAGGCAATAATGCACACAATGCACAGCGATAAGAAAAATAACCGTTGATTTATGCTAATTAAGAATTCCTACTGACTTAATTACAAGTGTAACCCCAAACCCCAAATCAAAATTAAATTTTCTTAAGAGTGTATCAATCATGTTGCAAAGGTCTGCTTTAATGCAGACCTTCGCATATGCAGCAGATAGAGAATGCGGACATATGCTACGTGTACATAAAACGATAATAGTAATAAAAAGGTAGGGCAATAGGTAGGTATCAGATTTTGGAATACAGAAATACGGCACACATGCTACTTTTAAGGTTGTGGTGGTGTGATCCTGATATGAATTCCTGAGAAAGCTTAGGAATCTGAACAGAGAACCAGGAAAGGAACTCGGGTGGGATATGAAAGTATAAATAGGAGTTTTAGTAGCTGCACGAACTCGGTTCTCCGTTAATAGTATGCAAAACGAAACAGTGAAACTGAAATATATTGGAAAATAACTCCGCAGCAGTCAGCCTGGAAAAGATTCTTTGACCCGAAGGAGTGAATTAGCGAGTTGGTTATAATATTTGGTGAGAGGGAAGAAGGGAGGAGTGTAGGATTATGGAGAGAAAGAAAGAAAGCACTTATGTAACTCGTGTGGCTTATCTTGATGGAAGAAAACCTTCTGACGAATGAATGGCCAAGTTGCCTGACCGATCACTTTTATTTCCACAATGGCCAATGCTCATAATTATTTGAGTCACACAAGGCAACACTGATTCTGTTCTTTTATTTCATCCTAAGAATTGTGTTATGTTTCTCTGTGTTATGTTATGCGGCTCTCTCCACCAAAAAACCAAGGTACGCTAAGCTAAGGTAACCTGCAGACCTCCCAGGGAAAACGAAATACATTTATACCCACATTACATTAAGTACGTACCAGAATATTCTCCACCTCAATCAAATTCCTATTGTTACATTCATATACTACATGTATCATATACTACAGTATACGATACATTGCATCTGCATTAGAATCCAAATAAATCCCAAACGGCTAAATTCATTCATTCCTAAAGTAAATTAAGAAGGTACTCCCGAACACTTTTCGTTTGGCCACGAAAATTTAGATTATCAGATTTTATCCGTTTTTATTTGTTTGACATTCACAGCTATTTTTCGCATTGCCTCACATTAAGAAGTCCTCTTCAACTTCAGTCGGCAATGGAACTCTTTCTTTTCAACATGAGATAAAAGTTAACCGTAAATCTGCATTTCTCTCCTTTTATCTTCCATTCACAAAGAAATTCAGTCATTCAAAATAAAGTTTAGTGTAAATACTACCAATTCTTTGGATAATTCGTCAAAATGGGAGAAATGTATTACGAAGATAAAGTCTACTGCTGCTCCAATACGCCAAAATCAGAAGCAAGAAAAATCGCCTTGTTTGATATTGTAAGATTTTATCATTAATATAATTTCAAAGCAAATACATAAAGCATCCTATGAAACTTGAACTGATTTCTGTCTATTTTCAGCTTGGATATTTTTTCGCATTAACGTTTTGCTCATGGGCAACAGATTTCGTGAAAAATGATCCAGAGACATTCCGCAATATGACAATAAATCAAAATGTATCAACTCTAGCAACTGATTTTAGTTTTCTTCTAGATGTAGAAGGTTAGTCTCCTTTAAAAAGATCTTTTCTTTTTTCTGTCATAAAATACCTTTGGTTGATTATCAACGTGTACACACTTAAATATTTTATTTCTAAAATGGAACAATAGAAGAAGAACAGACTTTTTTCTTTGCCGGATTACTCATATGGTGCGTTTATGGAATGACCATAGGGACAGCATTGCTAATCGCGGCAGAAAAAGTGATTACTAAAATAAATTATGACAAATCTCATTTAAAATGGAAAATTGCATTGAATTACTAATAAATCTGTTTCAGTCGTATCAAGGACTACTAAAGTTATGGTTTGCATTGACGATACTGGAGATACTGCTGAGTCTTTTTCTCGTGGTGCTGGCCCTGATGTACCTGGAGAGGAAAGTGTCGATTACATTCTTCGCTGTGATGGCCTATCTCTACAAATGGTACGAATTGTGGATCGTCCTTAGACTAATCAAAGAACTGCGATCTGCCTCAACAGTTTTTGCAAGGGAAGGGAGCAAACCCTATCCTGCATTCACTGTTAATGGACCAACACCAAGTGGAGGAGATGCAGACAGTTACAATTCCCATTCGGTTTTTACGATAGAAGGTCACACGCCTCCGCCACACAACCACAACGGAAGAGTCCAGTTTACCAGCTAAACCTAATCTACATTTTATATTTTCTCTTTGCCACAACAATTTCTTAGCGCACAGGGAAGAATGAATTCTTCAAAATGCAATCATCCTTATTATTATTATTATAGTTATGTCATAATGGTGTTGACAGTGTTATGTTACCAGTTAACAGACTTTGTACAAAAAATTATTTACATGTAAGCAAATGCAAAAATATGTACCTAATGGATCTGTACAGCATTAAATTAATAATCACACAGTAAAA
Organism: Yoshiicerus persimilis; assembly: GCA_020352615.2. Lineage (NCBI taxonomy): Eukaryota > Metazoa > Arthropoda > Collembola > Entomobryomorpha > Tomoceridae > Yoshiicerus > Yoshiicerus persimilis. Next base: position 43,292,171 of record CM036941.2, read on the forward strand.
ATTGTCTTTAAATATCCAAATGAATATATAATTTATATTGATCTTCTTCTTTAATTTAGAGTTTGATGCTCTGCTGCAGTATCAACAAGATTTTAAAATTGTAATAAATATCAAGCATTTTGGGTGCATATAACTCGGATCTCATTTTTAACCATACTGGAGCAGAATAATTATTCAACTTCATTGAAATGAACGCATTCAATTGAATACATTTTAACATTAGCCAAGTCGAAACTTGATTACTGACAAAACTCTATTTATTCACTGTGACTGCTGCATCTTACCATCTTCTCTACAGAAACTGGTGAAAGTTAGTGTAAAAGTAAAACAAAAGTTTCTCGAGTCAAATGAATGCATTTCCATAATACTAAAATGGACAGGACAGCCAACAGGACAAGGTTAAACCTTATCAAATCAAGCACGAAATCAGGGTCGTGCTATAGCTATAAAACCTTGCTACGTAGATATTCTGAAGACGTAGCATTAAAGCGTTAATACAGTTATTCCAAGTGTACTACCTTGGACATTAGCGAAAGGAAAATAACATTGACATATGCCATCCTTAGGTAAATCTAAATTTACGATTAGATGCACGTTTTACGTGTGTTAATGTATGTTCAAAGTAAGTAGAGTAGAGTTACTGACCCAAGATAACGGCCTAAATAATTACTTTGTTACTGACCCATTATCAAACCAAAAGAATTTTAATGGTACTAAAAGTTACGCGTAGGCGTAAGTGAAGTATGTTAAGGTAGGTGAAAATTTTGTAAAGAAAACAACAGCGCTTTAAGAACAAACTTTTAAGAAGAAGCTTTAAATTAATCCATATAATTCGTAAGGAGATGAGTAATAAAAATGTATTCGTGTTGGGTCTGCTATTTGGATTGTCATTGGGAGTTCTCCACTATTGCTTAATTGCTTTCGATTTCAACAAAGTCCTTTAAGTTCATTTATTATACGTTTGGTTCGCCTCTCGCACTACAAAAACTTACTAACTTGTGTAATATTAACCAATATAAATCGTATGCCTTTGCATGTGTATTGCAAAATATACTGCAGCTATATTGTTTAAATATAGTTGTTTGAACTTCTCATTATAATTTAGTAAATTTAGCATGTTTTGGGCAGATAATCGGTGTTCAGAGAACTGTCTAAAACGAAAAGATCTTTGCGATATTCGAGAACTGATGTTATTTGGGTTTGGAGAGAAAATGACTTTATTAGTAAACATGTTATCCAAAGACCTCAATATATGAAACATAGAAGGCAATTAGTGTTATCATTATTCTTATTCTGTCAGTTAAACAAAAAAGTTTTTGCGTTATACTTCTATTGATTACCTTTTTGAAGCTGCATGTACAAGTATAACAGACTCTCAAAGCTATATTATTAAGTATCATCGTCACCTTACGTACACCCAAAATTGTCTCATAGTTACATGAAAGCACTTATACAGTTAGAAAGTAAAATGGAGTGTAGATAAAAGTGAAACTAGTTTACAGACGGAGTTGATCGTTTACTTATCCATTAGTTAATCAAATTCGAAACAGCAGAATGGCAAATAAAATTATTACATGTACTTCTTAGGTACAGTAATACAGTATTTAAACTAGGTATATAAGAAATGCCAAGCTGTTGTAATAGTTTTAACTGGAGTTTGAATGGAGGAAGACAAAGATAGCATGACAGAAAGTCATTTCCATCAGAGTAATTTGACTGGAAGAAAGAATAAATAACAAGTGTGTCACATCCAACGAACTAATTCGCAGCTAAGTTTCAGTAAAGTCAAAAGTCTTACTAGAAAGGCTTACAATGTCGATTTTCCCGAAGCTAGCATTAGTACCACCCAATGACGTATGAGAAATAATTTTATCAGGATCTCTAACGTTTCCAGTCTAATGTGCCAAGTCCCTACAATCAAAGCCATAAAATTGCCCAGTCTAACCCAACATATCACTATTGTTATAAGTACACCTTATACTTTGCCCCACATTTACTTTTACTCGCAACAACGTTTTCAATAAAGAACTGACCATAGACCAAGTTGACTAAGACTGAGATCGAACCAGAAGAAATGAACGTAAACACGCCTTATATATACTTTACAGTCGAAAAGGCAATGTCAATTGAATTCAACCTTGCCTACTTGTTAATTTAACAAAACACTTTACCATTTAAATTTAGTAAATGAAAGTACCTTCCGCAGAAAATTTTTGTATACGGATGGGTATCGGATTCGAATCTCAGATTCCAGAAAAGTTGCTTAGGGGTAGATTTGTTTATACACTAATACTGTATTATTCAATGAAGTGAATTACTACCTCTGAGCGAATATTGTTTAATAATAATTTTGATGCCAAAATGTGAAATTAAACCCTTCTCAGGGGGACTTACGAATACTTACATATTATTATCCAAGAGTTTAATTACCATTTGTTATTAGGTTGTTAACAATATTACTGATATTGTATTAAAAATAGTACTAGTTGGTACTGAATTGTATTTAAATCTGTTTTCCAAGATCTAACTTTACCAGAACAATTCCCCTGGGGAGAATAACATTACTCCAGCATGGCATGGCATAGCGTTCGGTAAATGGTGACCAATTATGTCCCTAGCGCTATAACACGTACTAATAAATAGTATGTTCTGTCCTTTATTATATAAGTTAGTAAGTTAGGCACAGGCATCGGGTGGCTCGTTAAAAAAATCAAAGGAAAAATACTAGAGTCCTTACAGCCAAGTAAGTAGCTGCAGCCAGGGTAAATAATACCTTACTTTACTAAGTCAACATGATGAACGAATATAAACCGAATTCAAGTCGCAATTTAAACTATTACATATATATTTAGTTAGTATATAATATACTCTATAGCACCAGTTGTAGTATATTACAACTAATGTGCAGAAATCCTGCAATCATGCATGCCAACAGTTATAGTTAATAACTACCTACCTGCTGGCTACTATTACAATAAGAAACACAACATTATAATGGTATACACACAAGTGTACGTAGTTAAATTGTAGCAAAGCATAAAATTGTCGAGACAAGTAGAGAAAAGTAAACCATTTCTTCAGGAGGTATAACTTTTGATCTTATCCTTTCCAGCAACTTTTGACATTACATTATTAGTAGTGGATACATACGTGTAAGCAAGTCAGAGAAAGAAAGCACACACGTAGAACACAACTACATTTTAGATTACATGCACAAAGCATTAGTTTACGAGCGTCAAATGGATTTACGTTCAGTTGTCTAAATGCCTGCTCGAAGCAAAGAGCCTGGGCTTAGTCAGGCAACTGCCTGTGTCGTCTTTTCCATTTCCCAGTTACCATTTTCTCTAGTTTTTACCGAATTTAAAGATTGTGATCAAATATCTGTTCAGTCTCCACTAAAAGGACAACTGTCTCAAAATGACAGAAAGATGGTTTCTTTGTTCAAACTCTGCACGAACCGAGTGTCGTCTTCTAGCAACTATCGATATGGTTTGTATTCTTTTCGCACGCAAGTCTATTAGTTTTACAATTAACTCAATCAGTCAAATCCACTAATTAAGAATCTCTAAAAAGTGATGTCTCCAGTAGGTGCCTAATTGGACACTAATCATTTCCTTTTCAGATTATGTCTTCTTTTGCATTAATACTCCTATTTCTACTCACATATGCAATTGTCGAATATCCATATTTACTGGAACAATTTGTTGAAGAAGATCGTGAAAATAGACAAGATTTGGCCAAATTACTTGTTTATGGAAGTAAGTCCTCAATTAACTTTTCCGTTAATCCTTTCACACAAATATAAAAATTTCGTGATGTAAACACTAATTTGCGGTGCATAAAGTTTATCTGCATGCTTTAATTCAAGTGTATAGCCTAGTGCATGACTTTTCAGTATTCTAAAGTGAACTTTTTGAATAATTTTACTTTTAGGAGGAAAGCAAGCTTTATTTCTAGCAATACCTTGGCTTCGGGCCGGTACATCGTGGCTATTAGGAATATTACTATTTGTTGGAGCCCAAAAGGTAATTTCATTAAATAATGCACAAATCTCAGTTTTGGCTTAAAAAGTATGCTATAATTGTAATGTAACGGTTGGCACTGGTTAACATAATTTGTACTTCCAAATTTTTTCCTAATGTTGATGCATTTCATATGTACGATCTCCTCAGTTTACCTTAAAATTTATTTACATACTGTAGTACACATAAAAAGAAACACATTCTAGTTTCTACCCCTGTGCCTCTTCGAAAGATTATCAGAGTATTGAAAAAACTTTGAAGTATTACTAAAACGATATTTTGAAATACAGAAATTTTACTGTCGTATTACTTAATTTGCATTTTGGTGCAAAATGGCACTTTTTATTGGGGAATTTTGGCGGAGTACGTTTGGTACACTGGAGACTAGAAAGTATACAGCCAAGAGTGCGCCTAATTTCTCAAAAGCATAATGAATAATGCTCCACTTTTTAATGACATCATAAGAAACATTAATATCGCAAAAATACTGAAGACATCCCAATAAAATTTAAAAATCTATTCACAAAGGTATGGTAATTCAAAATCTTGCAATGCAAATAGGTAGCTATTTAAAATACAATTCCAAAAGCAACAGTCAGCAGTTGTGTAAAAGGCATCCTTTAAAATGGCTACAATTTTGAATAAAGCTTAGTAATGTCGTTTCTCTAAAATTCTATTTCTTGTTTCAAATCTGACATTTTTCGTTTAAACGACGAAAAAGCGAAGGCCACCAGAGTTCAGGGTTAACAAGCAAAATGCGACAATGCATTAAATATTTACTGCGAGTGACACATTTTGTAAACCCTGAAACAAATACTTAAAATCTAGGTTCATCATTTCATCAATACTGCTAACGGCTTACAAAAATGAACTAGTAATAAAGGTATTCAGCCTATATGATATTACTTTTAATATCAAACATGTATTAGGTATGCATTTAAGGCTTCAGTTCATATTCTGCTTGGAACAAAGGATTTTGTTGCGCTGGGTTAGTTTGCAAGCAGAAAAGGATACATCATAAACGTAAACATATAAATTTGACCAAAGAGCTATTGCTAACCCAGGTATTTAATATAGTGCACCTGTGCACCCCAACAGTTAATTCAATACTTTGATTCTTATAAATGAGGCAGTTGCATAAACGCACCTTATAGATATAACATTTTCTGTTCTTAATTGCAGCGAAGTTATGTGCAAATACGTATATGGTTTATAATCTCCGTGATCTACATAGTAATCGACCTAATTCTGTTCGTTCCAAGAACTATTTATACGCAAGAAGGAAAATTATACGTCTTCATCTCAATTTTCAACTTCATATATATGATCTACGAGCTTTGGATTGTTTATATTCTCCTTAAAATTTTAAAAGCTGAAAGAGATGAAGAAGCTGACCCTGAAGACCCTGTAACTGAGGATACAGTCGTTGTGGATCCAGAAGCTGCGACACCGGACCCAGACACAGAAAAGTACTAACAAAGCAATGAATTACCTAATACTACCAAGTAATAATACTACTTGCACTGTTCTACCGAAAATACAAATTAATTAGTACCTAAACCACTTATATTCTGAATACGGACAAAAATGACCATATCGGGCATACTCGAATGAACGTTTTACGCTAGTAATTATTACTGTAACTTAATACTAGTACACAACTAGTTGCTACATAGGACGTTCACTCCAGCCCACCCTGTAATACTTACGCTAATTTAACTTTTTCTACAAACTTCCAAAAGTAGCATAGCATATTATGATAACATAGTACTACAACTACTTAATGTAATAATAATATATTACTTCCCCCGATTTTGTGTTAATAACGAATGAGATACGCTCAGAGATATCTGAAAGGTAAAAGCTAATAATGTAGGTTCCGTAAATACCTTAATGATAATGACACAAACTATTAAAGATGTTTCTATAAAAATTAGACTACAGCTATTAAGATTCCAATAATCAAATATAAACATTTATACCTATCTTTTGTTTTAAAGTAGCTCATGTATGTATTATTCATATATACTTTAACCTTAGCCTCCTTTCACTCTTAGCGTTCCCCTTCTTTGCTTTTTAAGTTATTGATTATTAACTTAAACTAAGTTCCGTCAGTGCAACACAATATAAACTGTAATTGTACAAATCAGTCAGAGCCGGGTAACCTGCACGATACCTTTTTATTGTTCTAATGTCAGCGCATGAACATTACTTAAGTCTTAATACTGCATATTAAACATACTAATGTATTTCAGGTACATTTATTTCACAGTAGAAACGTAAAATCAATAATTTGTTTCGCAAGCTGGTGAATACCATTGGTTGCATTACTGTAGATTGCCACACTTATTCTTTTACAACAGTCTTAATCAGTACATATAATCGAAACAAAATACTCTGTCAACTAAAGTAAATTAGCCATTGTAACTAAAGACAGTAATTAATCTGTTAATACCTTCTTAATATTCACTGTTTCTATAATTACCTTAGATGACTCTAGGGAATCAATTTTACATTTAGTTCTTTCTTACAATACATTCTTTTCACTATCCTTTTCCTTGAGTGTTCATTATTAAAGTTAGTCATTTTTAAGTCATCTACGCATATGCGCATATGTTTAGTAATGTATTTTGTAAATTCAAAGTGTTTGTTACTCAATTTTAGCTCTATGAACCAGTTATTTTTATAAAAAGACAACATTACAAGCTAAATAAAATAAACTCAAACGAATTCTTTGACCTTGATTAATTTCTGACATTAAAACTAAGTATTTCTATAATTACCACTAAACGTAACATTAAAAACAGAAAACTAAAGATCCAAACATACCGTACTGCACAGCCCACATTCCACAAGTCTGATAATGGTCCCAGCTGGGAGCGCTGTGATTAGCGTCGGGACTTTCGCTTTCTTTGTAGGAGGCTTGCATCCCAATTGACCGAAATGATCACAGCCACAAGTCAATACTCTCCCGTAGCATGTTAATAGTGCTGTGTGGGAATGGCCAGCAGCAACAAAAACAATCTTATCCTGAAAGCATGCCAGCAAGTCAAAGCTTCCGGTTATTTACAAATAATACACAGTATTGATGATAAAATTGCATTGGATTTGGAAAACAGGTGACTATACTTACGTCTAAAGCTATAGGTGCTGGATAGTATTGATTATCCACTTGACCGTTCCCAAGTTGACCGTGCACTCCCCATCCCCAAGACCATACTCGATTTAGATGATCTACAGCTACAGAGTGATAGCCACCGGCAGTAATTGATATAAACGTTACATTAGGAATATCCAAAGGTATGGGGCGACCAGACCAAACTGTATGAGGTCCAACTCCTAATTGTCCGTACGTGTTGCTTCCCCATGTCAGCAGAGTCTGCAATTATTTCATAAATAAAGATATTAATAATATACACGGGCTAAATATTCAGATTAATACTAATTAATTACACTTACACCAAAATTAGTAAGAGCCACGTTATGACCACTACCACACGCCACGGATTCAATGTATATTTTGAGACTCGGAGAGAGATTAATGGGTGTAGGAGTATCAACTACCACTTTATTTCGTTCTTCCGAAATTCCTACAACAAAAATCATTACTTTAAAGGTTATTGACTTATAACAGCTTATAGCTACATGAAATGCAATACTGTGATTAATTTACCAAGTCGTCCACATTTATTTTCACCCCATGTGAACACCTTTCCGTTTCTGACAATCGCACAATGAAACGGAGAAGCAGAAAACGATTTTATATCGATACTTGCAAGCATCATTGTAGCAACCATGTTATTTTTATGATTAACTATTTCTTTCTTTTGTAAAATCCGAGCGTCAGACTTAAAAGTATACGTGGGTAAAACATACGGCATTTTTTCCTCTAAAAAATGTCAAAAATTCATTTAATGAATTAACTGATAGTATACATAATAATATTAATAAGATATTTTAAACAGAAAACTTACCTCTTCTAATCGCCTCGAGGATTAATGTAATAAAAAGAACTACGTAGTCATCAATGACAACCTTTCCTGCTTCCTAAACAAAAGCTCAACAAATTAATCAAGAAATTCATATAAAGATTTAATGCTCATATCAGTTAAAAAAATAATACCACTTACGGGACTAATGGTAAAATCGATGATTTCAACTAAATCGGAGATTTCAGTGAAAATTTTCCTTTGGAGTTCCCTTCTCCAAGGAAGCATCATTTTAAGTAGCCGAAAGAGAGTTGTCTTATCTAAGGTACTCAAGTTTCTTGCGACGACTCCTCTGAACCAGAAAAAAACAGCGGGCGCAACAGTATATACTGAAACCCAGTCGGATGTAATAAGTTCCCAAAATATTTTACTGCGATTGTAACGAGCAGGAGCAGAATGATATTTTCCGTGCAAGCTTTGTAATATATCTGGATAACAATGACGTGCTCTTCCAACAATTCTCAGCGCCCACAATAGTTCTGGAATGCTTAGATATAGAGCTGCCTTTCTTGATGAATAATAAATATTTCTCTTAAGCATATTTCTAAATTTAGAAACAAACAGAAAAATTTTATTTAAGTTTTATTGTTAGGTTACTAATGATTAATAGAAAAAAGAATTTGCACTCACACAAGAAGACTCTTTGGATTGCGAGGAAGCTCGGATCGAACTCGACCATACCTAAGATATTGCTCGATACGGCCAACAATCACAATATCTGACATATTTTGTCTGTCGTTGTATGACCCCGCAAACTTTGAACGCTCCTGATCCACTAACTCGTAAAAACAAAGCATAGCAGCCACATGACCACGAGATCCAAATTTTGCACAAATTTTAGCATGCGTCATCTAGGCAGTAAAACAATTAGAAATTAAAATTAAACCGACACCAATCTATTTAAATGCCACAAACTGTACTATAGTCGGGCTTGGCATGATACGAATCACACATTCTCAATTCTCACCCCAGCAAGTTTATAGAATAGAATTGCTTTAGCGAATTTTCCATCTTCGGCTCTCATATCTCCAGCCATTATGCAAACCTGAGCTTTGGGCACACTCAAAGCATTGCAGACACAGTCAAGCAAAGAATTGCTCGTTTCTTTGAAAAGCAAATCCACACAAGTGTCCATTGGACTATCCCTGCAAGACACCAAAAGCTCAAATTAATAAATTAAAAACTAACTAACTACACAATCAAACATTTTGTACGGTAAGTATTGTATTACGTATGGTATGTACAGCTAAACACAGACAAACTAAAGGAGCAAAACCAAAGCTATTTTGCGAAACCCGATTAATCTTAGTAGTTTTAGAGAAGCTAATGTCCCCAACCGTAATAATATTTACGAAAAATGAAATTCAGAAATCTAATATACAGAAATACAGAATTCAGAATTTTCTAAGCATGTATTCAAGAAAGCATATCGATGTGCGACACTGTATGGACTGTATGCCTTAATGCCTTAATTATTTTTTCAGGAAATGGGGAAATATGTTTTCAGTAGACGTTCAAAGGATGACGATGTAAGTGACCTATGAAGAAAAACGGTCTTAACAGTTGTTACTTGGCAAAAGATTTTCAAGAATTTTGTAGTGAATGCCGAGTAAATGGTTTCCGAAATGAAATCGTTTAACTCAAAAAATAAAACATGCGTATACCTATCAATTGTGAATAGTACAACCCTGTCGGCAGTAACTTAAATGCAAAAACGTTTCAAAAACAAAAGCATGATCCATTATTATTATTAAAATATGAATAAAATCATCCATTAAGCTTGAATTAGATTCATACTTACTTAAGACACATTTCATGAATACCGTTCTCCGCAATGATGAACACATTATACGGGGTAGTTTCGGCTCCCACCGGAACAACAGATAGAATACGCGACTTGAATGATATCACAGCAAATTCTTTTAGCTAAGAGGGGTTTCAGTAAAATATAGTTTGGAACAAATTGATGAACATTGAACATCTTAATCAAAACTTAGTTAATTACCATTGAATTAACGACTAGACTCAATCGTAAGCAATCATTCTCCTCATCGATACCGTAAAAGATTTTTTCTATGGCAAAAAACTTAACAATATTAGAAGGAGCAAAGATCGACGATGTTTGTCGGAAGTCGCCTTCGAACACCTAAGAACACAATAATCACCCAATAAATATTTACCTAAGTTAAATAAATCAATTGGGAAATAGATTTACTCAGTATTTGACTTACATCTAATTTGTTAAGAACATGACGCATAAATTGTTGTTTCCCATTAATTTTTGACAAGACTCCTCTGCAATGGGCATCTTCAACAGCAGCAAACTTAACATTACTAACGGGTATTGTCATTGGTTTGGGAGGTGGAAGTGACGGTGGGACAGAGTTCGGATTTACTTGTGCAATTGCTGTAGTTGACAATACCGACGATGCTATATTTGCTGTAGAATTTGTGGGACTGCTGTCCTTGCTTGATTTTCTACTGAAGAAACTAATTTTGTCATCGGATAACTTTGACATAATATTATCTTTTGCTTTACGAAATATTGACTTCTTCCCTTGAGATTCTATGTTCTGAATAGGAAGGTCTAAATCATCCAGAACAGTATACACATTTTGGCCATTTTGTAAGCAAACCTATTATAAAAGGAATTTTAAAATTACTTCAAATTGATACACGAAAAGCAATAAAAAATGTCGCAACATTTTAAAATACATATATAGGTAGCTACACTAACCAAAACACAAGTGAGGCCAGTCTTGTTTACAAAAAGCTCCAAACCCATTACATTGGAGGTAAATGTAATCAACACAGGCAAAGAATTTGTAGTTATTAACGCAAGTTTCCCGTTTCCGCCATTACAAACAACCACTTTCACCCGATCGCGTGTCCAGATAAGTAGTTGCTCTACCTGTTAAAGACATTATCAATAACCAATTAACACAAGTTTCGAGGAAAGTAGGATGCATAATAAATGTTGCTGATTTACTAACAATTATGTCAGAAATATGAAAAATATTCTTCAAATCCGTTTCCTCAGGGTCAATACTACTTAATATTTTCATTGCTTTTAACTCGAAAATGTTGCCGTCCATTGCTACAAAGATTTAATCGCAAAATTAACATTTTAATCTATTTATTTTTTTTAATTTTCATTGATGAAATTGATTCATATTGGTGCAGAGATCACTTACTACCAATGTAGAGGAGGCCATCATCGTCGAATGCCAAACTAGAGATTCTTTTTTGCCTATCTGCAAACCATGGTATATGCCTAAGTGTCCACTGATTATTTGATGAAGTCACCCCATTGGCGCTGCAAGTCCAACTACGATCACAAACTAGGAGCAGGTCACCGGAGCTGAAATTAAACATGTATTTTCATATTTAAACAATGACAACGGATTAGTCTGTAGTTTTTAAAAATACACAAATACAGTCAGCTTTTGATTTGAACACTTACCTGCTAATTACCACTGCAAAATAATTAATAAGCCCCAAGGTAATCTTCGCTTGATATTCGATGCTTTCTCCGGAAGGTAATTCCAACCTTTGCTTGAGGCCAAAAATGTCTTTTACACCCCAGTCGATAACAGTACCACCACCCATTTCCAATGTTTAGTTATACGTTTCAAACCGATTCCAGACTGACAATTTTAAAAGTATTAAAGGTTTACTATATCTTAAGTGATATTGGATTCACAAAGTCTTCCCTGTCTTAGACATCGTGTAGTGAAACAGTCACAGAAAATACCAACTGTAAATTGCACATTTTCTAACAATTCGTGGGTATAAATACTATAAATGGATTTTCAGAACCTCTGCTTGTCGCTTTTTAACTTTCCAGTGGAGACTTTCTTTATTGTGTAGTTTGTAGTTTACAAATATTCTGGATACACCAAGCCAGCAGTAATTTATAATTAAAATCCCCGAAAGATAGTTTTCTGGCAGTCGGCAGAAGTAGTAGACATCGACAAGGTATTCAACCGAAAAAGGATTAGACAGTTGATTAAATGGACAACAGCTGGGCTGGAGGAACACGTGAACAATTAGGGTGAGTGACTGTCAACTACACAAAGTAATTGAAATATTAATAAATACAAAATAATTAATTCCAGTTAAAATAAACAGTTCGTTTGCGTTTGGAAAAAATGCACCTAAACTACAAGTAAGAAATGCATTTTTACACCACTGGTGAATGGAAGAGAGATCAGAATCAGCAGCAACTAAATGAACTAATGAATTTCGCGTAAGTGTGATTACTAATTAATTGTATTATAAATAAAACTAGTGCGTGTGAATTAGTGAAATGCGGATTGGTTTAAGATTACCGCTGTTTTCTTACATCGTAATTTAGCCTGCTGCTTTCGCTCACACAAATTTCTCCAGTCACTTCACTTTCACTTTAATGTGAACAAGTAAATGTGAGAAGCTTTCCAAACTTTCTTTGTTTTCTCCATGAGCTCTCTAACCCTTTTCTACTTATCTTACTTTCAGCTTTCAGGTTGTTGTCCGTCCGGATTGAGGTATGCTATTATGTCGTTTTCCAGCGAATGGTGAAGTAGTAAATAGGTAAGGTACTGGTTATGTAGGAAATGAAACATTATTGATTTCTTTTCAAGACTTTTCTCCGGACTTCAATACAACCCAATCCGATTCCACAGCTAAGGAAAAGAAACCTTTTCTTCAGCCGACAAATCCAGACTTATCTATTTGGCTTATGCCTACTATTTTGCTTTGCTTCCAAACTACACAACACAACTGCACTATTTACTATTGCATGCTATGCTATCATCTTACCTTACAATCTACGTATCAAATGGAACATGTATCAAACTGCACTCCACACTGCACTATTATATTGACTGGAACTGAGTTGAGCAACCGCCAACAAAGACAAGTACTACCAAAGTATTTGACTTATACCTCAACTCTACATTCTGTACACCAACGTTGCTCGAGGTCGATCACGACACGATGTATAAGTAATAACTAGTGCAGATCAGCTTTCTGTAACTCTGGGACAAGGTTGACCAGATTTCACACCACCAAAATAGGAATCCTTATATAAAACAAAATTTTATTTTCACAGCAGCTTCATGGCAAATTAATCTTCCCTAACATATAGTTAATTCATTACTTGCAGTTTACAATAAATAATGTATTATTATTCCGCATTTTTAAGCCCCGTAGAACGGATGAGTATAAAAATTGTTTTAGAACAAAATAGTCAATTGCTGAATGTCCATGCAGAGAGAATCGAGGGCTTAAGAGCGTTTTAATAAAATTGTGAAAAGGAATTGTTCTTCTATTAAAGCATGTAATTTGACTGGTGTCAATTGCATATGCTCATCCTTTTGTTTGCACACATTAGGGATACCATTATGGTGATGGAAAAGGTTGCAGGTGTTCGTCAATAAAACCTAGTCCTTAATATACCTTAACATAGCCTAATACGCCTACAGCAAAGAGAGCAATGAAAGCCGCTTGCCATATAATTAGTCGACCAGTCCAACCGCGATGAAAGCTCTACTTTCACATTATTTTGCAAGATTTTAAAAATACGTGCACATTTTATTTTCAATTCAAAACTTTCATTTTTGTAAGCATGTATTGCTAAATGTCTAACCTATAGATCAGAGAAATATAAAAGCTTGATGGGTGAAATAGAAGGAAGAGTACTTTATGCTGATAAACACAAAGTTGGCCAATCCGCCAATCGTAACTACTGCTGCATCATTTGCCTAAAATAAATGAAGTGTTGAAATGGATATAGAGTATTTCAGGCCAAATAGTAGTATTAAAGTTCAATGGAAACGCCTCATACAATAGAATAGTTTGCAAAAGTTACATTCAAGACTGCGGTTAAAATTGATTTTTTCTGCTGTGCAAAATGTTACATCTTTTATCATTTACTTCCTGTCTAATTGAGAACGTATTTATAACTTCCATATACCAAATATGACCATATAATATACAACAATAAAATAAGTATTAGAGATGCAATGCATACAATGAAGCTATACTTTGTTGAATATTTTTATATATACTTTATTGAAAGTAAGCCTTTCCAATAATATTCTATACCTGCTTTTACAAAGATAAGATAACCAATTTTCCTGACAATTTTATAAAGATGTACTTAGTTTTCGTATAAAAGAAACCCATAACTTCACTTTAGCCTTCGTAAAATTTTGGTAGCTCGTCTCCAAGAACGACTTTCCTTTTAACACCATCTTTAGTGATGGAAGCAAGACGAACGCAACCCCCACTTGATCCGTCCCGAGTCAGAGCCAAAGTTACAGCTAAAACCCATTCCAAAATTATCGCTATCATTGGGTGCTCATTACCAAAACTTTATTAAAATATCAACTTAATTTAAAAGATTTACCTTCAGTGACGAATTTAACACACTCTTCTTCCGTCATACCGGGTATATAGTTTGAGTCAACATAACTATATATGAACGACGAGCCAGATCCCCCAATTGTCACTTCTTGACGCATTAACATTCCTCCAAGGGGAATTGAATAAACTTGACCCCCAAGACGTTCATCATATCCGGCAACAATTATGCCGGCACTAACTTGATCACGGTAGTTATAGCAAAGATTTTGGAAATTGTAGGCAACAGACAAAACTCTTGGGGCCTCCCCAGTTTCAATTCTACAGGGAAAACCAGAATTAAAGTTCAGAAATGGCAAAAAAATCCAGTTTAATTGCTGATAATAATTTAATGATTAGTAATACTTTATATCCGCTGAGAATAAAAAATAATTAAAATATTATTACTCATGAAATTCCATGTTGTACTTCACAATGTCTGCTATTGCTTGAGTATCAGCAGCACTGCCGGAACGGCAACAGTATACTAGATCTGTCACTGGGGTAAGTTTATCAGTAACTCGATTTGCAACGTAAGCCCTGTAATTATTATTTTATATACATTAACATGATCCAGTAGTCTGTACTGGAGCCAATGCATCAAAAAATGGGACAATATTCAAGAAAACATACCCCGTGGTTGTTCGGGAGTCTGCTCCGATTACTACACCTCCATTAAATTCCACCGCCATAATTGTAGTCTAGAAATAATGAAATTACAAATAATATCACTAAATTTGGACAAAAGTGAAGAGAAATAGAAATGTCACTTACTCCAGTTGAATGCTCCTCCGTCATCCAATCCGGCAATTCCTGAAAACTCATTTTTTCGGGCAACCTTATGGAAAGAATTAAAATAGTTATAGTTATAGTACCGGAAATTTAAGTTATTCTTAATTTGAGTCCTTACGAATTAACGAATTCTTTGTGATGCTATTTGGGGTAATAATTAACCCTTTCCATTTATTTGTATCCTACCTTCTACATTAATTATTATTTTGAAACTGAATTGCTATTGTGGAATAACAGTAGTAATTTCTTATTTTACTTACGCGAGTGATGCTGCAGCGAATAAAAAATTTCTAAACCGAAATCACCGAAATAGAAATTTAGATTTCAGAACTTTGAAACAACAATAAGTAGAGATACCAAATGAAGAATGACTTGCATTCAATGCAAAGTATTTAAGTTGTCAAAGAATTCAAGAGATGCGCCAAAAATGCCAATACCTTATTACATCCCTTACAATGCATTGAATGTCGTGGGAACCAAAGTGCAAGATATAGAACAGCATTGAAAATTGGAACAACATAGCCTATAGAACTCTTTGTTCTGCTGATTCTGAATTTCTCACAGTCGCATCGCCAAATTTTTCGGGGTTTTAAAAAATGTTTGATTCGGGGAGCTTTACTCTAGTTTTATTCTTTATTTATTTTTTGTTTCGGAGGCATTTTTATAAAAATCTAATTTCGCAAGATTGCCACTTACATTCTCGAATTTAAATGGTAGAATATTTTGCAATATCTTTAGTCGCCTAATAGTAGAAATTCGCATTGCTAAATTATAAGCTGTTTCATGCACATGTGTGTGAAAATAAATGTATGTTTAAAGGCTAACGAAAAATTATTTTACTATTTGATTAACATCACCACATCAAGCCATTGACGGAAGCACATTTACATAATTATTATTTTGTCAAAGTAGAAAATCATTAAGAAACAACTAGTATTTAATTCAAAAGAAAAACAAAATTCAGTCCTTCTACTCTGCATGTTATATATATGAAACACATATTACACCAACTTTGACAATTATCAATATTTTACATGAAGAAAGTGATCTATGAACGTCAATGTTCATAGAAAGTGGTCTATGAAATTCATTACACCTTTGACACCTAACAAATAAAGAGCAATATATACCACGGAACAATAGTTGGGCAATTTTTTTAATTGTATTTTGCAATACTTCGTGTATAATAATTTCTATTAAAAATTTTGTAATATTTTTGTTTATTGAAAATACATATATTTAAAATACTGTATTTTAAATACATTCCGTATTTCTACTTTGAGAATTTCAATAAACGGATTTGAAATTTTGAGTTTTCAGGTGATTTTTGACGTCAGAAAATAAAAAATACTGTTAGAAGAATTCATCACGGAGGTATTTTCCATTTTGAGAAAATTTCTGGTGCATTTTGTGTTTTGATGCTCAAAAAATAGTATCTTGACGCTCAAAATATTGTAAATGAATGCTCAAAAAATTGTATTTTGAGCGAAGTATTTTCAAAATACTTTTGATGTATTTTGCCCAACAATACTGTTTAGTCACATATATTAACGCATATACATTTTCGCTAAAATGGACAATAAAATGTGGAAAACACCTCAGGACGACCATAATGGAATACCGAAAACATAAATAATCACTACCGAAGACAAAACACTCAATTCTTTAGTAGTAGCAGAGTAAACCCCATTCGTTGGAGTTTTACCTTTGCCATGCTTTCAAATTTACATGTGGTATTGATGGACTTCCACATGGTAGCATAGGGTTGCTGAAAAAAAGAAACTTTAATTTCAGCTACTCCATTTCAATGGATTATTAAAATTGCTTAATTTTTTTTCATTTTAATTTCATAACACTTACAATCCTCCATGAGGCAGATAAAACGCCAAAGGTTGAATGGATCTAATTTCGTCACTGTTATCACACAGTATTCTCGCCATGCTTGCTCTTCTTATTTCGTGAAGTTGATCTAAAATTAATATAAGAATTCAAGAAAATTACATCTGTATTTTTCAGATTAAAAATGGGTTCCTAAAGAATTATTTTATTATGTAATGTATAGCACACTTGATGTAAATGGCCAAGGTTGATTTCCATTATCGTGAAAGTATCTGTCTCCTTTTTTGGCCCGAGCAAATTGATCTCCAATTATGCACACAAATGTGGGACCCAGCAAGGCGCCTTGCAAAGGTGTTTCGTGGATCCCTCCAATGAATAAATCGATATCATTAACATTTTCATAAATTTTTTCCAAGTTGGCTATTTTCCTTGGATGGATAATGGGACTCAAATCAGAGAAATCCCTTGCTTTGCCAAGCCGGCATAAATCTCTGTAGTCATTGTAACTGCGAAGACCATGATCTCTTCCTCGTTGGATATTTAAGGCAATCAAATCCATCCCACCCATATTGCCCATTTGGAAAAGGTGATCTCTCAACTAAATCGATACAAAAATAAATAAATTGTTGAAGTTTGTGAGATTTAAAAATAGAATAATTATATCTCACTTCTGTGGTGACAAAGTTGTCGAATCTTTGAATTGACTGAGTTAGAAAACCCTTGTTAAGTGAATCAATGAATCCAGACTCACGCACTAAATGCGGGTTATTGAAAAATTCATGCAGCACCAATCTTCCGGAATGTCCCCCCGCAACGTTCTGTAAACTGATTAAGCATAGATTATATACTGTTGAAACCAAAAGTTGAAATACTGTATTTATTAATTATTTGACCTTGGAATTTATTCCAATATTGAATGATTAATAAATTACAAAATGATTCTCCTTAAAACATCTTTCCAATTTACAGCCTAATAAAAGTGACTTGTATTTGTATTTAACAATCATATATAAATTCGTACTTGTACATTCCTTGGATAAGGGTATGCCCCATTCTGAATGCAGCGGTAGTAAATGCGTTGGAAACTGTAGGATCCACATTTGCATCGTAACCTTTATAAAATCCGTCGTATAATGGCAGAATACCGAAAGTCAACATATACTCTCTCCCTGAAAAGTATTTTAAGGTGTACAGTTAAAAAAATCATGGCAAAAGTTCCCAAAAATACAATAATTGAAAGCATATATATATGTTATTTAAATTATTCACCAATGACAATAGGAAGCCATTCATTGTACACAATATGCTGGTATTCTGCTACCACGATTCGCCTTGTTTCTTGAAACAAAATTTCATCTTCCCATTCGGGATTCAATTCTCCAAGTGCTAAAGCAACACGATTATGTTCTCTTAACCATATTGTATGCACAGTAGTTAACCCAATCTACAACGGACAAAGTCAAAAACAAATTATATCTTCAACATTTCATAAAGAATGAATTCAATCAGAAAACTGGAACAGGTGTACTTGTTCATTGACTCGTTTGTCTCCAGCCAAAAAGCATTGTTGAGTGCTTCCACCAGTGGACTTGGCACAATCATCGCTGTTTTCTAAATCCAAGGGAAGCAAGTGTCGTCCTTGCCCATCCCGAGTGATTCGGAGCTGCCCTCCAGAAAATTCCCGAAGAGATTCTGCTTGATCCAAAGTTGAGCCGTAGATTTGGGAACCATCCAGCCAATGAGTTAACTGATTCAACTAAATAAAAAAATGAACAGTACAACGTAGTATGACTTTCTCATCTTATTAGTACCTGAAACTTATTGTTCCACTTCAGATAATTTTACTTACTTGATCGGCATGACCAAAAGTGCATTCTATCCTAGGAGCTATCATGGAACGAGCAAAATTCATGCACTGCTGGTTTAACACAGGATCGCCTGGAGGGATATCAATAGGGAAGCATGCAGGATGTGACACACCAGAATTTCCACCGCAACACTGGATTCCTGACATGTCACTAAACCGGAAAATTGGGACATGAGAAAAGTCGTGGTCTGCATACATTCAAAAGAATCAAAAAAGTTAAATCTTCTGCTTCAATATTCTGCAGTAAAATGTAAAACCAAAAATTAAAGTTCCACTAAACCAATTACCTATAAATTGTCCAAACTGGGCGAGCAAATGTGAATACCGTGGGTCAGGCAGATTTGCATCAGGAACCAATGACCGAGTAATGAGCCGAGCACTTGGCAATTGCGATCCATCCTTTCTAACTCTAGGAGCCCAAATACCTATAAAAAGTACCTATATATATAATTCTACCACCCTGATAAAAAGCATAAGATTATTACGTAGGTTATAAAGTACAGGTAAGAATTTTAATCCGTAGAAACCATTATGTATGAGTATGATCATAATATTTCTCCATTTAAAGAACTGATTGCAAAACACACTTATTAGAAAAACAAGTCGATATGCAAATATTAGTGCAATATACCGTCAGCATAGTCAGGGGCCAAGAGACGAAGCAAAGGAGTCATACTTTGTCCAAGCTTAGGAACACCGGCATTGTTGCAAGAACCATCAAAGGATCTGTATTTAGCCGAAGTATCACATTTGGGCGTGGCTGGACAAGTCTTCTCAAACACAGTACCTCCAAAATCATATCCTTGTAATCCAATGCCCGCTTCATCGTTGGTTAAATAGTAACTAAAATTTACAAACATCTAAACAGTACAAAAATTTGCACAACCTTCACTATTCTCTGTGCACACCTTAAGTTTTTAAGTTTATGACCGATTGAGCACTTAGTTCTGAGAACACTTTTCTCAGAACTTTTATTACATAAAATACATCTACGTACATCGATATAATTGTAGAAGCATTGAATTAAATCACGTTTCGATCTCAGCTACACTACAGCTATAGAATTTGATACTCGATTACTCACGTTTCTTGGAGGTAACCGCAAGCCTTCATTACCAAGAAGTTATCCCGTGCAAGGTTAATCGCTTCTTGGGTAGTCTGTATGTACATAACAATTAATTAGCCATAAACCATGAAATTGGGAAACTAATCCTTCATTTTTAAGTCAGTCATTTATGAAAATCTTTCTTGTGTTATGATACACACATATTTGTGATGAACTGATGACTGCGTACTGCATTTGTACTATAAAACGTAATTTTTAACATAGAAAATTCAGACTTAGCCAAGAACTCAAGCGTTAATATGCGATTACAATAAACTGACAAAGATACTAAGTGCCTAAGTAGCTCTGCAATACATATTAAATTCTATTCATTATACATTTACACTATGCATGAAGACATTATTAACGTGCCTGCTCTAAAGTTTCAACCTGCCATTGTTTTAAGTGACGCATGCCGTAAATGTCTCATGCCATAAATGTCTCATGCCGTAATTGTTTTAAGTGCCGCACCGTAAACACCCTAAATTAAATTACCAACATCCACTAAAACTGTAGATTGCAAATATTATTCCACTTGATTTTCACTTTAAATTATTTTCGTTTTGGATTTTTCGGCATTTACCACATGGGGTATCAAATAATAATTTTAGAGCATGTCGAATCTTTACTCTGCGTTTGTTGCAAAATTTAGGATGAAACAAGAAACTATGTAATATGATTTTAAATACCATTTATGAAGCAGGTGAATAAAGATAACAAAAGAAACATTTTAACCTCCACTGTAATGTTACTTCCCCAAACATAATATTATATGTAATATGTACCGTACCTATCCTGATTAAAAGTGTCAAGCCGTCTTGTTAATCTTTTCTAAAAACATTTCAACCTTTTGTACAATACAATAATTTACGTCTTACCAGGAAAAAAAGTAAATGTCCATGGTCAGAAGTTCCTTTTTCAACAACCAGTCCTAATTCTATTAGCTTTATTTCGACACTCTTGTACTTGGTCAAATAATCGTAGCCTTTCTTGGCTGCAGCTTGAATTGACTCATCGCTAAGGTCAGGGACTTTGACAGTGTCAGTTGGATAGGGATTAAAATGGTTTCCCAAAGGGCGCTCACTATTTTCCGGATAAGTAGCTGAGCAGCACATGCCCTTGGAAAACTGATTTAGGAGACAACATCGGTCTTTGGCACGGAAATAATGATCTGGATAGGAG
Organism: Yoshiicerus persimilis; assembly: GCA_020352615.2. Lineage (NCBI taxonomy): Eukaryota > Metazoa > Arthropoda > Collembola > Entomobryomorpha > Tomoceridae > Yoshiicerus > Yoshiicerus persimilis. The sequence continues at coordinate 43,313,351 of CM036941.2, forward strand.
GCACAGTGTACAAAGTTGTGGCACTTGTGTCCAAGATCACAAGTTACAAGTACCACTGACCCCTCGTTGATTTCTGGGGTTACAGAAACTGCAGGCACTGTAGGACCTTTAATTGGTGGCACATGATGGCCCGGTCTGCGATGACCTTTGTGAGGAAATGAAGGTCGGTGATTGTATTTTGGGATTTCTAAATAAGTTTTTAAATTTTTAGAACAATTTCTTTAGAAAATCGATATCGATACGTTAATGAATAGTAGAAACCTTGCCTTTGTCTGGATAAGGGACGCTTTTTCCTGGATTCCATCCACCATTCCATCCTCCAGCACTAGGAATACTGTAGCTTCCTTTTCCTCCGTAAGAATTGCTCTGTCCGTAACCACTATCGGAAAAAACTATTTGTTGTCCGAATTTTGATTGACTTCCTTTCACAATTGTCTTGTTAAGATGATCATTTGCGGGTATTTCAATGAATTCTACATCTTCAGATAGTATTGTGGCGTTATCGTATTGTGCACACTTACTAACATTAGTGATAGCAAATAATAAAACACAAATCACACTGTATCTGCACTTTCTGTTCATCATTTTGCTGATTCAGATTTCTGAAGGAAAGACGTATTTCAACTACTTGTAATTATAAATCGACAAAATCGATTGTATTTGTTGCTTCAAAATGACAGGTGGAAGATTTTACTTCATTTGCTAAGGGTTGAAAATTCATATAAGATATGCAGTTTAGTTTCAGGTATTTAGAGGAAAGGGTTAAGAAAATGCACCAAAGATGACAAAGCAGGGATTTCCGCCAATTCGTTACACCCACAACCAGTAAATTCGTTTTACACGTGATGGATTCATGGTTGATAGGAAAATCAATGAACCGTGTGCAAATTTTATGCTGTGTTAATACCGATAAAATAAAGTTAATGCGCAATAAGTACTAAAAGTACAAATACATTGGCAATTTCAATAACAGATGATGAGAAGAAAAACAACATTAGTGTTAGAAACAACTACATTTTCTGAAATACAAAGTTCATTAAACAATTCAATTTGGGCGATTTAGAACGAATGATAGTCTTTATTTGTCATTATTAAGGATTATGTATTGAAGCCCACGAAATTCATTCATCACAGTTACACAGAAATGCTTCCGTCTCTGAAATCTGTCTTGCCAATAAGAACGTTGACAAGGACACTCTGTCCCGAAGTATTTAGAGACTGGGCTTCTAGGAATATTTTGTTAATTTCTACTTCATTGTCTCTGTTGATAATGAAGCCTTTTCCACCGAGCGATGATACGACATCTTGGTAGTTGGAGTACTGAAAACATTTTATAAGTATAAATATAGTATGTACAACTAAACACAATTAATATAGAGAAAACGTGAACCTCTCATCACATCATGTATTTTGCCAACCTCTAATTTGCAAGCGACATCGCTTCCCAACATTGGAACTTGCTCACGCTCGATTTGTGTCCAACCGGCATCATTTCCAACAATGGAAATTATTGGAACCTTATTGTATCAGAAACTATTTATATACCTCATGATCACACTACGCCAAGTTCTATTATTGTGTAAATTAGGAGGGTACCTTGTGTCGAATAAATGTGTCATACTCCATTATGCTGTAGCCGCAAGATCCGTCGCCGTAAATAATCCATACTTGACTTTCAGGTCGGCATAATTTTGCTCCCAGGGCAAACCCACCACCGACTCCCAATGTCCCGAAAGGACCAGGGTCTAACCAACAAAGCGGCCCTCTAGGTCTGCAATAATAGCAAAATGATTTTTTGGTACGTATCTTCTGCAATCTTTTATAGAGCGTTGTACACAATTCTCTATTTATGTGGACTATGATAAATATCGTATCGATAATTATTATCGATATCCCTAATATACTCAATTCCACCCCCAAAAATAGTACGTCTCAAAAATACTACTTAGTAACCCAATTTGATCATAACACCCCAATTAATAAGGAATTTTACCCCTTAAAAGCTATATAAACCCTTATCGTTCACAATCCATTAATTCCTCAATGGTAATAGCAATATAAATAAGGGATTCCTATAGTTTTTAAGGGGTAAAATTCCATATTAATTGGGGTGTTAAATGATCAAATTGGGCAAATAAGTAGTATGTTTGAGAAGAACTATTTTTGGGGGTGGAATTGAGTATATTAGGGGTGTCAAAAATAATATCTCTATTTATTTTACCTCAAAATGTATGATGCTGATGCGACGAAATCACCCCCATCTGCAACCATAATGGTGTTTTGAGGCAAAGTTTTGTCAAGTGCTTTAAGGACTTTTAAAGGGTTTAGATGCTTTTGAGTTAACTTCAATGCTTTCTAAACATAAACATATTTGTCATTTCCAATCAACCATTCTACACAAACTGCGATTGTTTAATTTTCAAAATTTTTATTACTTGCTCCAACTCCACTTCCCTTTCGTCTTCTCGTTTCTGTAGAGTCTGGATCCACGTATTATCACATTTGTAATCAGTTAATGACTCCGCCACTTTTATTAAATATTCTGCAACGTCACTTTGTGCAGCCAGGGTCGGCTTCCAAAATTGCTTTGAATTCTGTTTATAATTGACAATATGCATAATGTTCTGTTCAGCAATATATGTTTATTGCATTTTTCCTAAGACAATATGTAATATTTGCAAAATTACCATAACGAGTTTTTCAGGATCCCTATTAACGGAAATGATATCGGCTTTTTTAGGTAATGATCTGCCATATCCCAACCGAAAATCGCAAATTGCTCCAGCCAATATCACAAGATCAGCATCTTTCAAGGCTTCTTTTCTTTTGTGGCGCATCTACAACATATGCCAATAATTAAATTCCCCATGCATAGAACTTTTATTCATTGGTAAGTCTGTCGTTTAACCTGCAACGAATTTCCGGCTCCAAGCAGACCGCGAGCCATTCCTCCTAGAAAAACAGGAATTCCTATAGTATTCAGGGCTTCTACCACTTTTTCAGTAGGTTGTGGTGGTAATGTAGCTTGACTGCCAACAATAATTACTGGTCGCTTCGCCTTTTTTATCAGATTTACAGACTGTGAAACTAAAACACAATTATGAAAACCACTTTTCAATTACTAAAATGTTTTATTGGTAGCAAGTATAAATAGCTATTACATAAAAAGCAACAGAAGTGCTTACAGCATCTTGACCAAGTATGGTTAAATGAACTTACTTTGGCTTTTACTAGGATGAGGAATTTTTATTGGCAGCGGACTTGTGTCCCTTGAGTCAAATGCACCACTAAAGATGTAACTAATATGGTGGTCGATGTATCTGTTTGAAAGAGTATACATAGAATTAGAATAGAATCCTTCTACTTATATATAGTAGTATTTCAAACACACTGTTCCTTACTTTGATGTAATCCACTGCATTAAATTTTTTGGATCCTTCAGTTGTGATTCTTTGGCAATAATTTTGTAAGGATAAAGAACATCTATTGGCAATTCCACAAACACAGGGCCTAGATTAAAAAAACACAGCTTATGAAACGCAACATGAAATATGAGAATAGCTTTATAATTTGTTGACCTGTTCAAATCTAACCTGGAACCCCAGATAAGGCATCTTGGCAAGCTCTTCTGAGTACTAGTGGTATTTGCCGGACAGCATCAACAGTATAAGTTGATTTACAGACAGTTTTCATTAACTCAAGCTGCTCAATATCCTGCAACGCTCCACGTCCTTTAGCCAAAGTGGCAGCTGCCCCTCCTGAAAATAGCTGGATATTAATTCAATGCTCATTTTAAACAATTAAGACTTCTCTCACCAATTATCATGATAGGGGATTCGGCCATTTGAGCATTTTTAACAGCTGTAATTGTATTAGTGACACCAGGACCTGCTGTGACCACAGCCACTCCAACAGTTCCTGATAATCTGGCAGTTGCATCCGCAGCGAAAACAGCTGTCACCTGAAATCATTGGAAATAATTATTTACTAAGTATATGCTCGTTAATAAATACTTTTGACATTTATATAAAAAAGTTAAGTTATTACAATATGGAAATAATAATTTTACCTCATGCCGAGTATCAATAATTTTGATTCCCAATTTCTCAGAGGCAACAAGAATTGGAGAGACGTGTCCTCCGACCAGGGTGTAAATGTATTTGACCTTGTGTGCCTTAAGAACCTCCGCAACTAATTCTCCACCATTTCGGTTAGATTTTTCTTCGACTCGCTAAAGCATTTAAAATTAAAGCCCTTATTGGTAAAATATATTTTTTCTTAAGTTATCTTAAATGATATTTATAAATTACGCCAGGTGGGAAAAGATATGCTAGGGCACGATCTTTTCTTCCAGCCGAAGTCCATTTTGTCCGTGAGAAAAATACACTCCGTATGAAAACATAGGACAACACAGCGGAAACCGAGCTGGACACAATTAGTGAAGAATTCGGTAATTTTCCAATGAATCCCATCGCCTGTTCAATAATATTTGGTACCTAAAGAAAAAAATTATTGATATTATTTGTTTCAGTTTAATAACAATAAAAATAAACATTTGCCTTCATTAGAGTATTATTCTGAGTTATAAAAGAATTTTCCTGAAAAAAACTCAATTCATTTTTACACAGTTGCAGAGTGGAATGACAATGTAACTTACATGTAATCCTACAATTAGAAATAATTAGATTAACTATTACTCTAAGTGGATGATAAACTCTATCGGTTCGTCGTGAACAAAGGACAAATCGATAATCATTATCTTTGTTTCAACGAATAAATACCAAGCGAACTTAATCAGAGTTAAAATAAATGATGTTAATGATGTACTATTCGTAGAACATTTTCCATAACAAACCTACTGCAAGGAATGAAGGAATACATAATTCACGGAAAGCGCCACTTCTTATCGCAATCACCTGTAGCTTTTGACCAGCAAGAGATTTACTGCGGTTAGTGCGGTTAGAAGTCGGCGCTAGCCGGTCGGAAAAAATGGTTTTAATGACAGATCGAAATAGGATTTAAGAAACAATATAATATGAAAACATTAAATGTAAGGGAGTATATAAATGAAACCCGTGGTAAATGTAAGCCTAAATATATTTTGCTAGTATTCGTGAAAATAAAATTGAGGCCAAAATGGAATGCTGACTATCCGAATACCTGCTTAGATAATATTCTTTGGATGAATTTTCAAATTTAAAATTCGAATACCATTATAATAGTAAACCTCTGGAAGGATCACCAATATCACCATTAAAGTTTGATGGATGAGAGAAGAATGAAGGAAAATTGAGCTGTTAAATGGAAATGTTGGAATCGAACAAAAACCCGAGACATGGGGACTATGGGAGTACAAAATGCATTATAGTACACAGTAGTCTTTATTCGCTTACTATGTTGTACATAGAAATCTCTTTGAACCATAATTCACACGTCCAATTTTTTTGTTACAATATTATTCCACTTTTGCTCATTCGTGCCCTTGATTGCGCTATTTTATGAGAAAGAACAAGTAAACAGCAAAATCGTACAAAAACCAAAATACTTGTAAGCATTCCTTATATCTATGTACCTTGGTATTTATTCCCATTTCGTCATTTCTCATCACACTCATCATTGCAACTTCATTGTAGTAGTAATGGAATTATTATATAGTCAGTTTCTCAAGAACTGATGATAGCATATATACGATACGTGGGAGAAGACAAGCTTATCGGTTGTCATTATGAAATTAGATAAATTTGACTCTGTCCCTATCTATACATATACTGCTATTTAGCCGATCAAACAGCATAAATATACCTAATAACAAGTAATAAATTAATACTCGGTGTGTTGGAGAATATATATATCGTTCGCTGCTTGAGGTATGTCCTTGGACGATTATATAATATGTCCTTAATCTAAATCAAGAGCGGTCTACGCAACAGTCTACGTGAATTGAGCAAGCTGATGTTAAACAATACAAAAACTAATTAAATATAATAATTCTATGTAAAATATTTTAACTTATTTAAGGAAAATCCCACGATGATTAACGACTGTTCTAAAGTTTGCTTAGCTCTTAGCTATACTATACTTGACGTCATAATAATTTTCGTACCTAATTATGTATCATAAATGCGGTAAAAGAATTACCATAAGCGGCTGAGTAGCATAAAACAGTTAAAATCATCTAAATAGCTATATAGTTTTATTTGAATACTAACTAAATTGATTTACAAAAAAATGGGATTTTAAAACATTTTAACGGGTGAACAATATAGCGCGATTGACATTTAGCAGTGACAGTGAGCCTGTTCGAGGGAATTCTTTTCCTTATGAATTCATTTTTCATTGAGGTGTCATTAAACTCCAAGCAATAGGTTCGTATGGAATATTCTTCATTAGTATTGAAGCAAAACTCCGGAATCCCCCATTTCTAAAGCAATTCAGAAAAAACAGGATATCGATTTTGAAATGTATTTAAATTTTAGATGAACGGAAAACGTTGATATTCGTTTACCTGAATGGAATAATTTGTAACAGTTTTCGCATCATTTCAGGACCATTTTTGCATCGCATTATTTCTAGGTCATCATTTTTGCTTAAAAATTTATGCCGAGTACATTGGGTACAACTTTCACGTATGATGTGATAATTCACATTATTCACGATTGTAGTCCAAGCTGCCATTAAGGCTCTCCACTCACTAACCGTAGTAACCATTTGACGTAAATCCATTTTCAACAGCGCAGCCACATCAGCATTTCCTGATCTTACGAAACTGTTAATTATTTTACGAAACACATCTCGATCTTTCCCCAAAAGTAATATATAAAGTTCTTCAACTTGGCAGCTGTCGTTGTAGCAGTTCTGCAAAAATTCCCCATTTTTAGCATTAAATTGCAGATACTGTTTTCTAAATTATTTTCAATTTTCATTTCCCTTCCGAGAACACACATAGGATAGTTGCAACTAACAATAATAGTGTGTACAGTAAAGTGATAGTGATAACCATAACCAATAAGTCTTACAATTATTCTCTTTTGCAACGGTGATATAATTTTATTATCCTCAAGATCCTGCAGTAGAACTGTTATATTCCCAGTGTTTTCCATAAAGAAGTAATAGTTTGTGTAAAACAATTTCAAATCATCTGGATCCATAAGCGCACCTTGAAAATTACAAAAAGTCACTTTAATGTAACCTATAATTTTCAAAAATCTCCCATCAACGCAAATAGTCAAAATCAGGTATAATAAATCTACTTATCATAGTATATGTGGATAAGTTCTACTAAGCATAAGGATTAAGGAAATAACCTTAATTTTGGATACGATTTTGTATAAAAGTTTACGTACATTCAAACAATATTCTTTGGTACTCCTGGTCTGGTACTGTAGATACGGCAGCAAGAAACATTTTAAAACCGTCTTTTCTAAAATACAATTTTCAAAGTTTCGATTTAAATATTTGGAAATTACATAGTGCATAATCAAATTAAGGAATCATTTTTATTGGGACTCACTTGGAGGGAATTAATCGTAATAATTTTCGTATTCTTTGCCGATTTTTTTCTGATTTTAAAATCCATTCATGTTCCACTAAAGAGATAACATTGGCATTCACAAGTACACTGGAAATGTTCCTGTACCGTATGGTGAGAACGAATGTACACCAATGAGCTTTAAATTTAGTCCACTCCTCCGTTGTCATTTGAAAATTTTGAAAGTCCACGGACAAAATTTCAGAAGAATTTCTATTATTTGTCATGGAAAATATCTGCACTAATTTGTCAACTGTTCCAGGGCCCTTTTTCTTCATTGCAGTAATTAAAACCAGATTCTGATCAAAAGGACTTGGTTGGCTAATCTATACGCATTAAAGTATTCATTAATAATTTACGCCATGTCGCCAATTCCAATTTCCATAATATATGTTTAGAAGTTTAATTAATTTTTTACATAATAATTTATATTATTCAATTTTTTTAAAACACAAAGATATTGCATTGAAGTACTTACAATGAAATTGGCTTCTTGATTGTCTATTAAACGGAGCGCAATTAAATTTTCCACTATTGATTCCATATTCTCTAAATGTTGCCAAAGGAAGTCCTGAACTTCCAACAAGCGCCTAGACTCTTCGAAATCCATAGTCAAACCTAAAGGAAGTAAAGGTATTGCTTCTGTTACTAAATAAATATCACTTTGTGAATACTTAATAAAAATTATCCGTAAAAGATAGTTTAGAAACAGAAATAGAATTACATCGTTGAATGACCTCTTCGTATTCTTGCTTTAGTGCCAGGATTTGGAAAAAGGCAACATAGGCTCCATTACTTTTGTTTTCAAAAATCATGAATATAAAATAATTTTATTTTTGTGAATACATAATGGTATTTCGTAATATTTCATTTTTAAAACGACATAGAAATTATTTTCATAGACATGTACCAGATTGGCAGCTTTGCTAAAACTTGTCTGATCTTATCTGAGTTATTTGGTAAATTTTGGATAGAGTCGTGTTCCAATTGACCAATAAAACCTCTATGAATAAAATATCGGTAAATATCATTGTAGGAAACATGGCAAATTAAATAATCCCAGTCTAGTTTCAACTTTTCCACTTCTTCCCAGTGAAAAACGGCACTTGGATTGAAATTAAGCACAAAGGCGATATCAATATTGCCTGTTCTGTGGCAACACTCTTTAAACAAGTCCACAATCCCTGGGCGCTTCCGATTTAAGGTTCTCAGTAATTCTTCTTTTAATTGGTGGGTGGTCAGAAATGGGTTACACTAAAAATGAATTAAATAATTAAAAATTTTAGGTAATTATTTATGCTTAGCGTGTTCAAGGAACAATATTTTGTAAAAACTTTACAATTCTTTTTCGATCATTGGAATTAATGCCTCTAGAATTGTACAATTCATTAACAATTGGTTCAACTTGATCAATGTGGCTCAAAATAAAGTCTTTGTGGCAATTCAAAAGTGAATATTCATCTTCGCTCAAAAGTGTACAGAGTTGTGCTAATTGTGCATATGGTAAGGAGCCTTCATTGTGGATTGCCTTGGTCAACCACTGCAATCCGTGAAATCTATTCGAAAATTTAAGTATTCATTTACGATTTCATCATGCACCAATCAAAGTGTACTTAAGGACAATTCATAGTTCAATTATTTTCTACCTATCAGAGAGAAGCAAGAGTAAATTAGCAACTCGGTCTTCTCTATTCCTAATGTTGTCTGCATAATAGTTATGTTGCTTTTTTGATAAAACATTTTGATCCATAAGATAAGGGGCTATGAGGTTGTAGTCTGCAAAAGAAACTAAATCGTCCCATAATTCCAAAATAATTTTCTCCCATTCTCTTTTTCCAATGGGGACGTAATTGGGATCCACATGAAGCAGTTCTGCTATGAAACCATTTTGTGTGTCATGCAAAATGCTCACTATGTCATCAAATATGTTTCTATCATTTTTAGACTTTTCTTCTGCTTCCACTTTCTGCTTGAGGGTGTGCAACAACAATGTAGACTTCCTCAGAGAGCGGTTCTCAAATTCTCTCTGTATGAAAATAAAAAATTGTCCACATCATTGTACTATGTAAATTATAAACAAAATGCACGGTGACTTAAATGAAGTTACCTCAAGTGTTTGCCTTAATTCTTTATCAAAAGACACAATAGAAGACCTCTTAGAACTTCTCCGCAAACTATTGTAGGATTTTGCAAAACTTAAATTTTCTTCAGAGGAGGGGTTCTGAAATAGAAAGATTGCTAAACTAATCATGAATAGTTTTTCATCAAAAAATTGCAAGCAGTACAGTACAAAACTAGGTTGGTCTTACGACGTAAGTAATTTATTATTGCATCTGCATTATGTCCCTTACTTCTATAAAGTTAACTTACAATGTGGTTAATGTCATCCTGGCTGAGAATCCGTTTTTCAAACAACAGCGATAAAACATGATCCGTGTTTTTTAGTTTTTCAATGATGAAATAGGAATAGAATTGAAATCGACATGACAAATTCCCACTTTCTTTTGTAGCTATAATTTTAGGAGAAAATAATATCAAAGTTAGCATTATCAATTCAATGTTTCAAAAGCCCTACCATTGAAATTAAATTTTTTCTAAAAATTTCATTAAAAGTCACTGATAAAAGTTATTTATAAATACCATGTGTATTAAATGGATATGCAAAATTTTAGCCAGTTCCATAAAATTCCGAAAATTCCCTAAAATGTACATTTCCTCTCGTGGAATGATTTGACACGCAAATTGGCCCCAATCTCATGGACAAAATAAAGCACCTGGAGAAACCAAAATTTTATCACAGGTTAAGTAATTTTTTGAGATGCTTGGATAAAATTTCTTTACTTTGTCCAGGAAAGAAGCGTGAACTTGTGTCAAATCATTTCGCGAAACCGTGAACATATAACGGCCTTGTGTTTCAAATCTAAAGCACTACGTAATAAAATTCTTGGATTAACTAATTTGGAAATTTAAATAATCTAAATATAGTAAAATGCAAAAGCAAGGTCATGGTTATAAAACTGTTGAACTGTTTAATGCATAACACCTAAATTGCTACCAAGCAATTTATAATTTATGCCCAAAAAGATATTAATATACCCCTTTTAGCGTTATCTTTGAAGGATGCGGATGATTTCATTATTTTCGGATGTTAACTGTTACTTCGGATAATAGTCCACTTTGAATTTTACTCAAAACTTTGCAGAAAAGTTAAAATATCAGAATCATGCATTTATGACGTTTCAAATCAACAGCCAAATAAATTTAAATTCTCATACTTCTTCCAAATTCCACTAATTGTGAGACTTATTTTAGCTTTTTTGTTTTTCACAAATGGCTGACAGTGACAATAATAATGCACAACAATCCTATTTATTTTCTAACAGCACAGATTATGGAAGAAATAATTGTAACCAACTACCATGCATTGCCGAAGTTCTCTGAGAAGGGCTAACTAACTCCCAAGCAAAATTTACCTAGCTGGATATATTGGTATTGCCTGAAATTATAATAGCTTATGACGCATTCTGCAGTAGTACATATTTACAGAAACTTTCATGATAAAATTACGGATATTTACTTTAGTACCACGTTTTAAATCGAAGCATTTTCAGGAGATAAGTCCTCTGTAACGGTGAACCATAAACCCCTGGCTAAATGTGTCTGCCTTATTTACTTATTGTTTACTAGGTAAGTTGCCCAAACACTTTTGATACCCTAAGTAGTCCATGTCGTGATTCATTCATTTGATTACAACTTATTTGCCTACTTTATCACAATCAGTTTTACTTGTCAGTAAAATGTTAGTTGTATGGGTTTTATTAGCTAAAATCATAAGCACGTTAAAACGTATGTCAAAAAAGAAAAATGTCTCCAAACTCCAAGTTCATTTGTTAATTTATACCAAAAATTTAATACAATGTATTTAATGCAATACCTTAGAATTAGTAGTGCTCCGAGATATCCAGGCATTCTGTTAGACTACTCCAATAAAAAGTTTTGTATTCACTTAGATTACCTTATGAATCATGATTTCGTTTTCTGTTATTGATGTTCCTGCAAATAAGTAGGTCCAATTTATCTACCTATTTAGCTTAGCTTATCATTGCTCCTGCAAAGCTGCGTGGAAACTTTTATGGCTCAACAGCTAACAGTTCGTTGAACCAATATTATTAGTTACAATATAAAGTATGTATGCCTTATATCGTGCTGTATGTCTATGTACATGTGTATTTTTGATAGTTTGGTACTGACATGTAGTACTACGTCTGTTTATTGTTTACTTACGGTAGTATTTGACTAACTAAGAAAAGCAGAACAGTCCTAGTCCGACTAGGGCACCAGTTGAGTATATGTATCCTAAATTTCCATGTAAAATTAGATAATGGGGTACGCTATATGTGTATACATAGGATATGAGGGATATTGGGAAAGCGTACAACATGGAAATAGAGATACAAAGTTTCAACAACGGGTAACATTCACACACAATTAAAAGTGGTCACAAAGGACCATTAACTGTTCATTAAATATTATGAACCTCTATAAATGAAACGCAAATTAAGTTTGTCATCTTTGTTAGTTATTATGGCTAATTTTTATTGTAATAATAGTAGCGTAGTGTACTATAACTTTAGTTTGCTAATTCTAACAATTATTAATATATACGTATAAGTAAGCAAATATATGAATTAACCTATTGCAGATTGTTTGATGTTTCTTCATCATTCATCATAATCATTAAATGAGCTTTAAGTAGATTGTTATGTTAAAATATGTTGGTGCAGATTGAAAGTTCTTAGCTCCCATAGGACTTCCAAGAGACGTTCAAAACTTTGATTTGCAATCACCCAATCACCATGAAGGCTGAATGTCAGCAACATCCGGCCGTTCATTGCTAAAAGTGAAAACATAAAATTAGCAAAAGAATACAAGTTTGCTAAAATATGTCAAATGAAAATAAAAATAAATTACGCATTGTTGTATTCCCCGTCAAATTCTGTCCGCTCATGCCTAAAAAAGTACGAAACGTATTGCTTCGGGGTTGGCAAAGTCATTTCGGTCAACTCTTGGGAAACATCTCGTTTTCTGTACCACCAATACTCAAAGATAAGGGTGAAGCAGGCCATGACGATTCCCACAAATATCACGATAAACACACCACCTAAAGCGACGTAATCAATTCCAATTTACTAAATGTTTCTGTACATCTCTGACAATATCTATTAAGTATTAGTTAATAAGTATCAGTTCATTTTACCAATATTCTGGATGCTGATACCATCAGAATTGATTTCTTCCCTTGGACAGAACATTGTCAGTTTGTTGTCAATCCACCAAACCTCTTTAAACTGTTCTAGGGTTCTTTGGTTCAATAACTTCAAAATCCTTATGGTATTACAATGTAAATTAGTATTGTAATGGGAATGCCTTTAATGCAAATTCAAGCTATAAGCAAATTGTACACATTTGCTTACATGTGAGAAAACGATTCCTTTAATGGTGATCCCTTCTGAACTGCAATTGCATAAGGTTTCCTTGAGAATTCTTCACCGACTTGTTTAACTGCACAGTTTGTAGATTTCATGTACTTTACATCCGTTGCTTCTCCTGAAAGCAAAGGAAAGACAAATTATTTATTTTGTATGCTCACAGTAGATTTTTCGGAGAATTAAGTTATATTGACCTAGGAGGGCAAACTCATCCGATGATAATTCATAATTCCCCAAAACACGCTGAACCCCTTCCTCCCAATTGGTTGGTGGCCTGTTTGATGACATAGCTTGGAAAAGTTTTGTGTATTTCTTGCTGACCGGAAAATTCCAAACGGAAATCATAGCTTGTTCGTATAACGGCAAACTTGTATTCAGGGTCATGTCCTTCCAAACTCTTAAAATAGCAACATAAAATTCATGAACTTGAGAAACGTCTTCATTCTTTATAATTTTTCTTTGAATTTCTTATTTAGTATGTCTTACTCGTAAAACTTGTATTCAATCTTAGACATTCGTTCAAAATAGATCCAAGCAGGACTTTTATACACAGGTGCATATTGAACTTTGTATTGCTTGCTTAGATCATCCAGAGATTCAACTGGAGCGTCCAACCGAGACACGGTAAGAAAGGCTGCTAAGTTAGCAGTATACGAGGCTATTATAATGAACCCAAAGAGCCACCAAATCGCTGAAACGATTCTCCCAGACAAATTCTTTGGAGCTTCCCCACCACCCTTAAACAAAATCCAATTACAATTTTGTAATATTTACAAAAATGGAGTTTAAGAAAGTTGGAAGAGAGCAAACCTGAGGTGTTAATGAAGTCATGCAAAACCATAAGCATTCTTTCATATTGAAATCCCTTTGATCTTCTTCGTTAGGATAGGCTTCACTATTATTGTGGTAACTCATTGGACTTAATCGGTCGTATACCCAAATTACAAAGCTATTGGTAAATAATAAAATCATTCGTTATCATTTTTGCTAAACAGTACTACTGTAAAATATCACACTAATTTTAAAACATCTATTTTGGGTTATTGCAAAATTGGATTGGATTTTTCGTGACATTTTGATTATTTTCAAGAATCACAAACAAAAATGGAGTATATCATGAAAGAACACCTTGTGAAGAAGTACGATCCCAGAATACTCATCCAAACGTCGTTTTCCAGTACAGTGAGAAATTTGAAAAGGGACGTTACTGCCTTTTGTTTCTTCATAAGAACCGATATGCCAACCAAGTCGTAGTATGGAACTGTAAAATCAACCACACTTTCTCTCTCCGCCATTACAGAAAGAGCTCCGAGGGCAATGTCTGCTCTCTAATAAACGCAACAAATATTTACTTCCTACGTACGCATATTACTATTATAGGGGTTATTAACCATCACGAATTAATTAAATTAATAAAAATTTAACTCTATCTTTAAGTTCCCGAATCATTCCATTCCATTCATGGGGTTCTTCATCAGCCATGTACCCATATTCTGATACATTGTAAATGGTCCAATTGAAATTCAATTCTTTTACAATTTCTTTAAACAGGTCAATGCAATACCCAGTGTAACATTTGTTGGCAGCGTACTTGTCTTTTTTCGACTTAATACAACTTTCATTGACGTAGATGAAGGGTGGTTGCTACATTCCAAGATTTTAATTAGAATTTCAAATTAGCATTTCAAATTACAGGTAAAATGTAAACATGTGTAGGAGTGTGTAGGACTTAACAACAACGGTGACGACTCTGAAGACCGTAAGGGCGACATGAGGTCTGAGACCATCGGTACGTATATCAAGCATTTCTCGCTCTCCAAAGCCAGTTTGCCATGTTCCGACAACTTTGTTACTGTAAGGCAGCATAGCACTCTCATTAAAAAGCATACGATTGAGTTGCATAGTGAATTCGGGATAGTTTAGTCCGTTCCCTCCCAATTTAAATGCTCCCAAAATATTCTTTCTGTTCCAGCCCTTAAATGTTTCCCACAAATCCACCACTTCTTTATCTCTTCGAGATCTCATGTCAGAGCAACGATTCTTTGGCTTTGTCCATTCTGTTTTCTTCAGGTCTCTAAGGAAGTAAAATTAAGGAAACATTATATTTTATTAATTGTGCTGTACATTGTGCTTTGTACTGCTGATTAAAATTGCTTAATAAAGTTGGCCAACAATTTATTCATATATTTACACTGCTGATAGGATAGCGTCAACTGCCAAATCAAAATAGAAGATTTCCGTCATTTTTGACAAACTCACTCCGCCTCGATTTTCAAGAAATTTCTGTCGATCATTTTTACTTTGAAGATTAAATATAGGCTGGAGATGCACCAGTGAAGTGTTCATTCTGCAACCAACACAAGATGGAAATCCAGTTTCCTGAAAATAAAGAGTTCATTTTACTCGATATCTTTGCCGTAATCAGATTTTGCAAAACGCTCAATTTGTATTATGTTAAGCTCTCTGATCAAGTTTTGTTACCAGAGATATTGAATACCAGGCAAATTCATCACTGAAGTATGGACCATCTTTCATATTTGGATCCGATGCTTCAATAAGATATTGAGTAACCTTTTGAGATATTTTAAGACTTGTATTAACATTCCACAATTTATTGACCAATTACGCTACTTTAAATTCACTATATGATTATTGTTTTCATAATGTCAAAATTCTACTGCAAGTCAAGCAACCGTGTACACGGGTATACAACAGCAATAAGAGCATTACTTTCTCCACAAATGACTTTCTCTTAACAATTCCGAATTTCGAAAGTTAGACACCTTTGTGCTACCATTGCTATTTGGTGCTGTTTAGAAAGATTATTGGAGAAAGTGAAAATTAACATAAAGAAAGTAGAAATTAACACGGAGAAAGTTGTAACTGACATGGAGAAAGTATTTTCTGCATTAAAGGTGTTTTGTCACTTGACATTTCAAAAAAACGGCATAAAGTGTACACCACGATGTACATTTTATGCCGTTATGCGTTAGAGGGAAATGAGCTTTAATGTTATGTGTAGTTACGCATTCTGCAGTTGTACCATTTTGGACTATTGGTATATTTCTGCACATAAAATAATTTGTAACAACATTAATTAGTACCTCATCTAACGATGCAGCAATAAAATAATTAGCAATGTCCACATGAACAAGCCTGTCGATTTGCTTCCTCAAGCCTGGAATATCTCGCACAACTTTTGTTAACAAATGTCTGCATGGCATATTTTGAAGTAGGGATTTGTATTTGTGGTACATTTCTGAAACAATAATGATACACATAATATTGTCCCAGTATTCTAGACTTATATAGACATCGGTTCAAGTAATTAATGATTAATTAGAATAATCTGTGCCGAGTTTACTGGGCATGCACATACCATACTGTTCATCAAACAGCAGTACTCCACTGGTCATGTTCTGGTGATCAACAATGGAACGCATTGACTGAATTACCAAATCGGCAGGCGGAGAGACTTGTATTAAATATAGCTTTTCATTGTAACCGAGTTGTCGCCATTCCCTGGTAAATTGAAGAAAAGAGGGGAAAAGTAGAAAGGTAGGATGCATAAAATTAATTCAATCTCAATTCATATGCAATTGCTATCAAGACACGCGTTATGTTATTATTATTTCACATAATAAGTGTGCATGGAATAATTGAAATAAATTAGAATCCGCCGCAATCAATTTAATGTCTGAACGCTCGAGCTATTAAAAAAGTTCGAATTCAAGTATTCATTATGCGCTATTGAATTATATCGTGAATACCCATTAAATCATTTAAAGACAACAGACAGACGGACAGTTCGAATGCATGTATATGGAATCTGCCGATTCTAAATAAAGGAAAGGAAGCAACATAGGTAGAATAAGGTTTTCATTTAGTATAGAATATAACGTACTTGATATCGCCCTCTTGACCGAAAGCTGCCGATATCGTGGGCCACTGCATCCACCTAACCATTTTCTTAACTGGTTCAGACGGATCACCTAGTCTTGTAAAATCTATGACAATATCCGGTGTCTCATCTCCCCATGCTTGGCATACTAAGCATACAGTATCAAAATTTCAAAAATTATTGTCACTATTTTGCAGCAAAAGAATTATGCAAGGGTAAGGTGCTCTTATTAGGGTTGAATTTAAATAAACCATTTGAAAAATTACTGTGCCAAAAAGCTACTTTTAACAATAGGCGTTCGATATTTCTGTACTTTTACAGCTTGCAAGTGATTTGTCCATTCCAGTGGAAAACTAATTATTTCACTAATTAAAAATATCACAAAAATAAAACTAATTCTCCTTGAAGTATTTAAATAATTCAGGAGAAAATGTGTTCAGTAATTTTTTAACAACATTTTCAATAAGTACCAAGAAAAATCAAAATTCCCCTTGATTAGTATTTTTTTGCTTTTACTTATGTTAAAATGAAACTCACATTCCTCTGAAGTTTTATTGCCATCGGAAACAATTTTTTTGTATTCAAACGTAAATTTGTCTGACAACTTTTCCTTTGCATAGTCTACTGCGGCTTCAAAACTCCTGAATGAATCCGCTGCATCAGGGTCCTGGTGGTAGAAGGCTGTACGCAATGAATTAATATTACAATAAATGGGGCATTTCTTGCTAAGTAATCATATTATTCTTAACTTTGGCTGCCAAAATTCATAAACATTATTTACTTTCTTTTCCATTTTGTCTAAGACTTGCTTTTCATTTAATAATATTTTTTCCATAGAAAGATTGAAAATAGATGCTATCACGTTTAGGGTCACGCCCCTAATATTTACATTTCTTGAGATACATTAAAATTGTTTCTGTCTATTCATTTTCACCTAAAACTTTTGCTCTAATAATACTAATCTCATGTCATCTAACCAACGTTTTTGAATAAGTATCTTTTGGTTAAGTTATTAGTACACTTCCGAAAATTTAGCAATAGCCAAGAAAATTTTTGAAATAATTATGTAAATTCATCTCAGATTTTCCACGCTGTCGTGGGTCAAGCAACCTCAGGGAAATTGGGTTAGTTATAATCAATATGGTACTAATGAAACTGAAACTATATATGCTCCTCCTCTAAACCTTGTTTACTCGTAACTCGTTCGTAAGCCCTTGGGATAAAAAAAAGAAATTTCTATTTTTCGATTTTCTACAAAAAGTTAAAACTTTTAGATACATTCTACGGTAAATTTTTTCAAATAATTGCTATGTATATTGCATAATGTAGTTCAAATTGGTGTTATTGATTTAAATATAATAATATATACCGATTTTTACGACGGGTATCTTTGGTGGTTCCGGGGTCGTTGAAACTGTGGTTGGCTCTTCTGTAGTAGTGATGAATGCTGGAGATTCTGCAATTGTGGTTTCTTGTTGAGTACCATTACTCTGAGCTTGAGCCAAAAGGTTTGACGAGAGAAGAGTAGAAAATATAAAATAGATCCAAATATATCCTAGGCGTAGGTAAGGCACCATACTAATGCGGCCTACTCGGTGGTCTCTGTCTCTATGTATTCTATGTTGGATATTTCGAATACTATAAAATTTAATGTCTATAGAAATAGAAATTCAGTAGCAAAATTTTGCTTTTGCTAGTTTACAATTTAAACCAAATTCTTTTCGAGATATTGAAAACGCATTTTGATAGAAAACGAGTGCATTCGTTAACTAATTGTGATCCCAAAAATAACTACTCTGTATTTATTTGCGAGTGTACTTAAAATATATTTGTGTAATACAAAGATATTAAAATATGTTGAATGCTCTGTTGATGTGACTTCTAACATTCTAACTAATCCAAATATTCTCAAATCCTTGTTCTCGATTTTACCTAATGTTAATGGCGCATTAGAATTAGAAGGCGAAATTGACTATAAGGTGTAATATACATTTATCTAATCATAAATACAAGTGCCATGATATATTATTAAAGAACACCACCCACCCGTCTCACACGAATTGTAAATACATAGCTATAGTTGAACAAGAGGAGACTAAGAAAAAAGAAATAAATGTACTTAGGAATACACAGGCATAAATCGACCCGACAAATACAAGCTTTCTCTTGTAGTTCAATATAAAAGCAAACTGTAAATGAGTACAATGTGCGAGCTAATGGAGGATTGCCTGAACTATCCAAATGATGTGCCCAATTCTCCCAAGTCTTCACTAATGTTGCAGTTGTGTATTTATAGTGAAACAACGAAGCTAATAATATATTAGGGTTTAATAAGACCACATCTATGCATAGATGTCGTCTTTTAATTAATTTACATAGAAATGTAAATGCTCTTGGCAAAATATTTTTATTACAGATTTTTCTGTGTAGCATTTTACGCTTTTAAAAATGACACATAGGACACATTCGTGTTGCAAATGAAAATCTTTAACAAAACGAAATTATATTCACAATAGGTTAGCAATACAGAAGGTCAAAGGTAGGCTCTTCCCAGCCTGTCTTAAATAAAATTATGATTTTTTCGAAGTGGAGACACTTTTGCCCAGTTTGTCTCCACTTTATGCACTTGATAGAATGCAAGTCTCTGATTAGATGTTAATGCTACATGACAGGATTTGAAAAGACCATAAGTATCCACTATCCACCTGGTATGTTTCCCAATCAAAGTTCATTTTTCATTAACACCACGCATATTTAAAATTCTAAAGTTTGAACATCTACCTAAATTGTTATGATATCTGTACATTAAACTATTGGAAAACATCTATATCTTAATACAACAATAATATACTGGACATTTATAGAACAATCAGTTGAATGATCGGACGTTCCTGTCAGTATTCAGTACATGTGTAAATCTGCTATTTTAGAATTTTTCAAAGGGAAATCTTAAAGTCGCAAACGTTAAGGTTAAGTTTCAAATCGGTGGCTCCTCTAGATTGACGGTGTAAATAACATGCTAACGCTTACACTCTCTAATTTATGTCCCAGGCAATTGTAAAGCTGTAAATCAACTTTGGATGCTGGGTAAGAAACCCCATGTTAGATGTCTCGTTTAAAATATAATTAGTAAAATAAAAGCATGCCTCTTCACCATGTCGCTATTTAATTCTTATCTTGGAGTATGTTTTATCTTACCAGATGCGACCAGGACAGTGGAATATTGATTGCAGTATCTAACTGCAATCTGCATTATATATAGTATCTGTTATTAATACAGTTAGTTTAATCCAACTACAGCACAAATGGTCATTGTGGCATCACAATATTATTAGCTAACTAAATTCATGCATATAATTGCAGTACTTTCGTTGAAACCTAACAATATTGATAATCTCGACAGAGAAATTGACATTAGCTGGGGGAAGAAGCGCATTATTGCATAAAGTGGAGACAAACTGGGCAAAAGTGTCTCCACTTCGAAAAAATCATAATTTTATTTAAGACAGGCTGGGAAGAGCCTACCTTACCACCCCCGCCCAGTATCCCTAGTAACTAAAATTCAACGTTCCTTGACAGAAGGTACTATTTAACGAGGTACATATAAATGTAAAGGAATCGAATGAAGAGAATGATGAGACCAGGCTATGCTTTGAACTAAATCACACTAATTAATTATTAATAACTCTTGTTTCAATATATTCGTTTCACAGTCGACAACAGCGATAAAATAATGTCAATACGCTAAATATTTCATGAATAGCCATCTCATTTGTTTAAAACTTTGGATTACAGACCGTAACTAACAACCTCACCTTTGATCGACTGATAGACAACCTAATAATACTTAAATACTACTTTAGGCACTATCGGTAATAAATATCCATGTGTATGTACAATATCATAGGGAAGGTTTTAGAAGTTTACCTAATACTCCATGCACCTTAGAATACGAATTGAAAATTCTGAAGTTGTGTTACTTGTAAATGCCCATGTGCTATTCTAGAAACTCCAATTTTTGTTTCCACAATCATTTAATATTTCGATTTCTTAATTCAGTAGAAATGAAATTGTCTCTTATCAAATTCTTGCTTGGACCTATATATTTGACTATTTTTGGATGACATATGAATCTAGTTTCACATTCTTTCTATTTACCAATACACAACGTATTTCAAATGCGATCATTCCTATATTCTAAGAGGTAGCGTTTACATGTACAGATATAATATTATAATTATTAAAACATTAAAAGTTATTTCATGTTACAATAAGGAAAGTTTCAGGAATACTGAATAACAATAAGAACAAGAAAATTGACAAGGGTTGACAACACTGTCATTACACTTCCTTTTGAACTGGCACTATCTACAATTTGTCTGACATTACAGTGTGCAATAAAAAGATTATCAGTAGTATCATTCAGTTTTTGAAGCAGATTGCTCAATTGACAAGTATTGTCAATATTAAGCGGAGTGCCACTGCCTCCGTAAATGACATCTGGGTCAATTCTAGGGATTGGGTTACTCCTGATGTAGCAATTAATGTCGTTAGGGATGTTGACATCATGGCACTGAGCACAATAAGGATTTTTATAAACATTTCTTTGTCTCGACTCTATATGTTGCGTATAGCTGGAGCAAAGTTGAACAGTTAGTTGATCTGTTCCTTGTGGACAGTAATCTATAACGGCTGGGCCACAATAGCGTGTGTGAGGATTAGTCTTGTTGATTTGCGTGGCATCATATTCGGGGATATATATGGCACAGTGTGTATCAAAGTGTTTCCAATAACGTTGTGTTACTTCGTACAGAGCTTCCCTTTCGAATTCCTGGATGAGATTATCACTGACGTTCTTGTTGCATAAAATTTGTATTTTCAAAGGTTTAATGTCTTCCACCTTAACACCATTGCACAACGCACAGTAAATGTTTCGGTAAAATTTTCCATTTGTGGTATAGAATGGTACATCAATGTGGTAACTCGCACTCGCCCATATGGACTCCATGGTGCACAACATCTCGAGATTTTTATCAGTATTCAACGAACTGCAAGAGGATATCATCAATGCCCAAGTTTTCTGTAAAAGCAAATTGATGATATAGAAAAATTACTATGACCAAAAAACCATAAAAATGCCATTATTCAATTGAAGAAGCTACATTTACATTTATTCCAATGGTCTACTCTTTTGTCTACCTTTCCGTATACAAGAAAATCAACAGATTGAAAAAATCTTGCAAACTAATTATATGTTACTGAATTTTCAATTACACAAAAATGAAATGCACTTCAACATAGTAGACTTAAAATATTAATACCTATTGTCATTGTCTGTATAATATTTTAATCTCTCACCGCTTGCAGTTTGGAACATTTCCACGGATTTTCTTGAATAGACTTTTGAACAATTGTAGGACAACAATCCCCATATTCCGTGCATATTTCATCACAACGACAGAAATAAGGATTAAGTTGGAAATTGACATCGAGTAATCGGTAAAAGGTTCCATTACCATCCCAAGGGTCATCCTTATTAGCAAAACAACGATCCATTCGACCACATTTTCTCACAAGGATTTTATCGAGAAATTGACCACTCTTCGATTCAGAACTTTCAATAATTTCCGAAGAAAATTCCTGCCTCGTGTTCTGCGTTTCATTGTAATTGGTGCTTTTAGAGTTGCGTTCAGACTCGTTTAGTGCCACAACACAACAAACTGTCGCTAAAACTAAAATGATAAGTAATCTGTGCTTTGGAACGTAAACTGTAGTGCACTTCATAGTTGTATGTAACTAATAAATTTTCAGGTGATGAAAACGGAAATACAATATTTTTAATTTTCTATTGGGAATTATTAATATAAATGAATATAAAAACACATTCTAAGTAACAGGTAAGGACTAAAATGGATATGTATTCGAAAATAGATACATTAGCAGATTTGCAGTTAGTGTGCACGTAAGTAATTATCTTGTCTACAAACCAAGGTTAGATTTCACAATCGGAAATGCTTCACACTGGTGGAGAGAAGTTAAAGATCCTTCCTTGCTGATAAAGCAATGGTAGAAAGGCCCAAATGTACATGGGAAGCAGCGTAATGTTTCTATCCTCTAAGATTATTTAAATAAACCAAAAGTAGATCAAACCGGAAGTGGTCTGTACTTTTGACGATGATATTTAGATTACAATAATGAATCACTTATTTATTGCATATGCAGTCATTCTCTTTACATACGTTGAAGAAAAAATGACTAATCAATGACTAGTCGTGTCAGTAGTAGCGAAATAGTAACTAAACTATATATCATATTCATGTACACGTTTTAAATACATATAAGACCAAGGCATCAATTTCAAGAGAAGTACTTTTCTGCTGAATTTCTGCAAGTACACATCTAAGACATCTAACAGTCAATAAATTACACACATTGTGTAAACATTAGTGAAGTGTTTAAAGGGAAAGTAAGCAGAAACATTAGGATTAGTATATGTTTATTCTGTTTACGCTACATATTCTGAGAAGTCTCTCTGGTTTAGTGTATAAAACAAGTAAAAGAAAACTTCTTGTGTATGAGTGGTATACTCAATTACTGATAATCTAATCGAGAACTTTTTATATACAACAAACAGTACAATGCATTCCCCGTAATATTTCCAAAATTAGTATTTCTTGCTAAAAAGTGCTTAGTTTATGTTTATTGGCTATTCATGTCCTTATCTACTCCAGGGAAGCGGCATTATTAATACAGAGTAATTTTTGTCAGTACTCTTTTACATATAATGCTTACTTGCGAATAATTAATTTGTTAATTAGCTATTACACGAGAATCCACACCCTGACCCTCCAACAAATATATTGGGGCATGATGACATGATTTCAATGCCTAAAATAACTCTGCATGCAAAATGTAAACATCTCACAAGCATCTCAAAGCCAAAGTCTTTTGCATTCTTGCTGAAATAAGTGCTCTTCATCCGCTATTATAAAGAATAGGTGAAACGAAATAAAAAGATGAAACGCATTAAGACAACTTTGATATATTTGGTTGTCATTTTCTAAGAGTAAAGTATAATATAGGAGATTGAAGCTTGCAACTAGAGCGCTTTTAAGATACCGTTAAAGTGGTATCTTTCTAAGATGTGCTAATGTTAATTGAACATGCAATAATATTATAAAGAATTGAAGCTGACTAAAACCCTGAAAAATGACTAAACAACTTTAATAAATACCCTCTTGACTGAACTTCATTTAAGTACACAAAAAAATTATTTACCATTTTGCAATACATTGACTACAGCATATAGCGTCGGCATTGAAGGATATCAGTTCATTACTCATTCATGACTTTTGTATTTATTTGTAGCTTTGATTTCATATAAGATACATCCATGGGAAATAAGTGTATTACGTTATTTGGTTTATGCGGATGCTTTTACGTGTACCATTATATGAAGTAAGTTTTGTAATGAGAATGTTTGACCATTGCCCTCGTGTTTATCAGACTATATTTGGCAATGTGCACAATACATTATTTTGTTACACATGTAGTACATACGTAGACGTAGATTATTGTAGCTTTCATTGACAAGTCAGTACTGTGGCAGCTGTGAATTATGTACAAATGTCACATGTGTGAGTGTAAGTTGCTTGCAAAATACAAGTGAATATTGTGTATCACCTAAACTTTATTTTTGTAGCAAGTATAGACGTAATTTGAGTAACCTGTAAAATATCAAATGAATTGCACATTTTTCTACTCGTATTATTATTAAAAATTCTTTATTTTGCTCTCCGAAACGTCTTAAAAAACTATGGATGAAACAAAAGAATTGAGACCACTTGTCCGCAAAGATATTGAGAAACTTCTAGTTATTTTAAGAGGAAGAATACCAAAGTCTTGTATGGTGAGTTTTTATAAAAATCTATTTAAATCTTATCCTTACGGCCTTACTCTTCTGAAACTGCTTTTGCAGTCCACAAGGACCTTAGTTATGTGTATGTAATTGATAATCCAATATTCCACTTTATGTACCATTAAAGGCAATAATAAGGTATTTGTTCGCTTATTAACGTCTCTAGTTGTACAACGTGACCAAACTCTATCTGGATGACAAATATTCCGAAAAAGTAAATGTGAAATTTTATTGCAATGAGCCTCAACAAGATGAATCTTTTATATTTGCTGTAATGTCATTTTCGGTAATTTATATATAATAAATAACTATTAATAACTAAAAAATGAAAGTACCCAACTAGTGAAGCATACACAGTACTAGTATTGTGTATGCTTTAAGGGTCGCATTTAGGGGTCGCCTTTTAGGATCGCCATTAATAAGGGGGGACTATTCCGGCAATTTCTGGGGCTCATAAAATTTCAGGGGTCTCAAAATTACATTTTACGCAAATCATATTTATGATTTCATGTATGTATAATATTATTGTGCTCTGTTGCCGAACTGGTGTACAAAATCAAAGAAAATTTAAATTTGGACAGTTTGTTAAAATAAAAAATGCTCTTCGAGCAGATACTATCGACAAAATCGACATTTGTTGTGTATTTTGCGTCAGTGTGCCGGGGCTTCACAATTTTAAGGGTGGCCTTGATATGCTTGCATATAAAAATAATTTTAGATTAATACTTTTGTCCGCATATAGTACTTCGCCGAAAAAGTTGTCATTATTTCAACAGCAACTGACGACATCCCAAACGAATTTGCCGAAGTAATAGAAAGCAGGATTGATTGGAGCATACCTCATACATTTGGTGACTTAATTGCTTCGCAAGTTCCCGTAATTAGCGAAATGTGTAAAAAGAATGGTAATCCGGTGAACAAACACGAATATTCGTATTTTTACATGGGTTTGGAAACAGACAATTTAATGATTAATCAGTAAGCTTGCATTTATGAATCATGAAAAGCAAAACCTAACGATTTACGTATCTTTTGCATTTTCTTGCAACATATTCATCCTTTAATCCGTAGGACGTCACCAGCACCAGAAATAAAGCAATTAAACGTATGCCATGCCGAAAAAGTAGACGAAAAGTGGGCGGCAGCCCCTCAAGGACTTGCTGTGGAAATGGTGAAAGATTCAATTGAAAGTATTGCATCCATTGGAATTTTTGAAACACCATCAGATGTAATTGGCGAAGGACTTGTGAGTTGGCTCATTATATCACCCGTTGGATCGTTTAATGCATTCCATACCGAAGATAAATTTCGGAGAAGAGGATATGGTGAAATGGCCCTGAAATCTATGGTTCGATATGCATCGGAGAATTTGAAAATTTTTTCGGTATGCCACGTTGAACAAGGGAATTTTGCTTCCAAAGGATTGATGGAGAAAATGGGTTTCAAGCAAGGGGAAAATATTTATTGGCTGGATTACGAATTGCGGCCTTCTTCGTAATTTTATTCAGTATGATCGTTCAATTAATTCCTTTTAATCTATAAATTGTGATGATTTTAAAATTATAAATTACGGAGTTAAATTATGTCGTTCTCAGGGTTCACATCTTTCATAATATCTTTCTCCGATATTTTATCAAATTATGCATTGATATATATATCAAATTATGCTCATTGATAATAAAAATCGATTTAAGTGTTCTTTATACGGGGCCTTACCAAAGTGTGTCATATTTAGGTGATCCCATAGAATAAGATATGTATTGTATTCGTCCGGATTGATCACTTTTTTATTACCGTATTCCTATTGTCTCTTATTTGGAAAATGTCAGGTTTTCTATTAAGGTAACCCACACTTAGCAATTCACAATTTGGTTTTCGAAGATAATTGTCCGTTAGGAAAAGAACTGTTCCCTCCATCATTTGACCGAAATTTTTAAATATGAATAAGACAAATCTCCAATATATAAAATAATTAATATACTAATGAGTAAAGGGGGGATTAAAAGAACAACTGTAGAATTGCTTAACAATGCCTGTGAAAGATATTTCATGATACATACATACATGTTAAATTTAGTAACAAACTGTATTTTAAGTTTAACAGCAGACGGCTCCCGGAATACTAGATGACAGTAAATATTTAGTAAAAATGTTTGTAAGAATTTAATTAATAAACCCGTTAACACAGATGTAAAAAAGAGTCGCGTGGTGAGCGGTGAGTATTTGATTGCGGGTCACTGTGCCCACCTCTAACTCTACTGGTTGCCGTGCCCAGCTTTAACGCGAACACACAGACGGACAGACAGACAGACAGATCCTTCATTATTATAAAGAGTTCGCTGCGCTCCTCTTAATAATTGTTAATTAGCGCAATACACGGGAATAAGCACCCTGACCATCCAACTGATAAATTGGGACATGACGATATGATTTCAATGATAACATAGCTCTGCATCCTAAATGTAAACATCTCACAAGCATCTCAAAACCAGTTTTTGCTCAAAACCAAAACCAAAAAAACCGGTCAACTAACTCAAAAAAGCTTAATAATAATAATATATATAGTATAATCATGTCTTATATTAATGTTAATTAGTGTTAATTGCACATGCAAAGCTGTAATGTGAGCAAAGAATGATTTTTGAAGTACTTATATTATGTCTACGCATTCATGAAAGATTGTAGCTTTGATTTCATATAAAATGTCAAAAATTCATAAAAAGATACACGCTACGCACTTCCAACCAGAAGTGACCGTTATAGCACTTTGCCGCATCGGCGCCTTGCATCTGCATTCTCCTATAACTCGATATAAGTACATAGCCTGGCATCTCTAACGACCGATTCTTTCTTTCATTTCCAACGGAACCCGCTCCGACTCACTTAGGTAAAGTTCCCCGAAAAAAATAGATGAGCCTCAAAAGTGTATCTAATCTAAACCATCTAAACACAAAACACCTAAATCAAATATACTCCCATTTGTGTTCCCCAGAGGTCCCTCAAGGAACCAATGGGTCTTTTAATCGATGCATAGTGTGTCTTTGAAAGCCCTGGGAAAACCAGTGGGAGCCTTTTTAATTTTTCATGCTTACATTTTTCAAGTAAAATTATGCTGCGTCTACACATTTAGCCCATGATCAGTGTAGTGGAAATTGAAGGGCACATAAGGTACCTTTAATCGTTGTATAGTGTGCTCTTGAGGGGCCTGGGGAACACCAGCAGTGGCAGCATATTTGACTTTTATGTGCAGAGTAGATAGGCACTTTTGAGCGCCCATCTATGCAATTCTTCGGGGAACTTTACCTAAGTCTGCAACTCAGACTTGACTTGGTATTTTGGGCGAAGTTTGCTCTGTCTGATCTGGTCATTTTTTTCAATTTTTAAAACTGATAAACAACTAATCAAAATGCGTGAGATCGTACATATTCAAGCTGGTCAGTGCGGTAATCAAATCGGCGCTAAGGTAAGAATAATTACACTATATTTTGCTAATATTTTGTCAAACAGTGGTTAACTGTCACCTAACTCTTAGTTCATTACATACATACATACCAACAAGGCAGGGCTTCAGGCTTTATAAAATGACTGCTCCCCTAAAATGACTTGGCAGTATGACAGGTAATATGAATTCGTTTTTGGGTTTCGGCTTGGTTTTCAGTTTTAGGTATTTCATAATTGGAGGTGGTGGTTTGATCTTTTATCCTTTGTTTGGCCCGTTGTTTAGTTCGTTGACCGGTGACGTTGACAGAATTGTAGATGTATATATACGTTATTTGTAATAATAACAATAATAATTTGTAGATCATTTTGATTCTAAAATTTCATTAAACGTATTTCTCTTAAATGCGTAGTATATATAATCGTTAATCAAAATTTACTTCACACTTAAATTGCTTATAACTATAACCTTTCCAATTTTTGAGGTCTGTGCAGCCAATTTTTATCAGCATCTCATGTACTCTATTTTAACAGGTACATTTAATTATATTAAAATACAATGAGTCAAAATGACACCACAGTCCAGAAGTCCACAGATAGGCCTGCCGGCCAACTGCCTATTGGTCACGTATCGTATCTGCGCCGCGGACATATCTCTTAAAGGTATATATTGACGCGAAACGAAGTAGAGCGGGGCTCCATTCACTTTTCACCCTCCACCAAATCAAAGTTCAATCTAATCAATGATTTTACAAATGCTTAGATTTAAAATAGATTTCTACGTTTTCAAAGGCCCAAAGATCAGAAAGCACTTGTTTTGTGCGCATTGCACTGATTGCGATTGCACATAACATGTTAGTTGGGTAAAATCGACGAATTCACAGACACTTTTTAGTACCTATAATTAATCGTATCGTAAATTGCTATCTCATATCCCATTAGTGTCAGTGTTCATTTAAAAATATTCCTTTGTTTAATGTAACTGCTGCTAAATGCGCTAATCATGAATCCATTTTACTACTTGTTCTGTTTGCCGTTAATTTGATCTGGTTGAGTTATTTGGTGAAACTGAAAAGTGAGTATGCAGTTATTCGTAACTGCAGTATTCCAATTGGAAAAGATAAATGCATTAAACTAAATTATTCATTTTGTCTGTATTGTATAGTTTTGGGAGATCATTTCCGATGAACATGGCATTGACCCAACTGGCTCTTACCACGGGGATTCTGATTTGCAACTAGAGAGAATTAATGTCTACTACAATGAAGCCTCTGGTGGAAAATATGTACCTCGGGCTGTTCTTGTTGACCTTGAACCTGGCACAATGGACTCCGTACGATCTGGACCATTCGGACAAATATTCAGACCTGATAATTTCGTATTTGGACAAAGTGGAGCAGGAAACAATTGGGCCAAGGGACATTACACTGAAGGAGCAGAGTTGGTTGATTCAGTAATGGATGTTGTACGAAAGGAGGCTGAAGGGTGTGACTGTCTTCAAGGATTCCAGCTGACTCACTCTCTCGGGGGTGGAACCGGATCCGGAATGGGAACTCTCCTCATCTCAAAAATCCGGGAAGAATATCCAGACAGGATTATGGTAACGTATTCAGTCGTCCCGTCTCCTAAAGTTTCGGATACCGTTGTCGAACCTTACAATGCTACACTCTCTGTTCATCAATTAGTTGAAAACACAGACGAAACTTACTGCATTGACAATGAAGCACTTTATGATATATGTTTCCGCACTCTTAAACTGACGACACCCACCTACGGAGATTTGAATCATTTGGTTTCCCTGACCATGTCTGGTGTGACGACTTGCTTTAGATTCCCTGGTCAGCTGAATGCCGATTTAAGAAAATTGGCTGTAAACATGGTGCCATTTCCCCGTTTACATTTTTTCATGCCTGGATTCGCTCCTCTGACCGCCAGAGGAAGTCAGCAATACCGAGCTCTTACTGTGCCAGAATTAACACAACAAATGTTTGACTCTAAGAATATGATGGCTGCTTGTGACCCTCGTCATGGACGTTACCTGACTGTTGCTGCTATTTTCCGTGGTCGTATGTCAATGAAGGAAGTTGATGAACAAATGTTGAACATCCAAAATAAGAACTCGAGCTACTTTGTAGAATGGATTCCAAACAACGTAAAGACAGCAGTATGTGACATTCCTCCACGTGGTCTCAAGTTGTCGGCAACTTTTATTGGAAACAGTACTGCTATTCAAGAACTTTTTAAGAGAATTTCTGAACAGTTCACTGCCATGTTCCGTCGTAAGGCTTTCTTACATTGGTACACTGGTGAAGGTATGGACGAGATGGAATTCACCGAAGCTGAATCGAATATGAATGACTTGGTTTCCGAATATCAACAATACCAAGAAGCCACTGCCGATGAAGAGGGAGACTTTGACGAAGAAGGCGAAGGCGACATTGATGAAGCTTAAGAAGTCATAATGTTACCCGATCAAATCAAATCAAGTAATTAATAATAATTCTAAAATAAATAACAATCTAAATAAATCCACTTTTTCAGAAACTTGTTTAAAATATGTTATTTTAAGACATTTTACAATTAGTA